>OENG01000008.1:5805925-6405925 GCA_900239735.1 Blumeria hordei DH14 | reverse complement strand
GTCGAGAAGTTGTCAAATGGATATATGCTTGAGGTTGCTTTCGACTTCGATTCGGATGCGATTCTCCTTGGCTATCCCAGATATGCAGAGCATACTGAGCGATTACACCGGCACCACTGGAAGGTAAAGAATTCGTCTTTGCCGACCAGAGAGTGGAGTTGTTCAGGGTAACTTGAAGCATATGTTTCGTGTATTTGAACGTTTGATGTTTCAACAATTGAGATGAGCCAGGAGATTTTGATTGCGAGATCCAAAACCAGCCATAGTAGCGTCAGGTGCAAGGGTTCTGGAATTGAACAAAGTCCAAAAATTTCCCGTGTTGCGAGGGTAGATCGGGGATATGGAAGAGAATCATTCGAGCTCTCATGGACCTATCAATTGCACATGCTTCTTGTCGGCGTCAGAGAGTTTAAACACCCCATTCATGCAAATAAAAAGAAGTTGCACTCGACAAGACTCGTGAATGGGCAAAAAGGCGGGGTGAAATATAATGTATGACGGCCAGCTCCACTGGGTGCAAGCGACGTTATAAACATGATCATGGTTTGATGGTGCGGTGGTACATCATCTTGGCCGGTTTCTCAAGTAAGGTCTGGACAGCTCGGACATATATCCTACTCGAGACAGGAGATCGATGGTTCGAATCCTGCAATACACACCCATATTTCTCTCGGCAATGGTGTTCATGGATGACGAAGGCATTCTTTGATAATCAAAGCTTTTGAATTTCCCTTGGGTGGGTACTTACGCGGGAGGGTCGAATTTTTGTGTAGGCAAACATACTTCATAGTGGTATTTGCAAATGAAATCCAGAATATGAGTATCTCTAAAATCAATAGGGTCATCCAACAAGTATACACAGCACTGGTTATGTCTCATAGCTAGATGGCTGAATACATGTTAAATGATTGAAAAAGAGGGGCCCAACCTAAACAAACATGAGACTCATGAGAATAGTGCCGTTGATTGAAGGAAAAGAGTGTGAAATTTTCACCAGACAGGGCTTATTAGTGTTTGTCTAGCTAGATCCTCATCTAAACAAGAATTCTTTGCAGTCTTCTCTTCGCAAAGTCAGGTAGGGCTTCGTGTTGAGAGATCGAATCTTAGGTTTCAGACTGCCAGTCTTGACATATGGTCAGTGCCTATCATGCAAATGAAAACCCCGTCTTGCCATTAAGCAAACTCAACTACAGTTTTCCCTTGCCAATCTCCCCCTAAAGATTATACATTTATACGCTGCAGCCAGTCTCCGTCTTTGACTTCTCATTCGGAGAAAACTCCACAACTTTTATCCTTTTTATGTGTCTTTTTCATTCTGTACATAATGAGCTTGTGGTGTTTGCTCGAGGTCTTGTAGCGTAGGCACTCGAGCTACTGTGACTCTACTTGCGAACGATCAGGAGGGAAAATTGCTAATAAAAAAAGTAATTATTTCCTTGAATTATCACAAGCAATTAAGCGGGCAATATTAGTAATCGAGACTCTTTGTGAACACGCTTCGTTTGCTAGATCCGAGTGCGCAATCAATGATCCATGTCGATAAACCGCCCTTAAAAGAGACTGAGGTGGAATTTTCTCGACCAATACTGATTCACATTCTAAAAAAAGCAATATTGTACCATTTACTAATCTGAGGTGAGAATTCAAACTCCCAACGCTAGGGCTTAGCCAAAGATAGAAATATGCTGTAAGATGATACACGATATAATTGGTTCTGGGCCACCGGGTATTCCCAGCCTATAATCCCGAGGATAAATCCCTCCGATTAAGGCTGTGGTCCATTCATGCCTATGGCTGGGCTCGGAACCTTTACAAGTCTGCCTCTGGCTCTGATTGACTATTATTTAAACGCCTAAAACGCTACAAAAACTCGCTGGGGGACTTGAGTCATGGCGTCAAAATTTGATTACGCAAATCTACCAATAATTTATCAGTATGATAGACGGAAAGAGGCGATAACCGATCTAAAAGATATAAATTTCCATTTTGACTGTTCGCTTGAGCATGAGGACTTTTTTTGATACAACCAACGGACATTTTACCATTGAACACTAAAAGATATAATTATCCGCTACTCTGGCTCAGATATTTCAAGGGAGAGCTAGATCAGCTAATCCATCGGGTGTATTCAAGGCAGGAAGCTAGTAAAATGGCTTGCGCGTAGTCACTTTAGCTGGGTAATAACGAAGGTGTCAAAATTGGATACTCCTGGACCAAGCTTGAGTTAAATTAGCAAACACCTGCACGGTATGCTAATTTTAATTCGTCGACGTTTTCTCTTATCACACAATAAAGAATAGAGGAAAGGGGTGTCATTTCCCGTTTCAATCACAATGTAGATTGTATAGGCAGTCAAATAACAAAGTCAAGTCAACACGATCCTCGTAGTTAGATTTGACAAAAATGAGTATGCTCACTATTTCAACAAAGGTCGATATGTTAAACCATATTTAATACCTAATCTATATCTTGTCCTCATGATACATGATGTATATCGGGTGGTATGCTTAGGAATAACCGCGCATACGCTAGTATAGCCGCGGATAGCTGTTATTGTTGTTGGAAATAGAATGAAGGATTTGCTGATACAAAAGCTTGATTTGGACCGCTTTACTTGCTGATAAATATACCCTAGATTACACGGATCAACCCTCATTTTAGATCTTTCCAGAACCTGCTCATCGGAGTTACCCGAATCACTCCACCTTTATCGGTTCTAGAATTCTCTTGATCGCGCCTCGTCTCTCTTGCCAATACTTTTAAAGTTCTAGAATGGAGAAATATCTATCATTCAGGGCATGGCCATGAAGTGCTGCGACCATTGGATTTTTACTACGGGCTGCATCTATTTCTATGCGATATTATCTATTGATAGCAGCTTAGTCAGACTGGGGTAAATCTTAGCTCTTGAGTTCAGCTACTACATCATGGTAACAGTACCAAGATCAATCAATAGACCAGCTTTGACTATCACTGATACTTTAGGCGAGCACTCACCGTATCAAGTACAATTTCCGTGCGGCGACTTTTATCCGAAGCACTTATTAAAAAATCCCTTCCAAATTTGCCGCAGTCAACAGCACCCGCTAGAGGATCTTTACAGTTGGCAACAAAAAGGGGAATTTAGTGACTGATGAGACACGTAAATTTTCCAGGACCAGATTCAGAGATGAAGGAGGAGGGATGGGTAGGAATTATTCATCACCCATACCATGAGTCGCAAAAATATACCAAAGTTTTATCCATGTTAGACCGCCCAAAACCAAGACGAGGGTTTTACCCTTTTCGATCCACCAGCATTAATATCGACGTGTCTTGATACATCAATATAGAATATACATGAAACAACTCCTTTTGAGTGGAGTTCTTTGCTTCTACGCTATTTCCCGGTTTGTAGTGGATAGAAGATCAAGGGACTCTATGCTACATTATATTACCTCACAATCCTGGCAAGGAGTCCGGCTTCTAATATAGATCCTAAATAAACTTGACTCAGTATCCCACGCTATATTGATAACACTCTTTATCCATTCAAGACAAGCCACAGAGTCAGGCGGTGCGTGGCTGGCTTCTAGACCAACTCCACTTTGCAAAGGCCCGAATACCAGTGTACCACGATGACAAGTATAGGAAAATTGCAAGACGATGAGAAGTTTCCGAGACTCCACTGGTAGGAACTTAATTACTATTTGAATGTAATGCTTGTAAGGTTATAGGACACCAGTTAAGCGGGAACAAAAACAGAACTCCGCGCAAGTCATGAATTTTTTGTCATACTAACTATAACGCTGATTGAAGTGACTATTGAGATGTCTGATATCCTGGCTTCAAATACTGCCCGCCAAGTGCCGCCTCTTGTGCCGAGTTTCAAAGTCAAAACTCTGATAGCTACAGAACAAATGAGTCACAGCCTTTTAATAACAGTTTTATCGTATCATGTGAGGAACTGACAAGTCTTTCTACCGAATCTTCACGCCGCGGTACGAGGAGATTCCTGGGCTTAATAGCTTTCCCATTGTTATCCAGTCTGGGGTAAGGATCTGAGCGTCGTAACAGGGTGTCGATTCCGGTGATTTGGCATAGACAGTGCGTGCGTTACGACTGTTAGTCTGCGCTTAACCCATGGATGCTTCATCGAGCTTTGCAAAACACTAGAGCCCATGGTCTTTTGCCGACGCATCGTTTAGATTCCGTCTCTAATAGTACAGTTGGTAATAGTGCTAACCTCTACCATATAGATATATCTTTACAGCGTCTGGATAGGGTGAATCCGCTAGGCCATATTGGAAGTGCTCCGAGATGTTTCCTTCAAGCTAGCTCTTAAATGACCACCGATAGTAATGATCCACCTATACTTTGCGACATGCTGGCTCGCAAGACCCTGAGACTCGGACAACTCTGGGGCTCGAGTCGTTCCAGTGATATACGTTTTGGAATGAGGGCTAACCGGCTCTTGTAATCAGTCGTGCTAATTGTAGCACTAGCGAACAGCCCGGTAAATAAGGGCCTTTAATTGTCAAGTCAGACATTATTTCGTTCACAAGATACGGATTATGTATCATAGCTAAACAGCTGGAAATTCATGAAGTGCGCAGATAAAGGTACTGTAACAAAAGTCGCTAACCCATTCCAATTTTCCAACGATCGATCAGGCCTTCACTCTACAGTATTTATCTGTCAATTACGACAATTTAGGTAATTACGGGGCTAAATGGCTATTCATCACGAGGCTTACATTAAAGACTCTAACTTTGTAACAACGTAGGATAGAAGCGCTGTACAAGGTAAGGTCTGGGTTCGTCAAATGGCTAGATTGTTGTAGACAAAAGGTGTGCCGTAGAAATTATGTCATTCAGGCCATTTTTCTTTATAATCTGGTATTTTGCCAAAGACACTACTAGACTAGCTGACGATGGAGCAGTTTGTATGATCTATTCAGATTATGAGTTATCTAAGATGTTTTGGCCTTGAATGCTCTCGAGCCTGATGATAAACCCCCTCCAAACTGACAGGTTGTCTCGTCCCGTAAATATTTCTCATGGCATATTCAACTGAGGTTGGGAAGAATGGCCTCGAGCTTCTAGCGGACAGGTAATTGAAGGGAGGGTCAGACATGCCTTTTTCCCTAACCTTGACCGGGCATGGCCCTTGTTATTCATCAGTAGAAATAAAGATAAATTTATTTTCCGAATTACTCTTGGGTTTAAAGGCCTGTGTGATAACTATAGCAGTCCTTTATATTCAAAGACTCGGCAGGGAGTTGAACTTTATCTCCTGGCCTTCAATGCAACATTAAGAGGAATAATGGGTGACAGAGCGGGCGTAGCATGGCAAACGCCACGGCGAACAGGAAACTTCAAATTCGAGTATGCTTGGACTAAGGCTCTCTATCCTGGCGGTCGAGGCGTGTGGCACGGCATCGAGCCCGATTGATGTCCGAGCGGAAGGTCGAGCACCGATGCAGGTGGCGCACGGATCAATGCACGTTTTCTGGCGCCAGTGATGCGATTGCGACACGGTGGGTGTCGAGGTAGCCTGCACCGCCACTGGGGCCCGTTGGCAGCGCGTAGCTTCGCTTTTCAATATTCCACAGCTGTGGTCGGGACGGGTGAGGCCGGGCTGGATAAAAAGAGCCGTCACGCTGTCCTCCGACCCCGAGGTTCGCTAGCGACTGGGCTCATGGGCCGAGCGGCGTCATCTTTCGAGCACTGTCGTTAATCGAGATGGGACATTTTGGAGTTGTCGCTTCTAGAAAGCCGCTGTCATCCCGCCACGCACTGCAGATGAATTGTCCATGCGGAAATTCGACTGCACATTGGTGGCGCGTCCGAAAGATGAGTGAGTCCATCACCTTCGGCCAGAGTTTCAACAAAAGTCCAATCTTGAAGTGAAGGAGGCGCCGTCGATCCTCGACCTACCATATCCCAATAGCAAGGGGCCCCGGTCGTTTTTATGAATTTGTTAGTAGTGCACGGGTTATTTCCCTAATCCGGTTAGAGCTGGGCCGATAGAGGGTGGATTTGGCCTGACAGGATATATGTAGATGCTGCTCCAAACCACATTTTCTGTGTAAATTACATCCGAAACCTTCGACATGTAGTCTTCGTTGAAAGTGGCTGGGCTGCTACAGCTCAGTAAAATCCGTCCACAGGCAGGCTCTAACGGCCGTAAAACGCCAGCTAAATGGCTACATCGCTGCGGCGCCCAAAGGTCATCAAACCCGATTTTCCAGCTATGGTACACGATCAGCATGTTGTGCCCATCTTAACTCGGTTAAATATGAAGTCACACACTAGTCTTCATCCTGAAAAACACCATGAAATATGTCCATTTACACAGACTGCTAGACATATGTGCGTGAGAACTAAGCCAAGGGAAGTTTAGGAATCTATGAAACTAGCGTTCTATCGACGTCTCGCGTGTACGTATGCTCTTTAACCTGCTAGGCAACTGGCTCGCAATTTTGTGTGAGCTCAACTACGAGGAGGCCCGGGCTGGACCAAGCAAAGACTATTAAAATTAAAACCTCGCCCCGTCTCAGATTTTACCCATGCGTTGAGTATGTGAAATCCAACTATAGGAAGAAGCCGACTCTGACCCAACGAGACGGTTATGCCTACTCAGCCTCGGCCACCACGCGCCTGAGCCCTTGACAACATTCTAACTTCTAATTTTTCCTCTCCGCTCAGCCCCAGCCAAGCTTTACCGCAGCATCTCATGCCACCCAGGGGCTATTTTCTTCGTTGGAGGTCTCATCAACTTGTACATCCATGTCTTCTCTGTCTGGCTTCTTTTTTATTCCAAAAAAGCAGTGCCTTCGTCTTTCCGCCAGCTATGTCATCTCATAAACCTTGAAACCTGCTCATCGCTCCACACCCCTAGCTATTGAGGCTGAATATATGTCAAAGTGCTCAAGACTGAGGCCCAGATGCATCGAGCCTTGTCGAATGCTCTAGTTGATGTTCCGGTGAAATGTCGTAGGTCGAGTTATTAGTGCCATAAGCCGAGGTATAGCTGCATTCAGGGCCAGTCCTTCGAGCATACTATTATAGCGCATGGCAGTGGTGGCAAAATCAATGTCTTTTTCTATCTCGGATTGCGAGCATGACTTTTGGATAATGGATAGCTTCAATAGACGGTTGGGTGGTTTTGAAGATTAAGGGCACATACCCTGCTTGAAATAGGAGATTACTGGATCGAATCTGGCAAAACAGGATCATATTTCTCGTCGAGCTGGCATGTATTGATCACGAAAGCACGCTTTAATAACCAAACCTTTTGAAACCTTCCTCTACCGGATTCTCATGGAGGGGTGTCAACTATTTGTGTGCACAAACTTACATCGTTGGTATCTACGAATGAAATCCAAAGAATTGTGTCTCTAAAGTCAAGAGTCATCCAAAATGTGCGCATAGCACTGATCATGTATCATAGCTAGAAATCTAAGTATGCATTCAATGATAAAAAAGTAAATTGATATTAGAAGAGGCTATAAAGAAAGGCAGTGCAGTTCCTGCTCGATAGATCCGCTACCGTAATGGTTCCTGGATCGGGTTCCCGACCAGAATATCCAGCAAGTCCGGCGTCATCAACGGCAGCGAGAACAAAATCCAACAGAGCAAAGCAAACGCAGCCAGTGAAGCTGCTAAGTAAGGCCAAACTTCATCTAACAGGAGCTCACGGGGCATGTCATGTAGACATCACGGCTCTTGAGCATCTGTGTAATCAAGTTTTGGAAGCTACACTGCTTTGATAATGTCAAAACCCGAGCTCCAGACTCTACAGCACGACTGTCCTGTAGAGGTAATCGGGGTCATGTTAGGGACTACAATTGAGTGTGGCGAGAACACCAAAAACAGCGTTCTGGTCCAAGAAATTCTGGTGACTAGCAGTCTACAAATACTAGGGCTAGCAAACATATGATTTGATAGTAATAAAATGGGAAAAGATGAAGAAAAGCAAAAACAACCGATTACGCCAGGGGAGATATTCTCGTTGACTTCTCAAACTAGGCATTATAAGTCTCATGGCATGGGATTATCTTCAATTTAACGCTCTTCACAGCTCAGATCTGCCCACTGAGAGCAAAATATAAACGATATAACAACTGTAGTTGGTAAAAATGAGCGAGATACGAAGAGTGTGCGGGCGAAGACCAAGCGAGAGGGTATCTCAAGAAGCGGCTGTCCTGCAGAAACTATGGCTAGAGTCATCGGTCCTGGTAGAAGACTGTGTACCAAAGATTCTAAACTCATAAAGGGAGCGAGGAGAGAGCTTCACTTGAGCTCTTCTGTAGAACAGTGGCAGTAAAGGGGCAGCCATTAACGTATGCAGAAATATCACTAGCAATTACTGCAATGGGCAACCAGAGGTTTGAAGAACAATAAGACCGCGACTGTTACGGGATTAATCCCTTGGGTTTGTACTGTCTGCGCCAGTACAGTAGGGATGAAATATAGAGCCTAGCTGGCTACAGGGGCAACCAATGTTGCGGGTCGGATACAGTTGCTTAGCAACACAGATTGTTATGATCGGCATTAATAATTACAATTTCCTATGTATACAGCGAGAAGGAGGAAACCTTCTCACTTTAGATTTCATTAATTAACTGATTTTATTCTGGACTTGCTCTGTTGTATATTGACATCAATTGATCCGGCAACAGCGACGTTCACTTGAGGAGATTCCGGAATCAGTAGTAGCAACAAGTTCTTTGACAGAAGCTAGTCTAGAATAAGACTAATACCATCCTTGAAGATGCTAGGGCCATACAATAGCCAGCTACATTGTTTGATTTCAACTCAAATTATTCTTGCCCACGGGAGAGTTAACAGAGTAACTGATACATATTATACAAGGATATAACCTCGGCATGAAGCTAGGTCGTGAAAATGGAGCGCTACATCGTCGTTTGTGGCTTGAAAGCTTTTTTTCTTCGAAATATGGAGCATTATTCTCAAGTCCCGTCAGTGGTGTTCTTTACAAACTTCCAGCTCTCACTGTAGAGTCGCCAGGGCCGAGATTAAGAAACACTGTTTTAGTTATAAGCTGAGTTATTTCTCCTACCGTCAAAGATACGCTTCCGATAACACATACAACGACCAAGACGATGATAATGATGCTGAAAATGAGGAAAGATATTGCGATACCAAACACGACAACGGTAGTCAGAGAAGCTCTTGTCAAAGCACAACATGTGCTACCCACTGGCGGGCGAATGCAAGACCGGGAAAGCATAGTTAAATACCCTTCCGCCCTCGGGAACAGCAGATTTCGACTCTTCTAACCTGAAATTTGAAATCTTAAAGCCAGGAGGGCATATAAAATACATGAATTACCCGACGACCCGACATCCGTAATAACTTTTGGATGCTAGGCTTGGCCGCTTCACGGCAGTAACCCTCGGCCAAAACTTTTCTAATATCATTTCACGACCTTCGGTTTGTCCTGCGACACGAATCAGGCGAGGTGGAAGAAGGAGGCTAGCAGGGTTTAAAGAAATTCTTGGGTATACACAGGCTAACCTCGCCCGGCTGGCCAGGCTCTTAGAGCACTTTAAAAGGGCAGCCATGTCTTATTTCATGGGCTAAAGAGGGGAGATAATGGCTGAATATCGACTCCTTCAGGTTTGTACTCTAATGAAAACCTGTGAAGTTATTGTTAGAGATCGAATCAGTCTATAACTCTAAGCCAGATGATCGCCAGCGAGACGAAGAATAAAATGGCCTTTTATTAAAGATAAGTGGGCAAAATGACATTTGTTAGGAGATAAGATCAATGTAAGAGGTAGTGGTTAGCCCAGAGTAGGTGTGGACTTTGTGAATATGGTCGGAAGCATCATCGTGTTAAAGAGTAAAGTGCGCGATATATATCTACACGGGTCATATCCCTGTCCACAATTACCAGGCCTCGCACTGCCATAAACACCATCCATCTCTGCTATCCATTGCAATCCTGACCTACTATCATACGGTATGTTTGTACGGATCGATACCAAAAGAGAACATTAACAGTTGTTAGTGCTAGAAGAAAGTCGTAAAGGATGCATAGGTACCGCTAGCGTGTAGGCTAAAAAGGTCTTCGTCCTATTATAGTTATAGTCTCAATGGGTGTTGTGATGTGATTATCGCATTTACTCTAAATTTATCTTTGCAAAGTGCCAGAGATACAGTACATCTATGCGAGTACTGCACAGCCGTACGTGGCCATCATTACAATCGACCATTGGGGTGCAGCTCTACACAATGGCATAGAGTAATGTGGGATAGTATGGCATGAAATTAAGATTGTCGTAAATCCTGCATAGACGGTGATGTGCTGTATAGTGGGTACCAAATACGTGTATATAAGTCCAGTCTCTCACCGTGATAAGTAGATGATCATAGCCAAGCTATTCATCATATCATCAAGCTCCAATAATCGCTATCCACTCTTCTCTGCTATCCCTCGCCCATTCAACATTGCATGCCTACTCATGCCTTCATCATAATAATAGGACGATGAATACGGGAATAAGTCAAGAAAAGGATGGTCTCGTGCTTCTCGCTGCATACATGGAGGATGGTAGTTTGCGACGCTGATGTTGGAAATCTATGTTGCCGAACTACGGAATTCCGGCCGTACCATTGATAGCCATGCCCTAGATTCTATCTCTACCGCACTGGCGCAGACGGTACAAAACCAAGAGACCAATCGCGTAGCAATCTCTGACAAAACGCGGAAAATGGTTTGCATCGTGTACTATCTCCTCCACTGCGCCCTCTTGGTCGCTTACGTCCAGCCCTAGCTCTTGTTGTAGAGGCGCTGATCACACTAGGACTCAGTTATCATCCATTTAAAGTAGCAGGCAGGACGGAGGAGGGGCAAAGAGGTCGATGAGAAGCCAGACTCTGTCCATAGCTAGTTAGCCGCATGCGCCATTAAGCCCCGATGCAGAAAATCACCCGGTGTGCATGCTGGCTCCCGCGAGTGGCACTATTGCTTACATCCACGACACCAAGTATGGGATATTACTGACAGCAAACACTTGAATGCCGCACACGACTTCACTCAGCCATGCACGTGAGGCAAGCCTTTGCCCTTGAATATCGTTGCCTCCGGGGCATCGAAGCAAAGCTAATCTAGCCACATAGGACAGTCAGGAAAACTCACAAGAGTCTCTGCGGATGGGGCTCCGTGTTGTAATCAGCGGAGTAACATGACTGCATCACAATAAACCGTCGACATTAGAGTAACGTGCACATGCGCCATGAGATATGATTGCCCACGATCATCACTCGTAGGTATGATATAGTATTCCCCATAGATCCCTGGTGGTGTCTATTGGCGCAAGCATCTCTCACATCCATCATCTCTCCACCAGACAGGGAGATGCGTTGGGACGTCCACCAGTGTGCAGAAAGCCCCCTGGTTCATACATGTAGAGGGAGGTCCTATCACGCAAATAATAAAAGCAATTCATGTAATAGGGAAATTAAATACTCTCCACATCATTCACATACTTGAGACTACCCGGGAATTCCCTCAAGTTCGTCCATTGATCCAAGTCCTAACAGCATAACTCACGAATTTCACTTCTCTTGGAGCCATGGCTACCTCCTTCCCTACCTTCGTACTAATAGTATGTCATTCCAGCTCAGCACAGCCTTTCAATACGCCCAACTCCCGGAATCTGGACAAAATCCGCTAATGAAATAGCTGTAATCTAGCCCGCTTCGTCCTCAGGCTTCATGGTGAGCAGTAGCTGTGCAGCTCTTTTATTGGCACTAGATTTGAATTGCGTATGGTGCTAGCGAGCTATGATGCGGTATCAGAGAAAAAGTACAAGATACATGATTCAGTGTAAAGGAAGGGCACTCATTTGCAAGTGCCACTGCGAAGTTATGGCGGTTTTTTCTTCACCCCAAGCCAGCCTCCACTCGTCCATACCCTCGCAGGAGAAGGTCTCAAGCCCCACGAGTTATCCAGACATGCCTCCATCATCCATCTACTTTTCTCCGCGCGAAATGTGGTCTTAGGCCTCTCCTTCCCAAGTAAAGTAGGTGCCCAGGCCAGTCGAACCATACCAGAGAACACCACCATCGTTGACTTGTGCTTAAAGTGCCAGCTGCACTCTCGTAACCAAAGTCTTAGCACGCACAAAGCTCAATTCATGAAATTCTTGTCGAGCTTCAAAATTCCACGCCCGACAAAGTTATACCAATCCTCTACATCATCTTGTGAACTTGCCCTAATCCCCCTCACGTTCATCTCAAGGAATTGTCGACCAGAATTTGTGCGCTACTCTTTCCTTCCTCCGTCGGGTGTAAATATCGGCGTGGACGTGTATTTGGTGGCCAGCTGAGGTCAGAGAAGGTCGATGAGAGGTGTGTTTATGGTGATGAGGATGTACTAGGTCGTACTTGCAGGCTTAGGTATAAACTGATATCATTGGGAGTGAAGGATTGGCAGAGTGGACTATCTTGAATCATTGCCTGATGGACCAATTTATTTGGTATTGCGAAATTTGACAGGAGTTGGCTCTGGAAGGATGTTTCACTCCCAGCTTTGCAGAGGAGACCGCGCATCGGGTTTCACTCTTGCCCTCCTGTGCAGCACTCGATTTCGTGCGGGGAAGCAGGAATCCAATAGCGAATTACTTGTCAAACCTTAGCAGTTTGACCATCCATAGAAATAACTTTTTGTATGCAAACAAATTAACCCGGACCATAACAAGAAACTTGTGCGTCCAAGTCCAAGTTCTCTCTTATAATCTCGACCCTTAAGCCACTGCTCCACTTCTCTCACTCAACGTCAAGTTTCAATACAAAGTACCCTTCCGAAGCGCTTCGGGACCTATCAGAGATCATTTTGAGTGCCAGAAAAGTCATTACAGAAAGTGTGTGCAGTGAATGACCACAACCTTAAATTTTCGTGAATTCATGGAACACTGAGAATACCGTAGAATTGATGAAAGTAGAAGCTCTACCGGTTTGTCTTTATCTCAATCTCAGCTCTGGAGATCCCAAGACAAGGGCTGGAGGCTTGTGAGGGACGCCACTACCAGTTATCAATATTTCATGTCCCTTCACAAAGATCTATCATTAACTTTAGAATTATTGGAATTTATTATGGTTGTAAAGCTCCGGACGACCCATAGTTTGCACTAGCTAACGCATAAACATTGCGAGGAGAAATATCTGGAATGTATCAGTGGATAGAGGGATCAGGATATACTTGGTGACCTTTCTGGAGAGTTGCTAAGGTATCAAAAATGTACAAGATGTGGAGGGGTCTTCCTCATGCTAGAAACCTTGGTTTGTGTGTATATCCAGTCTCTCACGGCAAATTTTTCTTACCAATTAATTACTATTAAAAAACCGTACCTGTAAATTTGCTTTAGTGCTTTGTACTAAAACAATGAGAGAAATTGAGCCCGTTTAGAAAATTTTGGCAGCTGCTTTGATCTTTTAAATGATAATTTCTCAATGGCTGGAGAGATATAGAGGTATTAAATTATTAAGAGTAGAAAAAGTGTTATATTGGCCGGTAAGTTGGTTTGTACCTGTAGCCATATTTGTCAGTTGTAGAGTCTTTCTCACCATGAGATTTGGAAATCAGGATGAGGTAATATTCAACTTTGAAACCATCTAGTTATAACCTATGGGTACTGTATGCATAATCAAGTTATATACAATTGTTGCGAGTGTCCTCTAGATCATGAACATTCTAGGAACAGCCTTCAGGCTAGAAGCTAGGAGAAATCTCCTGGGAATAATGATGAGTGTATACATAGTGGTGTAGTGACTTATTATATTCATCTTTTACACACTCGGACGTTTAATACCTCTACTTGCTTAGCCGTAGCCTCTGCCGTTGTGTGGACTATCAGAAGTAAGTTCGTGGGCACATTACCTCGGTTATAACGATCTAGACGAAACTTTCTTTTCAAACTTGACTACAACATAGCTAAAGAGTTGGTGCATTTGATGCCAGCTAAAAGCATAGAGCAATAAAACAGCGACATGTCTTGATAGATGATTGAACATAATTAATCGTCAGTTTTTGGAATATTGCGCTGTTGGTTATTTCTTTGAGGTCCTGTCTTTTTTGGTAATTTCTTACCAACTGGAGGTTTACGACTTGCCAAAGACTCTGGTAACTTAGAGACTTCGATACCATTTTCCCATAATATCCCCACGTCTCGTTCTCTACGCCCCATGACCTTTTTAAAATATTTGACGGGTAGCAGGCCGTTTTCGTTTCCTTCCGTCAGGGCCACTCCATTCGAACTAAGCCACCATTTCATTCCGTCGGCCAGGCTACTATTGATATCAACGTAAATAAGAATTTGTGAATCGTTTCTCATGCCACTAATCGCCTTTTGATGGTTTTCACCGACTGATTCCGTGCTGAAATGGATGTGTTCTCTATTCATCCGACTCAGTCCTCCAGTCTCCATGATTAAATTGTAAAAAGCAAAGTAGGTGCCATGAATGATGACATCGGGAACATTGCCGGAATCTATGGTAATGGGTGTCAAAAGCGAAGAAGATTCCACAGGGATACTATGTCCCTGATTGGCTCGTATGAGCCAGTCGGAGCAGTTTGTTGACTGGGGATCGGGATGTTCGGGTAGAGTCGGGTTTAGCTTCATTGAGAAGCGCTGCTTGTCATTCTGACTAACCACACTCTGTATATCCGAGAACGTAACGTTGAGAGACTTGATCCGCTGCCACCCTAACTAACACGAGACGGCGTCAATCAAGATGTGGAAAAGAATAAGGAATAAGATTCGGGTTAGACTTCAAATTGTGATTGCTCTTAATCCTTCCATATCACGCATGTGCCTGTAGTTTTTCCTACCGGATTTGAGAGACTTACGACGTCGTCCAATCTTGCGTAGCCCTCCTTGTCAAGCTGAACACCAGCATCATGGGCTGCATGTCGCAAAAGCTTCGAGAGCGCCTTTGATATAGCGAGACTTCGATTTACCTCTCGTTTGCCGCGAGTCTGACGCAAATTTTCCTGCTTATCGCTGGGTTTTTCGGAGTTTAGGAGTGTATCAGACTTTGCAGAGAAAGCCAACTCGGACGAAGACATGTAGATTGCTGAATTGTAGTCAGACGTTACAACGTGAGTAGCTGTATATAAAATTTCCCCTGCCTATCGATTGCCTGTTACTGCTCAGCTTAGATAATTTGTTGTGCCCGGAATAATGGTTCCGAGGAAAGGCTCGTTTGTCGACGAACGACATGGTAGTTATATTGGCGACCTCTATTGCCATCAATACAAGCACACAACCTTTACGAAAAGTATATTCAAGTTTCCACCAATGAGCTAAATGAAAGATCAATCATGCATTGGTCTTTTTTGCCACATTTCCATCCAGTCCAACATGCGCAAAACTCCACACTTCCTATCCTGGCCGTGGCTAACGGGTAGACTATACAGCCTGCGTCTACATCCAAGCGTGCAATGATTAATATCAACCTAGATAACGGGGGATAGTCAATTTAGGGGACGATCTTATCAAGCCCACTCGTAGATTCTAGTCCGATTGAGGCAAGGTAACGCAAAATTATCTAGCAAACCTAGATGGTGACTTGTCAGAACACAACGGCCACATTGGTCGCATGGTCACCGCACCCGAAATTGAAATCAGCACTAGCGCTTTTGATCCTCCATGATTACGTTGGCAACGGCGTGAACAATACTTTGCACAATCAGACGCTCCCCGAGCCTGCTTTGTATTCCAAGGCAGTCGCCAAAAACAATGGGCCCCAAAACAATACGAGAACTACAAAACCGAAACTCAAGTGTAGTCGAGTACTGTTGGTATTACAGAAAACGAACCCGCTCATTAAGTGGTCAAGCCTGCCCTCGCAAAATCAGCATATCAAAGCAATTAATCGTCAACCAGGGCTCAAGATTTTTCCTCAGCACCGCGCCTATACAATCGCCGTAAAATACCATTGTATGATTCGCGTCTCAAAGTATCTACTTCAAATACATAGATAATTCAATTTTTCCTGATTAAGCGCCCTGAGGCCCATGCAAGTTCCTCGGACGACGTTTAATTTATGTAGAATAACTCAATTTGGCAATTGGGGCACTTACCCTGAGATTTCATCTGCACACCTCACTCGAGGCCAAACATTACAGCGTAAAATCTCTTCCGTCCATACCCACCACTGGGAAAAGCGTGAAAACCCCGTGCCTAACCGAGTTTGCTTTCGTCTCCCCACAAATGCAATGTCATCGCTGTTACGGTTTGACTGTTGTTTGAGCTTAGGCGGATACCTAAGCCTAATATGGAGAATTCTTACAATGAGGCTGTATGAGAGAGATGAAGCTGAACGAAACGGCACTACTAGTCAGGAGGCTAAAGCGTTATTACAACTTAGTGACACCTGGAATTACGTGGCTGGGTAAGAAGTATTGTGCCTAAGGATAAGTCACTAGTCTGTAGATTCACGAGGAGGATTAACGCCTATAAATACCTGTTAGTAGTAGCTAGAATTATCTTTTCTCCTTATATATTTTTGAATTTGATTTCATTTAACCCGATTTGGCGCCCTGTGGGCCCATGCAGGCGGCTATGAGCCTATCTATATATTTACATGAGGAAACCTTGCGACAAAAACCCCCTCACACTATTAATTTTGTATTCATCTGTAGTCCTTCGTTACCTGTAGGAAGTGCAATTGGCCATCAGTCCGAGACAGGACTAGCTAAAATTATACTCGACCTCGCCATCCTTTCCCTGCCCTCGCGTGCTAAAAAGAGACGACTGTGGTCTTGAGTTTGACTCCAATGGCCCAAATACTTGTGGTGGTGGGTTGACCAGGAGCTGTTTGCGCGGGCGTCCTGGCCCTCTCTTTAATACCTCCGGCTTTTGGTGGGACACCAGTGTGAACCCTTGTTCGTCTGTAGGTTTTGCCGTAGTTGATGTAGTAGATGCCGTAGTTAGTGTTTCTCCTTTCCTGTATTCTGCCGTTCTCTCCATGAGTTCATACCGTGCCCGTTGCACGCTGGCCTTGTATGACGCGAAGTTTTGACACGCCCCCTTCTGCCACGATTTATGGTCCTTGCCGCAGTTGCAGCAAAGCACCGACTTCCTCGGGCATTCCCTGGTCTGATGAGTGCACGCGCACTCACCACATCCCCTTACCCTATTGCAAGAGGCTTGGGTATGCCCCCATTGACAGCAGTTGAAGCACTGCTTGATTTGCGCTCGGGGTGACCAGAGCTGGGCCGTGTACAGCATTGAGTTGTATACAATGCCGTTTCTTATCACTTCGCGTTGAAGTGCCTCTGTCGGCAAACTCGCGACTATTGACCCTCTAGTATGGCCGTTAGCTCCCATCTATCGGTGCTCCTTTCCGTCAAAGAGCCATCTCACCCGGTTGATCTTCAGTTCGGGGATCCGAACTTTTGTTTCAGCCACGACTTGATTTATGAATTCTCCGTTGTTTGGATTTTTTCCTCCTCTTATGAATATCCTCAATGGGATCCCCAAAATCTCAACAGGGTAATCCTGCTTTAGGACGCAGAACTCCTTTGGCTGCGCCATACTCAAGGCAGCGTCTCGCTGGGAGACCGACTGCACAAACACCTCCGTATCGTTGCTCCACAGCCTCCTTACTGCGTATGCCCCCTCAATGTGTATTTTAGCCTTGTCTAGGAGCGCTGCCGGCTCCATATTTTCTGCTCCTTGTATCCTTATTCGTGCAGCCGCTTTAGTCGCTGGCGGCGCGACGACTGAGGCGTATGTGGGTCGCTCTCCCATCCCTTGTACTGCCGAAGCAGCCGTCTTGTGCGACGGCTCCTCGAGATTCTTCTTGACTGCCTTCTCCAAGGCCAGCATCCATTCTTCCATTCTTGAAGCCTTAAGCTTCGATTGTAACATCGTATCGTGGGCTTTGAAGGCGTCAAGTGCCTCACCTACTTCGACCATCGGCGTCGTAGATTTGTCAGTGCCTGCGACAACCAGTCTGTCTCTGACCTTGTTCATAAAAAGCCCTACTGTCTTTAAGTTGTCCATGTTAACGCCTGTAGAGGTCGAGAGAGACTCTACAGCCGTAATTGCGGTCGTTCCGCTATCCGTTGGTGATTTTTGAGGTGCCGTGAAAATTTTCCCAACCGCGAAATCCACCTTTCTGGCTTCCCAACTCGCTATGCCGAAGCGCAACGAAAAAGATTCAGGGAATCAGGTTAGAAGGATTGATTAAGATGAATGCAATGATTAAAACGATGAAATAACGTTCGAGGAACGTGGTGCCGCTTTTCGTGAAAAATGATGTTTTTCCTTCACCTTATATAGTTTATTAAATAGATTTATTCATTAACATCTCGGTTTCCGTCACAATCGCGAGAGAAAGCGGAGTCCGTAATTTACTAGATTCGAAGCGGCTTACTCCTGCCTTGGATAGAATAGGTGTTCAAGCTAGCCAGAATCTGATTACGGGAGCGGCCTGAATGGTGGACCACCGCACCATCCAACCATGGCGGTGTTTATACTATCAGCTGCACTCTCGCAACAGAAGTCTTGGCGCGCACAAAGCTCAGTTCGTGAAAATCCTTGCCAAAAATCAAAATCCAATATGTGTCGAGATTGTATCCATCCTCTGTGTGATCTTGTAAGCTTGTCTTGATCCCTCTCACGTTCATCCCAAAGAAACATCTAACAGATTTGTGCGCCACGCTTTACTTCCTCCGTCGGGTATAACTATCGGCGTAGGCGTTCATTTGGTAGTCGGCTAAGGCCTGAGAATAGTTGATGAGAGGTGTGGTCATTGAAATGAGAATGTACTGGGTCATATATGCAGACTTGATGAGACTAAGGTAGCAGTCGATCTCGTTGGGATCGAATATTTGACATGGCAAAGTATTTTGAATCTTTGCCTCGTAGGCCAACTTCTTTGGTATTGCGAAATTTGATTGAACTTGGCTCTGGGAGAATATCTTACTCCCAGGTTCGTAGAGAACACCACGTATTGGTGTTCAGTCTTGCCCCCGCCTTGGCACACATAAAGCTCATTTCGTGAAACTCCTTGCCAGAACCTCAAATTTCACGCCTTTCAGGAATGTACCCATCCTCTGAATCATCTTGCAGACTTGTCCAGATTTTTCACTCGCCCATTCCATAGAACTGTCTCCCCGATTTGTGCGCAATGCTTTGTTTCCTCCGCTGATTGTGAATATCGGCATGGGCGTGTTTTTGGTGGTCAGGGAAGGTCGAAGACAGGTGCGGTCATTGAAAGGATGAAGTACTAAGTTGTAACTGTAAAATTGATGAGAAATTTAGGACATTAATTCTGAACGATATTGCCTGTGAAAAAGATCTGGGGATGTGGCGATCACTAGAGCGCTTGCAAATGTCTTCTGGCCTTTTCTTGTAAATATTTATTTGTTAAAGTTTGATTGTGACTAAAAGAGGTGTGCTTTCCGAGAGAATGATACATTTGTTCTATACAGTATCAAAACTTTATATCTTAATTAGCCTCATGTAGAAGGGCATACTCAAGGAGTTCAATCTGTTTGGCCTCAAAGTGTAATATTTTTACCTTACATGTATCTCTGTGATGCATTAATTGATTCCTGGGCGATTGGAGAAAAGGGACAACTAGATATATTGTAGATTCTAGAAATTCATATAACATGTGAAGGCTATTTTACTCTTTCAAACATTTATCCTAGCATTGAATCTCATTGACTTTGAACGAGCCTTGAGCTAGTTAATTTCATTTTATTGACCATCATCACTGACGTCGCTAGTTTAGTAGCTACTTGGGGTTGGAGGATGCAGTTATATACAATCTAGACCGCTCCCCGAATCAGATTCTGGCTAGCATGGACACCTATTCTATCTGGGGCAGGAGTAAGCCGGTTCGAATCCAGTAAATTACGGACTCCGCTTTCTCTCGCGATGACATCGCATTTGTGGGGAGACAAAAGCAAACTCAGTTAACCATGGGGTTTTCATCCTTTTCCCAGTGGTAGGTATGGACGGAAGAGATTTTACGTTGTAATGTTTGACCTCGAATGATGTGTGCGAGCGAAATCTGAGTTTATGTATTTTTTTTATTGTCCTATGAAGTTTATGACTATGTAAGGACATAAAGGTTTTCTCTACCTACAGGCCGGGAGTGCCTATGCCTCGGGTAGTATACTTCCTCATATGCCCCCTCCGCGACTTCTTTCTAGCAGTACTACCCCAACAGATCTTCATTCGAGTACACACTTAGAGGAGCCGTTATCCCGTCATTATCTCCCCTCTCCAGCCAACGAAACGTTTGCCATTTACGAGTGTGTAGCTGCAAGGAAAAGTCTCAAAAATCACTTGGTGCGGGGCTCTCCTATGACGAAGAGGCCGGCCAGGCGGGCGCAGCAGACCTGTATGTACTTCAGAGTGTCTCTCGAACTTCCTAGCCTCCTCCTTACTCCTCCCCTGATTCATGCCGCAGGAAAACCGAATGTCGTGAAAGGATCTCAGAAAAGTCTTAGTCGAGAGTAGCTGCCGTGAGGGAGCTTAACCTTACATATAAAAGTCGTTACAGACGTGAGGTCGTCGGATAACTCTTGTATTTCAGACGGCCTCCTGGTTAGTATGCTCGGAAGTTCTGATTATCAAGGACGATGTTTTAGACGAGTCGAAATCTGCTATTCTTGAGGGCAGGAGGGTCTTTTACTTTGCTTTCGCGGGCTTTTTGTTTGCCCGCCAGTGGATACCACATATTGTAATGTGACTAGGGCTTCTCTAACTACCGTTGTAGCCTTTGGTACCACATTATCCTTCCTCATTCCTAGCATCATTATCGTCGTGGTCGTCTTATGTGTTATCGGAAGCGTATCTTTGACGAAGGGGGAGATAACTCAGCTCAAAGGTGAAAGGATATTACGCAATCTCGGCTCTGCCGACTCTACAGTTAGAGCTGGAGGTTCGTAGGGGACTCCACTGACAGGTGTCGAGAATAGTTCTCCTGAAATCTGGGTGTAAGTGCCCCAAATGCCAAATTGAGTCGTTCTACACAAATGAAATGTCTTCCGAGAGACTCGCATTGGCCTCAACGCGCTAAATCAGGAAAAATTGAATTGTCAATTTACTTTTTTGACCAAGATTACTAAGCGGTGATTTATTACGCATACCACCGTCGAGTCATATGCTGACTGGTATTTTGAGACGGTAGCTAAAAAGTTTAAGCTGTACTGGTATTTGACCGTCTGTTAAAATTATACATGTTACATAAACATACAGTTCCAGTACTATGTCTCTTGGCTGATAGATGGCTTTATAAGTTGTCCTTAAAACATCAGTTGCTTAGGAAATTACTTTTAGGCTTCAATATTTTTTTTTTGAGCTTCATAACGTTTACCTCTGAAGCCCCAAACTCCCCAATTCCCACAACTTATATCTTGAGGATCTAGATCATTGATGTCCCATCTTAGGCTTCTAAATCTGTTCTCACCCGGTTCCATTAAAATATCAACTTCACCCTGTGAATGTTTTTTAACCCAATCGTAATCTCGCTCCATGTCGTATTGTGAATAGCCTGTCGCTAGAATAGGAACCTTGGTTTCAAGCAGAAGTGGTAACGATTTTTCCCATTCGTAAGACCCTGCAGGATGACCAAGACCGGGGTGAAATAACATAAAGCAATCAAAATAAGGATCGTATGGATAGAAATGACCTGCATTGTGAAGGGTTTGGTAATATTCCACATAAGTGCTAACCTTAAGCTGTGGGGAGATTCGATCTTCTACTATTACACCAAAGGGGTTACTGGGAGTCCTCTCGGGTAGTGGAAATTCATCGTCTCGATTCGCCATACTCTCTGGGCCAATAAAGATTATGTGAAAGACAGTGCGAGGAAATAAATAAGCTAGCTGCATCCAGACATCTCGTGGGAGAGATGACTCTGCTCTTGCACCGAGGATAAATATTCTGACTGGAGGTGATTTTGGCCGAAGTCCTTTAATTCCTGGACCAGCACCTGCTTTTGGTGGATGAAGATTATACCTCAAGGCTTCCTTACATCAGATTGATACATTTAGAAATCAGGAGACATACCACTTAAACTCTTCAAACCTTCTACGGTTAATCTTCCACCTCTTTTAATATTATACGGGCTAAGTTCGTGTAGGATGCTACCGATTGTGATAGGATAGGTTAAGAGTTTTGTGGCTTGCCTTAGACATCTCTCATTATTTATGGCGTTAAAGTTTCTTGAATATAAGAGTGTATCCCAGTTGGTCATGTTGACCATTGCTTCTTCGATTTGGTATGTAGGATATGTAAATTCAGGAAAGAAACGCCCAGATCTCAGATCATGATCATCTTCATTTATTTGCCTTAACGTATCGCAAATCTCCAAATGTGCCTCGTAGTCATCAGCCCAGTGTTCCTCAGAGCATGCGACTGGGATGCCGCAGTCCGGGCATTCAAAGTTGACGTGAGCCGGTGCGAGCGAGCCTGAAGTGACCTTTCTAGATTCCGGGTCATTTGGACTTGTAGGCATTCGGGTCTGATTGTGATCTGGATGTGGACAATAGGCGTTTTTTTTCATGGTTGCGGCCCGCTTCTTTATCTCAAGACATGGGGAACGTGAAAATGGATGAAATAGATTATTTGATCTCATGACCGATATTTCTTCGTTTTCACTTGGAGTTTTGGACTTTTGAAATTTCGTGTGAATCGGCGCATATTTCGTATAGCTTTGAACAGAGTATAATGTTCTTCTACATAGTTGCCTGAATTGATCGGATCTTGAGTCTTGCGAATATGGCTTCAAGGCTCGGAAAGTAATCTTTCGAATTTGCGGGCCAAATAATAACTTCGTATGAGACGTTCTATGCATGTTTTCTAACATATAAGTGCACCTTATACAAACTTGAGATACCTGATTCAGCATATCATGCTGCATTTCTTCCGCGATTGCAGGAAATCGTTATGTGTATGGGCATGGTATATGTTAACAATTTGATCTAAACCAAATAAGGAAAGGCTCATAATGGAGAATAGCCGCAATGAAAATTTACTTCACCCTTCACACTTCCAAGCCTGCACATCACAATAACTACAAGTCAACATGATCAAGAGATTGACACGCCGGCCCTGTCAGCTCATTCTATTATTCAGATTTTAATTAAGTTCTTAAACTTGCTGACAACTCGCTTTGAAATCAGTCTAAGTCTTGTGACTTTGTCAAGATGGCTACTACTTCATCGATGTTTATGTACAGCCTGACGATTCAACCACCTACTGCTATCACACAAGCCATAATCGGACAGTTTGCAGGAACTAAGGAACAGCAAATAGTCACTGCATCAGGTTCTCGACTTACCCTTCATCGTCCCGATCCATCTCAAGGGAAAATAACTACAGCTCTATCGCACGATGTTTTTGGAATCATTAGAGCTATCGCTGCTTTCCGTTTGGCAGGTAGCAACAAGGGTAAGTCAATAATCCGTCACATTGAACTTCATTTAGTGATCTGAAGCACGGATGGCAGCAAGATTTATATAATCACAAAACTTCACGACGCTTTTCAGTACGAGGTTTAGGGTCTCTTGAAAATCAAGGCTAAAAGTTTTTACAGATTATATCATAATAACATCTGACTCGGGCCGTATCGCTATTGTTGAATTCTTGCCTGTTCAAAACAAGTTTAGCAGGCTACATCTAGAGACCTTCGGAAAATCTGGCGTTCGAAGAGTTGTTCCAGGGCAGTACCTAGCTGTCGATCCTAAAGGCAGAGCTTGCCTGATATCGTCCGTTGAGAAGAATAAGCTGGTTTACGTTCTTAACAGAAACTCTCAGGCAGAGCTCACCATCTCTTCACCACTAGAAGCAAACAAAGCACAGACATTAGTCTTTGCTCTTGTCGCTCTCGACGTTGGCTATGCAAACCCAGTATTTGCTGCGTTAGAAGTTGACTACAGTGAATCAGACCAAGATCCAACTGGCCAGGCATACGAGGAGACTGAAAAGCTTTTAGTCTACTATGAGTTGGACCTTGGTCTAAATCATGTCGTGAGAAAATGGTCAGATACTGTTGACCGCTCCGCCACCATCTTATTTCAAGTTCCTGGAGGTGCTGATGGCCCCAGCGGTGTGTTGGTATGCGGTGAAGATAACATCACATATCGTCACTCAAACCAAGAAGCTTACAGAGTCCCTATTCCTCGTCGACGAGGAGCGACCGAGGATCCTCAGAGGAAACGATCCATAATCGCAGGCGTGATGCACAAACTCAAGGGCGCAGCTGGTGCCTTCTTCTTCCTCCTGCAAACTGAGGATGGTGACTTATTTAAGGTCACGATTGAGATGGTCGAAGATGACGCTGGCCAGCCAACAGGGGAAGTAAAGCGCCTTAAGGTTAAGTACTTTGACACTGTCTCCATAGCTTCCAGCTTATGTATTCTCAAAAGTGGATTTCTTTACGTTGCAAGTGAATTTGGCAACCATCAATTTTACCAGTTTGAAAAGCTTGGCGATGACGATGAAGAAGTCGAGTTCACCAGTGACGAATACCCTACTGATCCAACCGCGCCTTACAGTCCTGTATATTTTCATCCACGACCTGCAGAAAACCTAAGCTTAGTCGAAAGCATTGATTCCATGACGCCAATGATGGACTGTAAGGTGGCTAACTTAACCGAGGAAGACGCGCCCCAGATCTATTCCATAAGTGGTACTGGCGCCCATAGCTCATTCAGGACGCTGAAACATGGACTTGAAGTGAGTGAGATAGTCGAATCAGAACTGCCTGGTGTACCATCTGCTGTGTGGACAACAAAGTTGACCCGAAATGACACTTTCGATGCTTACATCATACTCTCTTTCTCTAACGGAACATTAGTACTTAGCATCGGCGAGACGGTGGAAGAAGTAACTGAAACTGGATTCCTATCCAGCGCCTCTACTATGGCAGTGCAACAGCTTGGTGAAGATGGTCTGATCCAGGTTCACCCTAAGGGTATAAGACACATTAAAGCCGATCGTCGTGTTCACGAATGGGCTGCTCCACAACATCGCTCTATAGTTGCCGCTACAACAAATGAACAGCAAGTTGCAGTTGCGCTCAGCTCAGGCGAAATAGTTTACTTTGAAATGGACTCCGATGGTTCATTAGCAGAATATGATGAAAAAAAAGAGATGAGTGGTACCGTCACCTGCCTGAGCCTCGGAGAAGTACCACAAGGACGTGTTCGAAGCCAATTTCTGGCCGTAGGCTGTGACGATTCTACTGTACGCATACTTAGTCTTGACCCTGAATCTACCCTTGAGAATAAATCTGTCCAAGCACTCACTTCAGCTCCATCCGCCTTATCTATCATGGCAATGTCAGACTCGTCATCTGGTGGCTCAACCCTCTACCTACACATAGGACTCTACTCCGGTGTCTATTTAAGAACAGTTCTTGATGAAGTGACAGGGGAACTTTCTGATACTAGAACAAGATTCCTTGGCCCAAAGCCAGTGAAGCTGTTCCGAGTGTCCGTCCAAGGTCAGACAGCGGTCCTAGCTCTCAGTTCAAGACCTTGGCTTGGATACTCAGATCCAGTATCTAAAGGTTTCATGCTGACACCACTTAATTACCCTGGCCTCGAGTGGGGCTGGAATTTTAGTAGTGAGCAATGTACTGAGGGAATGGTAGGCATCCAAGGTCAAAATCTTCGGTAAGAGTTTTTTTTCCTTCAGCTCCAAAAGAATGCCGTGATGATTTTTATTCGTTAAACTTTTCCTACGTCTCCGTAACCTTGAGGATCAAATACTATAAATCCAATTGTTCCTTCTGAGGCATATAAACTTTACCTCACTCAATCCTATATAGTCCTCACAAATACTGACCTACTACAGTATATTCTCCATCGAGAAAATTACGGAAAATCTATTACAGGAGTCAATCCCGCTCACTTACACACCAAGAAGATTTGTAAAACACCCTGAACATCCAATATTCTATGTTATTGAATCAGATAATAATACTCTTTCACCTGCAACCAGAGAGAAACTCCAGAATGATCCCGCAGTAACAAACGGAGATGCTACAATCTTGCCTCATGATCAATTTGGTTACCCAAGAGGTAAAGGACACTGGTCTTCATGCATATCTGTAGTAGATCCTATAACCGAAAAAAAAGTACTTCAGAAAATAGACCTTGAAGAAAATGAAGCAGCAGTAAGTTTGGCTACTATCTCATTTTCAAGCCAAGACGATGAGATATTCTTGGTAGTTGGTACTGGGAAAGATATGATAGTAAATCCACGCCACTCGAGCGCCGGTTTCCTTCATGTTTACCGGTTTCACGAGAACGGTAAAGAGATTGAGTTTATCCACAAAACAAAAGTAGAGGAGCCATCAATGGCTTTGCTCGGTTTCCAGGGCCGACTTCTAGCTGGAGTAGGACGTGATCTAAGAATATATGATCTAGGTATGCGACAATTGCTCAGGAAAGCACAGGCAGAGGTAGTACCAAACTTAATCGTTGGACTACAAACACAAGGTAGCCGTATATCTGTCAGCGATGTACAAGACAGTGTTGTTATGGTAGTATACAAATATCAGGAGAACAAGCTAATACCGTTTGTGGATGACACAATCTCTCGATTTACTACATGCACAACAATGGTGGACTACGAAACTGTTGCTGGTGGAGATAAATTCGGCAACATTTGGCTTGTTCGCTGTCCGTCTAAGGCAAGCGAAGAAGCAGATGAAGAAGGCTCTGGCGCGCATCTCTTACATGAGCGTTCTTACCTCCAAGGTTCACCTCATCGACTAACCCTCATGGCTCATTTTTTTGCTCAGGATATTCCAATGAGTATTCAGAAAACTAATTTAGTTGCGGGTGGGCGTGATTGCCTCTTATGGGGTGGGTTACAAGGAACACTTGGCATCCTGATTCCATTTGTCAGTCGTGAGGATGTCGATTTTTTCCAGACGCTTGAGCAGCATTTGCGGTCAGAAGACACGCCGCTGGCTGGAAGAGATCATCTAATGTATAGAAGCTATTACGTACCTGTTAAAGGGGTAATTGATGGTGATCTATGTGAGAGATATACTCTTCTACCATCAGATAAGAAACAAATGATAGCGGGGGAGTTAGATCGTTCTGTCAGAGAAATCGAAAGAAAAATATCGGTGAGTCGAAAGCCACCTCAATTAGAGTATATCCTAATAGTTACAGGATATAAGGACCAGAGCAGCGTATTAATGAATTTTGGGATGACTGGGGAGCTGGAATTTAAGCCAATGCTATGTAATTTTAGACGCGGGAATATTTTCGCCTTTATTAATTCTTTCTCAAATTTCAAGGAATTTGCAGAACATAACAATATTTCTACCCAACAATTCCAAAAATGTGAACACTTGTTTAGGAATATCTACCACGGTTACAATTCAATCACTCAAAATTCCGACTAGTAAAAAATCGCTTAACTATTATATGATTATTTAGTACTAAGATGTTATAAATTGGCAACTATGAAAATCCACTAATAATAGATAAAACATTTTTTATCGTTTAATTATACTAACAAATCAAGCTCTCGACCTGTAGCTCAAAACAGGAAAAGACACTGCGCGTCATTAAACTCCGTCTGTCTTGACTATCCTACGAGTTAAAGCAGAGGCCCCTTACAAAAAGGTGTTAAATTGTACAGGTAAGTATGGAACCAAACGAGCACCCGTCACAAGAATTACATCGGAGTTTTTTTCGTAACAAAAGGACGTAAGAGTATAGTACAACATGTGACCTGTGTCAGAGATGAATTCAATATGCTTGATAGCACATTAGCTTAGTAGTACAATAAGATCAAATCAACCAACAGGCGACACAGGGCTTAAGTGTTGTAATTTTGGCGTTGTTTTGGATTAGGTGAATACCTAAGGTTATGGTTGAGGATACTGATAATAAGACTGTTGATGATTGATGAAATATTCTCAGAGAAGCAGCGCTAACAACCAGGAGGTCGAAGCAATGTCGTGGCGTAGGGATCACAGATATCGCGTGGGGAACGAAACTCAACATCTGCCAGTGGAGTCCCCTACGAACCTCCAGCTCTAACTGTAGAGTCGGCAGAGCCGAGATTGCGTAATATCCTTTCACCTTTGAGCTGAGTTATCTCCCCCTTCGTCAAAGATACGCTTCCGATAACACATAAGACGACCACGACGATAATGATGCTAGGAATGAGGAAGGATAATGTGGTACCAAAGGCTACAACGGTAGTTAGAGAAGCCCTAGTCACATTACAATATGTGGTATCCACTGGCGGGCAAACAAAAAGCCCGCGAAAGCAAAGTAAAAGACCCTCCTGCCCTCAAGAATAGCAGATTTCGACTCGTCTAAAACATCGTCCTTGATAATCAGAACTTCCGAGCATACTAACCAGGAGGCCGTCTGAAATACAAGAGTTATCCGACGACCTCACGTCTGTAACGACTTTTATATGTAAGGTTAAGCTCCCTCACGGCAGCTACTCTCGACTAAGACTTTTCTGAGATCCTTTCACGACATTCGGTTTTCCTGCGGCATGAATCAGGGGAGGAGTAAGGAGGAGGCTAGGAAGTTCGAGAGACACTCTGAAGTACATACAGGTCTGCTGCGCCCGCCTGGCCGGCCTCTTCGTCATAGGAGAGCCCCGCACCAAGTGATTTTTGAGACTTTTCCTTGCAGCTACACACTCGTAAATGGCAAACGTTTCGTTGGCTGGAGAGGGGAGATAATGACGGGATAACGGCTCCTCTAAGTGTGTACTCGAATGAAGATCTGTTGGGGTAGTACTGCTAGAAAGAAGTCGCGGAGGGGGCATATGAGGAAGTATACTACCCGAGGCATAGGCACTCCCGGCCTGTAGGTAGAGAAAACCTTTATGTCCTTACATAGTCATAGACTCATTAGGTCAATAAACACAAGCAAACAGACGTGGAGCTGATCGACCCTCCTGTATAGCTATCCTATTCCAGGAGAGAGACATGGCAACACAGCCTCAAACGAATTACCGACCCGCCCCTCTTATCCCTGCCGAAATGCCTTTTAGCGACCTAGTTGCGTACACAGATGAATCTCTAGCTAGACCGGCGGAATTGCCTAAAGCTGGCTACGGCATTACTATTTTCCAGACTTGGCAGGTAGTATATGGCGAAAATGGCGCCTGGAGACAAACACTATCGCCCTTCGATACCGAGGTCGCAGTCTCACATAGCGCATTCAAAGTTGCGCTCTCTCCCCCAATAGCGCAGATTATCGAACACCCCTCGGCAGCTATAACAAATGACATAGCTGCTTCAATGTTGGCATGGCAAAATTCTGGAGTCCAACATCTTCGTGGTCTACCGCCAACAATCGCTGCGTACCTCAAGGCTATCGTGACGCGAAGCGCAGCTCGAATCATTGTAGGCATCTCTGTCTTCGATCAGTCTCAAACTGCTCCAAATTTTAAAGTTAGCGCACAACTAGCTCCACAATAAGAACCGTCCGCAATTCCTTCTACAAATGCTGCAAAGAAAAACTTGAACGTATCTATACATCTTCCAAATGCTGTGCCCAGGGTTACCACTTCAGAAAAAAACACAGGCCTGACTCTAGAGTTATGATACGCCTAGTTCCCAACCAACCTCTGAGATACCAAGATTCTCTTCTGGTCCGTACAAAGCTAAGAAGCTTTCTCGAAAAACCGGAACTAATCAAGGACATTAGGTCGGTCCCTTCTGGGATAGCCCTCGTGGCCCCCTCATCCGATCAAACCTCCGAACTCATGAAAGCCGCCCTTACTTTACAGCCCGCTACAGGAGTTGTGCTCATCGAAATACAGGATAAACGAGAGAATTCCCTCCTCAGGCCAGTCCCAAAATAGTTTATTGCAAAGCCAGCTGCAGATAAACTCCTCTACAGTGTCCGCCTATTTGGTAGGTGCGCCAGAGTTCGACCGGCTGACAATTGCCCACGCCTCCAAGTCTGTCAGCGCTGCCATGGGTTTCCCAACATCAATGCCGGCATCTGGAGAGCTCGTTGCGGACTTTGTGCGTCAGACTCACACAACGGCCCATGTCTGACACTCAGAAAGTGTCTTAATATTGCTGGTCCACACGTGGCATCCTTCACTGGATGCCCGGCGAGACCCTTCCGAACTAACGGAGTATTAGTTCGCCCAGACAAGGATAGAATGCGGGTAATCTGCCAGGAATAACACAAGTCCTGACTGGCTCTCAACCCTCCCCCGCCCGTTCCAGAACCTCCAGCTCCTATTTCAACAGTAGGCTTGGCATCTAGGTTTGCTCCCCTGATTCCCCTCTAGGATCCACGTTGAGGAACCTAAACAGAGGTCGAAAAAGACAGAAGACTACATGTCTCTGCTTCTTCCAGATAGGTGTAGGTAGACATGGCCCTGCTCACGATGCCGCCCTCGAACTTGCCTCCAACTGTGGGGCTGATTGTTGTGCAGGCTCGGTTGAGTTGTTAGGAGACAGGGGAACGGAGGATGGGCTGCTGTATTAGGAAAGGGTGGAAAATACAGGCTGGTGCACAGACGCTGTTCATGCACTTTACAATCTCTTCACCTGCCGAGTTTAGTGAATCAATCTATCCAAATAATATCATACTTCACATCATCCATTAGATGATATTATCAATCGTCGGGACGCACATCTAGCATCACCTTCATAGATCACCATTGTCAGTAAGAGTTCATATTTGATACCTCCTGACACCCATTTGGCCACAGTGATACGCACTCAGTGTCCATCGTGCCATCATCCAGCGTGAGCGCGCCATCTCCGCGACTCACCATTCCACATGAGCCCGTGCCACTCCACCGACGGACAGCAGAGTCATTTAATTGCTATACACCTCAGCTCATAACCACAACATATACCAAAAGAACTCCGAAATGACAGGTTCTTCGGATCCAACAACGGATGAGCGATGCTGCTCGCGCAGCACCTCCCGTATTCCGTACAACACCAATAGGTATTCTTCTTCGTGAAACAGGCTGGAGGCCCGCAAAATCCTGGCTTGGGCGCATACATGATCGCCTCGCCCTTCGCACTGCGGCAGCAGATCCTAGACATCCTCTCCGTAGACGGCGGAATTCTTCGAGAATATGCGGGATCCGACAAAGGATTTCCCCAAAGCTCTCAGAAGATAACATTCCTTCCCCCTGAGAAGTTGGACATGATGAATGTTTAGAAAAGATAGGCGTTGTTGGCCGAACAGCGGGAGTCGATTTCTTCACTCAATGGTACGCCAGACAATCCATCATGGATCTCTTTGTTTTCTCCTGTGGCACTCTGATTGAGAACCAAGCAGGAATCGAATACTAAATTCAACGTGGCACGAACCATGAGATTGCCCGCGGAACAATCCCTTTAGGTGCCTCAGCAGAAGTATACAACGTGGAAATTTCTGGAGCAACAGAGGGTCTAGCAGCTGCCCTCCACAATCCCATGGCTTTTTATGCAACCAACGTAACTATCTGCCCATATAACCAAGAAGCGGCTCTTCAACTCCTCTTGTTAACATCTACCGCAACAAGCTCTCGCCAATTTGCAAAATTTCGGCAACTAGCAGCCAGCTGGACGAATAGGACACCGGCATCGTGTATTAGAACAGGAGCAGTCAGTATTAGATGGTGCCCCAGAAATTCTGGAATCCCTGGAAATAAAGCAGATGATGTTCTAGCAAATTCTACTTGTATAATGACTGCGCCACCCCTACCTCAATTCATAGCAGGAGCAAAAAGGAAATTTCTCGGTTGTAAAACCCTTCCACCACCAATTATTGGGCTCAGGAAGGCCCCGCTAGATATAAGGAACTTGGAATCAGTCTTAGTATAGGATTAGCGCTAGAACTGAAAGGTTTAAACCGACGTGCATTTGGGGCGTAATTACGGCTCGTTCCGGACATGGAGATTTCGCCCAATATAATCGTCGTTTCGCACACGAAGATGCCCTATTGAATTGCTCCTGTGGCAAAGAAGAAAGCCCAGATTACTTTTTCTACTGCAGTATAGGAAGAAACCGTGCCCGTCTTCGCGGTGGATCTCAAAATCCTCACCCTGGCATCCGATGGATACGCGGCACGCCTTAATGCGCCCTCGCTTTAGGAAAATGGGTCGAGCAGACGAAGTCCAACGAGCTCACTAGATCCCCCTGGGAATGAAGTGATTTTATGGTGAACTAATATTGGATAGAAGGACTCACAATCTCTTTTTTCTCAGCGTTATCTTAAATCGTTGTACAGACTGTGAGCATAATATCAGACTAATATTAAATCAGATGTAAAGTTCCTGGTAAAGGGAAATTTGCCACATTTAAATTGGAAAGCAAGGTGGCTGATACCTGTTTGTTTGTTTGTTCATTAACGTGCTAGGTAAAGTAACTCCTGTCGCACTCCTACTGGAGCTTGAGCACTAGTGGGGCTGGACCGGATCAGGTTAACTACCGTAAAGTACAAATGCCTCGTCCCACCTAAATGACCAGAACCATGCCAAAACGCATCTATGTGTTGAATCATGACGAGTCCAACAGCCCAGAATTGAAAACAAAACAAAAGAAAACTTCCAAGCAAAATCCTGCATTACAAGGTGTGGCGGATAGCAGGTAGAACTCTTTTAAAGCTTCTAGGTGCTGTAGGGTGCGCTACAGCGTCGGGTAGTTCTGAAGGGGCTGAGCTGTCTAGCATGTGACAGTAGTCACGAGCTGCGGATAGGCACGACGTTAAATTTAATTAAAATTAAAATTAAATCAAAATCACAACACTTTCACCTCGCATCACTCTTACCATTTTTTTTACAAGGATCTCCAACCGGTTCGATGGATCCAGCTGTTGCATCGTCATCGAAAACGCCCTCTAATCCAGGAGGGGAATTTCATCCAAGCCTGCTTGGCATTGTGACTGCAATGCAAAAAACAGGACAACAAAGAAAAGAAACATTGGGCATAGCCCAACGTTTTCAGAAATAAATCGACTCCTGGGCTAAGAGCAAAGGAGAGAAGCAAGCCGCAGCAGTCGTCGCGACTCTGATGGAAAAAATCACGCCTGTTATCACCGACTTCGCAGTATATCAGGCAGAAGCATCTAACAATCCAAATAATAAGCCTCCCACTACGGCAAGCACTCCCAAACCAGTCGCGCCTAGGAACCTTATTTTTATTAAGAGCAACATCCAAGGCCTACCACCAAAACCTCAAGATACAAGTACGAACTGGGAGACAGTAGTCAGCAAAGCGTACAAGCTATCAACTTCACCCAGTGCGCAAGGTCCGAGAAGAATAGCGTCAACAAGCCGCCCGAGGGCATAGACAAGCCCCAAGTAAGACAAATGCCTGTTCCTTCGATTGGTGAAAGATCACCACTGGCATAAGCTATCGTCAGTTACGATCAAGAAAATTATAACTGACAAGGCTGAAATAGCAGCCTCAGCTATCACCTTGATGTATCCAGTCAGGTCGGGGATCGCTCTCGAATGCGCATCAGATGCATTGAGAGATACCATCATGAGAATTGCAACTTGGCTTCAGAAGACAACACAGTGATTGAGGAAGCGTCCAAATGAACATCTTTGATAGTGCTACATGTGCCACTGTATATCAGGAAGCTTGAAGGAAGTATCCCAGTCATCAACGAAATAGTGAAGAACGAGTGCCAGGCTGTATGTGGCGCCACACCAATCCAGGTACGGCCCACAGAAACAAAACTTGGCCAATACTCGACAATCTGGATTGTACACTTCCAAAAAATCAAGCGAATATAAAATTCCGCCTTTTTGACGAGAGTAGGCTGTCAATTCCCTTCTCACGCCGAAGACCGATCGATCAATGCCAACGTTGCTGGGGATTCCACACAACGCGTTCCTGCAACCGGAGCCAACGATGTAGAAGATGTGGGAGAATCTATGAGACATTAGAGTGCCAGGCCAAGGTATTAAAGTGCTCGAATTGTGCGGGACCTCACCACTCGGATAAAGGTATCTATATGGCACGGCCAAGACGACAAAACGGGATAATTCTACCCAGTATCCCCGCAGAACTACACATCATGAGAAAACTTGAACATCGTGACTATCACGCTGCCCTAGTGTACTCAGAAAGGAAGGGCAAGGCGGTTGAAACTGACATTGCCTAGGATTCAACAATTTCGTGTTAATGTTAGGAAACCCCTACATAAAGGTACAAAGAGATAAACACAACACCCTCCACTTTCACCAAGTAAATAGCAGAAGGGGTGGGAAAATACGGATATAGTATTTCAACAGGCATGGAATGCCGGTGCACATGAAGTCATGGTACAGGAGCCATGGACAAGAAAGAAAGAGGAGGGATTTTATAATATAGAGTCACCCTGGCTACTACGGTCATATACTATTTGGAGGAACAGACATTCGGTCCCGTGCGGTTACTTTAACGCGGAAAGGCATTTAGGCGACTCAATTCTCTCCATCGTTATCAGGCCCAACATCTGACTACTGTTTTGCAAAGATGGGCGGTCTGACCTTTCTCAATGTATATCATTCCCCAGGCACTAATGGAACCTTGGAGCCCCTACTCCGGTTGGAAGTTATAGGACTAGTGTTTATTGGAGAGCCAACACACAGTGATAGGAACGTCCTCGATCTAATGTGGAGCAACACGGCCGCCATAGCATCAATCTTCAACCGTTTCCACTTTACCTCAGATCACTCTACTATCGAGGGTACCGTAATGAATCCTACATTGACAGATCTCTCTGGAATTGCAAGTAACATTCGTGTCAGCGACGCCAACTAGAAGGAATTTAGCCGATACATCAGCCAATGGACCAAACCTGGCCCTCTTTACAATGTCATGGACATCGAAAATTTCACCAATGACCTCATACAAGCACTTAGAGATGCGCTGAACATCGCAGGGAAAGTCCCAGCTATCGAAAGCGGAAAATTTGGGCCATTGTGGAACGATGAATGTCGCAGGGAATGGCAGAATTACAAGGCAACGAGAGACGATCCGGACCTCGCAAAATAGGCCAACAAAAGTTTTAGAGCCGTGGTGCGAAAAGCCAAGCCAGAGTACTGGAAGAGGCAAGTAGAGGCAGCTACTACTGATACACAGGTATTCAAGCTCATGAGATGGGCCAAACCTCGACCAGCAGCTGAGCCACATCCCTTACAAATTGACGAAAAGTTGTGCTTTTTCCAAAACCGGGTAGAAATCTATCAACTGCTAAGGGTTGGCGACAAATCTCGCTATTGTCTAGTTTAGGCAAAGGGCTTGAGCGTCTATTTGGTAAGAGAATGTCATGGCTAACGATAAGTCACCAAGTTTTTCACCCACAATTATTCGACTCCGTACCAGGACGTTCTGCGGTCGATCTTGCATCCTGTGTGATTCATGATGCCGAGGCGGCCATAAGAAGTGGAAAATGTGCAGCCATGGTCACACTAGACATTTAAGGTGCCTTTGATGCAGTCCTTCACAACCGACTGCTCAAACACCTTCGAGAGCAAGGCTAGCCACTATCATTGTGCCGGTTTATTCAGACATTTCTTTACCTACGAAAAGTCCAGTTCAAATACCGCGGTGGAATCACAGAAGAGAAGATACTGGAATGTGGAGTACCTCAGGGCTCGCCACTATTGCCACTTCTTTTCATGCTCTACATCGCTGTGCTTTTTGAGGACCTTGGTCTAACGAGCAGGTTTGATTATGCTGATGATATAGCTATTGTCAGAATTGGAAACACCGCGGCGGAAGCTATCTCCTCAGTCCAAGATGACCTCGACAGTCTTATCCTTCTCGCAAGAGAACATCGGATCGAGTTTGGCCCAGCGAAGTCCGAACTTCTAGTGACCGGAGGAGGGCTTAGAAAGAAAATCAACGCGGCTGATCTTTCCATCTTGGTGAAAGATGACCGGATCGAACTGTCACCTCATATTCGGTGGCTCGGATTCTGGCTTGATACCTAGATGAACTTCAAGCAGCGTGTACAGGAATGATCTGGAAAGTCTAATCGTCTAGTCCGGTTTTTACGGCATATAAATGGATTGCAACGAGGTGCAGCATCCGGAACATTGACTTGCGCAGTATATGTATACACTCTGGGCACAGCTTTATATAGGGCCGAAGCGTGGTGGCCGGGTCTTACTCGAATAACCACACTACAAGATAAAGAATTTGGCACTGGAGTAAGCTGGCAAATATCTCTACTGGACAAGCGACAATGAAAGCTATCTAGGTAGCAGTCCCAGCATGGCGCACCACCCCCAATAACTCTCTCCATCATGAAGCAGGGATACCCCCGGAATTGATAATTCTCCAGCAAAAGGCGTTGCGGTCTGTAACTCGTATGCGGAGGATGGATGTCTGGTACTCTCTAGCTCTTCGGGCGGCTGAGGATCCGAAAGATACAATAAGACGATTAGGTCTTAGATCGGGACAAAAAAATCGCTTTTTCAGACAACTAGAATGGTACATGACACGCCTACAAATGAGTGTGCGTCAAGTTCCGACAGCAGAAGGCCCTGGTAAGCTACACTTTCCACGTGTTACACTAGCATCGACTCCATGTATTCGAGAAAATGAAGCTAGATCTGGAAGCATAAAGCGATGGTTAGTTTCCCTTCCAGCTAACACAATCTGCGCTTTCTCTGATGGATCGTCATCTGGTTCCGAAAAATTAGCTTGCGGGTATGAAGTATACCAAGGAAGCAAACTAGCTTGGAGTACTTCAGGTCTACTTCCCGGAGCAGTAGTATTCGACGCGGTGGTTATAGGTGCTAAGGAAGCCTTGGAAGCTGCAGTAGTGGTCGCAGATAGCTTACCGATCTACATTCTTCTGGTCAATCAAGCGGCTGCTCGGCCGCTCGAAAGAGGAAGATCTAGTTCCTCACAGGCAGTGGTGGACAAGTTTTCACTGCTGAGACAAAACAAGCGTTTGGAATTACGCTGGATACCTGGTCACGTGGGGATCAAAGGAAATGAAGAGGCCGATAAGCTGGCCAAATCGGCCTTGAGATATCTCCACAACTGGTCACTAACCACAACTTTGCTCAGTGAAGAATCACAAAATCTAACCTTTGCGGCACCGGGTAGACTAGTTAAAATGCGCGGTTAAGGGCTTGTGGAAGAGTGGTGGAAGAAGTTTCGGCCGGAACAATACAAAGATCTAGGCCTCTACATGCGCTGCAAGCAGCCATCGGAACTGGCTCTACCAAGATGGGCTTACCACCGTTTACCTGGAGCAAGAACTAGCCACGGGGACTACGCCGACTGCTATCGACGTTTCAACCCCGAACATGAAGATCTGGAGTGCGTTTGCGGCCGAGAGAAAAGGCCCTGGGATTTTTAGAGCGACGATCTTCCTTGAAACGTTGGGGAAGCTGTGAGAAACTGGCCCCGCCTTGAGCCAAAGAGATAATTGGGGAGAAGGAATGGCAGAAGTTTATTCAATTCCTAACTACAGCCATATGTTACAGTTTGCCGAAGAATGAACAGCGTGGGAAGTTAAGACGCTGAAACGAATTCTGTCATGTAGAGACATGATTCATTCATGAATTGATATTGTTCAAACGATCATGACTATATCACAACGTCATGTATAGGCACGATTCATCGTTTGTACTTGTCGTATCAACGATGACTATGTATCAGTGATAGGAGAAATATCATTGGCTAGTTACTAGAACCCTAGTCAAGATCCTAAACATACAACTGAGACTAGGAGAATTTTACTGAGTAAATAATTATTCTGATGAATCTAGGCCTGGAGGAACATAATATGGTTGCTTGGCTCGAGGTATATGAGCCTGAGAATATCATGTCTAATAATGAAATATAGAAATCGTTCTCAATCACAATCATCATCTTAATTCATGTCACCATCAATAACTGCAAAGGACAGTTTAATAATTTCCTTATAAATTCTAACTCTGAAGTTGATGTGCTTGGAAGATAGAGATGCTACGCAGGGCACTGTAACTCAGACATTCATTGTTCGTTTTTATTTCTTTTATCGCTTCTGGCTTTAATGCTGGTCATATAGGTAGCAATGGGTTCTCAGAACTGATCTACCCGTGTCACGTCTAAATAGATATTAGGTCCATCCTGTTACGTTCAAGATTTCAAATTCAAATTTAAATCACCACAGCTGTGATATGTCCTTTTCCCTCTGAGAGAACAGTTTAGTTAGACGTATATTAGAAAACGAATATGGCTGCGAACCCTGTACAGTCAAGTTAAATTAACAATTGAATAATTAACTCGCAAATACCATCACTCATTACGTAGCCAATACAATAGATCGGAGGGCAAAGATTGAACACCTGTACGTGGTGTCCTCTACGAACCTGGCTGTGACATATTCTCCCAGAGCCAAGTTCAGTCAAATTTTGCAATACCAAAGAAGTTGGCCCACGAGGCGATGATTCAATGTATTTTGCCATGTCAAATATTCGATCCCAACGAGATGGTCTCCTATCTAAGCCTCATCAACTCTGCATATACGACTTAGTACATCCTCGTTTCAATGACTACACCTCTTGTCGACTATTCTCTGGCCTCAGCTGGTCGCCAAATTCACGCCCACGCCGAAATTTAAAACCGACTGAGGAAGCAAAGCGTGGCGCACAATTCTGGGAGACATTTCCTTGGGATGGATGTGAGGGGGATTGGGACAAGTTTACAAGATGATGCTGAAGATGGATAAAATCTCGACGGGCGTGTGATTTTGAATTTTGGCAGAGTTTTACGAATTGAGCTTTGTGCGCGCCAAGACTTCGCTTGCGAGAGTGCAGCTGACACTATAAAAACAAGTAAATGATGGAAGGAGCCGTGCTCTGCCTCCTGGTGGTGTTCTCTGGATAGTCTGAGTAGCCTGGGTACTTACTCCACATGGGAAGAAGACGTCTTCGACTACATTTTGACGTGTCGCAAAAGGCGACAATGGCCAACACAACCAACGGCAGCGGAGCGCAGACAGCTCCAAAAGATAAGAACTTAGAAATCGTAGGGAAACTATTGAAGCAGGTTAGACCAATTGTGATGGGCGATATGATTGAGGAGGACTTACCATCCAAGGATGATGTTAACAAAGCCGTGAAGGCATTTAATTGTCACAAGAAGGCCTGGACAGCGATGTCCCAGATTACGTCTCCGATCGAGGAGAAGATGATGGCGCTCCAGGAGTTGGTTAAGAAAAGCCACGCGAATCCTGCTCGTGTTTCTGCTCCTGCAGTGACCTCAGGCGCGCCAACACCAAGAAGCTACGCGTCGGTCGTGGCTCCGCAAATGACGAAAACGGCGGTAAGGATTAGAATCGATGGAGCACAGAACCTGCAGCCAGATGAGCTGCTATCAAAGGCAAAACAACACATCAAAGGAGCCTTCACAATTCGTCCGATGCGAAGCCACGACACCGAGTTGTATGTCCAGTCGGCGTCCCAGAGAGACGCAGCATTAAGCATGCGCCAACCACCCGCATTTAAAATATTACGGCAAGATTTTCCAGTCGAAGTTTTCGGAGTCCCACTGAGGACAAGAATCAAGGGCGGCAGAGATGCCGACAACTACGCCATCATCAGGGAGATTGAAACGGCGACATAGGCTCGTATTCCAGGCCTCATAATAAACAGAAGAAGATGGCTACACGATGGAAAGGAGTACCAAAGGTCAAAGAAAAATGGCCAGAACAGGGTATCAATTGTGGTAAGCCTCCCGTCAGAGGCCATGCAAACAGAAGTGGTCCGAAACGGCCTTGTGATAAACGCCATGCTCTTCACCGCGCAGGTTTGGTCACTACGGGCACAACCAAAGCAGTGTTTGAAATGCAGCCAGTGGGGACACACTCAGGCGTCATGTGGAAAGGCAGCCAGGTGCGGTGAGTGCGCTAGCGCTCACCAAACTCGGGACTGTCTGCGGAAAAGGGTTTCTTGTGCTGCCTGCGGTAAGAAACACCGTTCATGGCAGAAAGCAGCGTGTCGAACCGACCAGGTCTACAAGGGAAGTGTGGAGAAGACTCGGAAGGAGCTGTTATCAAGAACGGCAGACATGTGGAATGAGAAACCAGCGATGGTACCGATGCAAGCAGTCGGAACGACTGATGATGAAGGTTTTACTTTGGTTACCAGTAAGAAACCTGAAGGAACCAAGAGACGGCCGGGACGACCACGCAAGGTAGTCGAAGCCCCAGTGGCACTAACAAACCCCGCTCAAATTCCACCACCAACCAGGCCATCTCTTCGAACACTTCGACGACCAGCGCCGGGCGAAGAGGTAACTTCTCTTTTCCATTTCCCATCACGATAGTCTGATCGAAGGGTGTTGTAATTAAGGCAGCAACATGACTGCAGTGGACAAATAGTTCATATTAGAATAATATGCACTGACACCATGAGATATGATTAACCTATATCATCACTCACTGGCATGAATAGTAATTAGCCAATAGATGCCTTACAGCATACATTGGCTTCAGGATCTCCAACAACTTTCCCATTTAGGTTAGATAAGGAAGTATGTTGGAATTTACACTAGTGTGCGGAAAACCCCGCTTTCATGTATATAGAGGGACTTCTCGCTATACAGATAGAATTAAAGCAATTTCTTTACAATTAACTATCCATTAAATATCAGTAAACTTCTTCGTACATTAAACACATTCATCATATCTCTAAATCAACATCAAGGCTAGTATTTAACTCTTCCAATATCCGGAACTATTTCAATTAAGGGGAGTTCGCGAAAACTGCGGAAAGTTTATGAATTTATGGTTGAAATGAATATCCTCGGCATGATGACGGGTCGGTTCAGAGTGGCAGGACATTGGGTTTTATTTGTTAAAAACTTTTTCCCTAACCAAAGCGGCCTATCATCTTCATGGTTCTGTATATAGATACCGCATAGGACGTTAAACTAGACAAATTCAATTCAATTCAACTTCGCAGTGATTCTTGAAAATGAAATCCGAGGCATGAGTGCTCTCTCTTTACATTGAGTTATCTATTCTGTACACTTCATTGATATTGTTTCATAGCTAGATAGCTGTAGACGCAATTCAAATCTGATGCAAAAAAAATACAATTGATCGTGAAACAACTTCCTGGTCATTTCAACAGGTATGGAAAATAAATATGTCCGTGATGAATACACTTTGTGCAGTCCTGCCCCGCTAGTGCTCAAGCACTTTTATGAATATAGTGTGTCCCAGTTGCATAATAGTCTTACTGAGTATAAAATGTTTTTGCTATCCAATTCCCACGGCCGGATGGTGTAGTTGGTTTATCACATGTCCTTAACACGGACAAGGTCCTGAGTTCAAGCCTCAGTCTGGTCACGTGTTTTTGAATCACAGGCTTTTGTGCTTATTTCCACCAGTGGCCAATAGGATATCACCCGCAGGTGAATTAATTATGTGATAACCGTCTATTCCGGCAGGTTGTGGGTATGTTTGCTTCAGTTTTATGGTACTATTCTGTATCTGAGACTATGTAGGACATGCAGGTCCTTTCTGCCTACAGGCCAAGCATACCTATGCTAGTAGTATATCCCCTCCTATGCCTCCCATACTGCTCCCATCAAACAGTACCGCCCCTCACAAGCCCTCGTTAAATCAATCACTTAAAGGAGCCCTTTGCCCTTCATTATCTCCCCTCTCCAACCAACCAAACGATGGCCATTTGCGGGTGTATGGCAGCCAGGAGAAATCAAAAACCACTGGGTGCGGGGCTCTCCTAATACCGACATTAGGACTAAATCCGAAGACATAGTGCCCCTTCTGAAGCGTACGAAGAGGCCGGCCAGCTGCGCGCTGCAGACTTGTGGGTACCTCGAGAAATTCACACTCTGCCTTTCTAGCCTCCTTCGAACTCCTTCCCTAAGGTCGTGCTGAAATGTCAGAAAAGTCTTGACAGAGCGTGATTGCTGTATAGTAGCTTAGCCTAACTTCTTTTGTGCCGTCCAGGACGCTGCGGAGTGCCGTTGACTCATCGACAAAAGAAGCCCTCCTGGCATATTAGCCGAAATCTCAATCTTGGCGCCCACAAACGTTCCAAAGTTAAAAACCCCTCGAAAACGTCAGTCCCAGCATGGTCTTCAGAGACTTGTTCCCCCTCTCACACCACATCTCAGCTGCCTGTCCTTCCTCAAGATGTAGAACTCCATTATAGCATCAGTCCCCCATAAACCATGACCTGAGCTTTGTATATTATGACTTGATTTCCTCCTTGCGGGTATACGTAGCGTCGTAAAATTTTAGTCGGTGATGGCCGGTAATTAATGGGGCAAGCCCCTGTTTGCAATTGGAGTAACTTCTTTATTGGTTGTTGAGGCGAGATGAGGCATGGTTGGAAAGAGGTTGAGGACTCAGATGGGAATGGTGAGAAAGGAATTGTCGAGAAGTTGTCAAATGGATATATGCTTGAGGTTGCTTTCAACTTCGATTCGGATGCGATTCTTCTTGGCTATCCCAGATATGCAGAGCATACTGAGCGATTACACCGGCACCACTGGAAGGTGAAGAATTCGTCTTTGCCGGCAGGTTGTGGGTATTTTTGCTTCAGTATTATAGTACTATTCTGTATCTAAGACACCTCTGTGGATCGAGTTCCTCTCTGATCCGTGCCACAACTTGAAATGTGCTCTTTAACCCCTTTTGTAGAGAAAAGAGATTTATGATATAATGCCTTAATGATCCTTCGTGAATTTTCTTTGAAATGATGACTAATTATGTTGATGAGTGATAAGCTACCTGTTTAGGAATAGTATTAAGAGAGAGGGATATCTGCTGCATAAACGTGTTTCCTTTAGTTAGAAGAGAGTCAAGATATTAACCACCAATAGTTATTACTGCTATAGAAAGCGTATGATGTAGTGAGTGGTTTGTTTATTGTACTACTTGAGTCTTCGACTATCTAGCACATTGGGCTCCTCTCTGGCCCAGGCCACACCTTGTACAGTGCTCCTGTCCTCTCTTGTTACTTGTAAGATCATTGATATATTGCCCGTGATGAATAGCCATTCAGCTCAGTAATTACCCGTGGAATTCAGCCTCCTTTTCCACGGAACCTTCTACCCAAAAAAAATAAAAAAATGGTAGCAATGGAAACTGCGTGCGCGGGAAAGTCTCAAAAAACCTACAACTTCAGCCAGGTGAGGCCAAGGCACCGGGACCCATGAGGTGCGCATGTCCAACTACATCTCCTTTCTTTGAAACATTCGAGGCCGACTTGATCCAATTCACCATCTCGGTGTGGAGTGCTGGGTTTGCTCCAAAGACTCATCGGATGGCTTTTCCTCCATGATCAAGGGTTGGTGACGAGAAGGGCTTCGACCCTAACGTCTGATCTGATAGTGGTTAGCTTCATGATAATGGTGATAGGGGGATGTGATGAGAAATGAAGACGATACAGACCGCGAAGGCGACTGGGAATCCTCATCGAAGTGAGGAGGTTGTTACTCAATCTTGGCTCTGCAGACTCTACAGTGAGAGCTGGAGGTTCGTAGGGGACACCACTGACAGGTGTTGAGAATAGTCCCCCAAGCGTATGATGTAAATACCACCCCAATGTTCCGACAGTGAAAATTCCAGGCATTCTGTGAGATAGGAGCTGTTGGTTATGGCATTAAAAATGAAATCTAAAATAAATGGGGTTCGGGCGCGTGGTGGTCGAGATAGAAAGAGGGAAGTAAGATGAGTTATATTTTTCTTTCATAATGCGATACTCGAATTACGCCCTCATGGCTCCATGCGTACTATCACCGCAGGAGTGTAGGTTTTTGAGCACCACAGAGGAGGGCAAGACTGAACACCTGTACGTGGTGTCCTCTACGAACTTGGGAGTGAAATATTCTCCCAGAGCTAAGTTCAGTCAAATTTCGCAATACCAAAAAAGTTGGCCCACGAGGCGATGATTCAAATTATTTTGCCATGTCAAATATTCGATCCCAACGAGATCGACTCCTACCTTAGTCTCGTCAAGTTTACAAGTACGACTTATTACATCCTCGTTTCAATGACTACACCTCTTGTCAACTTTCTCTGGCCTCAGCTGGTCGCCAAATTCACGCTCACGCCGATATTTATACTCGACGAAGCAAAGCGTGGCGCACAAATCTGGGAGACAGTTCTTAGAGATTGACGGGAGGGGGATCAAGTCAAGTTTACAAGACGACACTGAGGATAGATACAGTCTCGACGGGCGTGTGATTTTGAATTTGACAAGAAGTTTTACGAATTGAGCTTTATGCGTGCGCCAAGACTTCGCTCGCGAGAGTGCAGCGGACACTATAAAAACACGCAAACGATGGAGGGGGACTATTCTCAACACCTGTCAGTGGTGTCCCCTACGAACCTCCAGCTCTCACGGTAGAGTCTGCAGAGCCGAGATTGAGTAACACCTTTTCAACTTTGAGCTGAGTTATCTCCACCTCCGTCAAAGATACGCTTCCGATAACACATAAGACGACCACGACGATAATGATGCTAGGAATGAGGAAGGATAATGCGGTACCAAACGCTACAACGGTAGTCAGAGAAGCCCTCGTCATATTACAACATGTGCTACCCACCGGCGGGCGAACAAAAAGTCCACGAAAGCAAAGTAAAAGACCCTTCCGCCCTCAAGACAAGCAGATTTCGACTCGTCAAAAATATCGTCCCTTCTAATCTATACTTCCGAATCTACTAGCCAGGAGGGCATCTGAAATACATGAGTTACCCGACGACCCCACGTCCGTAACGACTTTTGGATGCTAGGCTCGGCTCCTTCACGACAGTCACTCTCGACCAAGACTTTTCTGACATCCTTTCACGATCTTCGATTTGTCCTGCGGCATGAATCAGGAAAAGAGGAAGGAGGAGGCTAGGAAGGTTGAAAGACGCTCTTAGGTATACACAGGTCTGCTGCGCCCGGTTGGCCGGCCTCTTCGTCATAGGAGAGCCCCGCACCCAGTGGTTTTTGAGACTTTTCCCTGCAGCTACACACCCGCAAATGGCCATCGTTTCGTTGGCTGGAGAGGGGAGATAATGACGGGATAACGGCTCCTCTTAGTGTGTACTCGAATGAAGACCTGTGGGGGTATTACTGTTGGAAAGAAGTCGTGAAGGGGGCATAGGAGGGAGTACACTACCCGAGGCATAGATACTCCCGGCCTGTAGGCAGAAAGGACCTACCTGTCTTTTACATAGTCATAGACTTTATAGGACAATAAACACAAACAAACAAACAAACGCAAACGATGGATGGTGCTGTGGTCCGCCTCCTGGTGGTGTTCTCCGGTATAGTTTGATTAGCCTGGGCACCTACTCCACATGGGAAGGAGACGCCTAAGACCACATTTCGCGCGGAGAAAAGTTAACAGATGATGGAGGCACGTCTGGATAACTCAAGGTTTTTGAGATGTTCCCCTGTGTGGTTATTTACGGGTGAGGGTTGGCTTGGGGTGAAGAAAAAGCCGACATAACTTCGCAGTAGTATTCGCAAATGAAATCCGAGGCATGAGTGCTCTTCTTATTAATTGAGTCATATATCTGGACATTTTTACCGATAATGTGTCATAGCTAGATAGCTGCATACGCAATTAAAATCTGATGCAAAAAAAAAGACAGGTTAAATCTATTCTTTGGCTGTACTACGTCTTAGTAGCTTGGGGACACATGACACCCTTGAACCACACCTTGACGAATCTAAGCTTATCTCACGTTTCACACATTCCAGTCCAATAGGGATCTCAGCCAAACTACAAAAGAAAAAATATTACATCCGTCCATCCAACATAAATCCTACGTGAAGTCTATCCCTCCTTAGAACAGCAGATGATGGGTTTGTTGGATTATTTCGCAGAACGTTGTAAGCTCAACCCATCTCCGAAGCCGAAGGCAGCATCAGGAGTGCCGAGTATACACTTGATGCTGGGGCACGACAACCCTACTCTAGCCCCAGAAGGCGCACGTCTTCTTTTATGGCAATGAGAAAAATAACCTCGTATAATCCTTTGCGAGAGGGGCAACTCGTCAGAGCGCCTTCGAGTGCGAATCGCTGAAAAAATTGAATCAAGTCTCTGTGTCGGGGACGAGGTGCTACACCGTCGTCCGAAATGCGCGTCAGATTAAACCTCTCAGTTTTAGGGGGTGTGTCTAGACTAGGGTTATTACATAGTTCCCTGTATTTAGAAAGGGCTTCTTGTGCCCCAAAAGCGGCGGTAGAGGCTTCGTATAGCTGAGCAATTTCCCTTTTTGCCCTTTCTATATGCGGCAGTAATCGGCATACGAAGACCCTAATTATTGAGAAAAAAGTGACCCATTAGTCATGTGGGCATGAAACGCATTCATTTAATCACCTACCTAAGTGAAACTAGGCGCATAATTTTAGTCACATGCGTATTATTGACATGGTCTGCTTCCTGGTGTTGTAACGGGGTTTTATGGGGAGCATGGCTAGACTGGGAAGACTGAAGCTCTACTGGAATCCGCATGTTGTAGGCAAACTGTTGTGAAAAAGCTCGATAGGCCCCGGGCATTGAATCAGTGCATCAAAAATTTCTCTTGATATTTTTTTTTCATATAAATTTCTGGCTATATAAAACTAGCCTCAGTGGTAGTTGTGAATCTTCTGGAGACACGCACCTGTGTCAGCCTCCTGAGTGTAGGGCTGTAGCCTGATACGTTAAATTAGGCAAGTAAATTTACTTCATGGCCACAATTTCTATAATCTCTATCCTTTCTTAATGATGTAGCGTATCGAATCTTTACTTCCACCTACCAGCTCCAAGCTTCTAGGACACTCAAGAAGCATTGCACAATTCTCATTTGGCTTCATATCTGGAGGATTACTGCCTTGTCAGTGCAGGAATACCTGCTTTATCCAAACCTGAATAAAAAACAAGAATTATATAATAAATTTCTGTTCAAAAAGATTGACGAATGTCGAACTCTGGATTGAAATAAATAGTACCTCAGCTCTCAAACTCCTAAAATAGTTTGCTCAAGTAGTTTGTGACCTTTTGTGAAATATTATATAGAATGTAAGGGCTGCGCAAGATGTTTTGGATGCCGAATTTATCGTCCACCGCTCATCTGTTTCAGGCTTATGATTCTGAGCAACATCTAAATATATTATAACAGATAATGCAGTTTAACACGAGATAATTCGCTGCTAGTGTGTTGGATTGGGGCATGGTAGGATTCTTCAGAAATTGCATGATATTTGTGTCCCATAGTAGAAACCATTCTAGAATAAAGGACAGAAACTAATCATGTTATCATCTGCTTGCCTTCTTTGGCATGAGTATTCGAATAGCTAATCAGAGTACTCTCAAGGGTTTCCTGCATCATCATAATATGCCTCGACAATTGGATTAATCACTGAAAATATGAAGAACAGTATGAATGTGATCGCTAATCAGGTCGCGATTTGCTGGGGCATTTTGTGTAATGTGATTGTTGGTTTACTACAACATGTTACCTCAAGCTACAGCAAGAAGTGAGACATACTGAATCGGATAATGGTTAGCTATAGACAATCTTGTAGCTCCGGTACCTACGGACAACGACCGGCTGAGTCCCACCATTCCTTTGACTTGACATACTTAATGACGATCAAGCACAGAATAAAGATGTGATAAAGCTTGGGCTTCTGTTTCCTCTTTGGTGCGTATAGAGTGGATCAGTAACAGTTGGCGCTGGCTTCAGCTTAACATGTTAAACCTGGTTCTCTCTATGTACATGATATCCTGAGTCCGTTGTCCTATTGTTTTAGATTAGAGATCAAGTTGAGCTGAATTTTTAAATCAACCCTTTAGACTGCATCACGGATGGCTTGACAGAATTCGAATTTCTTATCATATGGTAAGTAAACAAGCTCACGTGTGCATCAAGTGTCGCTAAGAACGGCGTAAATAAGGCGCTATGTGTGGTATAATATTTATATTCACACACCGTGAGTTTGCTTCATCTTAACCCCCCCGCGAATAAACAAGCTCATCTTTCACATCGCATGTGACACGAATGTTAAGTCAGTTGGTAGGCGCCGCAATGGAGTCTTTATCAATGTTTCCTCAGGGGGCGGACATGAGACGAGAGCGAGCTGAGCCTCCTACCTGACACCGTCAATCAGAAAGAGCTAGGTTATCATGGGCAAAAGTTAAGTCATTTGTGAGTTTGAGGTGATTGTCAGTGTCAATTAATATCAATGAGCATAGGTGTTTTCATCTCATAAAGACCTGGAGCAAATCATGAGAGGTGTAGCAGCAGCATCTCTCTCAATGACCGTTGAATACCTTCTTTTCAGGAGAATAAATAGATTGATGTGCCGGACGCTCGAAATCTCCGACCCTTAGGAGTGCAACGTAATATCATCTCGATATCTGAAACAAATACTAGTTGTTTACAGCGTACATGTGAGAGGTGTACCACCAACTGCGAGGTACAAACCAAAATTTGTTAGTGTTGGTCTCGCTGCACATACAACGTTTGGCGCATTACTGGCGACACCTGCTTTATCATGGTTCTTGCAAAATATCATTAAATGCCGAACTACTATCCCAAAGGTTGGGAACATCGGCTCATCCTTGTCCATCGACAGAGTTAAGATGTTGCGACGTAGGCTGTGGAACGTCAGGTGGATGAAGTCTACGTGTAGTTCACAGCAACAGGACTAAGTGACAAAAACGGCTGCACCTTTGCAGAAAAGATAGGTCAAATTATTTTCCTAAATTCCGGGAATATTACAATGAATCAAGACACTGCATCAGTTTGGCCACGTGCCATCCGCCTTCAACCAATCCAGTGTCAAGATGGCTACATGACTAGCAAGATGATTGGTTACTTTATTTTCTTTTTTTTTAATTGGCGCAGAGGCTGAGTGAAAATGCCGAAATGGACTTTAAATCATACTAACTGTCCAATTAGAATGATTTCCGAGACAAATAAATTCCGCTCCTTGAACATGATTGCCCAATCCCCTTTAGAGTTTGGTTCAACGATTTCCAGACCTGGCAAGTTCTACATTCATGGTTACCTCCCAATCATATTTACGAGCCAAATTTCTGTGCTAGTCTATCACCCTTCAGAATACGCCGTAGCATATTGAAAGTAGATTCATCTATGATGATTTAACACTGAAGTTATCTCGAATTGAATCTAAAATCTTCATAAATTAACGCGGAAAGGAAGAGGTATGTAATTCTTAAATTTTATCAGACAAATCGTATCGTCTTACGCCACTCAATCGGACAAAATCAAAAAACCCGCATATATCCCATCCTTCACAATGTCTCCGACCTGCCACGGGAAATAGCAAAACAAACCCTTACTCAAACTTGCGCCTCAGAGAGCGGTGACTCAGCTAGCATTTTCGCTTATGGGATCTGCAGTGGTCCTTGTGTCTGCATCAAGGATCAAGATCTTCGATTCCAGCCTGTCGGTTCCGCAGTATTGCCTGTATCAGCTTCTCTGATATCCCCCATCCTTCAACCCTTCTTTTGTCATTGAGTTATAGCTACCACCCAGATTATTTTCAAATGCCAATTAGAGCTAGTCTAAGACAAGGATCGGGGAAAAGAGGGACCTCTGGAAGGGGTTTACTTCACTCTACTTCGGATGATCAACGTTCTATCACCAACAGCCACCATGTCGGTACAAGGCCCCCTCTCCCGTCCCGAAGTTGTAAATAACGTTTCCCATAGTCCGGACTCGTTAGACTCTATGGAGTCCACATTGGGCTTCTGTCACATACAAATGGAGGAACCCGTCACCGAGACCGGTCTTACAACAACTTGCATGAACCATTCTTCTAATTTTGTATCACGTTAAAATCATAAAGCAAGCTTTCTATGCCACTTATTACTGCGCTTCATTGCTCACCGTTATTTTGGCTACATATATTTCTATGCCCCTTTAATTTCGATCACCTCTGATGTTGCCACAAGAAACAGAATTAGTGAGACCATCTTGAATACACGTGCAGAATTCTACATTTATCCCATCAAGGTCCTACTCGAACAAGCCTGCCCTGATAATAGTGAACGCTTTTATTCCTGAAAGACCCATCTGGCTTGGATCTCCAACATATTCCTGCAAAAAAAAATTCAAGAGCCTTAAATGGCACAAACGCAGCACAGTTTCAGTATGTCACAGAACGAAATAAACCACGAGCCTCAGAATAATATCAGCTATTGTGAGAATGAAGATTGGGTGAACCTACACCCAAACTATAACTCATCGCAACCATTACCGCCGATAGTATTTAAAAATTCAGAGCTTACATATTGGCAGCCGTTATTACCCTATGATATTGAGCAGTCACATGATACATGTAGAAGAATTGTTCCGGCCTACGCCAATTATGACGGGATTTCGACCTTTATGACTCCTGAACATCAGAATTGGCCTTGTGAGCTATTTGAACCTGAGAGATACCAAACAATAGTCACTACTGCTCCTCCAGTAGCTGCTATTTCCAAGTTAAAAGTTGTTGGATCAAAGACAAGAGCTAATCATTCAACCTCGTCACCGCGGAAGACTCTTACACATAACGATAGGCGGCGAATGTGCCAGTACCATGAGGAGAATCCTACAGTCAAACAAACTGAAATTGGAGGTGAGATTTCTGCAAGTACACGTACAAGAACGAAGTTTACTAACCTAATTTTACAGCGAAGTTTGGCGTTGAACGAAGGTTTGAAACAAATATGCCATAAATTTTAATTGAGATTTACTAATTTTTATTTAGTACAGTATCTAAGGTATTGCGCCAAAAAGAAAAGTATCTTTCTCCCGAAGATCGTTCATCACCTCCCATAAAGTATGGGAAAGGAAGATTCCCAGACATTGAGCGAGCTCTCTCAAACTGGGTTCGAAATGCACAAAAGCAGGGACTCGAACTCACTGATGAAGCTATTCAGGAGAAAGCTGAATATTTCGCAGCTACCGTAGGCTATGGCGAGAACCATTCAAAATCTAACAGCTCCAATTGGCTTGGAAAATTTAAGCAAAAGCATGGGATCTGCAACACTAAGCCTATGAGACGTCGCTCAGAAGCCGACGCATCATTAAACTCCTGGTATTCTACAGACATAGATCAAAGTCAAGTCTTCAAATCCTCTCCTGGTATTCCACCATCACCGCATACAACCATGATTACCCCTGCACTCTCTCCATCAGCAGAAACGGAAAGAGAAGAAACCATTGAACATTCAGGGACCTGTCACCAAAATAGCCAGTCCAAATCTTTGGTTAACTCAACAACGCCTTATAAGTTCGAACTAGAGAATTCTGGATGGATGCAATCTCTACAGACGGCTCTACAATCAACATCAGGTGACTCACAGCAGCAACAAACATGTCGCATATCTCCTGATCCACTTTGTAGAAATTCTAACTGTCTTACTACCTTCAATCCTCTCATGCCAATAAAGGAAAACTCAGTCTCATCTCCAGTGCTCGATACCCCAATTGATTTAGTTCTTTCTCCGAATCCCTTAGATTCAGTCATCTCTACACCGCTAAATCATGAAAGCTGTGGCGATACATCGAAACCCCATTCAATCTGTAAACTAGATGCTATAGATACGCAGCCTTCGTCAGGGTCATCAATTTCCCAGACACCTAGTCAAGAGGATGCTCAACGGGCCCTCGATACACTACTAGGATTCTACGCTCATGCACCAAATAATGATTTGGTGAGTCACAATGAATATATCGCCCTTACCAAACTGGCCTGGAAGATGCAAGCTCATCCGAACAGAGTGTGTCCCCAAGGCGAAATCTTTCGGGTCGCTGAACAATACGGCAAGATTCTAACATCGTCGCCAGACCAATTCTAAATCTCGCGCGACTCCATATTACTAGGAGAATTAGCATTATATTTCAGCGATTCCTGCTACTGCGGGTAGCTCTGCGCCCAGCTCGGCTGAGAACGAATGTCTCTCTTTGGAGAGTACACTAATTTCTCGGCGATCTATAGCCTATTTGCGGGTCATGCACGGATCTAGGACCCTGGGGAAGTACCGCCATCACAACAAGCTCCAGGCAATGACGCATATTCGCCTCTAAATTGGGACTCTCAAATTAATTTTTAGCGGATAAGGTCCGGCAGATGCTAGATTCGCGATAGATCCCACGACAGCCATTTCTGGCTGGCGATGCGCAGAGGACAAGGAGCTGATGAGGATCAAGCAGAGATCGGCCCATGACTTTCAAATGGGACCAATGGCCTCCCTTTCTGGGCGCATTGACCGTATTCATGCGTCAAGGCAAGGGCATATCCCTAGCGTGCTAGGTCGGGCGGTGTTCGTGCCTTTGGCGGGGGTCAACGTTCACACCTGGACGTACGTGAGCTAGGCTCGGGCAATCTAAGTTCATCGTGCCCTGTCTCTGATTGGGGGTATGACGTCGCATTTTTATAACAAGACTCGCCGGGTTGCAGGCTCGATTAGTAAAATTGTCATGTAATTATTAGATTATGGCGAAGTAGATGGTGTTGCAACCCCCAAAAGTTGCATGGGGTAGTAAACTACGCTGAAAAATACAATGGGAAATTCTCCAGATCTGTTTCACATGCGGTGCGCACAGAGATGTCTCTCCATTTTTGCTTCGGCCCGTACACTTCAGCGACTGCGAGCCGCTCAACCCGACACAAAATCATGCAGGTCCACAGCTTTGGGGGTCGAGGGGATTTTTATCCTTGTATTCATGTTTCTAGGGGTACTGTCTAGTGCAGGCGCTCTGCCAGCAGGGCCTCGACGCCGCTTTCGGCCAACTCAGGCATCAGTCGTACGACTACTAGGTCAACCAGGCTGTACATGAGGTGCTTGTTACAATAGCTATCGCCCAAAACGTCAAGACTTGCCTCCATCTCCCTCACCATTTTCTCCCATCCTGGCCCAAAATATATCTCCCTGATCCTCGCAGGAATGAGATTGAGGAGAGCCTCGGCACATTGTCGGCGAATGGCGAGGCTCTCACTAGCATCGGGAGCTATGCGTGGTGGAGCCAGCATGTTGTTCGGAAATAGGGCGGTGCGAGTCATTTTCAGAAACTCGGGCAGCGCGGTAGGAGCCAGAACGTGGGTGCGTATTGCATGTGAAAGAAACCTGTCAGCAAAGGCAAAAGTGAGCTTGTTAGCTAGCGATTATTTATACATTCAGATAGTGATAAAGCAGGGCCGCCTGTGTTCAAAATTCTTACTCCGGAGAAATTTATACTGGCAGACTTTCATTCCAAAGAAAATATCGTAAAGTTAGTGTAATTAGGACTTGGTTCGACACACATTTAATTTTAGCTTCTGGAGGCTATAGGGGTCTTATGACCTGTCTTTGAAGTAATGTGACGAGTCACTATGAGAAAGTGTAAAAAGAAATAATATGTAAGGCTAGCTACGGCCTTGAAGTTGGTGATGGGAAGCTTTAGGCTGCGCCAATGGTTAAAAGAGGAAAGATGTGAACTTACTTATCAATTATCCCGTCAGTCTTGCCAATTTGCCCAGGCCCGGTAAGAGTAGTCCATTGAAGCATAGAAAAAAAAGCAGCTAGCCATGGCATGCGCGCATCTAAGTCAATAAGTCTAGCAGCGCAGGTCCAGATCTTCATGGCTACTATCGGTTGCTTCGATGATACTTGCTGGTGTTTTTGATGGGGAGCTTTAGAAATTTCTTTTTGGCAAAGATTATTTGTTCCCACTGCTTGCAAGGTCTGTCTACTCCGTGACGGGAGAGATGATGCAGATGATATGGTGTGAAAGAATAATCGGAACATGGTAAACGCTAAATATCCACATTGAAGAAAAGTCCAAAAATATTTTTGCAATGTTTGAAGAGCTCTGTAATTAATTGTTTCTTTTTCTGCAGCCTTCGATGTGAATTGGTTTTCATCCTCTGATGTTGTCTGCTCGTTTCGTTCTCGTGCCTTGTTGGTAGGAATTTGTGGCTTTACTAAGCCTGCAAGCTTTGCAATTCCTTCCCATAGTTGCCATGGCTCAGCTGCCCTTTTTCCAATCAAACCAAGCAGAGTTTCTGAGACTAATTCACTGACAATACTGACAAGGCAGTCGTTTTCAAGGTCTTCTGTGGGTAGAAGGAGGGCCAATACTCCCTGGCTCAAAAGTTGCCGATAGGCCGACTCATTCTCTGCCTGACGGTGTGCCGATGATTCCTCTACTTCGCCAGGGACAGGAGAAAGGGCAGGAAGTGGTGTTAGTGAGTGGTAAATTTGTCGTGAATTTTGAGATAGAGGGGGAGGATGAAGAGGCAGATACGATATTCGATGAGCTAAAGTATTTGGTAAGCTGGATAAAAAGCCATATAAGAATTAAGGTTACCTTGAATATGAGCATCTAGCAGTTCAGGAATTTCATCAAATAGTAAACTCTCTAAATCGACCTTCCGTAACCTCTGTTCGAGAGCTCTGGTGCAATGCGCAATGATCTTCACCAACTCGTCAACAAAGGTTTGATCAGGAGTAATCTTGTGGTACCACGTCTGCACATACTCGCGAAATAAAATGGCAATACACGCATACAGCTGGAGATCTATCTCGTTGCTACTGGTTAAAGGCGGAAGTATTTCGTTGATAGGAGCCGGTGGAGAACAACGATGTTTATCACCAAGCTGCGAGCAAAGTGTACGGCGCACGAAGAATAATGTAGCACGGTCAGATGGCGAATCTTTAGAGGTCGTTCGTTGTGTGGTAGAGGGTGTGTTCGATAAAAGATCGCAAGATGGAGGTATTGAAGGCTCGTTGTTAGCCACTGTTGATGTTTTAAAGGAGTCTTGGGGACGTGACATTGGGCTGCCAGAATGCTGTTGGCATAAGACACAAAGCAGCTGATCAGAACATCTCCTGGGTAGAAAGACACCTTCGTTTTTAGCCGTGTTGTCGTAGAGCAGCAAATTGAGCCTGCTATAGATCGTGAGCAACTCACCCACAGTTTTATTACGACTTTATTTGCCACCACATGCCCGACAACACGCTAGGCGCCTAACAACATCTTTGTACCAACCTAATGTATTTGAGTCAAGCAGTAATTTGTCTCCCCCCATTATCAGCAGGTAATTTGATGGGATTCAAAGAACTTTACAACATAACTTTTATTAACAATGAAGTTTTTCCAAGAAAACAGATGATAAGTATAATACATAAATAGAAGTCAATCCAACATATTGATATATTGTTTCTGTAATTCACCAACAAAAAGCCCAGTGTGCTAGATAGTCTAAGACTCAAGTAGTACAATAAAAAAACCTCTCTCTCTCCTATATAAAAACAATGAGTAAATTTACATCCACATATCAGCTAATCCTCAATTGTAAGCATCAAGTTAGTTAGCGACTCACACAATGCTATTATTCATTGATATCATTGTCTTATGGACAATTGCATTGTGCATTAGGCGGTCGCATCTTGCTGAATCCAAACCAGTTTTCTTCTACTTCGAATTTAACATGTTTCCAAACTCAACTTAAGAGAATAGCCAAAATACAACACTACATCCCCCGACTTCAGAATTGATTTGCACCTTTTTCAAGGAAGTTTGATAGTCTCAAACTGAGTACAAGTGGCATCAGCGAATACAGTCGCAACATAGGTATGTAATTTAGAATTATCACTCAACTTTATTCCAACTCACTGCCAGAAGATTGTACTGCTAGATTATTTCCAATCCAAACATATCTAGGTTTGACATTTGTTTAGTTTGATCATGGTTAGTTTTGCAAAAAGATATGCAGAACTATCCATTCATTCCTCTTTTATCTCTCATGCTCAATCTATCAATTGATTTTCCCAACTTTCATAACTATATGTTTTCTAACTATGACTCGTCTCTATCGAGCTTCCAGCTGCAGAGTCAGGATGTATTACAAAAGTCACTAATTGAGGCACTAATTTTCTGAATTTCTTTATATAATATCTATTTTCCTTTTTTACAAAATAAAATTCTTGTTCCACGAGAGGTGTCGTTACCGATATCCGTGCCTACATCATACTTACATTAGAGGCCAATACATCAACCTGAACTCCACGTTACACATCTTTCTCAAGGGCTCAGTCATTCTCTTGCATTGTAATCGTTGAATTTCAAATCGGAAGTTTATTGAGCTCTCATGGGTAGCGGAACTGTTATGCAAAGAGCTACAAGATGACTTGAACAATTGTAAAGCGACTAAGAGTATTCAATAGTTAGACCGTAAGCGGCCATTTACTGACGGGCCCGAGACAGTCTACGGTACATTTATAGATCGTAATTTCGTGAAAATGAGCGAATACCCGATTGCTAGTCTCTAAATACGTTCATGTGACGGGATTAACCAAGTGCGAGCCAACCAAATTTCTGACGGTTCTTTCATCGGAGTTCTCAGTTTTTTCCTCACTGGAATTATATAAATTATTGCTGATTACTTAAACCTACTACTTGAAATGGACAGTTTTTTTGTATGTTGAGTCCTCAGCCTGTAACGCAAATGCAATTAATTTCCAGACAATACAGAATAAAAAAAAGGCACGGGTCTGAATATTGTGTGGATTCGTCATCTACTTCAAGATGCCAAGTTGCAGACTAAGATCGAGGGGGGGGTAAATTTTCTAACCCATAGTCATGTCATTTTAGTCAAATGCTGCTTTACTGGATATTTAGGCTGCATCTTGCCCATGTTTTATCAAGATGTGCATATTCTTCAACTTTGGGCTACAGGGAAAGTTTGTACAGGACACTCTAATTAAATAACCAGGACCAACTGACGCATATCGAAACCAATAGTTAATCAGACTACTGGGAACGTAGACCTGACCGCTCTACCAACGGACGTGCGTCGCGTAACACGCAAATCATTTCACCGATGTTGCAATAGTGCAAAACAGATATCACCTTTCCATGCCACTTAACATACCGGAGGCCTTCCATTTATCGCAACCATTTAGCTCGAATCATCATGGCCTTGATCAACAGTAATGAACGGAAAATCTGATATCTCATCTAGACGCATGAATATTTGAACAATCAAACTCTCTCTATCAGATAAAATCCATTGAATTCTAGTGCATTTAGCTCAGACGGTGATCATGTTCAAAACTTAGGGGTTTAACAACTGTTTGGCACGCTAAAACAACAGAAGACAAGAGAAGTAAGGGTCGTAAAAACTTATACGTTATAATCAACCAATATGCAGCTTGACGAGCTAAGACGAACCATACCAAATCAGATTTATAAATTAAAAGAACCGCCATCTCATGTTGTTCCGACATCACAAATGAAAGAAAGCCCTAACAACTGTACACAACATGATAGCAGCTCAAAGACTAACTCCGATGTTGAAACAATAAAGATTGCCAAAAAGCAGTACTCTTCTCCAGAAATTAACTCTCAAACTATAAAGCACGAAGATCAAGGAAGCCAAGGCATAGAAGATGCGCCACAAATTTTAAGAGTTCACAAGAAAGGAGTAGACAGTATGCACTTCAATGAATATGCTAACAAGTATATAAGTTCGTCCTCAGGGAAAAGAAAGAGGGATGTGCATTCAGAAAAGTTAAGGAGACTTATCGAAGGCTCTAGCAGAGTAAACTCTGCTCCTTTATCGCCCAAAATGACTGCTAAATCTTCTATGTCTAAACTTGCGGTCTCAGACTCGGAAATCTCTAGATCCCCATCTCCTTGGCCCCGAGCTTACTCTGTGTCTCAAAATAAAGCGAGTTCCGTTGATCGGATTCTGCCCAGAAGAAAAAGTGCTGACAAACTCAGAGCTAATGATGATGAGAATGACTCTTGTCAGCTTACAAGACAACAAAGATCAAATCCAGACTCTAATTTAAACAACGATTTTCGCACCGGAATCTCTACAGCTAGAAACGAATCTAACTTGGCTAAATCACATCATCAGAACTCACCAAAATCTTGGGCTATCGGTCGAAATTACTCGTTACAAAGCCCTCATTCTCCCTATTATCTAAACTATAAGAAAAAGACTGTACCTATACCCTTGCAACCGACAGACAACTTTTCTGACGACTCTTCTACCAGTGGTGAATCTAGACCTTTGAATTCGCATAAAAGGCATACAAATACAAATACCCGAGACTCATCGATTCCATCAGCTAAAACTTTATCGCAAAAAAAAAATGTTAACTGCTCAGGCCAGACGCCACTTGCAGTTGCTTGTGCTCGTGGAAAATTAGAACTTGCTCAAAAGCGATATGAAGAGTGCCCGCTAGATATCAACGTCCCAGATAACGCAATGAATACACCGCTTCATATTGCTAGTTTGGAGGGCTGGACTGATATAGTCAGGTTCTTAGTGGATACGGGAAAGTGTGAGTTGGACTGCGTCAATACAGTAAAAGATACTCCACTGCATGATGCAATCGATAATGGAAACTTTGAGGTAGTCAAAATACTACTAAGTGCTGGCGCAAATCCCAGCAAGCCTAATCAAGCAGGAAACGAACCACTTGATTTGCTCAATCAACAATTTGGCTCAAAAGGCAAAGAGGTTGAGGTGATCGTAAAAGAAATAAAACAAGCAATTATTTCTGCCCGAGACAGATTTTGTTTGGATGGCCATAAAAACTTTGAAAACTATCAGGTCCTTGAGCGTAATAGCTCTCATGCAAGTAACATTAAATCTAGCCCCCAGACGACACCGACGCACAATGAGCCCCATAACATTGGCTCAGTTAATAGAAAAGCTGGCACTGCGCGATCGCTGATGAAAACAACAAAGCGTGTTCTCTATCAAGCATTCGATCTGGATGCCTTACGAGCTGCCGCACGAGAGGGGGACTTAGCCTCAGTATCTCGAGTGCTGGATGTAAGACCGGGCTTAAGCGACGCAAAAACATTATATAACGCTGCAAAAGGTGGGCATGACGCCGTTATCAATCTACTGTTTGCATTGGGTGACTTTGAACCCGACCCTGAACCAGCAGATGACCTACCTATTGATTACTCAACCCCAATACTTGCTGCCATCGGTAAGGATAATCATCTGGAGGTCATTAAGTTGTTTTTAGGAAATTCGAGGTTTAACCCATCCCGGAAAATCCAGGGTGAGGCATATCATGATATTGCCAAACGGAGGAGTGGCCCCAATTGCCAAAAGGAGGTAGAACTATTGAAGAAAGCGTTGTATGCATACAAAAAGTCGCATAATCATTTGCGGGATACGGATGATACTTCTGGAAAAAGGTTAACTGATTTAGAAACAGGCTTCAACTCAAGAAAAATTAAGAGGGAGGATCAACCTGCAAGTAGAGCTCTTAAAAACTTACCGAGTCCTAGGTCTAAATATCCTGAGGGTCTCAAACCGCAAATTCGGAGATCAAATGGTACACTACACCCCCACGATGTCGAAGGAATCGAAAAAAAAACTTTCGAGAGATCTCGAGGTGAAGATGAATCTTCATACACGCTTCTAGAACGTGAAGTAAGCTCTCTAGGGATTTTTAAGCAGAAGTCGCTGTCTCGAAAGTCTGAATCAGACTTAACCATAAATCCTGAAAGTGAAATTACGTTGAAGCCTCGCAGAAAGCTCATGTCTGGAAAGGATCTAAAAGATGAAAAAGAACTAGAGAAACAAAGAACAACATCTGTACCGATGGCATCCAGCGCCTCTCGGATATGGGCTCGAGTAAAAAATGAGCAGATTCATATAGGCCCAAGATCAAGCTCGAACGACTCTCCAAGTAGCAAAGGGCTTCGACAATCATCTAGCGAGCGAGAATCGACATCTTTAAAACAAGTATCCGAAGCTGAACCGCATAGGTCCATATCAAGAGTTGAATCGAAAGAAGGTCTTTCGGCTAATCGTAGCGAAGTCCCGGCCAAAAGATTACGAGCGAGTGAAGCCCAGGCCAATTCGAAAAATTTAGAAGAATCTACAGGTGATAAGTACATTGAAGCACCATCTAGAAAGAAAAGAAAGTTCGGGGGAGAAGTGTTTACCTTTAGTAAATCCAATCCGACAAATTCGTCAGAGAGCAGTTTAAAGCCTAACAATGCCACCCTCAGAGACCGAGTTAAAAGAAAAGGCACAATTAGTCCTGGTGTTAAATTAAAGGAGCCTCCTAATACAAAATCCGAGAAATCATTAATTGTGACTAAGTCTGTTATCAACTATGATAAACTCTCATCTAACCCTTCAAAGTTATGTGCTGCTCAAAATTTCGATGGCTCTTCTAAGAAGGTGAGTTCTAATGATAATAATACCAAATATAAAGATCTAAATATCGTCGACTCTCAAATGTCAAAAAAAGGGTTAAAAGATGACAAAGAAATTGTAGATAAAGTTAATTTTAAGCGTGAAAAGTTGCAACTTGAGATAAAAAGTCGAACTGGAACTAATGAAGCAACTCATCGAGAGTATTCACAACAGAAAACTTCACTTGAGAGATCTACACATCTCCAGTATGAAGAATCAGCAAAAAGTGAGCGCCGAGATATTAAGACGGAAGCTCAAAATCGGGCTGAAGGACAACAAATCCAACACCGAGATCAGAAGGCAGCAGAGCAGCAGCAAATAGATCTTCAAAAGCCTACTATGCATGAACAGCGCGCTGAACCATCAAAAACCGAGGAAGAATATCAGCGACTATTCAAACCAAGAACTCCTGTCTTACTTAAATGGGTCAATCAAACCCCCGATCTGAAAACGACTGAAGTTGCAAAACTATTCAGTGAAATCGCGGGATATAGATACAAATATAACACGGCTGAATCTACCGATAAATTCGGTTGTGAAGACGAATGGATGCTTAATACTCACGCTGCTATTCTACTTGGAGAAAAAGATTTACGACTTTCACGATGTAAGGCCCTTTTTTCTGAGAAAGTGCATAACAATTAAAAATTGATACAGACACGGCGTGGGAACGTGTAGTCTTAACAAAATCACAAAAGAGAGGCGTTTGGAGTACGTGCAATGGGCTGTTCCTTTTGTTGGACGGAGGTCTACCACGTTTACGAAAGCAGCTACCTCGTGACTCGCGACCCATGTACCAAGTAATCGAGAGAGCCAAGAGTCAATTTCTTGACCTTGATCTATTTTTTGTCAAGGTAAGAAAATTGTTGAATGTTGGCTTCACTAAGTGCTAATGGTCACAGGTATCTGAGTTTATGAATGTCGTGCCTGAATTTCCTCATTTGAAAGGAATAGAGATGGCAGTTATCTACAGGGAAATTTGCATTCCTCAGGAGTCTCCAAATAATTGTCTTCCCAAAACGAACTGGCAGCTTGAACCAACAATTAGATCTTCTAATAAACTGATACCATCGCCCAAGTATTACACCGATGGTATTATTATTAATCAGAAAGGAGAAACAACTACTCGTATCTTACGAGGGGCACCACCACCGGATATTCACCCTAGACGAATGGGATTATCAAGGGTGTTCCCTGAGGACTCTGACTATGAAGAAGTGTGCAATAATCGAAGACTGCGTACTTACAGCTCTGACTCAAAAACGTTATTGAGTTGCTCTACCAATCATTACCAATCAATTGCCTCTGAACCCCATATAGAGAACTCAAACGCAAGTGGTAATAGCTGCGACTACTATTCTATATTAGAGACCTGCACTCTGCAACCAGCGGGTAAAGAAGCCTAGTGAATGTGTAGTTCTCACCAGCTCCTGGTAAACCTTTTATCTCGAGTAGCTTTGCCGATTAATAGCCCAATGGGACTTAAATTGCCTAAGTACATGGAATACGTTCGGATCTGTCACATTATTTTATCTAATGAGTATTCGAGCGCGGGCGGGTATTTATAACTCTCGCTAGTGCAACGTTCTAGGTATCTTTCAATGAAGACAAGAATCCAGCCCGAATAAAGATTTTGCCGGCTAGATGCAAAATTAAATTTGAAACAATCAGCTTGGCCTCTTTATCATATATTTTGACACTTATAATTGGATCTAATGTTAACCTATAGATCGATCATTTTATGAAAGAGCTCAATTCAAAATATTGGTCCAACGTTTGAATTATCTCATCAATATTCCCGAAGTAAAACAAATGGTCAAATCTACCGATTCCAAGGTATACAGGTTAGGACGAGATCTTCGTAAAACTTCTTCGCCTAACTTGAAAGTCGATTTGGATGATATTCACCACCACTGAACGTACCTGGAATTAATATGAAAATAAATTTACGAGTTAAATTTCCACGCCAGGTGTGATGAAATTACTTACATAATGCTTCAATTTTAAAAATTTTAATTTGAAGGACGAAGACTGCATAACCACAATTTGGCCTATTTCCAAAACGTCATTTCAGGAATATTAGATATGAACTAGATTTAATGTGTCTTACCCACCAAGAGGAAAAGCGCTGCCAGAACTATACTCAACAAGAATAACCCGGAATATTTAAGAATGGGGGCTTTTAACTCTTTCTCCAGATGTTGAATTAAACTTCATCCTAGCATGATACTAAATCAAAATTTTGCATAAGGAAGATTAGTACCTCATTGATAAGGTACTATAATATGTGGCAAACTATCTACTATCGATGGTTTACTCTGCCCTTTCAGAAATATCTACAGAATAGAGACTGTATCCAAGGCTCACTGTATCTGAAAGCAATATTAGCTTCTATGAATGCCTAATTGTCCACACTCAGAATTGTGTTAATGGCTACATATAGGCCTGAGAAAATATGCATATTTACTTCATCGAAGAAATCTTAAAACGAGATTGGTAGTATAAAACTAAAAAGAATTTCTCTAAAGCTGATGTCAGTGTAATTTACCACATGGGATTAGAGCCTATTTATTTCTACTTTGAACTTGACGAGTTACATCGAAAAATAATACTTTTTCCTGCCATCCAGAGTCCCAATTTTCTAACCACTCCCCCACAACAACAGTTTCAAAGCTTTTTTTGCCCTACCCATTAAATTATAAGATACTGCTTCTGCCGACTGGGCTAGATTATTTTATCAGGTGCCATATAGCTTGGATTTTTTAGATTACAGGAATTCGCGAGCCGTCAATCGGCCTAAATGCACCAGCATCAATGGCATACCTGATATCCATATTTAAATCCGAAAACTCAAGCAAACTATTTATATCAACAGATGAAAGAGGCGCAAATTTTGATTTTGAACACAGTGCTGAAAATTATTTCCTGGGCTTTATCGTAAACCTCAAGATGTAGTGACCAAATTCGTTCGTTTCAAACCATTTATTTATTTAATTTTCAACTGAAAAGAAGACTTAGAAGTGTAGCAGTTAGATAGCATCTCGCCTTGCTACTATACTTATGATGATCTATCAACTAAAGACCTCCTGGCCGGCAGGCATTCATGTAACCACTGGTCTATTCACAGCCAAATATCTTATCTGCGGGTTTTTCATTTCAAAACATAGTCATGTGTTATAATTTTAGGATTTAGGGTCTAGAGATTGACTTGGTTCAGGAAATATTTGGCCAAGTTCATTATTTTAAAGGGTTTAAGGTTCAAGTGTTATTAAAAATTATTACAGCCCTGCTGAGCCATCTCCAAATATCAACTGTGTAAACTCTTTTCAAGGTTAAATTAGCTAAAATATTTATTCTTGTTCAACGTCCTATTCAGTGTCTAACTTATAGAACCATGAAGACAGTGAGCCATGATGTAATTTCACACCAGTTGTTCACCCTGTAGCTACACTATTGAGGGCAATGATCAGCAAGGCTGGTAGGAAGTAACTTGGCACACAGACTCACTAGTCTACATTGAGGTTAGCTTCCAAAACAAGGAATTTGAGTAGATTATAGATACTTTCATTTAGTGAGGAAGTAATATAGAAAATACAAAAAAAAGATTATGTAGACAATTTGTTCGATTCATCAATTACGAAGTACATTGAATTTGTGCCAATATTCTTTGAGTGAGTTTCCTCTCAGAACCAATATACAAATTCCAACACCATATAAAGAATGGAAAAAGCTTTCAAGCTACAAACCCCATAGCTGTGCTACGATCGTATATCTCTACTTCATGCCGAGAATAAGTTTTTGTTCCACTAATTTCAGTACCACCGCAAATACACCCCCTCTAACGCCATAGATATTTCTCAGGTGAAGTAAGGAAGATTCCTTTCACCTTCCTCTATTTCCTCCTTGTCGTTAGGGTGGCTAGAGCTGCCGGCGTCATAGATCTCAAAGTATTCATTAGCGCCCTTGAATCAGCAATCACCCTACGTGGTCGGCCTTTTCGCCTCTTTGGTATGCCAAATTTTCAGCTGGCGATTAGAGTGAATCCCTAATGATCAATTGTTGTTGACACCTTTGGTGCCGCAGTTGTCAGGATAGCCTTGTGTCAAATGCCCGCCGTTTGCTTCTAGAGCTCGAAACGGGCTCTCTGAAAACTCCACTTATAGAACTGAAAAGTCAGAGATGCGATTCTCTGCCACGAGCAATGTTCTTTGCCACAACTCGCGCAAGAACCCCTGTTTATTGGGAAATCCCGAGTCTGGTGAGCAATGGCGCACTCGCTACATTTGGCTGCCTTACTACACGATGGCTGTGTGTGTCCCTATTGATTGCAGTTCTAATACTGCTTTGTCTAGGCCCTTGGGACCACAACTACGCCTAGTAAAGCATAACGTTGAGGATAATGCCGTGTCAGACCACCTGATCTTGTAAGGCATTTGTTTGGAGGCTTAGTAAAATCGAAGCTCTCGAACGGCCATTTTTCATGGCCCGCTCGAGCTCCTGTCCATCGTGCATTTATCTCTTAGTGTTTATAGTTAGTCCTAGCATTTAGCCTCTTGTAGACGCCTCGATCTCCCTGATTAGAGTCGATTTGTTGGCCATTTTGCCTCTTTTTATTCTCGTCATCAACGGGACTCCGTAACCCTCCACGGGAAAATCTTGTCGTAGGATCTTAAAGTCTTCTAGTTTCATTAAGTCGAGAGGCGTCTCTTTTTGTCTCACCGATTGAACAAACATCTCAATGTAGTTGCTCCGTATTTGGCGTACTGCGTATGCTCATGGCTTGTGTTTCTGTGCCCCTGTGGGCAGCTATGCTGGCTGAATATTTTTCGCACCATCGACGCGTATTTTAATCGCTGTCCCCGCCGTTGATGGCGCAGCGGTCGACGCATATTTTCGTGGGATCGGCGGCCTTGAGAATACTGTTAGAGTCACTAATCGAGCGGGATCCACGCACCTCATCCTGACTGCTTTCTCCAGAGCCAACACCCTTTCCTCGATATAAGATTTCAATATCTACTTATCTTTCCATTCCAAACAGTGTGTCTTGAAGACCGTTACAGTCTCCACGATGTTCTCCGTATTGATATTGATACCATCACTGTTTTCATCAAAGTCAAAAAATTCAGCCCCTTCAGTAGCTTCCGTAGTATTTCCATATTTATATCGTTAGGAGCTGTTTGAACTCCACTGCCTTGGTTTGTTTTGGCCACTATCGCATTTCGCGACGTGTTGAGACGGGTGGAAAAGACCACAGCGGCTACCAAATCCGCCATGTTGACGCACGGTGGATGTTTAGATGAGGGTAAGGTAATTGCGGGGTAAAAATGGTAGTAGAGGCAGCGCGGAGTTGTTGTTGTTTTATTGAAGCCCTAAGCTGAAGCTCTAAGTCCACTATGAGTACAGGGCCGGTGTTCACAGCCAGGCTTCATATAAGTCACACCCAGCTCGATTCCACCGCATGAACTACTACAAAGCCAGCAGTCGGTTAAAAATATGCGCCACGGCGAACTCCGTCCCCCAAAATTGACAAAACTATACATTGCAAAAAATTAGAACGGGTACCAACACTCCTCGTCTCGATTCACTTCCTGTTAGGTTTAATTTCCAAACAAATTATATTCGATCTCCACTGAGAGTAGGAGATATATACACAGGAGTACCCAAAACAGTTGGTATCCTGCGAAAATTGTTTGAGGCACTCGAAGCACTTAGGCATAAGTAGCTTGTGTAAAAGGGCACTGTGTGACAATGACCCCCTGATTCGACGCGTTGTATTTGCGTTGAGTCGACAATGTATGAAGTGGGTAGGGGTGGTTTCCTCCCCACGGGTGCACTCTGTGATAGCGTGCGGGTTGTTGAAGCGACGATGGTACGCCGCGAAATTGCCGTGGCCCGTACGGGCTGCAATAAGATCTCGTAACAGTAGTCTGAAAAGCCCCAATTCTGGTGGTTTGCGACGGCGCATGAGCAGATCTAGCTCACGATACCGTGGCGGGCAAGTTTAATTCCACCAGCTGTCAAGCAAAGACTGTCGCTGGCGATGCATTTTTTGATGTAGAAATGCTGTCGTGGTGGTTGCTGGCTCAGTTTCCACGCTGGGAAGCGTTCGTAGGGCGGAATTGGCCGCTGCGTCTGCTTCTTCGTTTCCATGAATTCCCGAGTGTCCTGGTACCCACTTTATTCTTACCTGAGCTAGCCCAGATAATTCGCGAAATCTTCGTACTTCCTCGTGGCTGGTCGAGGACCTGCCCGTGTTCAGTGCATTTATTGCTTGACGGCTATCCATCAACACATTAATGCACTGCGTCGTTCCCTTTGCCTGGTCGTCCTTCTCTCTTAGGTGACCTAACGCTGCTTTAAGAGCTTCCTGTGCCCCCGTAATCTCTGCATCTAGAGCCTCTCCTCTGTGCTTTAAGCCGCTTCCTTTAAGAAAAGTTTTCCCATCCAGCTTTAGGACGAAGCCCCAAGCTGAGCGTCCGTTTCCTTCTGAAGAACCGTCTGAGTACGTACAGATTTCTGACTTTGGCACATTAGTGATCCAAAGTTTACAGGCTTCTATTTGGTCTTTCCTTGAACCAGCCTTCGAAACTTGCCGCGATTGATAAAATGGTGAGGCAAGAGGTTCCGCGGCCTCTGCTTCTGGTAGCTGTCTATAAGCACGCTGAGCCCATGACATTTGAATTTTAGGACGCGCAGATTTTCGATTGTACTTCTTAAATTTTCCCGCACCGACATTTGGGCAAACTGCAGCCCGGATCCTGAGCGGATGGCGGTCGTCGAGTGTTTGCATTCTGGCAGAGAGGCGAAGTCGGTTTCCTTCCAGTTTAATTTTCCCAGTTAGTATTCCTCCTTCCCTATGAAGCACGGCGTTTGGTGTTGTCCTCATTACCGGTAGTGCCGATCTCAGATCCATTGGGACTGCTTTATCAATCATGCTACATAGGCCAGCAGTTGGGGGTGTGACTATCCCCCTTACTGTTGGGCGTCTGAGACCAGGCCACCAGACGTTAGCTCCGTAAGTTGCAATCGGGACAATACACGTGTCTGTGACGTGATCGATGTTTGAAAGTACTTCAATTAATCCTTAGAATATTAAGCTAAAGAGAGAAGAAAGAGACTATGAAAGGCGGGGTATCTACCCCAAACTATATACAATGAACGTGGGTGACATTATAAAATTGGCGGGGCCAAGGTTATGAGCCTAATCAAAACGTGCAACAACAAAAGCAACGGCAGCTTGCTGAGCGTGGCCCAGTCGATTTCGGTTGACACTTGGGCTAGGTTCCGTTCACGGCACGATAGATCAAAAGTTTGGGTCTCTTCTATTCAGTCTTTCAACAACTTCCCGATTGAGTGTGACTGGGAGGACTTTACGACTCACCAACAACCTCCCAAAATCAAAGGTAAAATTCCTTTCGCTTTCAACCTTACTAACATTGCGTGCAGGACTGGGCACTTGCTCGGCCTCATTTTAGACAGGCACCTCGACCGCGACATCAACATTCTCAACTTTTCGACACATTCCAAAGACGGCGCGAACTAAGACGCCTCACACAGACAACGATCAATGTACGACAATAGCTGGGGCACCGATGCCTCGGTTTTGAGCTCTCGATTTCGGAATTTCAGCCCTCTAAAATGGGGGTTGAGCGCATTGCAGGGGAGAATTTGGGAAGAATGATATGTGATTTTCAACAGGCTGTTGGCACAGTTGGTCGGGTGCTGGATGTGCTTTCTAGAAGTGGTAGGTTGGATTCCTACACGGCCTGTTTAAGGGGGGACTACGGCTGCTCGTCGTGAAAGAGTACAGGAGGAATTATTGAGGTTTTCCCACGAAGGTTTTCCCTCAATGCATGGTCTTAGGATCATGGTGAATGCGTTCCTACCTATTCGACCTGATGTAACAAGCGTGAGGCACGTAGCAGGAAAAGTCAGGTACCGGATGGGCTTTGCTGGAAAATGGAGGAACTTGTATTCTAGATGTCCTCCATACGTGTCATATCCACTGGATGGAGGGCGTAAGCCTGGCACTAGAAATAATATAATAATATAATAATAAAATTGGCGGGGAACCGAGCCTATATGCCTCAGGCCGCCTTCATCATCAGCATCGTGACAAATCGTCACATCATCCCCCCCTTCGAAAAAATCTCGCCCTCGAGGTTTTACTCATTAGTTTGTCATTGTCGAGGTCGTCATAGTTATCTCGACCTTGTTCCCAAGCCTTTATCCAATCCTCCAGCTTCAATGGGGGTCCAGCTTGTTCCTTGTTTGCAAAATGAAAGTCCCTCACCTTGTGGGGGGCGTACTTGAGATCAGATGCGGGATACCAAGTGAGATCAACGTCATGATTTAACCAAGTGACCCGATACTCCAACCTTCCATACCGGAGGCGACACGCGAGCACTTCCTCCACTTCCCATTCGTCCTCTCCAGTGATGTTGAGTGGGAAGGACTCATTTTGAAATTGTCCGGGCAATGGATCGTTGCTGGCCTTACGTAGCTTTCCAGGTGGAAACACATCATGGATTTTCATGGTTTCCGGAAGGGCTAACCTGAAGGAGTTACCCACTTGAGCAGTGATAGTAAATGGCCCATTGGTTGGGAAGTCCAACTTCTTGGAGGGACGTGCGGATGGGTAATATCTCATATCTAACCAAACCTTATCACCAATTGCAAAGTCAACTGGACGACGGTGAGCATCTACGTTGCGGCGCATGGTCTCTTGAGCTTTGACAATTTGTGATTGGGCAAAGGTCCATGCATTTTGGAAGCGCGATGCGAGGCGTTGAGCGTCAGAAAGGTTGAGTTTTTCAGTGGGTGTGGTGCCAGCATGAGAACTTTTCCAGTCGAAATTAGTGCGAGGAGGATATCCGTGAACAACTTCGAATGGGCTTAAACCGCCGAGGGAATCGTGGGGAAGGGTAAGTTGTGCATAATCCATCATGGGAAGGAGATCTGACCAGTTGTCTTGGTAGTAGTTGACGAAAGGTCTGAGTCGCTTCTGGAGGTACTGGTTGTAGATTTCAGTCTGGCCGTCAGTTTGAGGATGGTCAGCTGTTGATAGTTTTATCTTTGTTCCTAGTATCCTGTTAAATTCTTCCCAGAAGGAGGAGATGAATTGCGGGCCACGATCGGAGAGCATAGTGACAGGAGCGCCAAAGTATCGATAAATATGGTAAACGTAAAGCATTGCAAGTTGTCGAGAAGTGACTGTTTTGTGACAAGGAATCGAAATCGCCTGCTTGCTGAAACGGTCGATGATTACAAGAACGTTATCAAATCCATGTTTATCCTTGTTGAACGAGCAGAAATCCATAGTAACGTGCTCCCAAGGCCTAGTTGGGACACCTAGAGGATGGAGAAAACCGGGTTTTCGGTCGCGAGGGACAGAACTGCGGCGGCAAGTGTGACAGTTGCGGCAGTACTGTGTGACGTACCTGGACATTCCACGCCAAAAGTACGATTGAGAGATTAGGCGTAGGGTCTTGGCGGCGCTAGGATGAGCTGTAGATATCTGATCGTGGGCTTCACGAATGAGAAGGGTACGGAGATTTTCCGTATCAGGAACAACAAGACGTTCGTCGAAAAGAAGTAGTCCTTGAAGCAGCGTAAATTTTCCAGGGGAATCAGAGAGTGCTTGAAGGCGCAGTGCTTGGAGAGATGGCGTGTTTCGATTTGCGCTGAGGATTTGATCAACTACACCAATGGATGAGGAGATTGGTGCGATATCGATGGTGGAAATGACGTTTTCTTCGGGTGTATCGTGGCGTAGCTCGCGGTCAGAATCTTGGGATCTAACTAATCTTCCTTGAGGAGCCGAAAGAGGCGTTGGCTCTTTTTGACTCTATTCTGTGGTTCGAGCTCGTCAACTCTGCGTGTTAAGGCGTCAGCAAGTGGATTATCTTTTCCAGGACGATATGAAATCATAAAGTTGTAATCTGCGAGCAATTCGGCCCATCGGGCTTGCCGTGAGTTTAAAGCTTTTGAAGTCATAAAGTATTCCAATGCTTTATGATCAGTATAGACCCGAATCTGGTGAGGTGTTCCTTGCAATTCAGCGCGCCAGTTTCCAAAGGATCGAATAATAGCGAGCATTTCCTTGTCGTGCACAGCGTAGTTGAGTTCAGCGGGTGCCTATTGTAAGGTTAAAGATCCAGAGGGATTTCGGGCTGTTGGAGAGGAAGAAAAGGGTGGTATTCGAGCACAGGAACAGGTGAACGGGGCTTTAGATGTAAAGCTGTGGAGTTGACGAGAGGAGTGATGAATATAGCCTTCAGAGATATTCAGTTAATACAATGAACTGAGGATCTCTGGAGGTAGGAGAGACTACATCTATATACAGGAATCAAACTTGGTATGACTAAAGTTGGGGAATTGTTGAGGTACGTGCCAATGTCTCAACTTGGCAGCATTATCCAAATGACGTTTTAGCCTTGTGTTTTAGTGAACCCCCGAGACTAAAACAAGAAACAGATGTGACTACATTAAACATGGAATCTGGTAACAAGTGAATTAAGAGATACATGTAGTAGTGCACAGACAGAGATCCTGCACCGATACTGATGCAGAACTGTTTTATTACAACACTTCCCCTCAGATCTGCATCAAAATTCGCTCTGTAAGAATTCTGTGAGAAGCTTTGGGTAGAGCTTTGGTAAATAAGTCGGCCAAATTATCGAAAGAAGGAACGTATTCGAGTTCAAAATCTTTGTGGATATGATCCCTAACAAAGTGATATTGAATATCGATGTGTTTCGAGCGTTGAGTGACCTTATTATTTCCAGAGAGATCTATTGCTCCATTTGAGTCGGCGTGAAGTATAGCACCGTAGCTTTGCTGAAGTTCTTTAATACCTCGAGCGAGCCAGATTAAGTGTCGCGATGAAAGACAGATAGCCATATATTCAGCTTCAACTGTAGAGAGTGCGACAGCTTTCTGTTTCTGGGAACACCAGGATATAGAGGCTTCCCCTAGCCTGAAAACATATCCAGAATAGGACTTACGGTCATCAAGGTTATTACCCCATGATGCATCAGCGTAGCCGTGAATTGTAGAGTCATGTTTGTTAGGAAAGAAAAGCGTATGGTCGATGGTGCCTTTAAGATATCGAAGAACCCGTTTAGCTGCTGCAAGGTGCGATGAGCCAGGACAAGAAGAGAATTGTGAAAGGTGTGTAATTGTAAATGCGAGGTCAGGTCGGGTACCAATTTGCGCATACATCAGTGAGCCTATAAGAGATTGGTATGTGCTGATATGGTCAATTTGATCCGCTGGTTCGACTCGTTGGAGGTGAGCATTCGGTTCGAGTGGAGTGGCAACAGGATGACATTCTAGCATGCCGAATCTTTGTAGGACTTTGAGGAAGTATGATTTTTGGCTAAGCGATATGCCTTGCGGTGTGATTTTTACTTCGATTCCAAGAATATAATGAGCTTGTCCTAGATCTGTGCATTCGAATTCGGAATGAAGGAATAGGCGAGTTTCATTAATAATCTTGGGATCAGAACCAGAGATCAGAATGTCATCGACGTAGACAGCAACATAGACGGTGGTCTTGTTGTGGACGAAGATGCATGGGTCAAATGTAGCTGGAACGAATCCGTACTTGGTCAGGGCAGTTTTTAAGGTGAGATGCCAGACAAGGGGGGATTGTTTCAGTCCGTAGATACATTTTCGCAACTTATATACCATATTGGATTCCTTAAACCCATCGGGAATTTCCATATAGATGTCGCGGTCTAATTTTCCATATAAAAATGCTGATTTAACGTCCATTTGTATAACTTCCCAATTGTTATGGGCAGCTAATGCGAGAAGTAGGCGTAGGGAGTCAAAGCGTACAACTGGTGCATAGGTTTCTTCGAAATCGGTGCCAGGAATTTGAGAGAATCCTTTAGCAACAACTCGAGCCTTGTATCTTTCGATAGAACCGTCTGCATTATGTTTCACTTTGAAAACCCAGCGAGATCCTACGACTGAGCGATCAACGGGTCTAGACACAACTGTCCATGTGTCGTTGCGCCGAAGTGCATCCATCTCTTCGTTGATTGCTTCTTTCCATCTTTCAAAATCACCAGCTGCCATTGCCTGCTTGTGTGTAGTGGGCTCCTCAATGACTGCGTGCGCTTTATAGTTTGCAAATCTATCTGGTTGTCTCTTATTTCTATTGCTCCGGCGAGGGGCAGAAGGAATAATTTCTTGTAGATTTGGATCAGATAAATTGATAGCAGCAGGCAGAGTCGAGTTTATGGGAGAATCAAAATACCCACCAGGCATATTAGTAACTTCTGGCGGCGTTGCTGAGTGATTTATCGGAGACGAAGGAGAAGAATCAGCTTTTGATGAAGAGCTTGGTGTCGTCTTCTCGGGGATATTAATATCAAGGGAGACTTCCCCTTGCATGGCAGGGGGAAGATTACTTGCCTTGATACTATTATGGAGCGTTTTGATGGGACATATATTCGAAAAATTTTAGTAGAGTCTGTGTATCCTACGAGTATACCGTCCATGGCCCTGGGCATCAATTTTGAACCGGATGGTCTGGCTTCTTCAGGGATGTGAACAAGCGCATTTGAGCCGAAAGGGTGGAGGTGAGTGGTCGAATTGAAGGGATGGCTAGTCAGAGCCTCAATCGGAGATTGACCATTAATGCTTCGATGAGGGAGTCTGTTATATAGGTAGACTGCCATAGAGATTGCTTCTGCCCAGAGAAATTTTCCATGGTCCATGAGCATTATGCGAGCCTTGGTAACAACTGTTTGATTGAATCTTTCCGCAACACCGTTAGACTCGTGTGAGTATGCAGGAGAATTTCGCAAGATGATACCAGTTGCTGCAAGAAAAGTCTCGACATCTGAATTAACGTATTCACCACCGTTATCAGTTTGGAACATTTTGATCGTTGCGTCAAACTGTGTTTGGATCAAGCGTACGAAGTCTTGGATTGCCTTTGAAGCAGCAGATTTGTGCTTAAGAAAATAGATCCAGGCATGTCTAGAGAAATCGTCGATGAAGGTGATGTAATACTCTTTTCCGCCAAGTGACTTGACAGAGAATCGTCCAGATAAATCAGAGTGTACGAGTTCAAATTTCTTGGAGGCGCGCTTATGCGTAGACTTAGGAGTTTTGCGTATTGATTTACAACGAAGGCAGGCAGTGCACGTAAACGATTCGGGTTTTGAAGGGATAGAGGGATCACTTTTTCGCAATTGAGACATGACCGAGGTACCAGCGTGACCAAGAGACTCATGCGCGTCAAGATAGGAAGTAAAAGCTGATTTTTCTACCACCTTTTGGACAATGTATTGACCCAAATTAAGTTTAGCGTACAGTTGTTCTTCGTTATTTTTAATAACGCGCCGTTCACCATTACTTGAAACAATTTTAAATCCATCTTCATCCAATTTAGATTCTGACAACAGCCTGACTCCTAGACCCGGAACAAACAAGACATTATTGAATTTGGCGGTCTTCATTTTTTGATTACTAAGACGCACGTCAAATTCGATACTTCCAGAGCTGTGAATGGGTAAGACTGAACCTGATACCGATGAGACAGAGCCATTCTTAGGAGACATTGATATAAAATCATCTTTGAATGGTGTCATATGAGAGGTAGCACCAGAGTCAAGAATCCATGGATAAGAGGAGATAAAGGAACGTGAGACAAAGGCCTTTTCAACTGAAGGATCCAGCAATTGATGAGAGCTTGAATCGAGATTTTCGGTTGCTGCAGCTGTATGTGCCTTTTCCTTGTCGTTTTGGGTTCCCATTTCTTTGTGAGCCTTCAACTGTCGACATTCTGAGTGTATGTGACCCTTATATTTCTTGTTTCTGGATTTACACCAGGAGCATTCTTTACTAGCTTTCTTGGCTTCATGCGTAGATGATTCTTTACCTCCAGCAAAGTAGGCTTTGGAATCACCAAGCGAAGAGGAACGAGCTGCTTGGATGTCAAGTAGACGTTTGTTGACATTAGCAAAAGTGATATGTTCCTTGGACATGAGGTTGTCCACGATATTTTCGAAGGATCTAGGTAGAGTGCGAAGAAATGACATGGTTTTGACCGAGTCCGAAGCAAGGAACTGTTTGAGGTACATTGCTTCCTCTCGGGTTGAATCAGAACACCGATTGTAGATGTGGGCGTATATTGTTTCGAAGTTGGAGATGTGATCGGATATTATATCGCCTTCGTCCATTTTAAGCTCTACAAGAGAGTTAAAAAGTTCAAGAGTTGATATAGTTGTTTCATGGTCAAACTTGTTTTTCAAAGCCTGCCATGCGAGCCGAGCAGATTCGGGTTGGCCAACGAAGCCAGCGACGATTCTTTGGAGATCAGTGGATACTCCAGCGAGAATGGCAGCAAGTGCAGCGTTGTTCCTTTTGTCGTATTCTTTCTGATCTGTTGATCGAATATTCTTTACTTTTTCCGTGAAGCCTGAGTCAGAATTTGAGGGTCGAATTTCTTTGTCATCAAGGTCCGTGATGACACCCCAGTAGTCGGATCCCATCAACACAACTTGCCATGTCTGTGCCCATGTCCGATACTGGGACTGAGAGGACAACAGTGGAAGGTTGGCCTTGAGGGATCCAACAGAGATGGAGGCTGTATCAGTGGACATTGTTGAGGGAAGAGCTAAATCCGGGCTCATAACCTATTGTAAGGTTAAAGATCGAGAGGGATTTCGGGCTGTTGGAGAGGAAGAAAAGGGTGGTATTCGAGCACAGGAACAGGTGAACGGGGCTTTAGATGTAAAGCTGTGGAGTTGACGAGAGGAGTGATGAATATAGCCTTCAGAGATATTCAGTTAATACAATGAACTGAGGATCTCTGGAGGTAGGAGAGACTACATCTATATACAGGAATCAAACTTGGTATGACTAAAGTTGGGGAATTGTTGAGGTACGTGCCAATGTCTCAACTTGGCAGCATTATCCAAATGACGTTTTAGCCTTGTGTTTTAGTGAACCCCCGAGACTAAAACAAGAAACAGATGTGACTACATTAAACATGGAATCTGGTAACAAGTGAATTAAGAGATACATGTAGTAGTGCACAGACAGAGATCCTGCACCGATACTGATGCAGAACTGTTTTATTACAACAGTGCCATCGTTTTCGAAAAGAAAGCAACAGGAAGCCAATCATTGCCGTGCTTTTGCGAGAGAGCACTTGCAACCACTCCGTCGGAGGCGTCAGTTTCCAGCATACATTCGAGATCTACGTTGTAGTGCTGAAGGACGGGAGCTGAGGTGAGAGTAGCTTTTAGCGTGTCAAAAGCGTAGGCACACTCGCTGTCAAAGATAAAAGGAACATTATTTTTTGTAAGATAAACGAGAGGTTGCGCAATAATTCCATAATTTTTGATAAAACGACGGTAAAAGTTACAAAAGCCAAGGAAAGATTGTATACCTTTGACCGAGGTAGGGTACTGCCAGCTTTCGACAACGGAGACTTTTTCGGGATCAACTTCAATTCCATCAGTAGAGACAATGAAACCAAGGTACTTAGTGCGTTTGACACTGAATTCGGATTTCTTGAGATCAGCTTGCAGTCCAGCATCCGGAGGCGTTGGAGACTAGTGTCACTTGGTTCTTATGCTCCAGTTCGTTCTCAGAATATATAAGAATATCATCGAGGTAAGCAGTGCAAAAAACATCCAAATAATCAAAAAGAACGTCGTTCATGTAGCGTTGGTATGTGGCAGGACCATTAGTAAGACCAAATGGAAGGACTTTACACTTGTAAGCTCCATATCGGGTCCGAAACGTAGTGTACTCCTCTGATGCTGGATCCATTCTTATCCGGTGGAAGGCTTGACGTATATCCAGTTTGGTATATATCTTGGCACTAGTGAGGCGGGATAGCGTCTCATCAATAAGAGGAAGAGGGTAGCGGTCCTTTCGGGTGAGGGCGTTGAGAGCTCGGGAATCGATACATAAACGAAGTCTTCCGTCGGATTTTCGAACGAATAGAATGGGCGCGGCGTACGGCGACTGAGATGGCTCTATGAATCCTTTATCTAGGTTGCCTGTGATATATGCCTTTACAGCTTCAAGTTCATCAAATGACATTTTGTATAACGGAGAATACTTAAGAGCATTTTCACCTTTATCCTCCAACTGTATCTTGTGATCGTAAGGACGGTGAGGTGGAAGGATATTAGATGCATCCTTGGAGAATACATCAGCGTAATCAGCATACTCATCGGGGACAGGAGGTTCTGTGTCGAGTTCTAGAATTTGGCAGCGAGGACGGCGGCACTTGGTTTTGTCTGCATTGATTATGAAATCCTGAANCATTATGTTTCACTTTGAAACCCAGCGAGATCCTACGACTGAGCGATCAACGGGTCTAGACACAACTGTCCATGTGTCGTTGCGCCGAAGTGCATCCATCTCTTCGTTGATTGCTTCTTTCCATCTTTCAAAATCACCAGCTGCCATTGCCTGCTTGTGTGTAGTGGGCTCCTCAATGACTGCGTGCGCTTTATAGTTTGCAAATCTATCTGGTTGTCTCTTATTTCTATTGCTCCGGCGAGGGGCAGAAGGAATAATTTCTTGTAGATTTGGATCAGATAAATTGATAGCAGCAGGCAGAGTCGAGTTTATGGGAGAATCAAAATACCCACCAGGCATATTAGTAACTTCTGGCGGCGTTGCTGAGTGATTTATCGGAGACGAAGGAGAAGAATCAGCTTTTGATGAAGAGCTTGGTGTCGTCTTCTCGGGGATATTAATATCAAGGGAGACTTCCCCTTGCATGGCAGGGGGGAAGATTACTTGCCTTGATACTATTATGGAGCGTTTTGATGGGACATATATTCGAAAAATTTTAGTAGAGTCTGTGTATCCTACGAGTATACCGTCCATGGCCCTGGGCATCAATTTTGAACCGGATGGTCTGGCTTCTTCAGGGATGTGAACAAGCGCATTTGAGCCGAAAGGGTGGAGGTGAGTGGTCGAATTGAAGGGATGGCTAGTCAGAGCCTCAATCGGAGATTGACCATTAATGCTTCGATGAGGGAGTCTGTTATATAGGTAGACTGCCATAGAGATTGCTTCTGCCCAGAGAAATTTTCCATGGTCCATGAGCATTATGCGAGCCTTGGTAACAACTGTTTGATTGAATCTTTCCGCAACACCGTTAGACTCGTGTGAGTATGCAGGAGAATTTCGCAAGATGATACCAGTTGCTGCAAGAAAAGTCTCGACATCTGAATTAACGTATTCACCACCGTTATCAGTTTGGAACATTTTGATCGTTGCGTCAAACTGTGTTTGGATCAAGCGTACGAAGTCTTGGATTGCCTTTGAAGCAGCAGATTTGTGCTTAAGAAAATAGATCCAGGCATGTCTAGAGAAATCGTCGATGAAGGTAATGTAATACTCTTTTCCGCCAAGTGACTTGACAGAGAATCGTCCAGATAAATCAGAGTGTACGAGTTCAAATTTCTTGGAGGCGCGCTTATGCGTAGACTTAGGAGTTTTGCGTATTGATTTACAACGAAGGCAGGCAGTGCACGTAAACGATTCGGGTTTTGAAGGGATAGAGGGATCACTTTTTCGCAATTGAGACATGACCGAGGTACCAGCGTGACCAAGAGACTCATGCGCGTCAAGATAGGAAGTAAAAGCTGATTTTTCTACCACCTTTTGGACAATGTATTGACCCAAATTAAGTTTAGCGTACAGTTGTTCTTCGTTATTTTTAATAACGCGCCGTTCACCATTACTTGAAACAATTTTAAATCCATCTTCATCCAATTTAGATTCTGACAACAGCCTGACTCCTAGACCCGGAACAAACAAGACATTATTGAATTTGGCGGTCTTCATTTTTTGATTACTAAGACGCACGTCAAATTCGATATTTCCAGAGCTGTGAATGGGTAAGACTGAACCTGATACCGATGAGACAGAGCCATTCTTAGGAGACATTGATATAAAATCTTCTTTGAATGGTGTCATATGAGAGGTAGCACCAGAGTCAAGAATCCATGGATAAGAGGAGATAAAGGAACGTGAGACAAAGGCCTTTTCAACTGAAGGATCCAGCAATTGATGAGAGCTTGAATCGAGATTTTCGGTTGCTGCAGCTGTATGTGCCTTTTCCTTGTCGTTTTGGGTTCCCATTTCTTTGTGAGCCTTCAACTGTCGACATTCTGAGTGTATGTGACCCTTATATTTCTTGTTTCTGGATTTACACCAGGAGCATTCTTTACTAGCTTTCTTGGCTTCATGCGTAGATGATTCTTTACCTCCAGCAAAGTAGGCTTTGGAATCACCAAGCGAAGAGGAACGAGCTGCTTGGATGTCAAGTAGACGTTTGTTGACATTAGCAAAAGTGATATGTTCCTTGGACATGAGGTTGTCCACGATATTTTCGAAGGATCTAGGTAGAGTGCGAAGAAATGACATGGTTTTGACCGAGTCCGAAGCAAGGAACTGTTTGAGGTACATTGCTTCCTCTCGGGTTGAATCAGAACACCGATTGTAGATGTGGGCGTATATTGTTTCGAAGTTGGAGATGTGATCGGATATTATATCGCCTTCGTCCATTTTAAGCTCTACAAGAGAGTTAAAAAGTTCAAGAGTTGATATAGTTGTTTCATGGTCAAACTTGTTTTTCAAAGCCTGCCATGCGAGCCGAGCAGATTCGGGTTGGCCAACGAAGCCAGCGACGATTCTTTGGAGATCAGTGGATACTCCAGCGAGAATGGCAGCAAGTGCAGCGTTGTTCCTTTTGTCGTATTCTTTCTGATCTGTTGATCGAATATTCTTTACTTTTTCCGTGAAGCCTGAGTCAGAATTTGAGGGTCGAATTTCTTTGTCATCAAGGTCCGTGATGACACCCCAGTAGTCGGATCCCATCAACACAACTTGCCATGTCTGTGCCCATGTCCGATACTGGGACTGAGAGGACAACAGTGGAAGGTTGGCCTTGAGGGATCCAACAGAGATGGAGGCTGTATCAGTGGACATTGTTGAGGGAAGAGCTAAATCCGGGCTCATAACCTATTGTAAGGTTAAAGATCCAGAGGGATTTCGGGCTGTTGGAGAGGAAGAAAAGGGTGGTATTCGAGCACAGGAACAGGTGAACGGGGCTTTAGATGTAAAGCTGTGGAGTTGACGAGAGGAGTGATGAATATAGCCTTCAGAGATATTCAGTTAATACAATGAACTGAGGATCTCTGGAGGTAGGAGAGACTACATCTATATACAGGAATCAAACTTGGTATGACTAAAGTTGGGGAATTGTTGAGGTACGTGCCAATGTCTCAACTTGGCAGCATTATCCAAATGACGTTTTAGCCTTGTGTTTTAGTGAACCCCCGAGACTAAAACAAGAAACAGATGTGACTACATTAAACATGGAATCTGGTAACAAGTGAATTAAGAGATACATGTAGTAGTGCACAGACAGAGATCCTGCACCGATACTGATGCAGAACTGTTTTATTACAACAGTGCCATCGTTTTCGAAAAGAAAGCAACAGGAAGCCAATCATTGCCGTGCTTTTGCGAGAGAGCACTTGCAACCACTCCGTCGGAGGCGTCAGTTTCCAGCATACATTCGAGATCTACGTTGTAGTGCTGAAGGACGGGAGCTGAGGTGAGAGTAGCTTTTAGCGTGTCAAAAGCGTAGGCACACTCGCTGTCAAAGATAAAAGGAACATTATTTTTTGTAAGATAAACGAGAGGTTGCGCAATAATTCCATAATTTTTGATAAAACGACGGTAAAAGTTACAAAAGCCAAGGAAAGATTGTATACCTTTGACCGAGGTAGGGTACTGCCAGCTTTCGACAACGGAGACTTTTTCGGGATCAACTTCAATTCCATCAGTAGAGACAATGAAACCAAGGTACTTAGTGCGTTTGACACTGAATTCGGATTTCTTGAGATCAGCTTGCAGTCCAGCATCCCGGAGGCGTTGGAGGACTAGTGTCACTTGGTTCTTATGCTCCAGTTCGTTCTCAGAATATATAAGAATATCATCGAGGTAAGCAGTGCAAAAAACATCCAAATAATCAAAAAGAACGTCGTTCATGTAGCGTTGGTATGTGGCAGGACCATTAGTAAGACCAAATGGAAGGACTTTACACTTGTAAGCTCCATATCGGGTCCGAAACGTAGTGTACTCCTCTGATGCTGGATCCATTCTTATCCGGTGGAAGGCTTGACGTATATCCAGTTTGGTATATATCTTGGCACTAGTGAGGCGGGATAGCGTCTCATCAATAAGAGGAAGAGGGTAGCGGTCCTTTCGGGTGAGGGCGTTGAGAGCTCGGGAATCGATACATAAACGAAGTCTTCCGTCGGATTTTCGAACGAATAGAATGGGCGCGGCGTACGGCGACTGAGATGGCTCTATGAATCCTTTATCTAGGTTGCCTGTGATATATGCCTTTACAGCTTCAAGTTCATCAAATGACATTTTGTATAACGGAGAATACTTAAGAGCATTTTCACCTTTATCCTCCAACTGTATCTTGTGATCGTAAGGACGGTGAGGTGGAAGGATATTAGATGCATCCTTGGAGAATACATCAGCGTAATCAGCATACTCATCGGGGACAGGAGGTTCTGTGTCGAGTTCTAGAATTTGGGCAGCGAGGACGGCGGCACTTGGTCTTTGTCTGCATTGATTATGAAAATCCTGAACCAAATTGGCCGTGGCAGTCTCGTAGGACTTGAATTCGGTATGTTGTTCGATCAAGGCATCAAGTTCATGGATGCTGGATGAGAAGACATGATTGTGGGGAGATTTCTTTGCGTTCATATGAAATGCATTACCCGAGATAAAAGCGATATTGACAAGGTAATTGGGTTGCTGAAGTTTTGGTTTCCATAGTTGCTTACGTACACGCGGTATTAGTGATTGGGAGTTTTCGTGTTCGGGCTTTAATAATTCCCTATTTATTCGCGTAAGAGCAGTATACATCTGTTTGACGTGTGAAGAAGAAGAAGGTGTGATGGTCGGAGATTCTGTAATAAGAGAACTGGAGATCGTCGGAGGAGGCTCTGAATGGTCTGAGACTGTAGGTGTAGAATCTTGAGCGGGTAAATTTTTTTTCAATATCTTTTTTAAGATGATGCTGTCTTTTGGAGGCGGGGATTTGTTGTGTAGTATCCTCGGCTGTTCTCGGGACTTTCTCGCACTAGTGACAGCGTCTCTTCTTTTCCAATCCCGATCGATAATACGATCTCTACGTTCTGTGTCTCGTTGGTGTGAGCGATTGATCCTTGGCGAGTCCAGATTTGTATGTCCTATGATAGTGTTCCGAGAATAGGATTGGGTAGGTGGGTAGTCCGAAGGCCAGATAAGTCGGCGTCGCGCGGCGTCTAGCAGTACGCGATGTTCGGCCAGCCATTGGCGTCCAAGAATTAATCCGTGGTTTCCGAGAGAAGTGACTAAAAAAGGAGTAAATGATTGAATGCGTTTGTCAATAGTAAGATTCAAATGAGTGTAATGAGTAATGGACTTCCCAGCGAGTCCGTTGTACCCTTTGATTGGAATGGGACGAGGAAGACGATGAAGGAAAGGTTTTAAAGAATGTGAGAGTCTCTTGAGCAAAATAGAGTCCAGTAATCCATAGCCATTAGCTCCTGAATCAATGAGTGTCTGGAGGGAGTATGAAATGCCGTTTTTAGTTAGAAAGCAAGGCATTGTAAGATGGGGTCCTCCCAAAAGTTGGCTGATATCCAGGTACTGCATATTCTTCACTTGGCCTAAGAAGGAGGCTTTCCCTAGGCTTTGTCTTTTAAACGCGGAGTATGTTCTTCGTCCGCCGAGTCTTCTAGAGCATCATGATATTCAATGTCCGAGGAAGAAGATGTACTTCTATCTTCAATAGCGTTAATTGACTTTGAACGGTAATCAGCCGGAGGTGCAGAGGAGCGCCCTGGAGTAGCTGACGAATGTTGAGGTCCTCCGTTGCCGGAATAGTTTTTGGGACGCGGAGAAAACTTCGGGGGGTCCTGGGGCCTCGTCTTGTCGTACGATCGGTGGCGATCAGATTGTCGGTATTGCACCGGAGGGGAAGAGCTTGGTGCCATTTTCAACGACTTATCCGATGAAGCCGATTTGTCATAATTGTTATGCCTACCCTGAGAACGCGCTGTGCCTTTGGAATTTGAGTTTCCGGAAGGCTGCTGATTTGTGAGGGTTCGTCGACGTGCGGATTGCTTGGCTTGAGCTTCAAAATCAGCGTCGACGTCCTGGATGACGTTAGCGTACTCATTCAGGGTTCGGCATCTCCTCCATTCGTTGACCACTGCGCTTCTCAAACGTTTAGTGATCTTGTTTCGAAGGTCCGACTTGAGCATATTCTCATCGGTAAGGCCGGCCTGATTAGCCAGAATGCGGAACCGTTGAAAAAAATGACGGAACTGTTCGTAAGGTTGCATTTCCAGTTCATGGTAGTCATCACTGGCGGTCTGCTGCTCGGCCGGGTCCGACAAGAAGTCTACAACTTCCTGTATTAGTCTGTTTGGTGATGGACGTGGGTTCATGTCCATATACAGAGGAAGAAGGAAATCGCGCGCAATCCCTTCCGTGTTGTCAACAATATAGCTGCGGCGATGGCTGTTGTCAAAAAAACTGGAATTGTACCATTGCAGTCTTTCGAGAATTTGCTGTTGCCAAAGACGCGGCTTCATATCCCTACCATCTGAAAGTCTGGAAGGTAGCAAGGGGATAGTCTCTGGTCGGAATGCAGGTCGTGAGGTCGAAGCAAAGCGAGTGATTCGAGTGCGGTTGGGGTATTCATCATCATCCGAGGGGTCTTGAAAGCGAACTTGAGCGTGGCCACGTTCTATAGAAGGAATTAGATTGTCAGGATTCCTGGAGGTTGACTCAGAGGCGAAATTTGTTACACTACTGGTTTCGTAGGGCCTAGCAGTGGTATTTGAGGATGTTCCAAGACGACTTCCTCGAATGGCAGTCTCTAGGTCGTCCAACTCTTGTGCGCGTGCGAGAAGAGCACGTTCTCTTTTAAGCAGGTCTAGCTCACGGTGTTCCAGGTCGGTAGGGCTGTAAGGATCTCTAACGGTCTCCAGTCTAGGAGAGGCGAGTTGCTTGGCTTTTCCTTTGCCCTTCTTACGCTCTGACACGTTCCTGGAAGGCATTGAGGGCGATGGTGGCGGAGATGACAAGGAGGATGACTCAGATAAAGCTGCAGCTGCGGTAGTGGCGGTATCTTGGATGTTGTGAAGCGGTGTAAATCGATTGTCGTTGGTAGTTTGTTCTTGGAAATCGATTTGAGATGGAGATTGGTTTTGCGAGAGTTCAATACGTTCAGAACGACGTATTTTTTTGGACTTCGCGAAGGGGTTGTCTGATGAATTAACCATGCTTCGAGAGGATGACTATTTCTCTCGGTATCTGGTCTTCCTTGGAAAGCGAGGCGTAATTCGCGTTGATTAGGCCGGGCACAAGGGAACTGAAATCTTGATGTAAATTTTTTTTGTAGGCCGTCGCCAGCCTGAAGGTGGTAAGAGAGCTTAATATAATGTGACGTGATCGATGTTTGAGAGTACTTCAATTAATCCTTAGAATATTAAGCTAAAGAGAGAAGAAAGAGACTATGAAAGGCGGGGTATCTACCCCAAACTATATACAATGAACGTGGGTGACATTATAAAATTGGCGGGGAACCGAGCCTATATGCCTCAGGCCGCCTTCATCATCAGCATCGTGACAAATCGTCACAGTGTCAATTGCTTTAACCAGCGCTCCAGGAACGGCTCCTCGGTAGACTGTGTTGAAGCGGCGCATGTGTTGCGCAGTTTTCAGCGCCTTGCCACACCAAGTTGTGACATGGTGTTTGAAGTTTAGTCGAGGATCGAGGTACACACCGAGCCAGCGGATATTTGGCGATAGTTCTATGAGAGTTCCATTAACTTGAATTCCAATCGATGCTTCACGGTATCTTCCGGGGTATTGGACGACTTCGGACTTGTCAATATCGAAAGCGACGGCATTATTTCGGGCCCATTCTAAGAGATGGTTGAACTCCTCTTGTGCCGCAGCTGCAGACTCCGTAATCGTCCGGCCTAGCCCAGGAATGCCGATATCGTCTGAGTAGCTAAATCTCATGCCTGGGGTTCCAGTTCGCATGGACTCTGCCATGTACAGAAGAAAGAGAAGTGGCGAGATCGGTGAGCCCTGCGGGACTCCGCACACTAACTCTCTCTTGGCGGTGACGCCTCCAGAGTATCGCACTTGAACCATCCGGTTGGCGAGGAAGGATTTAGTCCATTTGAGAATAGATTCCGGCCATCCCTACTCTTGCATCCTCCTCACTAGTCGATTATGGAGTATCGCGTCGAAGGCTCCTTGAACATCCAATGTTACAAAGGTAGCTGCCCATCCTTGTGAATTTGCCTCTTCCATGTCGTGGACCACACATGAGACAAGGTCTGTTGCTGATCGTTTCGGTAATGCACCAAACTGTTGCTGGCCTACTACGTCATGAGTAACTGCGAGGTGTGCCATCCGCTTAGCTAAGAGCCTTTCTAAACCATTTCCCAAGCGTAAGAGGAGAGCGATCGGTCGCCAACCCTTGATTGTCGTTGGATCTCTATCGTTCTTTTGAAGGAGGACAACCTCAGCTAGTTTGAAACACTGTGGATGGGTGCCAAGCAGAATGCAAGCTCGGAACAGTTGGGTAACCCAAGGCCCGATCGTATTCCAACATGCCTCCAACAGGTTTACGGAGATTCCGTCTGCTCCTGGGACCGTATTTCCACAACCAATAGTGCAGGCTCGGACTTCTTCATCTGATACGTCCTCTTCCCACGGTATCCGACTGCTGCTCGTAACTGTACATGGAGACAAGTCGTCTGATGCCTGGTATCGTGCCAGGAGAGCATCACGAAGTATAGTGGCCCGTTTTAATGGATCTGTTATTAACGTCCCATTGTGTTTCAGCGGCGGAGGGATACTAGCCTGTCTGGGGTTACCCATTCTCATTAGCTTGAACACATCATTCGGCATAGTAATGGATTCGACCTGTTGGGTTTTGAACTCCTTTTTAGAAGCCTTGACAACTAATCGAAGTTTTTTCGCGCAGAGAGCTCGTTGGTTGGGTGCTATCGCGGCCTTGTACTCGGCGTATGCTACCTTGCACGCTGGGGTCCACCACGGAGCAGATCTACCGGAGCTGGTTCGAGGACGGGTTCCTACCGCATTGATGGCATTGGTGAGATGGAAACAAATTTCCTGAGAATACTCTTCAACCTTCTCGACTGTGTCAAGAACTGGTGGTGGTCGAACCCACTTTGCAATGACTTCCGCGTATCTGGGTAGCTTTTCCTTTGTTACTCGGAGTTTTGCCTTTTCGGGTCTCATCACTGAGTTGCGAACTGGAATTTGTCCTCGGATAGGGTAATGATCGCTGGTGACACATTCTCAACGATCTACCCAAGCACGGGCGCCGTCGATATTACTCCAAACTAGATCTAACATGTTTCCAGCTCGGTTGAGTGGGCTCCCCAACAATATGACAGGTCAAATGGTGTTTGTCTGCCCATCTTTCGATCATTTCTCCTTGTCCATGAGGGCGTTCTGTGCCAGGTTGCCAAGCCCAGTATACTGAGTTGAAGTCCCCTGCAGCGACGGAGTTTGGCGGTGGAGTCCAGTTGATGAGAGGCTGTATAGCCGTCGAGTCATTTGGTGCCTTGTAGACGTTGAGAAAAGTGATACCATTCACCTCAACCTAGCAATAGTCTCCAGTAGACACACCATATGGAAAGATCTATGATGCTAATATCTTTCTATCGTCTATCCAGGTATAGGTCACAGCCCTGGGCCTAACATTTTTACCGCCGTAAGGCAGATGATAAGTATATCCTGGGTGATCCTTTGTTTTCTTCTTTTGTTTGTTCCACAGAGGTTCTTGAACAAGAACCACGTCGATACCAAGCTCGAATGCTCGGGCAAGCGCAATGTTTTGCGTTGAGCCCCCTCTACCTACGTTTATTGACATAAAGCTTAGAGTAGGAGAGAGGCTTTAAGAGACCCGTGGGGTGCCCTTCACAAAGATTTTTGCTGGTTTGATGCCTCATCGACCTCGGCTACAGTTGCTGTAGCATCGGACATGAGAACTTCAAAACAGTTGCTCGATTTGATACCTGGCTGGTTTGAATTTGACGCTTCTGCGGCTGCTGTCATCGCTGCCTCTGCGCGTGTGACAGCTGCTTTGGCCCGAGTAGCTGCCGCAAATTCACGTTGGATAGCCTGCCTAATGGCCTGAAGGTTATCTTTGGAGGCCATTCCAGACTTTGTAGGGCGAGCTAAGCAATCCCTACTGTCTGATCTGTGCGGACCCCCGCTGTTGCGGCACTTGGTGTGTGCCTTACACTCCGCGGTGGAATGCATGGTGGAAGAGCAGTTCCAGCAAGCTGGGGCGCGCGAGCAACCTCTAGTACCACGGAATTGTAAGCATCGCTTGCACTGGCTGATTCCCTGACGGGGCTGGTGGCGAACTGCGATTCCAGAGTCATCAAACAGTCGGAATCCCGGCCGAGGGGTGGACGCTTTCTCGAAAAGAGCTACTCATGGTTGGTATGGGGCTCCCGGTCGGCCTTTTCCATGCGGACGTACTTTGACCGGTACAGTCTTGGTGACCCTGACTATCTCGTAAGTCACCATCTCTTCCGTGATGAGAACTCTGCCCATTATTGTGTTAATGGCGACTGGGACCGTCGCTATTCGAAGGGAAGTCAAGTCCGTGGCTTTCTCCAATATGGCATCCTTCTGGGCGAAAGATACAGCTAGGCTTAGCATCAGCGTGCGTGCCTCTTGGTTTTCGGCTATGATTGCGAAGCCAGTTGGAACACGGTATTTATCGACTTTCTAAATCTTGAACGTCGACTTTGTATATTGGTCTGTAATGACAGACACGGGAATAATTCATGAGATTGCTTAATGAGAGGCTAGGATTGATTCCGATATTATTTGGTAGAAGACTTGTCCCGACTATCAGAGGGCTATAGTGTCTTTATCTACCTACAGGTAAATCCCCCATATCACATCTACACTAGCCATACAGGACCTGGCATATCAAACTTGATTCGTATCATCATTTTGGGGTCGAGGTTTACCGTGTATTTGCTACTTGAGTCGCTTGCGTGACTACTACGAGAAACTCTCAGGTATGAACCTTATAACCCATACCAAACCGAAACTACTCACAATACTGATTATGATCCTACGAATAATTTGAACAGTAGCCTGCAACATAGCATGATTAGGCTAGACATCGTTGATCAGGACCTAATCCGAACAGGTATACATGCTCGATTTTTGTTTGGGGGAATTCGAGCATTTTGGATACAGCTTCTCTAACACCGAACGGTGATAGTGTTTGCCAGAGATGTTCTTTTCCTAAGCGGAGATACAAACGTTCATCTTGCATATTCGGTTTCGTTGGTCCGGTTGAATTTTTGGCCGTTCGCGTCGAGTCTGTCGCCTTGGGCGTTGACTGTGCGGCTTTTGTTGGAACCGGGATTGTCTGTAGGCCATTCCGGATGATCGAGGCCCAAGTAGTCTTGGGCTGATGCACTTCGGCTTGAGCCGTTTTGCGTTGTGGCTCACTTTGTTAACCAACAGTAGATTCTGCGGTCTTGCCAGCCGTAACCTGGATTTCGGGGCGTGGGGGAAGTGATGGGAGGATTGTTCCTGGTCCCGCGATCATGAAATGAGCTATTGCAGCTCTGATGTAGACCTTCATGGAGTCTATGAATTGAACACTCGGCCCTTTGGATAGGGGGGAGAGAGCATTCTCGACACCATTTATTGCAGCAGTGCAAATTTTTACATTTTCTGCCGTTTTTGCAGCCCGACGTTCCTCGGCCTCAATTAGGGCCCTGAGTTCGGGGAGGCATTCCCCCGTATGCTTGCATTCATTTCTACCGTGAGGAGCGTGATTCCCTTCTATAGTCCCTGGTGTATGTTCCACGGAGTTTGGGGTAGATGCTGCACTTTTTGCCTTGTTAACATCTGCAATCGCTGTCAGCTTCGTAGCTGGCACAGCGACTTCTATCAGAGGCAGTCTCTGCTGCCTAGTAATCACATTTCCTGGATTTTTGTGGCTCGTCGCGGCCTTACCAGCTCCGGTCGCGTCAGGCGTGGAGTGAATATAATCAGGAAGTCTTTCCAGATCCTTAAGAATTTTGTTAATATCAAGACTGTCGACGCCTAACATCTTGTCGTCTAGGGCGATATTGTCGACAAAACGGTCTGTGTTCATCTCTTGAACGGAGGTGAGGGAACCCAGCTTGTTACATGCTTTCAAACGAGCAGCGTGTTTGATATGCTTGCGGTTTTCTATGGCGTCTTTCTGTCGCGCTGATTTACTGCGAACTGGAGTCATGTTGGCGACCTGTCAGTTGCTCATAAAATTTGAATTTAAGGTGAACGATACCTCGGTATCGAGAGAGGGGAAGGGAGAGGGAAAAAAGGTATATTCGAATTTTCGAATTTTAAAAAATTGTGTTTGTGTTTATTGTCCTGCTTGAGTCATGGACTGTCTGGCATATTGGGCTCCTCTCTGACCCGGGCCACACTTAATACAGTGCTTCTTGCCTCTTATGTTCCTTGAAAGATCATAGAAGTACTGCCCGTGATGAATAGCCATTTAGCTCAGTATTTACCCATGGAGTTCAGCCACCTTTTCCACGGAATCTTATACCCAAAATAACTAGTAGCGATTGAAACTGCGTGCGCAGGAAAAAGTCTCAAAAAAACTGCAGCCCTAGCCAGGAGAAGCCTACACACAGGGACCACATTAGGTATGCATATTCATCTATATCTCCCTTCTTTGTAACATTTGAGGCCATCTTGATCCAGTCCACCATCTCCATGTGGGGTGCTGGGTACGTTCCGGAAACTCATCGGATGGCTTTTCATCCATGACCAAGGATTGGTGATGAGTAGGGCTCCGACCCTACCATCTGATATGATCGTAGTTAGCTTCACGATAATAGTTATGGCGGGATTTGCTTAGGTATGAAGACGATATAGACCGCAAAAGCGACTGGAAATTCTCATCGGAGTGAGGACTTTGTTGCTCAATCTCGGCTCCGCAGACTCTACAGAGAGAACTGGCGGTTCGCAGGGCACACCACTGACGGGTGTTGAAAATAGACACCCTCCGATATTGTGTCATATCTAGATAGCTGCATACGCAATTAAAATCTGATGCAAAACAAAAAGCCTTTCCTTGATGTTTTTGATCACGATCTTGTAAATCTCTAGCCAAATAAAGCCATGATTAGCGGTGACAGTGAATTCTCTAGGAGCATGCACCAGTGTCAAGCCTCCGGAGTGTAGATCTGTAGCCAGATACGTTAAATTAATCAATTCAATGGACAGTTTTCATAAACAGGGTGCCTGAAATATTAGACGTAACTTTTTCTCGCTAGAAGATAGGTGGCTGGAGTCATAAAAAGGCGCAGAATTTCCGATGATCGAGAAGAAATTTGCCGTAGGCATTTCAGTTGGAGTTTTGTTCCTTGTTAGCTTAGGTTCTCTATGAATTTGGGTACCAACACCAATTTCTATCACATTTTCTGCATCTTGATGGTAACGATTCGAAGGCCTTGGTCAATTTTACTTCAGTTAGGACAGTTTTGGAACCATTAAGAAGCCTCTCTTTCTGTTTTCGAATGTTTCTCATGAGAAATATTTTGTTTGGCTCTCTGAAAGCTTGATTTGTAAAGCTGAGAAGTTTAATGTGTAGCTCTTTGTCACGGCTGATGAAATTGCCGGTAATTTTAAGTAGAATTTCTATCTCTTTAGGTAGTCTCTTGACTAATGGCTTCTGTTTAGGAGACAATGTGCATCCCCACTCACTACAGTTGTTGTACTACTTCATTTGGGCCCGTTGCATCTATAGCTCAGCAGGAAAGTACTAATTGTCGTTGGATCTAGTACTGAATAGTTGGTAGTCTGATGTGACTTCGTCGTGACAATCTAAGAATTAGTTTATCCAGATTCCTGATTATGATGATGGCCAAGGCGAACAATAGTATTGCCTGTCCTAAAAAGATAAAAGCGCGAGCAGGCATAAATAAGTAAACCAGGCCAATATAGATAGGTATTACTAGTGTAGAGCAGGTTTAAGTGCTGTGTTTGTTTTTACTATTTTACGTCTAGTTAGAGTGAGCCCTAGCCCCATCTCTATACACCCAACCGAGGAAAGGACGCCAGAGCTTACTACTCTAGTTGCCTGAGGCGCCAATATTCTCAAAAGTAAGAACTGAGACTTATTTAACCAATCTACGTGTCTGTGATGGCAAAACCCAACACAGAACTGCCTGTGGTGGTACAATAAAATTAAGTATAGGGTGGTAAGATAGGTCTACGCAGTGCCGCTTATTATTTCCTAGCAACGACCGCCCTCTGCATTTAGTCATCGGTTGTGGAGTGAAGAATATACCGGCTTTCCTCTTGCGTGGGATGTTGCATTTATTCCATTTGTTTTTGGATGTTGGATCTGGAGTAAATTCATTTGGGTACTTGAACCCAATGTGCTAGATAGTCTAAGATTCAAGTAGTACAATAGATATATCTATCTCTCATTTGGGCAGTTATTTGTTGCCTGAGGCACTTTGACAAAGTGTAATGTCATTCGCGTTTTTTGCCAGTTTTTACCGCTCAGCCACGAGAATTGTCGGAAATAATATTGTTCAAGTTAAGTGCGTCTGGACCTGCTGATCGTACAAGAATAGCGCAGAGAATCATGGCGCCCAACACCAAACGCAAAATCGAAGATGAGTTTATTCTCACTCTTTCAGACAAAGAAAGTGAGCTTTCTGAGCAGGAGACCTCGAATCCGCACCCGCCCACTAAGAAACATAGAACCAACGACACCTCGAAATCTAATAAATGTCGCAATCCAAAAAAGCCAAAAAAGCAAAGCCACACTTCTCAGGCTGAAGAAAATGAAGGGATATGGGGACTCAAGGATGAAGACGATGGTGCGATGGACTCTGAATTTGAATTTCAGCTAGAAGACGGGATAAAGGGTGAGCTAGACGACTTCAAGGAGTGGGGATTTGAGCATGTACAAAAAAGCCTTGGTATCAATGGCAATGCCTCTGACAAACGAATGGTTGACATCGATGACATAATTTTGCGGCGAAGAGAAAAAAACCAGGTCAAAGGAGTGCCGCTTGTGGAGAATGTCTCTGAGGATGATATAGCTAAAGAAGAGATAATAGAACCAGGCGAAGAGTACGAGCTATTAAACGAAGATGGCTTTGGGATGGGCGTCGGATCCGACGTAGAAGAATCTGCCGATGAGATAGAATCTGAGTCACAGAGCGATAATGATGGCGATGATAGCTCGGAAGAACCTGAGCAAGAATCGGAAGCCAGTCCTGCACCGCACCCAGATGATCTAGATCTTGAAGAGGAAAGCTCAAACGAAAATGATGAAAATTCGGAGGAGGCTGCACGGAGAAAAGCATTTTTTGCACCAGAAGAAGTTCCTACAAACGGCGCAAAAACTGCGCCTGAAACTATGACATTTCAGAGTATGTCGTTATCCCGGCCAATTCTTCGGGGTCTTTCAGCCGTGGGATTCACGAAGCCAACTCCAATTCAAGCAAAGGCAATCCCGGTTGCTTTATTAGGAAAAGATATTGTTGGTGGAGCTGTGACCGGGTCAGGAAAAACTGCAGCCTTCATCGTACCGATCCTGGAGCGTCTTCTATATCGACCAAAGAAAGTGCCCACAAGTAGAGTAGCTATTCTTATGCCAACCCGTGAACTGGCAATACAGTGTCACGCCGTGGCTGTGAAGATTGCTAGTTTTACCGATATAAAATTTTGTCTAGCAGTCGGTGGTCTTAGTCTAAAGGCTCAAGAAAAAGAGCTACGGCTCCGTCCAGACGTTATAATTGCCACACCTGGTCGATTCATTGACCATATGCGAAACTCTGTGAGCTTCACGGTTGATACACTAGAAATATTAGTCCTTGACGAAGCTGATCGAATGTTAGAAGCTGGATTCGCTGATGAGCTAGACGAAATAGTTAAGACAATTCCAAAATCTAGACAGACCATGCTTTTCTCCGCAACAATGAATTCATCTGTTGACCATCTCATTCGCATCGGTCTCCAAAGACCTGTCAGACTACTAGTAGATTCACAGAAACAGACGGTGGAAACGCTGGTTCAAGAATTTATCCGCCTTCGGCCAGGAAGGGAATGTAAAAGGATGGGATATCTGCTCTACTTATGTAAAAATGTATACGTTGATCGAACAATTATTTTCTTTCGACAGAAGAAAGAGGCACACCGAGCAAGGATAATCTTCAGTCTATCTGGGTTGAAGGCTTCCGAGCTTCATGGTAGCATGAGCCAAGAACAGGTAAATTTCTATCTCCACAACACTCGGTTACAACTAACAGTCCTAGCGTATCATAAGTGTCGAGTCATTCCGAAATGGAAAGGTATCCTTTCTTCTAGCTACCGATCTTGCTTCTCGAGGTCTTGATATAAAAGGCGTCGATACCGTTATCAATTATGAAGCGCCCCAGTCTCATGAAATATACCTCCATCGTGTCGGTCGTACTGCGCGTGCTGGTCGTCAAGGTAGGGCATGTACTCTAGCCGCTGAAACCGATCGTAAAGTTGTTAAAGCGGCGGTCAAGACCGGTCGCACTCAAGGTGCCAAGATTGTCAGTCGTGTAATAGATGCGATCGAGGCTGATAAATGGGCTGATAAAGTTGAGAATATGAAAGATGAGATAGAAGAAATTTTGATAGATGAGAAAGAAGAGAAACAGCTTGCTCAGGTTGAAATGCAGGTTCGAAAGGGCGAAAATATTATCCTACATCAAGATGAGATTCAGGGACGGCCCAAACGTACGTGGTTTGAAAGCGAGCAGGAAAAAATGGCAGCTAAACGAGCTGGCAAAGTAGAATTGAACAAAACATCAGAATTAACTGGTAAAAAAAGTGGCAAGCTGAGTAACAAGAAAAAGAAGCTGCTGGATGATCGAGATGTAAGACAGGAGGGCAAAGTATGGAAAAAAGGCAAGGCAGAGAGGGAAGGTAAAGTTGGAAAAAAGAGATCAGAAGGAAAGCCCATGAAAAAAAGTAAGAAACGCTAGGTTTACTACGTTGAAATCCACATTTTTCAAATGAAATATACAATTCATATAAAACTTGTAAGCGTTAAGGAAATGTTAGATAGGGGATCAAAAGCAGATTTTGAGGCCAAGTGCAAAATGCCATATTTGTTCCAATTTAGCCTCACCAACGGTGATTATCTTAATAGACCTCGTTTCATATCCTATTACTATGCTCTTTGTCTAAGCTTGGCCAAACTCTAGAAATAGTCCACCCAAGCTCCTCGTAGCAAGTTGTATGGCAGCGTATATAGCTCTTAAAGGAAGAAACTACGATGTGTTTTCTAGATTTGAAATAGTCTTGGAGTAACATCTCGACATTTCAAGAATCCTACCAAACACCAATTTTCAGGAGAAAGGCTATAAATGAAACCTAGTTTAGACGCGAAGGCTGTAAGTCTTAGCAGAATGGATCAAAGGTACCTGCTTGACTTGTCTCGAGCTGGAAAATAACCATGTCCAGCCAATTAGCAGGTCCGCGCGAAATATTTGATCGACCTGTAGATTTTGTGCGGCCGACTTCTTTGAAGAGGAATCGTGAGGAGAGGAAATTTTTGATTCGCGGGAATTCTGGGTCATCCTGTCTCAAGACTGGAACGTGAAAAATAACCTGATGCCAGATACCGGAACCTTCGCATTCATTGACTCTATCACCATGTGGATTTATAAATTTGCAGGCTTTTTTGTACGCATAGGCTGTGCTCAGAGTGTGAATGAGTCTATCTAAAAGATTGCGACCTACGCCTTGCCGCTGGTAATCATGCGCTACAAAGAGTTGCAAAATTGATGTGTATCGAGAACGACCCATGACGCTATCTGAAAAGCCGTAATTGTATCGCTCGCTCAAAGCAAAGCCAATTATCTTGTCACTATTTACTGTGTCTTGATGTAACTCTTGTGAATCTTGATTAGGAGAAATCACCAACTCTGAGGGCTCACCTGCTACTGCGACGATAAATGGGAGTTTATCGTTCTTGTTCTTATTAAACAATCGCATAGTATCATCTTTTGAAATAAATACCTGATCTTCGGTAATATTGCCTTCAGCAACGTGTCTATTGTAAATTTGAGCAATCTGTTCAGAATCCCTTTCCTCTACCGGGCGTAGGTACATGGCAATTTTTGGGCTGAAAGGGTTAACTTCTAGTTTGGGTCGTGAAACTTCTGGCATATTTTTCTCGGCTCGTAGAATTTTCTTCGCAAGCCGCTTCTGGTTATTCATTAGCTTTTCGCGTTTAGCTTGAAATAAAAGCATTGAGCTATGAGAAGTTTGATTCAAACGCTTCGCCTCGAGCTCAGCGGTCTCGCCTGGTGCTGTAAACTATTTAATACTTTTAACAAATATAAGTTATGCTTTTGCTTACTTGGAATCGAGATTTCATGGTCTAAAGCGGGCTGAAGTGAGTTACCATCAATATGAAGCTCTCCTGATATCCAGAATTTATTATTTTCAAATCCAGTGGGGCCGACAGGTATATCTTTGTTTTCTCTCCATTCAAGAATATAACTGTGCATAAATCCATTATTGAATTTTGGTCTATCGACTTCCCAGTCACAGGGAGGTGGCATTCTTGTCCCAGCAAAATCAACATGCTCTTGTATAGGATCACCGCCTTGACAGGCACGCACATTTTCTTTCTTCTCGGCTTCGAGAGCTTTGTCGTTATTTCCACTGCACGAATAGCTTCCAATCCTTGATTTGACACTAAGTTTTTTTTCAATAGATGTGGTGGTCTCACATTTGGAGCCTTCTGGGAGAACTGCTGCTTCCAGTACCGGGACTTGACAGATTTTTAAATCTCTTATGTCCGTAGTCTTTTCCGAGGAAAGAACGCTATCACTGTTTGTTACAACGATTGCTGGCAAATGCAAAGATTGATCAACAAGTTTGTTAATTTGAGGAATACTCTTTGAGTGGGAACTACATTTAATAGATGGTTTAGAAATACTTTGCCGCTGACTCTGAAGGTGGTTATTTATATGATTACGAGTCCTAGCTCTAAGTACAGCATTCTCAAGGTGAAAAGCACGATACGCGGAAGAATTTAGACGGCCTTCAGTGATAGAAATACCAGGTGAAATGCTTTGGATTTGGCATGATCTTGAATGGGTATTATTATTACCCTTGTATCTGAAATGAATTGATTTGCCAGTTGTAGCTATAATTATAGGTAAGCAAGCTATGTCACAATTCGATTTTGTTAGCTTACAGGTCTCAAGGTTCGCCTTCGAGTATGAGTCACTGCTGATGATGGGGATCGGTTTTAAATTTGCGACTTTTTTATTCGATGAACTGATTGATAGTCTTAATGCATCTGATGTAACAAGAGATCCTTGCTCTCTTGTATCAGTATCGAGGAGTCTATTTTTTCGAGGTATACTAAAATTGTATAGCTGTTCTAGAACATTAATCTTTGATAAATCTAATGATTGTGTGTCGGAAATCTTTTTAGAAAAGGGGGTTTTGACTTCATTTTTGAAACCTGGCTTCAATACAGCAGTAATACTAATATCAGACGAGTTTTCCTCCTGGTCAAAAGATGAAACTGAGATCGCATGACTATTTAAGCCGGTATATAACTGATGCTCTGGCGATTGATACGCTTGAAAGCAATGTCTGTTTTGACTTTGAGTATGGCACTCAGGTGTTTGATAAAAATTCTTTACATTACTATTTGAATGGGTAGGATACTGAAATTTTTGACCGATTTGACATCTGTTTCCGGAAACTGAAGGTTTTCTGTGATGGTTTGATTCAATTTTAAGACTCATACTTCAAAATAAAGTTGCTGCTTTCAGCGCTGTATAGTATTTCGACTTTTCGTTCAGTAATTTCGCCTACTATGATGTGACAAGTAGAGCTAAGGAATATCGGGATAACTGATTAAGCTTTTGTAGAATATATTTGGACTAGAGAAAGTGGTTGGGTGGAAAGAATCTACCGTTTTTCATAATTTTTAACTGTATTGAATAGGATAGAGGCACAATATAACCACTTAGACGGGTTGCAATATTTTGAAGTGGAATAGAAAGATTGGATTCTAGGAAAATTCACTCAAGAGCCTTGCCTGCCCCAAAACTCCGAACATTAAGAAAAGTAAGATGAGCTCCTATGAATTGTTGCCCCATGATATCTTTACTTGGTAATATTTGACCATTAATTCAAACTTTTGCCCAGAATGGAAACATTTCATTTGATTAAATTGCGGAAATATTAATAATATCGCACTATTATACTTTAGTTCATGAGCAATATGAAGAAGATAGGTTGCATCTGGGTGTTCAAGTATCCTTCAGCCTTATTTTAGTAGTCATTTCTAAACTACCGTCTTTTTTTTTTTCACAAATCCCGTGAAATGTATAGATTAGATCGTGTCTGGATCGCATGGTAAACATATGACGAGCTCGCTACAACTACGCTAGTGAAGACCCACACATTAGCTGTGAATTCTGAACGATCTCTTAAATTATGATGAGTAGATAAATAGACGAAACACCATCGTTTTTTGCACGATCGATACAATCGATCATGAGCTCAACCCGCAGCCAATTCAAAAGTCGTATTTTTTATAACCCTATGAAGTCCTAAGCTTAAAATCGGAGTCGACCATGGGTACAGGGGCGGTAGAGCCGGCGGGGATCATGATGCATACGCCTCATTTATCCACACAGCGTGAAGTTCCATTAAAAGAGTAGAAGTCAACTATAAAACTTGAAGCAAGGGGTGAAACCAAGAATTAACAGAATATTCCTCGCCCCTTTCCTTTCCTATCAGATCTTACAAATAGTATTTGCTAATCTGTGCTAATATCAGAAGGTGAATTCGCAAATAATTATCAGCATCAGCTGATTTCAAGCTAGATTTTATCGAAGCATCAAAGACGTCTCCAACAGTCGCTGCACTCTCTCAAACTTTTTATTAGAATTCAAAAACTCCAAAGCCTAATCCCTTTATCATAAAATCATCTTTCGAAGAGGTGATGACACTCCCCTCGGCTCTTTTGATTGTAACTATTGATTAGGTTACTGCTGCAAACCGTCGTTCCTCAAGTTCGTGGACCACCCGAAGCAGCTCTTTGTTTACAAACTGATCCTTTGTCGGTTCGGCAAGGTAGTCCAGAAAGTCCGATCGGTGAGGTCTCCCGCAGCTTCGATATCTTTTAGGTGCCTTGCACTCCGCTTCTGAGTGCATTGTGGATCCACGGTTTCAACTTTCGGGGGCTCACAAGGTATCACGAGTAGTATAAAAGCAAAGACAGTAATTGTATAATTCAATCTGTGGAAGAGTTTAAACAAGATTCGCATCTCTGGAGTCATTGGAAAGGCAAAGTCCATGTCGAGGCGTAGATTCTCGGGGAAAAATGAATTCCATTTCTGGTGAGGCGCTCCACATCTACAAGTTCCATATAAGAGAGCCAGAAAGAGATCTGATTTTGTCACTCGCATAACTATTTTGCCGACCATCTGGATTGATGTTGCGATTGGATCTGAGATTATGTGTAAGTTTTTACCAGGACTGCTGCAATTTGAATTGCAGTCAAATTAAAATCCAGTTTCTGTGTAGTTTTTGAATTTTTCTTCTTGCAGAATCGTCATTTGCTGCTAATTCAAAGCCAGCCTTGATCCGCTAAGCCGACGCGATATTTTTGACTTGGGTACCCGGCAGCTTCGACACGGCTTATGGCATGCAATCTGGTGATGTGATGGCTTGTAGGTCAATAAAGCGCCTGCAGCCTGTGATATTCAGTACAGGCATATTTTTGCACCAGCGCTGAGTTACGCTGGTATTCAGTGGGGCACTGCCAGTGCGGGCAGCATTATTGTTAACTATCTTACACCATAATAATGAGGATTCGACTGCAGGATAGCTACTAATCTTCGGAATAGAAGGATCTTGTGTATAAATAAGATGTTGGATGTAATATTAATTTTGATCTTCAGTTTACAAATAAATTACCTTTTGACATTCATACGCCCGAGCTTTCTAAATTGATATTATTACAGGTGGCAGGAGTCGGTATGGATGGTTTGTCTCGAGGCGAAGGAATTGTCGCTTGTCGACCTTCATTCCCAAGTCAGCTATTTTCCTTTCCGTTGCCAGAGGTGCTGTTACTGTTGTTTAAGACGGCCCAGCGCTACGGTATAGGCTATCTCCAGCTACGGTAGCCCAAGTAATCTCATGGACTGGATCCTGGGATGCTTGTTTCTGTAACCTTGAGAGGATGGTTGCTGGGACAAGCAGGGAGGGTTAGTAATTTTGACCACGGGCCAGTTTTTAAGAGCTGGTAAATGGTCGCCCGTAAGTAGAGTTTGATACTATCTATAAAGGTGTTATTCTCTCCAGTAGGATAAAGCGGGAGGATTTCTTCGACACCAATCATCACTGTTGAGCAGGTTACCTGATTTGTTAGGATCATAATCAGCCATCTCTTCTTCAGAAAGTAGGCATGACGTCCATTTAGGAAAGGCCTAACTCGCAAATATGCTTCTTAATTTTTGCGCAAGTTTTGTTGCTATCGCACCGAATGATCTCTATCCTGTGCCTTTGACAGTGTTCGACCTTGAGAATTTGATCCTGACACGAGATATATAGGAATACTTCCCGATGGCCAAAATTTTGAGAATATAAATAAACAAATTATCTTGAGGGGACAGAGAGTGAAAAGAAATGAAATTCGAGATCTCGAATTTTTCAAGGTTGTGCGTAGTTTCGTTAGTTTAAAAATTAAAGTGATAGCCAGTTAGAGTCCTCCGCATTTTCATGGGACCGTAACACGAGTGGGGCCGAGCTGGATCAGGTTACCTTCCATTAAGTACATAAGCCCCGTCCCATCTGGGTGATCGGACCAACTCAAACTTCACCTATGTGCTTAACATATCAAGTCCAACTATCCAGAGAGCTCAACTTTTTTGTGCTGAATCCTAGGTTCCTCTCCAGCCTCAGCCTCGGCCACCACGCGTCAAAGCCCTCATAACCTTCCCTTTTTCAATTTCTCCCTTAAGTTCAGTACCAGAATCTCCTCACCTCAACCTGGGACCTCTTTCTTCGCTGGAGGTCTCTTCAGTTTTCTAACCCAATTTTTGTTCCTTAGATGTAGTGTTTCTTTGATCCTTGAGTCAATCTTGGTATTTCTGAAATTTTGGGAATTTGCCATTCTTACGAACTTGCCCTGTCGCTACCGTACCCCTAGCAACAGAAGCTGAATACACGTCGAAGAGCTCAAGAACAATAATATCGTGCATCGGCTTTTCTCGAATACTAAGGTTGATGTGCCGGCAAAGTGTCATACATACATCATCAGTAGCACTTTGTCGCAGATCAAGTTGTTATTGCCCTTGGCCGAGGTATAGTTAGATTGAGAGCAGACACTTTGTCATTAGTCTCCTAGCATACTATAGCCGCATAAAGTTAAATTTCTTCTTGAAACATTGATGGATTCTTAGAGAGATTCGGAGATGGTGAGATGAGTTTATTGGGAAGGATCTTAGAGGTAAGTTCGAGGTAATAAAGATTGCCAATTATTTTAAAATAGACATTATAGAGGTATAATGTTGTGTGCGGCTCGTATTTGGGGTGGAGATGGGTGATTTCGTTGGGTTGTGCAGTAAAAAATTTTCTGCAGGTCGGATATTCGACCAAAAACTTGCCAATGCAATTCCTCTAGACCAACATCTCATCGGAAACCTTTAGATTCATCTTTTTTCATGACTGAATCCTGATTGTTTGGAAATATTTCAATCCTAATTTCGTAGAGAATATGGTTGACAATTGTCTTGTCTCAGTCATTAGGCGAACGTGGTGCTCTATTTTTTAGTGGTTTTAGCTTAAACAAGAGAGATTTCCGATCAAGTGATAATTGGTTCCACGTTTAGAACTTGAAAATTCTTACTGGCAACTTTTTATCATCTGAATTATTTAAGGGAAGTTCTCGAAATGCTTTCGATTCTCAGAAAAGCTAGACTCAAAGATAAGGAGATGAGAATTTTGATGCTGTGAGATCCTGACGAAGCAAGAAAGGTAGTTGGCTTACATGCTAATAATAGGGGGCTCGATAATGCTGGGAAAACGACTATAGTCAAGCGAATAATGAATGAAGACATAAGTGGTATTAGTCCAACACTCGGATTTACTATTAAGACTATAGAATATGAAGGGTATGTAGAACCAAATAACTGAACTAATTTGACGTAGACTTTAAGGTACAAACTTACTATATGTGCGCACACTAAACACTAAGCTGCTAAGTTATTGACAATATCAGGGGATGTCGGCGGACAAAGAACCCTTCGATCATATTGGAGAAATTATTTTGAAAAGACTGACGCTTTGATATGGGTTGTTGATGCTACTGATCGTTTGCGTTTAGATGTTTGCCGTGAAGAGCTCTCTGCTCTTCTTCAGGAAGAGGTGAGAACATGAAAATCTTACAGATCTATTCTCATAACTAACTTGGCTTCAGAGACTTTTTGGAGCTAGTCTTTTGGTCTTTGCAAATAAAACAGATATCAAGGGAAGTATGGACAACACGGAAATACGAGACGTACGTTAGTCAATACAGGACGATATAGTACTAAGCAAAAGTTACAGGGATTAAAGCTCGACGTCATCAAGTCGCACAAATGGTGCATTCTACAATGCAGCGCTGTGACAGGCACTAACCTCACAGACGGCCTCTCATGGATTTTAAAGGATGCCAAGACACGTCTCTTTTCCTACAACTAGGGCACTACAGTAAGCTCCCAAACTACTAGCGAAGGAGAATCAACGACCTAATAAAAATATTGTACGAGCCTCTTCCGAGCCTAAGGCCTCGAGGGAAAGGGATAATCAAATGAGTATGAGTAATGAAGAATACGATTTACTCACCTCACATCAAGACAACTTAAAATAACCCGGAGTAGATGAGACGGCAAAATTGCCTCAATTCGTGCAGTTTAGACTATTTATCACATTTTTATGAAATTAAAATTCTCATCTTCTTCACAGGAGCCGAAGCTATAATTATCTCATGATCAAAATTAAAGTATGTTTATCTCCAAATAGAATGGTAAAGCGCCTTTTTCGTGAAAGATGTAATGGTATTTGTCATGTCGACAGTTGCAGAAGAAATATTAAGATCAACCCTTTTTAACAAGAGACGCTGTGAACTCTTCGTGCCTTCAGATTTTAGAAGGCGTATTGCATTTTAATCAAGTTTAAAACCCAAAGTGTTTTAAGCTATCTAGCCATGAAAACTTATATGTGTATTCCAGATAACCTAAACTTCATTAAAATCTATCCCAATTTTGCGTTCTATTTTAATTCCCTTTGTGTGTTACTATGTATTTGAAATTTTCCAGATATTTCTAAAGGGGTCCCTTTGACCACTTGGCTCGGAAAAGAATTGAGAGTGTTCATGTTTCTATTTCCTAGCAGGTTCTGTATCTAGCCTTTCAATTTTTTGCAGAAGAGAACTAGATTCTGGACACCCTTTTTTTCCTGCCCACAAGAGTTACAAGTAATATCTTCTATATTCACTTTAATATTAAGAAAAGCTATAGTGTTTCAAATTCAAGTCTTTGCTTGATGTAGTGCTACATCTATTTCCGTGTTGTAGCCATCGAGGTAGCGAATTTGAGGGAGAAATTGGACATATTTATATCTAATAGTCTCCTGCAGTACTGAGCCAGTCATCAAGCTTTTTAAATTGGTATATGAGCTCCTAAGTACAATTCTGTTTCCAAGCCTCTAATTTTCGTTCCCTGGCATTTCACATCAAGAGAATGCATGATGTTGGTCCATCTTAGGTGGCTTTCTCTTCCGGCCTCCGCCGGCAATGACGAATTCTTCACCTTCCAGTGGTGCCAGTGCAATCGCTCAGTATGCTCTGCATATCTGGGATAGTCTCAGGGAGTTGTGTTATCAATGTTCCGTATGGTACAAGTTGTGGGGTTTTTGGAAGAATGACTAATTTTGTGGTGATGAAATATGGTGAAAGCGTGAGGTACAATTTGCACTATAGATGTCAATGGATATTGAGTAAGAAACGAGGTTGGTACGAGGACAGCGGTCTTCCTAAAGAAGAGATGTATTCTTTTTTTTTGCATCAGATTCTAATTGCGTATGCAGCTATCTAGCTATGACACAATATCAAAGGGATAGTGCCTAATAGATAACTCAACATAAAGGAAGAGCACTCATGCCTCGGATTTTATTTGCAAATACCACTGCGAAGTTATGGTGGCTTTTTCTTCACCCCAAGTCAACCCTCATCCGTGAATACCCACCCAGGGGAACGTCTCAAAAACCTTGAGTTATCCAGACATGCTTTCATCATCTACTGAACTTTCTCCGCACGAAATGTAGTCTAAGGTGTTTCCTTCCCAAGTGGAGTAGGTGCCCAGGCTACTCAAACTATACCGGAGAACACCAACAGGAGGCGGACCACGACACCTTATATCGTGGGCGTGTATTTGGTGACGAGCTGAGGCTAGAGAAAGTCGACAAGAGGTCTGGTTATTGGAATGAAGATGTACTAGGTCGTACTTGTAGACTTGCTGAGGTTTAGTTTGGAATCGATCACGCTGGGAGTGAAAAATTGTCGTTGAAGAGTACTCTGAATCATTGCCTCGTGGGCCAACTTCTTTGGTATCGCGATATGTGACTGAACTTGGCTTCGGGGGAATATTTCACTCCGAGGTTCATTGAGAACGCCGCTAAAGGGTGTTCAATCTTGCCCTCCGTGAGTGACAACACTTCAGTGGGAAAGAACAAAATCAAAGTATGCGCTGATGACCACCTTTCATCAGGACTTAAGCGTCTGACCTGGTGTGAAAGGTCGGCACCTTTGCCACATCCCGCTTACATGCAAGGCTAGGCCAGTTGGTCAGCCCGGCCTACGAATACCGGTTAAACGCATAACAGCCAACGCCTTCGTCATCAGGTGGGGGTCCCGTCAACACCGATCGAAGTTCATCACATCCGTAGCTGACGCTGAAAATACTGTGCCCAAATCTCATGGATAAGTTTTTGTGATTATTCTACAGGGTGCGATACGGGGTGCGTTACGGGGCCCAGCAAAGATCTGAATGGTAAGAGAAAGATAAGAAATGGGTCAAATAGATGACAGATCTTCTCTAGTAAGAGTTCACTAGGTGGGTTATTGAGATAGAGGCTATACGTGAGTCTTGCTAAGAAAGAGCTGGAAAAATAGAAAGTGGTCTTCCCGAAGAAGAAATGTGTAAATAAGTATATTGAAAATTGTTGAAGTCTGAGAATAACTACCCAAGAAATTAGACAGGGAAATATTTCGAGTCAAAATTAGGGACAGTCCATAAGTACATGGCGTTGTGTATCCGGATCGCTGGATACCAATTCGGCGGCTCGTTCAATGATGAAGATCTGAAATTGACTCCTTTTTATTTTATATAATTTATTTAGCGTATTTGTATTGATAGGGAGTTTTAGGTCAAAGGAACAAAACAAATTACATCTGACTAAAGGACTTACCAGGAATTCTTTGATACTTCGTGAAGGAGGCATAGGAGGGAGTACACACGGGAGGCATAGATACTCCCGGCCTGTAGGCAGTAAGGACCTACATGCCCCTACTTAGTCATAGACTTTATACGACAATAAACACAAACAATCCATCTGTGATACTTATTACAGACGTACTTTTAGTCGTTAGTCTGCCGTAAACCTCGTCAAAACCGTATGCGCAGTGTTATGATCCATGTACATGCATTTGCTCTGCACCTTGATGCATGTACTGTTCTACCAATCAACGATGTCGCTATGCATGAGCGATGTTTTGACATCGAAGGGCAAGACTGAACACCCTTTAGCGGCGTTCTCAATGAACCTCGGAGTGAAATATTCCCCCGAAGCCAAGTTCAGTCACATATCGCGATACCAAAGAAGTTGGCCCACGAGGCAATGATTCAGAGTACTCTTCAACGACAATTTTTCACTCCCAGCGTGATCGATTCCAAACTAAACCTCAGCAAGTCTACAAGTACGACCTAGTACATCTTCATTCCAATAACCAGACCTCTTGTCGACTTTCTCTAGCCTCAGCTCGTCACCAAATACACGCCCACGATATAAGGTGTCGTGGTCCGCCTCCTGTTGGTGTTCTCCGGTATAGTTTGAGTAGCCTGGGCACCTACTCCACTTGGGAAGGAAACACCTTAGACTACATTTCGTGCGGAGAAAGTTCAGTAGATGATGAAAGCATGTCTGGATAACTCAAGGTTTTTGAGACGTTCCCCTGGGTGGGTATTCACGGATGAGGGTTGACTTGGGGTGAAGAAAAAGCCACCATAACTTCGCAGTGGTATTTGCAAATAAAATCCGAGGCATGAGTGCTCTTCCTTTATGTTGAGTTATCTATTAGGCACTATCCCTTTGATATTGTGTCATAGCTAGATAGCTGCATACGCAATTAGAATCTGATGCAAAAAAATATATTAACAGTAACCTAAGCGAGGCCCATACCAGTGTCTCTATTCAGCCAAGAAGCGAGCATTTCGGGCTCAATTCTTACCTGTACAGTAGAAAATTACCTTGAGCAGAAAACCAAGCTGTCAATGTTGATATCCGTCACATAACGTCAGGCACATAGTCTTCGCGTATTCGCAGTGGGCAAGTGGAGTAGGTGACGTCCTCTGGCTGGGTAAAGGCGGGTCATTTGAATCAATGATTAACTGTGAAAGGATGGCACCAGAGTGAATGGCTGTCCGCACGAGTGTATCCAAAATGGGTTTATTTTGTGTCTAAAGAGAAAAACTACACACTTGTGGGATCACCCCCTTGATGTTGTCTCGCTTATAGCTGACATAATCAACTCCTAGGAGCCGGATAAACTCCGGATCCCATCTACAAGACAATAGCCTGTAACATTAACAGCCTAGAAGATGTGACTAGAATCGCACAGCGGATACTAACTAAACGATGGATAAAACAGTTTCGAACTGCAAGGACAGTCAAGATAGCAATGTCGGATAAAACAAAACGAGCTGGAAGGGTTGAGGACGGAATCCACACTGGCTGAAAAGTGTTTCGTAATGTATTTATTGTACAACTTTAGTCACAGATTATCTAGCATGATTGGCTCCTCTATGACCCAGGCCACACCTTGAACAGTGCACCCTACCGCTCATGTTTCTTGAAAGATCATTAATATATTGCCCTTGATGAGTAGCTATTCAGCTAAGTATTTACCCGTGGAATCCGGCCACATTTTCCACGGAACCTTCTACCCAAAAAAATAAAAATGGTAGCAATGAAAACTGCGTGCGCAGGAAAAAGTCTCAAAAAAACTGCAGCCCCAGCCAGGCGAAGCCTACACACAGGGACCACATTAGGTATGCATATTCATCTATATCTCCCTTCTTTGTAACATTTGAGGCCATCTTGATCCTGTCCACCATCTCCGTATCGGGTGCTGGGTACGCTCCGAAAACTCATTGGATGACTTTTCCTCCATGATTAAGGGTGGGTGATTAGTAGGACTTCGACCCTAAAATCTGATCTGATCGTGGTTAGCCCCACGATCATGGTTGTAGGGGGATTTGTGAAGGGATAAAGACGATACAGACCACGAAAGCGACTGGAAATCCTCATCGGAGTGAAGATTTTGTTGCTCGATCTCAGCTCTGAAGACTCTACAATGAGAGCTGGCGGTTCGCAGGACAATGAGGATCCTGAACTCCAAGTCCGAGCGAAACGCCTAGTCTCACGGTAAGCGAGCCGCCGAGTTTTAAGGTCACAACAAGAATGCTCCACTCGCATTCTTTGGTCACAGTCCTGACGGCTAAGCGCCCCACTCCTCCCCTACTGTATTCTGATAGTTCACTTGCCATGTATTATTGATAGTTATATTATCTGAAGTATAGAGGATTTCATGTATTTAATGAGGAGTTAGAACGTTAATAGAAATACAAGTTTACACCTAGTCTCAAGCTCTACACACATATCGATTGTCGTAGTCGGAGCCACGAGACATCCGTGAATTTCACAGTCAACATTTATCATTTTATTCTTACTAACGTGCACCAGAAACCTCAATACTACAGACAGGTGTTGAGAATAGTCCCAAAATCGAGGCGTTAATCAGGCGATGAGAGGAAAGTGGTAGTACAGGACAAGGACAGAATCCACATTGGCAACTACAGTGTGAGTGCACTTCAGAAAGTTGAAAATTCTCGGCGGAGAATTCAATCAGATAGCTAAGCGGGCTTTTACTGCAAGTTTTTCTCCTATATAAATTAAAAAGTTTGATTGACACCTGTATAAGCCCATGGGGCGCCAGATAGAATAGAATAGAATTGAATTTAAGTCCCTACTGAGTCTATGACTATGAAGGACTTGGGGCGCCAGATCAGAACTATGTAATTAAATTCAAACAACAAGCTTCCACAAAAATGAGGAGGGTGCTTGTTGGCCAGCACCTTACTTTGAAGCAAAAATCCGACTGCTCTTTCTTTTAGGGAAATAATAGATGAGGCTATATTTCAGCCACTTGCTCTTCTAAGACTGCCATTCTTCTATCTAGCATGGGTCAAAGACGAATTCTTCACCTTCCAGTGGTGCCAGTGTAATCGCTCAGTACGCTCTGCATGTCTGGGATAGCCAAGAAGAATCGCATCCGAATCGAAGTCGGAAGCAACCTCAAGTACATCTCCATTTGATGACCTCTCGACAATTCCTTTCTTACCATCATCATCTGAGTCCTCAACCTCTTTTTAACCACGCATCATCTCACCTCAACGACCAATAAAGAAGTTACTCCAATTGCAAACAGGAGCTTGCCCTATTAAATACTGGCCATCACTCACTACAAATTTACGACGCTATGTTTACCCGCGAGGAGCAAACTAAGTCATAATATACGAAGCTCGGGTCATGGTTTATGGAGGACTGATGCTCTACTGGGTTTCTACATCTTGAAGAAGGACAGGCGGCTGAGATGTGGTGTGAGAGGGGGAACAGGTTTCTGAAGATCATGCTGGAACTGACGTTTTCGAGGGGTTTTCAACTTTAGAACGTTTGTAGGCGCCAAGATTGAGATTTCGGCTAATTAGCCAAGAGGGCTTCTTTTGTCGGCGAGTCAACGGCACTTCCCAGCGCCCTGGACGGCACAAAAGAAGTTAGGCTAAGCTACTATACAGCAATTACGCTCTGTCAAGACTTTTCTGACATTTCAGCACGACCTTCGGGAATGAGTTCGAAGGAGGCTAGAAAGGCAGAGTGTGAATTTCTCGAGGTACCCACAAGTCTGCAGCGCGCAGCTGGCCGGCCTCTTCGTACGCTTCAGAAGGGGCACTATGTCTTCGGATTTAGTCCTAATGTCGGTATTAGCAGAGCTCCGCACCCAGTGGTTTTTGCGATTTTTCCCGGCTGCCATACACCCGCAAATGGCCATCGTTTGGTTGGTTGGAGAGGGGAGATAATGAAGGGCAAAGGGCTCCTTTAAGTGATTGATTTAACGAGGGCTTGTGAGGGGCGGTACTGTTTGATGGGAGCAGTATGGGAGGCATAGGAGGGGATATACTACTGGCATAGGTATCCTTGGCCTGTAGGCAGAAAGGACCTGCATATCCTACATAGTCATAGACTCAAGCAGGACATTAAAATGAATTAATAATTTCTAGCATGATCCCAGTATGAAGATCCTGGTCTTGACTCGAAACATGACGCTAGGTTGTCGCAGGTCAAGCATCGAGAATTAGACCCACAAATTTGCAAGTCACCCACGACACGCTAAGTTTGTTTCCTCGCAAAGGGCAAAAAGAGTGTTTGGACGACAACAAAGTTAGTGCACAAGATCCGAGCGTGTTGCCTCAGGTCTCACAAAGAAAATCGGTGTATCAAGCGGTGGGAGTTAAGGCTCCTTTTTTTTGTACACGTGGACGGCGCAGCCAGCTACTGCAGCTACCAACTGCTAAATAAAATTTCTGCATGGTAATTTTTACGAACAATCCATGAACAGAAATATATGAATAAGTTGGAAAGATGGGAGACTATTCATTTCCATAACCGTGCCCGTGATACTGGATTATCTTTTACATTCACGCCCACACATCCTGATCAGAAATTTCCTTCATAACTTAGTAACAATTCCTTAGATATGTAAGTAGTTGTGGCATATATTCCTGCCTATTTAGAGTAAATGATTACAGCCTGAAACAGATGTGTTCAGCTGTTTTTCATGCCGAAAAGTCTCCTTTTTGGGACCCTTTTAGATGATGCTGACGAGGGACATTGGAAGCGAGCTCGAAGCCACGTTTTGTGGATACCTCACTTTGAACCTACGTTCCCCACCACAGCTGAGCCCGCTAGTACCAGTTTTCTTACAACTCTTATATGGTATCGCGATTGTGTGTAAAGAAATTCAATGAATCGCTTGCTTGCGATCCATAACTTTGCTGAAAGAAGATCTCGATTTGACAATCACTACAATGCCAATACCAACGTCATTGGAGGATGAGTCTCAAGACGTGAATGATTTCTTGCAACGGATAAAAGAAATTGGTCAAAGAAGAGACCAAGAAGATGAAGAACGTAACAGAAAGCTCGAAGAAGATATTATCCAAGGTAGAAGAGAACGACAAGCCCGTCGGGCAGGTAAGTTCACCCTCAAGCTGAATATGCCTAATCATAAGAACATATTATTCTTAATTAACAACATATACTAAGAATGAATAGAGCGTGCACGATCAATCTCCCCTATAAAATCATCACCTGCCACAACGCCAAATCTTGATCGTCTGTCCATGTCGTTAAAACAATCTTTTTCTGAATCCTTACAATCTGCCTTTGAAAGTAACAATGAACTTCAGGAAAAAAATATACCCAATCTATCGGCAGACGAAATCCCAGATTTAAAAAAATTAAGCTCGATAATCTCCGACGAAAGTATCCCAGTAGAGCCTGGACTGCGTGGAACTCCAAGTATCTCATCAATGTCAAATACTATTCTTTTAAGGTCACCAACCTTGTCTTGGCAGCGAAGACCCAGCTCCCAGGCCTCTGAAAATCAATATAGCCGAAAATCATCGGTGAAAGAGTTAGAAATTGCTGCCAAGTCTCCAAGCACAACACCTAGCACTTCGCCTATCCGTACAGCCGAATTTATACGAGGAATGACCTCTAAAATCTCAAACTCCAAAGTTTTGACAAATTCTCAACCCGAATATAGCTATGGAATCAACTCTACATCACCAAGAGAAGTCCAGCTCAAGGAAGATAGAATCGAAACAAGTTCAATATATACGGAGACTAGTAATGGGGTAAATCATGGTGAATTCCAAGAAGAGCCAGGAACAACTGATCTACCTGATCATTCGAACTCCTTGTCTAGATATAGTTCGCGTGATAATGGTTCGAGCTCTCCGAACATAGTAAAAAAATTACTTCCTGAGGAAACCAAATCTCCGATATATTTGACAACTGCTCAAACACTCATCCCTCCAAGTGAACCTAATATCGAGGGCCGTATATTTGCAACTTCAATGCCCCAGGGACGTATATCTCCCGAAAGACTCGATCGATCTATGTCACCTACTAAGGGCATGGGAGGTTTCGTACAGAGTGCAATGATGAAACGATCAGACAGTGTCAACAAAAGATGGAGCGTTCAATCATCCCCAGCCCTTAGTAGAGTAGAATCTGAATTGAATTTCCGTGAGGCAATTAGTGCTAACCGAGAGAATCATCCAAATATTATTTCCAAGCCAGGCTCAACAAAAGATGATGCTATTAGTGTTCAGGAAAGATCCAAATCACCCTGTACTACAAGGAGCTTCATGAACATCTCAACAGCGCCAAAAGATGCCATAAAGACTTCCATTCCTATTATGAGAAGTAGTACTTCGCAAGGACATTATTCTGGGACGCAGAATGCATTTGAAATGAAGCAAAAGGAAACAACACCACCGTCTAGCCCAACAAAATCTATAGAACGTAGAAGGTGGAGCCCTACAAAATCAAGCTGGCTAGAAGCAGCTTTAAACAAGCCCGATTCGCAGCCAAAGCACAAGGCATCAGCATCGCTACACCAACCTTCTTGGAGGTCAGAATTAAACAGAACGAAGAATCCATTAGTGAATGATAATTCCCGTAGCCAAGTACCAACTCCAAAGCATGAAGTCAATATTGGTGGACTTATGCGGTTACCTCCAATGGGTAGCACCGCTAAACCGCCAACGGCAATGTTTCCAACGGGACTCCCAACAGGGTTCACAAATAACATGTACAAACCCCGTCCTAGGAATTCCATTTCTCTTGACCGTTTAGATGCTTCATTTTCAATGGCAAGCTCGAATAGCCCAACTACTAGTACACCAACCCCTACTAAAGTTAAATCAAGAATCGACAAATCTCCTTCTAGAGACTTCACCGAGGGCTCTAAATCTCGAGATAACTCAAAAAGCTCCACTGCTAACGGACATGACTTAAAAAATGTCTTTGTGCAACTTCGCCCCACGAAGACTCAGAATTATGTTGCTCCAGATGAGCTCAAGAATAATATTCTACGAGGAAAAGCAGCCTTAACATTAACCAACGGTCCACAAAAGAGTGAAATAAGGGATGGATTTAAAGAAGCTATCTTAAAAAAAAAAGAAGACTTCATCAGGGCACAACTGGAAGGAAGAGGTGTAGCAAATAAGCCAGCCTGCAACAACGTGAAAAGCCTTCCAGAGGCCCTCATCAAACGAAAAACTCTAGGAAGGTCTGGCTCTACATCAGATTTGCCAATAATATCGCAACATACAGTAAATCAGCGCCTTAACCCATGCATGAATAGTCCAAAAATTTCAAGTAAATCTTGTACCGGCGACGAAATATATGAGAAATCTCCTACTCGAATATGTTCGGATCAAGTTGGATTGACAGTTCGAGAATCATCCCCATCAGAAAAAATTAATGATAGATCCCCCAGTCTTACCTCTGAACATCCTACCATAACGAATGAAGGCTCTAATGTAGAAGTCTCAATCCAATGCCCACCGTTAGTTCATCTTACTAAGATGAGAGCTCGTGGACCGCATCGAAGAGCGCCAACAGGCTTGCATGCACCATTCATAACAGCAGATCCAACAACCCCAGATGCCTATCTATCTAGGATGGGGTCTACTTCTGAAATTCAAACAGCCGTAGGGCTAGATAATTTGACCCCGCATTATTCAGCTCAAAGTGTTATCAAAGGTCCAAATATTAAGCAATCATTCCAAGAACCTGATACAGTTAGGGAAGAAGCATCTATTAAACGGCTTCTAGAAGAAAATTATGATCCGGGTATTCATTCAACTTTGCCAGGCCTAGAACCTCCTGCTAATGAGGATAGTTCCCTCGGGACTCCCTTAAATTCGCAACAAGATCATATTGATAAGCAGGAAGAAGCTGAAGCACAATATAAATTGATATTACCTTCAAAATTAGATCAGGTAAAATACGTCGAAATTTCGCCTTCTGCCTCCACGGACTATGTAAATTTACAGCATCCCTCAACCTCCCAGATTGATAATTTAATCTTTGAAACGCAGGAAAGAACTGTTAATCTATCTGAAATTCATCAGCGGGAGCGGGTAGTCAATGATAACGCCGGACCTTTCTTATTTTTGGATAGTGAAGCTACTATGAGTTGTAGAAGACTCTCATCGAGTCTTGATAGTAGCTATGAATTAATACCTGACGATAAACACATACCTAGAGATAAAATTCAAGCCACAACTAGTGTTGACTTTTTGCCTGAAAGTTTAGAGCATGAAAAGACCATATCGTTATCTCATAGTCACAATTCGCTTATTTCTCCAGAAATTATTAACTCTTCTATAAACTCACCCAAAAAATATTCAGAGCCCCATGTAATCAGTAAAATTGATAAGCAAGCGCTTGAAGTTTCTGATGCGCCAATGATTATCAATGATTTTTTCAGCGAGAAAATTACACAAAAAATTTTCAATCCAGACATTGTAGAAACACTCTCTTTGTGCACTGATTTCGCGCTCAATATAAGAACCTTAGAAGTTGATTCATTTCAAATATCTAGCAGTGGCAAGAAGCAACAGGTTCCAAATCAACAGAAGCGAATACTTTTTGAGGAGAATCAGTATTATTATATTCATAAATTTATGGATCAGGCTGGTCAGGTTTTCATCAAAGCTTACTGGTGGATCGGCGGGCAAGTTCCTATGATCCTGATCGAAGAGGCTGAGAAAATTACTCACTCAGAATCCCAGACTGCTGGAGCTGAGCTTCAGATACTGCAGCAGGGTAAAGAAAGTGCAGAATTTATATTTGCCCTTGATGGAATCATAATTACTCATCGGGGGTCGTCTCATAAATATGACTCACTTGCGCCTCGTGTTCTATGTGGACGAAAGTATATGGGTCAAATCGTTTTTGATGAAGTTGACTACTCTTTACAGAGCTTATGTTCTGGTTTTCCTTATCTTGTTTCAACTAATTTAGGGAAATGTTACTTGTGGAAAGGTCAAGGCTCCAGCGTTGATGAATTAAGTTGCGCAAGATTAGTAGGTATGGAATTTGGTCTTACCGGCGAGATTGAAGAGATTGAAGACGGCAAGGAACCCCCATCATTTATCCGGTTGTTTAATGAGGATACAGAAATCCCCATCTCAGCTAGCTATTGGGAAATGAAGCCAAAATGCTGCAGTTACCGGGTACGTCTTTTCGTATATTGTGCGGAATCGAAAGATCAGGTGAGTATTGGAATCTTACCTCCCCCCAGAAACAAATCAGGCTTAATCTACTTCAGATTATTGAAATCACTCCTTTCAACCAGCATGATTTAAATTCCGAAAAAATACATATTGTTGATGTGTATTTTGAAATATTTATTATTGTTGGTTCAAATTCTCGGTCTCAATGCACAGCTTTCAAAAATTCACTTCTCTTTGCCCAGGAGTATAGCATGTTAGTAGTGGGGAAAGAAGACCGAATATTTATTCCACCCATCAGCATAGTTATGGGGAACACGCCCCTCAATCTCAAAACGGCTTTTCGCAAATGGACGGATAACCTATCGTCAACAAATTCCCAGTAATTGTCCTGTAAAGATCCTGATATGAGCAGTGGCTTTCGAACGTTCACTTTGGAAGAAGCGTCGTTAAAATAAAAGGTATAAAATGGGGCTGTCTCATCTCTCGCTAGATATTTTGGCCTTGGTGATGACGATCTTAACAGTCATTGGTGCAAGGCTGGTCCATATTATTGCAACCAATTATTGGATTCACTGGCAGTAATATAGTCATAAATTTTTGGAATTGATGCGGTGAATAAACGATAATGTATAATTATAATGCAATTCTCACATCATACGCGCATGCGAGATTTATGGAAACAGAGTGGGTAGTCACGGTAGTAATTCTTGGATTCCCTACTTGGTTTAATTCAAGGTGTGCTAATCGTAACAGTCAAGTTAGCTTTCAGCTAATGCTTACAAGGATTTCGATGGAAGTTATTGTGAAACGCAGTTTTTTTTGGATTTCTACGCGACTTTCTCTCATCCATTTTGATTTGCAGCCGAGTGCCAAGTGAGATAATTGAAGGAAGCTAGCAAAAGATGTAAGTCCGATTTGTGGAGAAGGTGCAAATGAGAGGCCTTTGAACATCACGTAGAGCGGCATAATAATATGAGATATCACAAGTAGAATATTAAGCGCGAGAAAATGAAGATAAATTTTAAAAGGTGTCTGACTTTACGTTTTACATGTGCACTAATTGTTCACAGAGTTCTACCTATTCATCTACGAAAGCTCTGCGACTCTGTATATTCTGTCCGGTTATCGGAGGTTAGATGGATTGTAGAAAAGGTTATTTTTAATACAAGTATTGGCCCTCATAGTTCGCATGAGCAGGCAGCTAGAAAATTCCAGGAATAAACCTGTAGGGAACAATTTTACAATACTTCCGCCAGTCATCTCCATATTTACGTTTGCACTTTTCCTCATCTCGCGCTTCTCGATGAATAAGAAGGATGGCAAAATAAATCAGGTAGAAATAAGTGAAAACCATCCCGTATCCCCTAGCCCCACCCTGCGTTACCTCAAACGGTTTCTGCAGTTTTCCGCTACCGATAAAAGATGTGCCTTGCTGGGTGAAATATTCTCCTGCCGTAATAAAATCTTGGCGTACAACAAAGCCGGAAATACCGGTTGGAAGGCAATAAGCCCAAGCCATGATCCAATCTCCCAAATAATTGATGTGGCGTGCTTTCCCCCACCATCCCGAGGTAAGCAATTTAGACCCCGATTTTGTTTCGAGGTACTTGAGATGTCTCACTCGAGGGTCCAGAGGATTGACACGGAAGCGATTCTTTTCATTATTGGCACTACGAAAAATATAATAACCAAGGCTAAGAATCGCCAAAACACTGATAGTTCCGAAGGTGTCGAGATGGAGAGGATAATTGGCCAGGTATCGAGCTTGAAACGAGTAGACGAAAGGAACCCACACCAAATCACCAAATGCAAGCATAAATCCAAACCCATCAGTAGTGATATCCATAGTTGTGAGAACGGCTGGTTCCATCCAATAGGCGTCGAGAATGTAAAGGACATGAAAGAGTGTAACGAGCGCTATACTATCTGAAACAAAGCCGAATGTCTTGTATTGATGCGCAACGTAGGTCAAATCTAGTAGTAGCCATCCTAGCATACCGGGTCGTAGTTCACACCACAGTTTAATATCAATTTCGCCGAGCAGTGGAAGCCGAGCACGTGGGTTAAGTTCGCGGCCAATAAACCAATCGTAAAGCACGTTGCCTGAATTTCCACCGGCTGCAAGCTCACGCTTTTCTTTATTCCCTTGCTTTACAGTAAAACTACATGCATAGACATACGTGGCGAGAATATAAGCGATTATTATATTAGCTGTGAGAATCTGGAGATAATTATCGTAAATGTAATTCCACAGTGCAAAGTCAGTGCCCTGAATAGCTGTACCGACTGCACAGATTGCAAGGGTTAAGATGGCAGACGACCAGGAATTAAGTTTGTAATGAAGTTTCCCCCCTGATGAGAGTTCAGTCCCTTCAACTTCCTGGCCAGGGAGGACACGGTGTAGTATTGCACTAAAAAGGTAGTATCCGAGTACTTTGACGAGAACATTCCAACTAGTCAGGCCCCAGACTCCGTTCATTGGCCATCCAACCTCGTGCTTCAAGTGGTCGATAGAGAACTGAGAAGGTGATAAGATTGAAGGAGAAGGACATCCAGAAATATCGTTGCAAAGAAAGGTAAATAGATAAATAAGAATCGGCAAACCGAAAGAAACGCCAAACGCGCCAGCCCTTTTAAAATGTTAGCGCCAAAGAATATTATTTTAGGTGTTAGATAATTACTGACGGTCCGCCAAATTCATAGCAACCTGATTCTGAATGAGTCATTGTCGGTACAAAACGTTGGTTGTCAGCAGGTGACCGCATTCAAACTGATTGGCGGAAGGCATTCTTTAATGGACTAGTGACTGACAAGCTGAGGGGCTACATTTGGTAGTACGGTGGCCAAAACACTCCTTGCGTGTTGATTTCTCTATATCTTTGAAATCAAGAGCTACGAGGTGCAGCTTATTGCTATATTCTCTCTTCTGGTCTGCTTATGTCTTAGAATTTCGGTGAAACGAGACTTGGCAAAGTCGACAAAAGAATTGGGAGGCCGTGGAGAAGTCGTGAACGAGTCATTTAGAGTCCATCATGAATAATTCTAAAAGAACTGTCATTGACACGCAATCTTTGATGGTCTAGCGGTCATGATTTCCGCTTGTCATTTAGACCGCGGGAGACCGGGGTTCGACTCCCCGTCAGAGAGCATGCGCCTGACTCAGACTCCAGTGACGCAGTGGTTAGCGTGTCGTTCTTATACTATTCTGGCAATGCCGAATAATATGACCTGCATGGGGAATGCGAAAGTCGTGGGTTCGACACCCACCTGGAGTAAAGTTTTTTTCCCACTGTCTACAGGAAAACAGTTTTGAGTTACAAGCATCAAATAATTCATACTACATCAATATTTTATATAGATTCCTGAAGTCTTCCACAGTCATGGACTCAGTTAGGACTATAGTAAAATCTAATCTAACACCTAGAGATATGCGGAACTACCGTCTGGTCCGTATCAAGTTCTTAATTTTTTGGAGAAATGGGGGCTCAAGTACGAAAATTAGTACCACTCATTATTGTTTTCAAGCAACGTGACGCAGTTATAGAGATATATCTCCCTTGAGCGGCTCTCAAAAAAATCTAGTCCCACACGAAGTTACTTTATTAACTTGCTTTTGTGGCGAAGATAAAGATTCAGACCGAAGGGCAAACGGAACACCTGTACGCGATGTCCTCTACGTACCTGGAAGTGAAATATTCTTCTGAAGGCAAGTTCCATCAAATTTCGCAATTCCAAAGTTGGTCCTAGAGGCAATGATTTAAAACACTACATCATGTCAATATTTCACTCATAACGAGATCAATTCCCAACTTAGCCCCATCAAATCTGCAAGTACGACCAAGTACATTTTCATTTCCATGACCCCATCTCTCGTCAAGCGTTCTCTGGCCTGGACTGGTCACTAAACATACGTCTACGACAATACGAACACGCGCACGAATATTTTCATGTCGCACATATTTTTGATGCGATTCCTTGTGATGAACGAGAGAAAAATTATGGTAAGTTTATAAGATGATGCAGAGGATGAATACAATCTTAATGGGTGTGGGATTTCGAGGTTTGGCAAGGAGTTTCACGAATTGAGCTTTGAGCATGCTAGTACATCGATTGCAAAAATGGAGCTGAAATTTTAAATAAAAGTCAACAATGGGGGGTGCCGTGGTCCGCCTCCTAGTGGTATTTTCTGATAAAGTTTGGGTAGTTTGGGCACCTACTCCACTTTGGAAGGAGAAATTGTAGACCAAATTTTGCGCGGAAGAAATTAAATGCACGGAAGTATGTTTGGATTACTTAGGACTTTTGTGTCTCCCTGGGTGAGTATTCATGGATAAGGTTGATTGGGGGTAAGGAAAAGCCACCGTGAATTCGCAGTGGTACTTGCGAATAAGATTTGAGACAAGAGTGCTCTAATTGTATGTTGAGCCATATAATATGTACTTTTTTACTGGTGTTGTATCATAGCTAAATAGCTACGTACGTAATTAAAATCTGATGCAAATAAACCAACATATGGAGCCTCAGGTAGTTTATATAGACTGAGCTAGCACGAATTTAAATTAAAAAAAAAACTAAAAAACATAGACCTCTCGACAGTGTCATTGGAATTGAAAATTTCACAATTGATCTCCCTCATGCACGTGGAGATGTGCTGTGAATTTCGGGGAAAGGCCAAGCCATTGAAAGCAGAAAAACTGGGCTCTGGTGGAGCGATGAATGACGCTTTAAATGGCGGGATTACATGGCAGCAAAAGACAACCTGGAACTTCTATCTTAGGACCGCAAAAGTTTTAGAGTAATGGTACGAAAAGCCAAGCGAGAGCACTAGAAGAGGTAAGTGGATGCAGTTACGACTGACGCCTAGGCATTCAAACTAATGAGATGGGTTAAGCCTCGACCAGAAACTGAGCCCCCTCCTTCGCAGATTGACGAAAACCAGTGGCTATAAGGCCCGCAAGAGTGAGTTAGTCCACTAGGAGATATTCTTTTGGCAAGGTTTAGCGGCGAGAACAACATCTCAGCCTGGGAGAATGGACTGGAGGAGCGCATTCCATGGGAAACGGAAATTTCACTTGAATATGTGACGAGCACTCTTGTCTCTATTAACTATATGGCACCAGGAGCTGACAATAAAATGTCACATTTCCTTAAAGTCTGTTGTTCCTATCTAGGACCTCTGGTCGAAGATCTCTACCAGGCCTGTCTTAATATCGGCCACTTTCACAAAGCTTTCAGGGTAGCAGAGGTTGTGCTTCTTTCCTAGACAGGTAGAAATCTGTCAACCACCAAGAGCTGGTGACAGATTTCGCTGCTTTCGAGTTTAAGCAAAGGACTTGAACGTCTAGTTGGCAAGAGAATGGCGTGGCTAACGATATGTCACTAGATGGTTCACCCTCAATTATTCGGCTTTGTACCAGGACGATAGGCGGTCGAACTCGTATCTTGCGTAATCCACTATGCTGAGGCAGCCATGAGAAGCGGAAAATGTGCTGCTATGGTCACACTAGACATCCAAGGTACTTTTGACACAGTCCTTCACAATTGACTGCTCAAATGCCTTCGAGAACAAGGCTGGCCATTATCCCTGTTTCAGTTTGTTCAGACCCCTCTTTGCCAACGAAAGGTGAAGGTAAAATACCGCGGCGGAACTACCGAGAAAAAAATACTGGAATGTGGAGTACATCAGGGATCGTCACTATCGCCATTACTTTTTATGCTATACGTAACAGTGCTAATTCAAGACCATAGTCTCACGAGCAGGTTTGGCTATGCTGACGACGTGGCCATTATCAGAGCTGGGAAAACCGCGGCTGAAGCCATCTCCGCAGTACAATGTGATGTCAAGAGCCTCATCCTTCTCGCCAGAGAACATAGGATCGGATTTGACCTGGTACAGTCAAAACTTCTAGTAACCAGAGGATAGCTTAGAAGGATAATAAATACCGCTGGTCTTTCCATCATGGTGAGAGAACGCCGAATCGAACCATCACCGCAAATCCGGTGGCCAGGGGTCTGGCTTTATACCCAGCTGCATTTCAAGCAACATGTACAGGAATGGTCCGGAAAAGATAACCGTCCAGTCCACTTCTTACGACATTTAAACAGTGGACAACTTGGTGCAGCTCCATAACCTCTAATTCGTGCAGTACAGGCATGCGTTCTGAGTACGGCTATTTATGTGGCAGAAGCGTGGTGGCCGAGTCTTACTTGAATAACGATACTGCGAGATAAAGAATTTGGCACTGGCGTAGGCTGGCATATATCTCTGTTAGGCTGGACGATTATGAAAGCTATCCCAGTAGCACTCCCAGCGTGGCGTACCACACCGAATAGCGCTCTTTACCATGAAGCAGGATTACCACCAATATCCATCATCCTCTAACAAAAGACGCTGCGATCTGCAGCTCGTATACGAAGAATAGATGTCCAGCATCCTCTAGCCCTCCTGGTGGCTGAGGTCTCGAAAGATACCATCAGACGCTTAAATCTTTGGTCTTGACAAAGAGACCACTTATTCAGACAGCCAAAATGATAAATGACACGCCTGCAAATGAGCGTGCGTCAAGTTCTAATAGCCGAAGGCCCTGGAAACCGGAGCTTCACTACACGGCCCCCCAGCACCGACTCCATGCAGTCGAGAACAAGAAGCTAGGTCAGGAAGCACAAAGCGATGGCTAGCTTCCCTGCTATCCCATATAATCTGTGCCTTTTCTGATGGATCTCCGCCGGGCCCCGGAAAATCAGCATTAGGATATGTAGTGTACTAAGGAGGTAAGCTAGCTAGAACTGGTTCTGGTCCACTTCCTGGAGCAGAAGTTATAGACGCCATGAAAACCTTGGAGGCTGCATTAGCGGTGGAAGAAGGCTTACTAATCCACATTTTTTTGGACAGCCAAGTGGCCGCTATGGCACTCGTAAGAGAAAGATCTAATTCCTGGCAGACAGTGGTGGAAAATTTTTCATTGCTGAGACATAAGAATAAGCGTGCGAAAATACGCGGCATACCTAGTCATGTGGGGATCCATAACAATGTAGAGGCCGATAAGCTAGCCAAATTGGCTTTGAGAGCTCTTGACAACCAGTCACTAACCCCGACTACGCCAAGTGGAGAAGATCAAAATCTAACCTTGCGGTATAAGGGAGGCGGACATGCTGAGACTATTTTCAACTCGTGAGGAGATATGTTGAGAAGATAAGGACTCGGCGCAGGGCACCGTTGCCCAGACATTTACCATAATTCTTCTTTTATTTTGTTATTTATGGCTTTATTGCCGGTCATGTAGGTAGCAATGAGCTTTTAGTGCCCGTCTACCCGTGTCACGTCTAAAAAGATGTCGGGTCCGTCCTGTCACATTAAAGATTTCAAATTCAAACGCAAACTCAATCTCAGACTCAACCTTATTCATGAGAGATAGATAGATATATACTTTTTTTAATCAATAATCCTGTTGCTTACTCCCTGTCTTAGCATACAATCTAAAACCAGTGATAAACCGACAGAGACCCCCCAGAAACTCTTCGGTCTAGATCTTTTATCGAATTGATGCATCTGGCATATCGAACTTGAACACGTCAGATTGCCGGAAATAAAGCCACTCATCAATCTTTTTATTTTTCTTGCATCAGATTTGAATTGTGTATGCAGCTATCTAGCTATGACATGATACCAGAGAAAATGTACAGAAAAGACGATTCAATATACAAGAAGAGCACTCATGCCTCGCATTCCATCTGCAAGTACCACTGCGAAGTTATGCCGGCTTTTTCTTCACCGCAAGCCAACTCCCATCCGTGAATACCCACCCAAGGGGAAAGTCTCAAAAACCTTGAGTTATCCAGACATGCCTTCATCATCCACTCAACTTTCTCCGCGCGAAATGTAGTCTAAGGTGTTTCCTTCCCAAGTGGAGTAGGTGCCCAGGCTACTCAAGCTATACCAGAGAATACCAACAGGAGGCGGATCACGGCACCTTCCAACGTTTGCGTGTTTTTATAGCGTCAGCTGCACTCTCGCAAGCTAATTCTTGACGCACGCACAAAGCTCAATTCGAAAACTCGTCAAAATTCTAAATTTCACGCCCGTCGAGATGGTAGCCATACGCTACATCATCTTGTGAACTTGTCCTGATCTCTCTCACGTCCATCCCAAAGAACTGTCTCCCAGATTTGTGCGCCACGCTTTGCTTCCTCCGTCGGGTATAAATATCGGCGTGGGCGTGTATTTGGCGGCTAGCTGAGGCCAGAGAAAGTCGACGAGAGGTGTGGTCATTAGAATGAGGATATACTGTGTCGTACTTGTGTTGTATTTAGATAATCATATATTGAAAGGTCTATCTATTATCAAGTCTACAGAGCAGCAGAGACATACAGAAGTCCGTGCGTGATCAATATCACGTGGCTAATTCTTGCCAGTCACAACAACTTGTAAACTTGATGAGCCCTAGGTAGGAGTCGAACTCGTTGGGAGTGGAATTTTGATATGGGGAAGTATATTGAATCATTGCCTCGTCGGCCAACTTGTTCGGTATTGCGAAATTTAACTGAATTCGGCTCTGAGAACGGTATGATCTATGTAGCCCTCAATAAGTGAGAACTTCTTATTGTAATAGCAAATATGAGTTAGGTGTTTACCCAGTCGGCTCTTTATTTAGCTACCGGTGGATAGTGACTGATTTAACAATGCACAGACTCCCGTTTTATGCTACTGCACTTCGGCACCAATACGGCGAAAGTAGTTTTAGTCACTCTTCAATTTTATAAACAATGAATTGGAATTTTTCTGATTGACGCCATGTCTTGATTGTCGGCAACCATGGGATTTCATATCCCAAGAAAAATCGCCTTCATTCTTTGGCCTCATCCCTCTCAAACCTAGTCAGTGACAACTTTTTCTAGCCATTAGATAGGAGATCGGCTACATCATCAGTGTATATGTGTATTTATTTATTGTCCTATGAAGTCCATGAATATGTAAGGACATGTAGGTTCTTTCTGCCTACAGGCCGGGAGTATCTGTGCCTGCTTCACGACTTCTTTCCTGCAGTGATACCCTCATAGATATTCATTCGAGTACACATTGAGAGGAGCCATTATTCCATCATTATCTCCACTCTCCAGCCAACGAAACGATGGCCATTTGCGGGTGTGTAACTGCAAGGAAATGTCTCAAACCACTTGGTGCGGGGCTCTCCTATGACGAAGAAGTCGGCTATCCGGGCGCAGCAGACCTGTATATACCTTAGAGCGTCTCTCAACATTCCTAGCCTCCTCCTCCCTCTTTTCCTGATTCATGCCGCAGGGCAAACCGAAGATCGTGAAAGGATGTTAGAAAAGTCTTGATCGAGAGTTGTTGTAACTATGGCATCTGGGTTAGATGATCAATGTGTTAGATAGTTGCTGGCGGAAATACCCCAGGTACAAGTATATATTATGTAATCAGTTAAGCGATCATGTAGATGTACGAACCATAGTATACTAGAATAATAGGAAGAATGTAATTGCTAATTATCTGTTTCAATATCATATACTAGTATACACCTCCCGACTGATACGTACCAACAAGAGTGACTGCCGTGAAGGAGCCTAGCCTAGCATCCAAAAGTCGTTACGGACGTGAGGTCGTCGGGTAATTCATGTATTTCAGATGCCCTCCTGGCTAGTTGATTCGGAGTTAAAGTTAGAAGGGACGACATTTTTGACGAGTCGTAATCTGCTTTTCTTGAGGCCGGAAGGATCTTTTACTTTGCTTTTGTGGGATTTTTGTTTGCCCGCCGGTGGGTAGCACATATTGTAATACAACGAGGGCTTTTCTGACTACCGTTGTAGCGTTTGGTACCGCATTATCTCCCCCATTCCCAGCATTATTATCGTCGTCTTGGTCATCTTGTGAGTTATCAGGAGTGTATCTTTGATGGAGGGGGGGATAACTCAGCTCAAAGTTGAGAAGGTGTTCCTCAATCTCGGCTCTGCAGACTCTACAGTGAGTGCTGGAGGTTCGTAGTGGACACCATTTACAGGTTTTTATAATAGTCCCCCGGCATCATCAGCTCCTCTCAGTGGAATAGGTTCAAATTTTCATATTCCTGAATGGAAAATGCAAAGGGAGCGGTGCTTCACTATTTTCCTTCGGGTGACTTTTCTCAACATCTGTCAGTGGTGTCCCCTACAAACCTCCAGCTCTCACTGTAGAGTCTGCAGAGCTGAGATTGAGTAACACTGTTCTCACTTCAATGAGGATTCCCAATCGCTTTCGCGGTCTGTATCGTCTTCATCCACAAGCACATCCCCCTATCGCCATTATCATGAAGCTAACCACGATCACATCAGAAGGTAGGGTCGGAGCCCTAGTCATCACTAATCCTTGGTCATGGATGAAAAGCCCTCCGATGAGTCTCCGGAACGTACCCAGCACCCCACATGGAGATGGTGGACTGGATCAAGATGGCCTCAAATGTTACAAAGAAGGGAGATATAGATGAATATGCGCACCTCGTGTAGTCCCGGTGTGTAGGCCTCGCCTGGCTGGGGCTGCAGGTTTTTTGAGACTTTTCCCGCGCACGCAGTTTTCATTGCTACCATTTTTATTTTTTTGGGTAGAAGGTTCCGTGGAAAATGTGGCTGAATTCCATGGGTAGAAACTGAGCTGAATGACTATTCATCAAGGGCAATATATCAATGATCTTTTAAGAAACATACGAGACAAGGAGCACTGTACAAGGTGTATCCTGGGTCAGAGAGGAGCCCAATGTGCTAGATAGTCTATGACTCAAGTAGTACATTAAACATACACTATTTTCATTCAATCAAGAATCATGCTAGCTTAAAATTCGCCCCAATAAGTCACGTGATAAACAGCTCGGTCGTAGAATGATACTTAACTTGCCGGTGTCCTTATGATTTGTACAGCAAACATTAGGCCCAGGACCTTCTATCCAGCACACCTTAGATTTCATGAATCAATAAGATCCTTGCATCAGTGTGAGATTAGACAGAGTTCGCGGACCAATCTCACGACTTGGAATATCACGTGAATACCCCGGCTGCTTGTCTCGGGTGGGGCCTTACAGTCGGCGACTCCTCTGTCGTCGTCCCCGAGCCAGATATTGATTCCGACACCCACGAGAAGTGCGCCTCGAGGCGGATAATTGCACGTCGCCCACAGCTTCCCTCGACATGCTTCTCCATCTCAGCTTCTTTCCAACATTTTTTGTCGCATTGGGTGTTGGTACAGCCACGGCTGTAGATGCCGCAGTCCCTTCAGCAGCTCCCACGAAGACGCCTAAGCCCTGTACCATATCATCAGCAGCAGGTGCCTTCTATGATCTCAACGATCTCCGGGTACAAGCACCAGGCGAGACAAAAAAGTTACGCAAAGGGGCGCGCGTTGAAGATTGGAAGGTGCGTGGCTACGACTATCATCAAAATCAAGCCAACTTCACTCTAAATCTCTGCGGCGCCCTCGCCAGTCCACAGAAGGACTTTGTCGGCATCGATGAGCCCTTGTGGTCTAACGTCAGCGCCTTCTATCAGCTAGGCGCCCAAAAGTTTTCAATAGGGTATGTCAGCCCTTTTCTCCGTGGCTCCTCGACTGACCTGGGTCGAAAGCCAGCAAAACTCGACACTCCGGCTACGTGGGCGCCGCCTAGTTTTGGAATACCACAATGGCTCACCCTGTGGAACAGAAGCTTCAAATAAAGATAATAAGCGTCGAAAGTCATCTATCTTTTCCTTCCACTGTGACAAAGACCCCCTGGCTGCGCCGTCCTCTGGCCTCGTAACCTACGTGGGCACTCTGGATGATGATTGTGCCTACTACTTCGAAGTACTTTCCAACGTGGCCTGTATTACGACGGAGCCAGCTAAACAATCAGTTGGACCTGGCGCGGTGTTCGCCATAATTGGTTTTGTTGCCATCTTAGTATACTTACTCGGTGGCGTCTTTTACCAGCGCAATGTCGCACATGCACGCGGCTGGCGCCAATTGCCTAACTACAGCATGTGGGCTAGCATTGGAAATTTTGTTACAGTAATTTCCACCTTTTTTACCTTCGCTCCTGCCAGTGCCTGTGCTAAAATAAACGTGCTAGAATGTGTACTTCATCACCGTATCGACTTGTACAAGCTTTCTGCCACATCGTCTTGGCTATACAGTGCTATCTAATAGCTACGGGCGCGGGCGACCCAATCGTGTTGAAGACGAAAATCGTCTTATTGATCAGCTTGATGAAGAGTGGGAAGATTGAGGCATATATGAAAACCCACAAGCCCTACCGAACCAACGACAAAAACAGTCCTTATTTTTTGTACTACTACTGCCACTCCACGATAATAAGCGGATTAGCTGGTCAAGAATTGTGCATATGGGTAGCGTTAAGGAAGCTAGTTGCAGAGGCGCACAGTAGCAATGTGTTTCGTGATTGGTTAGGCTGGCCTAATGCAGCGAAATATCAACCCTGTATTATAATTTCATATCTGACCCTTTTACACCTGGGCAAGCTGACGCTGTTCATACTCAATCAGTCCCCCTACCCCACCATACTTCGCCTAATCGTCTTCGTGCTTTCGCTTCAAGTGCCTTTTTATCGTAGTACCCGGGACTTTTTTTGCCTTGGTGGCCAACTCGCGCGTCGTGCGCGAGCTCTTAGCTTCGAGTGCAGTTTTATTTTCTTTTTCGACTTCCACTTCGGCGTCTCCGGGCGGCGGCACATCCCCTGCTAACAATTCGCGCCAGCTACCATCTAGAACCTTTGGATCATTACCAAAGAGAGCCATTTTATATGCCTCCTTCATACCACTCATGCAAATAGTACGTCTTGCAGCAAAATCGAACATGGGCTTCGGATAGTGACCAGGAATCGCCGGTGAATCCCATGGGCTATCGGCAATAACAACACCTGCCCTTTGTTGCTCCGCACGCGGTGCCTTCCAAGGCTCGTAAATGTATTTTTCATTGAGAGCCTGCAGCTCGGGAACATACTTTCGCACAAAAACACCGTGTTTGTCGTATTTTTGTGGGAAGGCTATGGGGCTATAGCAACGAAAGTATTGCGTAAAAAATGCTGTGCAAGAGAGCCATTGCCAGTTTCCAGCGTTGCAGGCCCTTTCATGATCTAGCAATAATTCCTCGAATACCTCGGCTCCGCGCTCCCACGAGATATAGCAACCACCACGGGTAAGGAAACATGCGACGGCATGGCGACCAAGATGATGGATCCACCCTTCTTGTCGCAGCTGACGCATAAGGGCGTCAATCCAGGGAAAGCCCGTTCGTCCATATTTCCATCGCTGAAACCATTCTTCTGCTTGAGGCGAGTCGATATGATACTCCCCCGTGGCGCGCTTGCTGCTAGGGTCAACCTTGCTCTGCAGATGCCACGGAACAAAACGACAATGAGAATTATAGAGAGTCTGACTAAAGGAGTGAGAAAGAGCCGCATGTGCGCCGAAGTACATTTCCCGAAAAAGGAGCTGTCCCACCAATGAAACCGGTGGCTGTGAAGCTTTACCCTTGAAGCCATCCACGGTATCTTGAACACGCCAATAGAATTCCCGGATACCTAGGCTCCCGAAATGAAGATGAGACGAGAGAAGTGTAGTTGATTGCGGTTCAAAAGCTGTCGGTGATGTATTCGGCTTTTCAAAAGTTGCTGTATATTTTTCATCGGCAATTATCTTCTCAAGCATCTCTAGCGCAATTTTTTCACCTCCCTGGTGTGGAGATGTTGCCATAGGAAGTCCAAGTTCTTCCAGAGTTGGTACTGAAAAGTCTCCAAGAGGCCCGGCGATATTCTTAAAAGAGTATTCATCAGATTCTCTTATACTGATGCTTAAATCTGCGTTTATCAAAGGTGGCTCATGCTCAAATGTCACTGTTGTCTCTCCAGGATCTGGAATTGCTGTTGGTGCTGGAAAGGGGCGAGGAATTTTACCTAGCTTGGGACCAGCATTTTGAACTTGAGTAATGCTCATAGTCGGTCTGTTGTTGTTCTTCTTAACAAGCTCGTCACTGTCCCAGAGTGTCCGACCAGACCGTACGAGTACCTCCACACCAGCTACTTTTGCAGCCATCATTACTAATGCATCTCTTTCTTTTGAATATGGATCTGTATCTTTTTCAAAAACTAGATGGGTAATATTCCAAGCTTTAAAGAGCTTAGGGAAGATAGTTTGTGGGGCTTCCCGTATGACAAATAATTTGGATTTTTTGTTAATCTGTGTAATCTTCTTTGAAACTTCATTCTGACATTCAATTCTACGCTTAAGTTAGCTAAGGAAGCAATATCTGGGAAGTTATTCAAACTAACAAAAACTTCCAGCGGTTCGATCCAGCTTTGGTTTTGTATACATAATGTGGATCCCAGATCCAAATTGGCCAAAATACATCCGGTTTTAGGTCTAGTGCTGCTTTTAACGCAGGAGAGTCATGAAGGCGTAAATCAGTACGAAACCAATATACAACTCGCACCTTGCTCATGCCGGGATATGTTATTTTTACTAGGAGTCGAATAACGCGTCTGAACTCCTGTAAGGTCGAATGAGCTGGTTGTAAAGAATTTATTTGGGAGAAATGAACGTTAAATTATCTGCTCTTCTAAGGGTACCATGCTTGATTCTTGTGTACAAGGAATGACCAGGGTATATGAGAGTTTCGGCAGAGGCCCAAGCTCTGGATTTGCTCCATAACTAGCAAGTCTGGACTCACATATCGAAGGTGATCTTCTGTTTAAACTGTTAGGTCAAATCCGATAAACTCAGGGAGTGTAAAGATATGCTGTCGTTTGGCGAGCGATTCGCAATTGATTTAGGAGGGATCGAACCGTGCAGAATACTAGCATAACTCAGCCATTTACAGGGGGCCCAGATATAAGATGTATTTTTAGTCAGTGTTGGGACATGATAGCACGCGATCGTAATTCTCACGTACACGCGTAGAGACAAGAAAAGCCCAAACCAGCTTACCACCCTCAGTTAAATAGAGGGATTATGGACTAGTGAAATATAATCATTAGTTACAAGTTAAATAATAAACAAATAATATAAGCTGAGAGTGCGCTTGCTTTGACTATGGTTAACACCTACAAGCCTGGAATCTTGGAGACAAAAATTATTCACCCACCGGCGACTTCCTCTATCGTGTAAATTTCCTGTGCTTTGTGTTGAGCCCAAATGGTAGGCGGTAATGAATCGTTGGCCCGTGTGCAATTTCTTCCGAATCGCGAAACTTGGCTCTGGAAGAAATGTACCATTTTTTTGAATACTTATGTTACTGGCTGGAAGTTTACATCAAAAAACACAAGCCAATGATATATTCTTTCCGTGTGTAAAGCCGGCGACGAATTTTTCACCTTCCAGTGGTGCCGATGTAATCGCTCAATATGCTCTGCATATCTGGGATAGCCAAGAAGAATCACGTCCGAATCGAAGTCGGAAGCAACCTCAAGTACATCTCCATTTGACGACTTCTCGACAATGCCTCTCCTACCATTCTAATCTGAGTCCTCAACCTCTTTCCAACCACGCATAATCTCGCCTCAACGACCAATAAAGAACTTGTTCCAATTGCCAACAGGAGCTTGCCTCATTCATTACCGGCCATACCCACGACAAATTTACGACGCTACGTATATCCGCAAGGAGGAAATTAAGTCATAATATACAAAGCTCGGGTCATGGTTTATGGGGGACTGATGCTCTGATGGGGCTCTATATCTCGAGGAAGGATAAGCGGCTGAGATGTGGAGCGAGGAGGAGAAGGGGTCTTTGAAGACCATGCTGGGACTAACATTTTCGAGGGGTTTTCAACTTTGGAACGTTTGTGGGCGCCAAGATTAAAATTTCGGCTGATTAGCCATGAAGGCTTCTTTTGTCGGTATTAGGAGAACTCCGCACCCAATTGTTTTTGCGATTTTTTCAGGCTACCACGCACCCGCAAACGGCCATCGTTACGTTGGCTGGAGAGGGGAGATAATGAAGGGCGACGGGCTCCTCTGAGTGTATGATCGGATGAGGACTCTTGAGGGGTTGTACTGTTTGAGGGAACCTGTATGGGAGGTATAGGAGGGGGTATACTACTAGCACAGGTATCCTTGGCCTGTAGGCAGAGAGGACCTGCATGTCCTACATGGTCATAGACTTACACAGGACAATAAAGTAAATTAATGATAATATTATAGTCTTACTGCGTTTTTCGGATCATGAGCCAAAGCTTAGCGCCCCCTGCACTCTGGCAAACCATGTCGTGGCGTGCATAATGCTCTCCAGTGAGACAAGCCGCTTTCCAAAATCGAAAACTAAAGGACGAAGGCTGAGCACTTGTCAGTGGTATCCTCTACGAACACGGGTGTGAAATAATCAATCAGAGCCTAGATTCAGTCACGAACAAGGGTGAGATGAATCACATCTGATGGATTGTCGGCGTGAAAGAGTTATACTCGGTCTATTGGTGGAAGAATCATTCGACAGAGATTTCACGGCTGCAAGAAAGTTGAACAAAAACACATTACAATCAACATTCGATTCACGAGTAGACCCAGGTCTAACTGGGGGTCGTATTCAAACAATCGATACCTCTCACACTACTTATAGGCTTGCGACAGAGCATTTCTCAGTTGATCCTACATCTGCGACTCACCTATTCACACACGTCCTAACGAGGATAGACATGAAAAAAATAGGACAAATACGAAGGAGAACAGTAGGAGATGTACACCGAGGGGATTACGCAGATCCTAAATTACGACAATAACCCAACAATGCGATGAGGAGGTGCAAAGCCAGCACAAGGCCGAGATCTAGGACGATATATTTATTTCGGAGTCAAGGACAATGTGAAGGGCTTGGCCGCGTGGTGGCCGAAGCTGAGGAGGAATTTACGCTACGGAATGTATACATAGCAGATCTCTGGACAGTCGGTTTTCGTATGATTTAACACATTGGTGTAATCTAAGGTTTTTCAGTCATTTAGGCGAGATGAGGTTTATTGTACTTACATGGTAGTTAACCCGATCTAGCTCGACCGCACTCGTCTTAAAACTCTAAAAGGAATGCGAAGGGTTCCAGTTGCCTAGCACATTGATTTGCAAAAAAATCGAAAGCACCCAATTTTGAAATTGTTTCCATTCTTGTTATCAGCCTACCTATTCTCACTCATCTCTTTCATTCAAATCACTGAAATATATCAATCAGGTTAATGTTCTACGATTGTTTACCTTGCGAACATTTAGAAACTAGAGACTGAGTCAACGAGACACGTGATTATATAAATGAAGACCTCCTGGGTTATTCTTGTTGACGTGATAAGAATTTAGCCGGCGTTAACGTATTTGAGAATGCAATATTGTTGTACAAGGTAGTCGTGAATTATTGCTGCATGTGCCGACTTTTTCTGCGTTGTTAAATTTGACTTAACTTGGCTCTGAGAGAATATTTCACTTAGGGTTGTAGAGGACACCGTCGGCAGGAGTTTAGTCTCTGACCTCGGAAATTCATCACCTTCCAGAAATGCCATCGTAAATTCTCTGTATGATCTACGTATATATGTGAGAATTGAGTCAAACTGCATCCGAATCGAATTCAAATGCTAACATCAGCATGTCTATCACTGATGACAAATCTTTGTCGAATATTGTGTTCCTGTCGTTATACGATGATACCCTTGCACGTCACTGCAAAGATCAGTGTACAACAATAACTATGCAATGGATGGGATAGAATGCTATGGCCTTGGTATTTGAGTTTTTGTGTAACTAGAGTCCGTTCCTATCAAGCACCTTGGGATCCATTCTGACCTAGGCTACACTTTGTACAATGCTGCTATCTTCTTTTACTTGAATGATCACTGATGTATTACCCGTGATAAATATTCATTCATTTAAGTATTTACCCGTGGAATTCAGCCAACCTCCCATGAAACTTTTGGTAGCAATGGAGACTGCTTGTGCGGGAAAATGTCTCTAAATACCTGCAGTCTCAGGCACGCAGGTACGTATATACATCTACATTTCTCTTCTTTGTAAAATTAAAGGCCATCTTGATCCAATGCACCATTTGCGTGTCGGGTGCTGTACATGCTTCGGAAACTTATCCGATGTTTTTCTGGCATAATTAAGAGTTAGTGATGAGAAAGAATTCGAACCACACATCTGATCTGATCGTGGTTAGCTTCATGTTAATGGTGATAGGGAATGTGTTGACATATAAAGACGATACATGCCGCGAAAGCGATTGGGAATCCTCATCGAAGTAAGGGCTATTTTACTCAATCTCGGCTCTGCAGACTCTACAGTTATAGCCGGAGGTTCGCAGGGCACACCTCTGACAGGTATTGAGTTTCGTATACCAGCAGAATTTTAAGAAACAAATAAATACTTCAACTATCATGATTTGGCGCCTCAAGGCCCGTGCAGGTATTTTCGGAAGATAAATGTGTGTGGAAGACTCATACTCTGCTTTAATTTGCAGTTACCACCGCAAGAGACTGTGGTGTGTCGGTACTGCTATAATCTAACCAGCTTTCTGCTGTCTCTACTGGGGTAGGTAGTCAAGTTACCAAATTCTGCTTGGTAGTGCAGCTCGGATTGTAGAACACTGCACCATCTAGCCTAGGAATGATTGTGATCTGGGCTCGAGGTGGTATCGGCTTAACTCCTTACATTCTGGAGATCTGACATAGGTGCATATTCACAAAAAAGTCACAACTACCATTAAAACTTTCTACAATTGGCTAGATGTTTACATGATTGATAAATAAAGAGCTCTCTTGAGAAGCTTTTGCTGTACTGACTCGGCGCCGTGTGCCTGACCAGCTTTCTAATTACTGTTTGCTTCCAGTTTATACTTCTGGAAAAATCTTATCTCTCCATTTTTACTACGCTCAATGTAACATCCTATCACGATCAGAAACCGATAAAATTACACTTATCCGTCCAATCCCAATAGTCCTCGTCTTTTTGGAGCTGATTTCACAGTAAAAATTTGCCATTATTGTAACGCTATCTGGTATTCCAATAAATACTATAGCTTGCATTTAAAGAGGACCCATACGTCCTCTAAAAACTTACACTGAAAAAAGACAATAATACACAAAAAAGTAGCCCTAATTTTTGATAAAAATGTGACTGTGAGTCTTGTGCCTATTTCAACGTCGACAGTTGCTTAGATATATGCACTCAGCATTCATATCGCTAATTTATCATTATAGTTCAAAAAATTTGAAACCATGAATTGACATTATCCATGTTTTGATTTGACGGAGTCCATGAGTGGTTTGCGTATCGGCTGGCGTAATTTGTCTTCTATGGACGGTCCAAATGGCATAATACAACATGAGGGCGAAATTTGGCATATTCTGGTGATTTTGTTGAGGATGAATTCATATGTGTAGGGTTATGTAATTTGATCCAACTCAGTCCCACCTATGCAAAGCTTCAGAATGGCATAGAGGATTCCAATTGCCTAGCTAGTATAACTATGAAGAGAAAATTTAGAAATTCCTTTCAAACCATAGCATCCCGAGTCAGAATCTTTACGAGTTTTTGTAGCAATAATTTTGGACTTTTAAGTAGCAGCCTATGCTATGAAGGAACAATGAGTATCATAATCTCATACTGTGTTGTGAGTATCATGTGATAGCATTCGTAGGTATCACAGCTTGGTTGGGAAAATTGATTCATATATCTTTGAAAATTACTCATGCTGATGACATACCCTCATTTCATACCTTTCTGTTACAGTTTGAATCTAGTCATTAGGCACATCTGAAGTCCTATTTCAGAATCAACAACCACTGTATACAGTGAGCTATCTACTTTTTTTTGATTTCCTTGGTTATAATGTGAGACCTTTGTAATATATTTACAGGTGATAAATTTCTCCATCATTCAGAATTTTTTCGTGAAATTTCAGGAGTTTACTGATGTGACTTTCATGCATCAATTGGTCCTCTTAAAGCCATTGGCTCCAAAGCTGATCTGTAAAATGTGAGACCATGGAATTTGAAGGGAGACTTGTCCAGCTGTTAATGGTTGACCTGTGGGAAAAAAGACAAAGTGATTCCTCAATTTGTCTCTTTTGAAGTTAAGATACTGTTGCTGTCTTTTCTCCGATACGAAGCCAGATAATGAGGCATTTATGTGCTACTTTCTTCCATATTTATATGATGAATGCCTGCCGCCTAGATTAAGTGGATAAACGTCGAGATGAAGCCGACTGCACCGTTTTCGTTCCGAACCCCGCTCAAATTGGCTTAATCAGCCATAATCGTTACTTTATTAGAGCATTTTATACTGATCCGAGTTGCAAAAGAGCTTCGATTGCGTCTCTTTCTTGTGGAGCCGGATTTGTAGCAAAGTGCGAAACTTGGAGGTGAGATAATGATAGTGAGGGCCTTGGACAGGACTTTGCTAAGACAAACGAAGATGGCCCGCCACCTCTACATGGTTTCTCGCGATTTCCAGATGAAAAAAAATGAGTTCCTGGACTAGATGTGGAATATGATGCAGCTCGTAAAGCTGCAGCTCCGACCGCAGCCCAATCCTCATCGTCAGTAATATCTGCAGAATTGTCACTCATGATCTCATCATCTTCAGAATCTTCTGGTGAGGAGCAGATTCCTTCCATATCAATAGACATTTGATCAGAATCATTCTCAGCCATTGGAATTTCAGTATCTATTGTGAAATCTTCATCGTTTGAAAACATCAATGTTTCATCCTCCCAGCCGGAATCTGGTGCAGTCAAACGAGTTCGATCGTATTTCCATTCCCTAGAACTATCGATAGCAGTTTTATACGAAAAAGCCGAATGACAATCTAAACTCTGCTTTTCATATGGCTTATTGCTCTCGTTTACTGTTGAGTGACTATCGTTTAATTTGGCGCTCCAGCGTCCCCATCCCACCTTTTCGTATTTGACATCGTCTGGAAGTTCTTTGCGGACACCTCCACTGTTAGCTCCTCCCTCTAATGCACTCACTACTAATCTCCGAGCCTTCGTTGGTGGGATCTTCGAAAATCCGGGCACGGCAGTTGTGAGAATACTCATGATATGGCGTATGGCCAATGGCCCATGATTTAGTAATATCTCAGGAAGATGATTTCTGGAGAGTAAATTCGATGTTATTACACCTGTAATATCATTACTTGACAATCCTGTTTCAAAGTTGCATTTTTCGGACACCTTCGGCTCTTGGTCAACATTATCCCCTTGAAGTTTGAGATCTGACTCCATAAGCTTGTGTGACTGGCGGGTCGTTATGGAGCGTGACCCATAAAAATCAAGTCCATAAGGTGACTTAGAGGGTGATATAGAGTTGGGAGGAGTTGGCAAAGAATGAGATTTTCCTAGTGCAGTACCACCTCTTGCACTTATAGCAGAGCCGTTGGTACCAACAATAGTCTTTGGGATATCACGAGCAGTAGCAACCGAGATAGACATTTTGCTTGTAATGATGGGAGACCTTGGAAGAAAATAAAGTCAGATAAAATTTACGGATAAGTGTTAAACATTGCCCTTATGAAAGACACTCACTATTGATTTGATAGTAGGTTAGAATTTTTTGCGTTATAGGTTACTGGCAGAGATAGCGGGCACTTGAAATTTATCTGGTGAACAGCTTGAGCAGGGCGGTATCTGGTGAGAAGACAAATCGGTGGAAGTCTTTGTGTTATCCTCGTGGCGGTATTATAAATTGTAGAACTGATTTTCTTAGCAGTGAAACTTTGGCTGGAGATTGTTGAGGAGCGATGGTGATGTTGATATTGAAGATGATGATGAGCTGTTGGTTCATGCCAGATTTGGAACAGGTCCCACTCACCCATCGGGCTGATACAAGATAACACATAGCTTACTGGTTTTACAAAACTAACAGGGGTGGAACTGTAGACGGCACAGTGTGGATCTAGCTGGGGGGGGCCGAATTCTGCAAGAGTTTGTCGATAAACTTTAATTGTTCACTGCCTGTCATACCCCAGTCAGTTATGGTTGCTGGCCAATCAGCCTTGGTTTACATCTCTAAATATATCGGGCTCTTGGCATGTGATAGATTCTGGGGCTTAATCGGATTTATTACGCTATCAAGATGTGTCGTATTACGGGGAAAAAGTTGGATGACAAGGGAAAGAGGTAGGTCATCGTGGTTTAGTCATCAGGGTATTTATACCGAGCTAATCTTCTTTAGTGAGGTGGATCCCCGGCCGCTTGGACGGCAGCGATAGATAAACGGACACGCGATAAAGCTGAATTAATCAAGCGCATTGAATCCCACGCTGGCCTGGCAGTGCTAGTTGATACTCCGCACGCAACCTCGATTGATTGCGCTATGGAACACGATTCAATGGTATCATCAGACCGATCTGTTGATCAAATCATCACACCTACCATCATTTCATACATTGATGCAGCATCTGTTCAAGTCCCATCGCGTAGTGACCGTTGAGCTTTAGGGTTGACGTCTCGTGTGCCAGTTCCTTGAATAGCACATTGTTATGCGTAATTGTTGCTGGGTTCACCTTCCGTTCATCGCAAGCTAATAAATTGCAAAGTTTTCCAACTGTCTAGCTCAACTGTTCATGATAAGGTCATGTAGACCCTTTCACCATGCTAAAAGCTCATGATTTGCTCCACTTTACGCATCATGCTCCGGCAGCGGTGCTTCATTTGAACCCTTATATCCAATGAACGTGAGCCATGTAAAATGACCTTGGCTTAATCATCATCTCCTCTACTTTGTACGTCTCCTCACGACGAGTTCATGGATAGTTCGGAATTAAGGTTAAACTTAGGGCACATGGACCTCGAAACTTATAGGTTCACGCACGAAAATAAATATTTAACCATCCGATGTGGTGACTGTAGGCAGAGCCCTAAGATTTTAGATATCCCACTTCCCTAATTAATACCTGGGAGATAACGTACCTTCAATCACACCCAAGCAATCCTTACGCTTTCTGGACTGATGCAGACACACACACTCACACAAAACGTGTCAGTAATTTAATATGACCATACCGCCCATCGCGGCTCAAATGAACTACCGTGCCAACACGCCGATTAAAAATGACCTTATCTTTCATCCCACATGCCCTAATAGTCCCATCAATCCATAAACCTTGTCAGTGTTCCATTGTGCTACTGCAATAGTGCCGAATTGACTAAGAATGAACCAATTCAAGTCAGCATTTATATCTTCGATCAAAAATTCAGAGTCTAGAATTACGAGCCGCGAACATACGGCTTTAAGCACTTCAGCTTGTTCGGTGCATTGTTCAAAAACTCTCTTATACTGTCGAATGCTGTCTCGTAGCATTGCCTCACGTGACAGCCGCCCCTCACAGATTTCTTTCATGCGAAGTTCCATTTCTTTTCTCAAGAAAGGTTTGCTCAAACTTATTTCAAACCCCATCTTATCATACCCATCAATCAAAGCGACACCGAGTGTTGATGGAATAAATTCTTCCATTGCACCACGGCTTGCCGCCGGAGCAGCTGAGCCGCCTCGCCCTCCCCGACCTCGCCTAGAGCCCCTCCCTCGGTTCCCACCTCGGGGAGGTCCCTCGTCGTTTTCGTTACCGGTGTTGGTACTACCACCTCTCCGCGGCCTTGTAAACACATAATTCCTCTCTTTTATCTTGGCAATATGTTCAGCCATGGTAGCATCGGTGCCAATTCCATTAGCATCCATCAAACTGATAAGTTCGGGCTCAGTGAGGTAGCCAGGTGATGTTGTTTTACCTTCAAATATCATGGCCTCAAATGGCTCGAATCGTTCACCCATTGTAAACTTGGGTAGAGTGACACTATTATTCCAATTTTCATAAGGATATACCTCGAGGTAATTTCGGGCCAAGACGACCACACCATGTGCACCGAAGACCTCATCCCCGTAACCAATATCAACGTTTGTTGTCTGACCTTTAGCATCGTCTGAGCAGCATGCGAGGAAGCGACGCGTTATAAACTCATAGATTCGACTTTCTTGTGCATTCAAATTTGCTGGTGATACCCATGTGACAGGATGTATCGGCGGATGAGCTTTATCATCATTTCGACCCTTGCGCGGCGAAGTGAAGGCTCCATCTAAAAGTCCTTGGGCATATTGACCCCATCGACCATCTTGAACCTGTTTTTCTATTAATGATTTCAAATTGATGGCACTATCGAACCTATCGGTCTCAGTTCTTGGATAGCTGATGAATCCTTTTTGGTAGAGTACTTCAGCACAATTCATCGCTTCATGGCTGTTCATTTGAAGGAGTCGGCTTGCCATCTTCTGCAATTCTACGGTAGTTAAGGGAAGAGGTTTCCATTTACTGGTCGGTTTTTCTTGAACTTTTATCACCTCTGCTATCTTTGCTCCAAGGCACCGTTCAAATAGAATCACAACGGCTACGCGATCAAAAAGTCTAACTCGTTTCCAATTAAATACGACATCCACCTTATCACGTCGATGAGTGACTTTGATGCCCCAAAATGGCTCTGGTGTGAAGTTTTTCACACGAAAGTAGCGGTCGACAACAAAACCAAGTGTTGGGAACTGACATGATCCTGTGGAAACTTAGCATTCTGCTTAATTTTTTAGTTGTAGAAGAAATTGTAACCGTAGCTGATCACCCTATTTTTTCCATCTGGAGTTTTGGACAGAGCACCACAGATAGGTCTTAGTGTCAGTGTGAGGTATCTTGTAAAAGCAAGCCCAATTCTTAAATCGACTTCAATACGTGCCGCTACCGCATCAACTTGACGGTCATCAAGCCTCGTTGGGTTTTTGGCAGCACTGATAACATGACTGGTAGCGTTAGGATGAAACTTATTGGTTTAAATTTGTAGATATTACAACGCACGCCTTTTCAATATTGCTAAAGCGAGCTCGTAAAATCTGAAGACTTGGATTTTGTTTGAGAGCTTCCGCTCGAATTTCGCCACCGATGTGCTCTCCTTCTCTATCACAATCAGTCCATATGAACATAGCTCTCGCACCTCTTGCATTTTGAGTGATATTTGTTGCAATTGATTTCTTTGCCTATCCAGCACAATTCAGTATTTTCGAATGTCATACACCAAGACAAAAAATTCCATACTGCATCGACAACCACGCGTACTGGTGCCTGAAATAAACTTTCTGGTGGTGGATATTCCCAATTCTTGTAATCGTCAGGAAACCTTGCTTCGGTCAAGTGACCAGACACAGATGTCATTAGGACACTGCAAAGGCCCAACTCTCCACCAAAGTCAAAATTGAAGGAATAATTTTTTATGAACTGATTGCCTGTGTTTGCCTGTGGTGAATGGGACAGAGGTTAAATCTACACATAAACCAGGTCGTTAGGTCGACTCACAGTCGATAGTCGACCACCAGCGAGATGGCCTGCCACAGCTTTGGCGATAGAATTTTTCTCGGCCACACATAGAATCTTCTGCATCGTTCCTGCTGTTCTTGATGGCTAACTCATAAATAGTATGTCTAACACTCAAAATTGCAAAAGATCGCTGCAGGGTGAGCCCTTTAGACTGCCGGGGATATGACGGCACGTTTGTATAGATTTGGGCTCATAGACGCGTACTGCTTAAAAGTCCGCGTCACGCTAAGCCGACGGTAGTTACATGGAGCAAACCGGCCTCCGGGCGGGCTCGATCAATCGAGAGCGCTTGTGCAAATGTTATTACGGCGACTGTTGAACAGGTGTTTCGAATTTGAACTCTTTAACATGACCGGAAAGGACGGAACCAATAGATTTTAAACGTGACACGGGTAGTTGGGCCTAAAGGCTCATTGCTACCTTCATGTCCGGCAATTAAGCCAGAAGCGAAGAAAGAAGAGAAAAAAGAACAGTTGATATTTGAGTAGAGGTACCTTTCGCCGCATCGTGTAGAGTAGTTAATATTTGCACACGTTCCAAATTAATTACTTTGGAAAGAGAAATTAGCAGTTTGCCAAACAACTATAGGAGCTGGCTTCCAGCTGTCATTACTGATGAGTTAATCAATGCCAAGATGTCTGGCCAAACTGGCTCAAGTTTTTGCCAGGTTTTGGATTTCAATTTCAAGTCATGCTAGACTTGAACGTAATTAGGCTACATGTACCAGAATCAACATTAACTACTGAAGACCATGCCATAAAAAATTTAGCCTAATCGGCAGTAATTATTACTCATAATGTCTTGCCAGCCTATACGAGCTTATGATATGGGAGAATGCTTTTGTGAGGAGAGACGGATTATTTGATCCTTGGCAAGTGTGTTTCGAATCTGATTCAACCTGTTAATACTTTCAGAATATGGCCAGAAAACCAATGGTTGTATCATTGTTTGTTTTTGCCAAAGGCTCAAAGCACGCTTTTTGCACCGCTTGTGGCTACGTCGATAACAAAAGAGTTGGTGTCGAGGTAACCCGGACCCCAATAGGTCAACACTTTATTTGTTCATGACACCTAATCAATCTCCTATACCAACCAGTAAAGGTCAAGCCATTAGAGATGGAGCTGCTCGCCATGCAGTCTCTCGCAGATTGCGCTTCTTTTGATAAGACTATTCATCCGAACTTGCCACAACTATACGAACTTCCACATCAGATCCTTCAATCTCTGAATAGTTTAACTGCACTCAAGGAAATTTACCAGAACAGCGATCCTTTTGTTACGGCACTAGCCTTTTCTCTATTACTCGCACCTACATTTCTTATCGTGTCGGAGTTCAACAAAAACTACTCTCAGGTGGACAGGCTATGGAGTATCCTACCATCCATTTACAATATTCACTATGTTGTTTATGCTCGAATATCAGGGCTTGAGACAGAGCGCCTCAACCATTTATTAGCTTTCAGTATTGCATGGAGTGTAAAAAATCATGTTCCCCTCCTCAAATATCCAACTGATTCTCTTCTTAGCTACGATTAACCTTTAATTACTACAGAAAGGGAGGTTACAATAGAGGCTCAGAAGATTACCGATGGTAAGAAAATCAGAATTTGATTATCTAATTACTAACTCTCTCATCAGGGCAATTATTCAGAAAAGATTAGGCCCATCTCTCTTTTTTCTGCTAAATATTTTCTTTATTTCTCTAGCTCAAAGTCTTCTTCTCTTACTTTTGACCACTCCTGCCTACATAATGCTTGTGTCATCTCAGTTCATGGGGAAAATGTCTCTAACCGACTATATGTTTACTCATGCATTAGTAGGGCTTGTCATCATCGAGTTTGTCGCAGATCAGCAACAGTGGGGTAAGATATAAATTCACAAATTGACTTTGGAGCTCAATTCTAACGACTTTCTCCTAAGACTTTCAAGAAGCAAAGAAACTATATCTCAACAGTGCTCAGAAACCGGACCAGTATAAGCCAGAAAACCTCGAGCGTGGCTTCGTGGTCACAGGTTTATGGTCCTGGAGCCGACATCCCAACTTTGCGGCTGAGCAGGCTATTTGGATCATCGTTTATCTATGGGGATGTTGGACCACTAGAACTCTCTATAACTGGACATTGGTCGGCGCAGCATCATACATTGCTCTCTTTCAAGCCTCTACGCGGTTGACAGAACTTTTGTCTGCCCAAAAATACCCAGAATATGCTCTATACCGAAAAGATGTTGGAAAATTCTTACCACGGCTGAATCAGATTGTGACTAAAATTAATGGTTCAAGACCTCCAAATACGGGAAAGGAGTCCAAAATTAAATAACTGTGCAATCAAATCAAAGTAGTATTCACATTTCAACAAAAATGCAAGGCAATCTATTTTCTCCGGAAATTTAATCGAGGAAAGTACTTGTTGGCCACACTTGTAAAACCATTTTCCATGTCTCATTAACAAGATATACGAATCGGGGATTAACTATTATAAATACAAGAACTAGTCACTGATTGAAAGAGACTGAATTAGACGATCAACTCTAGAAGCGCCCTAATAAGGTCACTACCTTTGACTCCATTAAAATATATAATCTATCAGTAAAATGTATTATCTATAAATTTAAAAATTAGTTATCATATTTTTTCTGTTAGAAATCCATAAACAATTGTTTTTCTAAGTAGTTGTATTGCGCTTATTATAATTTCATAATCTAAGAAATAATGTCTCTTTTAAGTTTAAGTTTGATCTTTGTAAAGATAGTCATTATAAGTCAGTGACGTCGCTTTTAGTTGAAAGATTTATCCTAAAGTGAACTAGATTGACAAGTGAAAAAATGAGCTTCCATTTGACGAATTTTTTAGACATCGAAGCAGATGTTCTAAGATTTTAATACCTTGGACATTTTTGAAATCTCATCATTTCCAAGAGGTACCAATTTTTGGAAACAAGAATATGGTTTGGACGAGCTTACTTTGATAACCAATGCTACTAGCTACACCGTTATTCAGTGGGAGACAATCCCTAACAAAGAGGCAAAGAATGGCCATTTGTGAAGGCCAGAGGTCTACTTCTGAATTTTCGGATAACAAATAAACTAATCCGGTGGTAGTTTTGTATATGCATCTAGTTCAAGTATTGTATTTTTATACTGACAGTGTTTAGAGTGCAACGAACCATATTTATCTGGAGTAATGATATCGAATTAAACACAAAATCGCACAAAATCTAGAATTTCCTTATGAATGGTGAGTTTATGTGGAATATTTTATTTATGTCCTGAGATCGATGTAAAGCCCCTAATTATCTTGCTCGGTGATTATACGGGTTGCCTTTCAAAATTATCTTCTTGCTATGAATATCGCCAAATTCAAACGACACCATCTGATTCGAGATAAATAAATCATGAAGCTATTTTTATTAAGGAATGGTAACCATATCCTCAGCGCTATCTGGAAATATGCCAGGCCTTTTGATTCGTGCAAACCAGATCAATATTTCTTTCTAAATTTGAGCCAATTCAAATTTATTTATCCAAATATTTATTATCTCTGGTCCTTTTAACTGAAGTTACGAAAATTACTTTGTCGGCAAACAATTTTCTAACTCTCGTTTTTGACTCCATAGTTAGAGTTATATTCATGTCTTTCAAATCTGTCGTTTGTGAGGTGTAAATATTATAGTAACTGATTTTACTCGTTATGAATTATATCTTCATTTTTTTTGGATTGTACTATCAACTCTTTTAGCCGTAGTATTTACGTTCCTCTCCATCACATGTGAAGGTTTAATGGAAGAATTTCTTTGTTGTATCAATAGTCCGCTCCTTGGTTTCCAGATCTCTCGTCCCACACAACCAAGCATTAGCCAAAAATGAAACGCACTGACTTTGTGTCGCACCGATGCAAATTCTCCAGAATCAATCGTCGAAACTTTAATCCTATTTGTTTGTTGGTTTTAAGCTTGAACATTATATCCTCCTATATAAAAATTTGATTCCAGAAATTTTTAAATCCATTCAGCTTTAAAATTCATAGGCGCAAAATCACCTTCTTTGAAATGCAAAATCTAACATCTCACAGTCGTCCTCGAAGAATCCACATTCATCGTTGGGATCTTCTATCCCAAATCTTCGTCGTCTAGTTGTGATTAGAATCTGCTCAGATTCATTTGAGTTATCGGGAGTTCTCATGACACTTTCGATCGTAGATTGAGGAAGCGAATAGCAATTTATTAAATCGTCAGGATTATCAATAGAAGTAAACTTGGGACCAACATCAACTTTGGTTGTCATGATGGGACCTCCAAAAACCCAAGCTTTCTCTGGTCCGCTTTTCTTTTCTTTCATGTCATCATTTTTTTCAAAAGAGGATATTGATTTGGATGGCAGAAATATATCCGGGCAATTATAAACATGTAGCTCAACGCGTTTATCAGTATGAAGGGGTTGATAAGGGGAATTTGACTCTATTTCGGCTTGTGGGATAAAAGAATCTGTAAATTGGAAAAATTCGTTTGGTGAATATGACTGCTTGGTCTTCCAAGGTATTTCTTCAATGTCTTCCTCCGTAAGCTCTAATTCTTCGAAATTCAGATTCTGAGCTAAATCTGAAGAGCCACAGTGCTTTCCAGGTATTGGAATTTTATACTCAGCATACATCTTGACAGATGTTTTTTTACCAGAAGTGCCATGGGACCCTCGCTTTTTGGTTGAATACTGGCGAACAGTCCCATTAGAGATCGCAAAAACCAAGTCCTTTCGCTTTATACTAACAACTTGTACACAGGTCTTTGTGGGAACGCTAGAATTACGAGGTAAATGAAGCTTTGTGCCGCTGGATTTTCGTATTTCATTCATCTTTCCGGTAGCGGCTCCGACAGATCTGCTGATGCCGGCAGCCAAAGCTTGCGTCCCATGCCCGGCTTGAGATGTCATGGTTCTTGCCGAAAGACATGTGCTGCTTCGTCGTCGCCCACTGACAAGTGGCCGGGCAGCAGTCCACAAAGAGTTAACAGCGTTTGTAGCAACCCCAGTTGCTGTTAACTTAGAAACAGAACTTGTACTATCGATAACTCCTTCACTTAAATTCTGTATATTCGGTTTTGGACGGGAGGGAGGCCATGTAAATGCCCCAGGTGGGAGGTCAAGTATGTGAATTGTTCCTGGCTCAGTTACCATAGCCGCAAGCTCACTATGAGGAGAAGCCCAAGATACGTCAACAATCCTAGCAACCGTCATTCGGGAAAATTGTGCTATTTCTCGAATACGAGGACTATTACTACTAGCATCTAGAGTTTCCAATGTCAGTAAGGAATTTTTGGCATATTGTATTCTCATTAGATCCCAAACAAACTGTATATCACCCTTATTGCTAGCGGTAAAGAGTGCGAGGCCATTTGGCGAAAAAGAGAGAAAACTACAACCATGAGGCACTCTGAATGTGGTAAATGGGTGATATGATACTCCATTTGTCGATATGTGTTGTCCAAGTGTCTCGAGATCGAGTAGTGATATGAGACCAGGATTTTTGGTGACAATGGGAGTAGGAACGGATACATCGTGAGTTGCATTGGGCTTTTGACCTATATTTATTGAAAACTGGTTTATTGTATTTCCAACAGCAGATTGTGAGCTTGAGCTTCGGTAGTTAGTCCATGCTTGCTTCCCTTGCTGGGCCAGAAAATTTCCAGCTTCAATAAATTTTTGAGTACCAATCTGGACAATCTGCTTCACCACACTGCCACTCCCAGGTGTTTCAACGTTACAGTTAACACAAGGTAATGGAGGTGGATTTGATGTATGTAGACCTGGAACTTTTACTCCCTGCTTGAGACCTGGAATAACTGCTCTGAGGGTTGTTTGCATTGAGGGAGTTGGAGGGCAATATGCGAGCCAGCGCCCATTTAAAGATAAGATAGGAGAATTGAACGGTTTTCGAACCGGCTGGGATTCTGTAGGTTTCCAATCATCAAGCCCATTAGGACTCACAGTGTCGACAGCTACATCGCGATGTACGGTTGTCCAGAATTTACCAATGCAGTCAAATTTAATATCTGAAGACCTAGCATAGCTACCATAACGAAATATCCATATTTCACCTGTTATGCCAGAAGCTACTACTAAATTTCCCCTATCAGCTTGAATATTCAGGGCGCCAAGTGCACCTGAAGCTTTTGAAATATGGTTCGATGTTGGTATGTTTTGATGTATTTTTGGTAGTGATAACAATGTAGCAATATGTTTCTGAGTGCCAGATAGCGAATAAACTTCAACCGTTGTTTGAAAATATCCAGCGTTTTCTAAATCAATATCTAAGTGTGATGATTCTCTATCAATATCGTCGTTAGAATTCGATATTTTTTCTGATGGTTCGATTTCAGAGGATACGGGACCATGAATAACCAATGCTATTAGTGGAAAATCTTGAGGGTTGACGTCATTGGAAGTCGGAGGAATTATTTTAGCATTGTGTACGCCCCCACGAAGACCTTCAAGGCTGTAGGTCTTTGATAGCCCCTTCTTTGATATGTTATATAGCATTACACCACCATCGTAGCCAACCACAACAACGTTATCATTGTATAATAAATCAAAACCACAGTGATTTCCGCCATCTCCAGGAACAGTTCCCGAGGGTTGATTAGAATTTAAGCTGGGATCGGAAGTTCCAAATGCATCTGAATATGACTGACTTTGCAAGAAGGGATGCAGAGCAGGTCTGATTTTAAACCGCGTAGATCCTGGTGTAGTTTCATGGAGCGGAGTTTGGGGACGACTATCTTCGAAACTTGGCATCGGGACTCCATTTTGTTGGACACATGACTCTTTTCGTCTATTCCTAGATGGTGAGATCAATGATTTGTACTCATATGAAATGTCTGCATGTTTTCGAGGAACCCATTCTATGTTTATAGGCTTTCCCTCATAAGGCCTTGATGGTGGGTTATCAAGATTAATTAGGTTACCTGAAAATTCTGACTGGACAGACATATGCTTTGCTCTTCCTTCTAAAATCATTGGCTTCTCTAGATCTATAGACAGACTAGATGGGACCTCATAAAGGGAAGTAGGAGGATGCCTATTATTTGATGTTGTTGTCATTATAGAATCCGGTTGAGAAGGAAGTGTCAAAATTGGATTGTCAGGCGATATCATGTTTCTGCTGCAAATATAAGTAAGGTTTTCGATTGAATGATCTTGAGAAGTTATACTGTATTCTATGCTTGGCCACTACGGTCAATGTTCCAGCTTTGTTACCGAAGTCTTTAGAAGCCCCATTTTTCTTCTCAGTATTATTGTGAGAATGAACTCTGGCCAGTTTCGTTTTTCGAGATAAATTTATAGGATGTTTGGACTGATTTAAAGAGACATTAGAGTCCTGCTCACTTGAAGGGGGCATTCACGCAGATTCTATAACCCTGCAGACCAACCGGACATCAGCCGGAGACCCGTGGAAGGCTAGGACTTTGTAAATCTTTGTGCAGGGCGACTTAAGAGCAAGAGGGAAATAGCGTAACGGAATTGGTATGGCACGCGCTTTGATGATTGAGCTCGGAACGCTGCAGAAGATCTGGAAAAAGACTGGGTGTTTCTCCTTGTTTGGAAGGGAACTGTCAAAAGATTCAAGCTTCTCTAGAAGCTCGACCTATTGTTTGCCTTGTGTAGACGAGTGGGGGTGGATCTTGGAATTCAATGGAGGGGAGGGGAAGGCGGTCAGATGGATGCAAACAGTTTAGTTGCCCACTCTGTACTGACGAATCAGTGCCATCAATCACCGATCCTAGGGTGTACTCCCCATATGCAAGTTATGGGCTTTCAGATCAGGAACCGCTACGTCAAGAACCGTACACTGTCGGGCGAGTCCCGAGTCCAAGCTGTTTCCATACTTTGAGAGTAGAGGGCAGTTCCAATGCCGCAATAGGTCCAAGCAGTTCCTACTACCTAACACTCTTACACAACAACAAGTAAGATCCGCCACCCTTGCGGATAAGAAATATCAATAGAGATATGCAATGAAGCTTTGATACATCTCTGATTGTTTAGTAATCTTCATTCGCCGTCCTGCGTTGTCTCAATCGCGCGTCTTTAACGGGGCCCGAGAGCCTAACAGCATCGGGCCGGATGATTTTCAACGTTAATTTGAGTCTCAGCTTTATCAAATGGCACAGGCCGGTATTACTATAATTTTTTCTTGCTCGAAATTTTTGCCTTCGCCGGACGCTTTCTGTTACTCCGAATCATGACGACACTCAAAAAAGAGCCGACCACAGCGGAACCAAGCAATATTAGAATAACCGGTATGCGAATTGCCCAAACCCTTGGTGGAAATAAGTTTTGAAGAGGATGATCAGAGTCGACGAAAGGCTAGATTTATCTGTTAACTCTGCACATAGTTATGAGTTTGGTTTGAGGATATACCATCAGAAGAGTCCAGGCGGTATAATAGAGGAAAACTGCTGAGGCAGCGATAAGCATTGCGAGTCCAACTGAAGCGTCCAGCTGTATTTTATTAGCTTGTTATTCATATACATCCAACACTTTTGATATCACATACCATCGTCACAGTGTTGCTGACGGAGAGTGCAAGAGTGCATGCAATAGAATTTTATTTATCACAAAATTTACAGTTTGGTTCTAGCGCTAAGCTAAATTTCCACAAGGCGAAACAATGAAAGACTCCATATGCTTGGAGCCACATGCATACTGAGACTAATAACTTTAGTCAATAATGCATGTTCAATTCCTAAAAACACTTCTTCCTTTCCAATGTCGCAATAAATATATTTGGATAAGATGTGTTCACACAGATTTAAACATTAATCTCTGAGTAGAGAAGCTGCATAACTTTTCAAGTCCTGAAAACTCACCCAAGCCTAATAGTTTAACGCCCATTACAGTCATCCAAGAGATATATTATTATTTCGTCAGATGATTTTCCTCGCGCAGCTGGTAGGCAATACAAAAACTTAAACGACAGTATACATAGTATTAACAGCATTGGCAGTCCTTTGATAAGCCAAATCATCGCATACACAAGCTACTTTATTTGCAGCGAACAGGCTGAGATCATACCTAGAAGCTTATGAGAGAAATTTACTGAATAGCCTGCCCTAAAAACTGAAGATTTTTGACTGCACTCTACAAATCTGAATTTGTGGGAACACATGCTTTTGGGATATTTTATTTTTTAGATATTCCCGCGCAGTGTAAATTAATTTACCTGATAATCTATGTCACGAATTTTAACCATAAATACAACTCCCTTCAAATAAAACGTTTTATTATCACACTAAAATTCCGAATCAATCGTCTCGACAACACCTGAGCAGGGCCCAGAGCAGCATAGCCACGAAGATAAGAAGCGAACACATTGAATTCAATTCCTATCTGCACAGAAGAAATGTTCCGGAAGTAGATAGCCCACGATGCCAATGTGGATATCCGTCCCAGAATGTGAAGCATATGGTCATGGCCTGCACTAGCTGGGCCAAAGGAAGAGGAGAAATATTAAGAAAGGCAGAGAACCGGTCATTTGGGGCCATGATGAACAGTCCAAAAGATATATCAAGGACTACAAAATGGATCCAGCAGGAAGGATGGCTAGAACAGTTTCGACTTACTGTTGAAGTCAAGGCTACGAGGAGGGAAAGAGAAGAGGAAAGAAGGTTGAGAGACTTCTCCCAGTAGCAAGGAAGGGAACGGTATCCACACTGAACATGACAGTGATAGTGCACTTCCTAAAGATAACACAGCACCACAGTCCAGACAAATAAGAAGTTGAGAAGTTGATGGAATTTTACCCATAAAGGTTTCCTCCTACATAAATATTAGAGTTCGTAGACACCTGCATGGGCCCATAGGGCGCCTAATCGGGACAAATGAAATCAAATTCAAATTCAAATCGCCTCGTCAAAGTTTAAAAATAGATGTTTCTCAGTTTATTTTCAATCCAACGCGCTACCCCTAGAAAATTAAATTCTATACGAGTCGAATTCGAGCTTAGCATCTAATTAATTTAACTTAACCTGGTTTAGCGCCTTACAGGCCCAAGCAGGTGTATACGAACTCATGAATTTTTCCATGATGTTAAAATCAAATGCTTAAGCTCTAGGTCCACTTTGGGTACAAGACTAGTGGAGTCGGCGGGGATCACTGCTTACAGGCCTAACTCATTCCAACCGCAGGATTCACTACAGAAATAGAAGAAGGTAAATTATAACGTAGAAGAAACCACCTGCTCCATCTCCCAGATCTAAACTTCCTCCTTAATCCGATTAACTATATTCATTTCTTAGAGAAACGGCACTTCTCGACCCGCTCCCTTTAGTGGGCTGTTCGTCCTCCGTTGTGGTAATACAACGCCGGGTAAAGATCAGATTCCATCAGCAGTTCTACGCCTGGCCTAGCCCCTGTTCCAGAATTAGTTTTAGATCTATGTTAAGCATGTATGTGCACAGGACAGCATCCTAGATGCTTCTGACGGCAAATTTAGCTATGATTGGAAAACCAAATAATCTTGATATGAGCTCTCCAAGGCTGTATCGACCTATTGCACTCCTATCTGTGCTGGGAAAAGGGCTTAAGAGACTAGTGGCAAGACGAATGTTATGGACAGCTATTAAGTACAAAGTACTCGCTGGACAACAATTCGGAGCATTAGCACTTCGTTCAAGTGTAGAACTTACAACCTGACGTACTCATGACATGGAGATGGCATTAGCTAAGAGTGAAACTGCCACAGTAGCCACCCTAGATGTTAAAGGGGCCTTGTATTCTTCCTTCCAAGAAGACTGGCTCGACGTCACAGGGAACAAGGCTGGCCGCCACAGCTATGTAATTGGGTCTCTTCATCTGCTACTGGGCGCAAAGTTTGCATCTAGATTGTTGGAGAAATCGGAGAACCAAGACCAATGAAATGTGGGCTTCCGCAAGGCTTGCCAATCTCCTTGTGCTATTTATGCTCTACATAGCTCCTCTATACGATCTAGAAGGCTCTAAAAGAGCGTTTGGATATTCTGATAACTTTGCAGCTCTGATGATATCTCCAAATTTGAAAGAAAATTTTGAAAAAACAAAGATCGCGATAAATCAGGCGCTAGCTTGGGGCGACGCAGAAGAAATAACCTTTGATCCAGGTAATTCAGAGCTACAACACTTCACCTGGAAGCACATAGGGTAAATATTTTAGTCCAGTGGTTCACACAAATAACTTCGCAATTTCAGAGAACACCCAGTCCTCATACCTAAGATGGATAGGAGTGCACTTCCATAGAAAGCTTACACTCAAATAACACGTAAATATACAGGCTAAAAAGGCTCTTATAGTGGCTCGTGACATCAAATATCCGGGAAACACTTTTCGAGGAATGTCGCCTAGACTCTCTAGACAAACGACTGTTGCGTGTGTCTTACCAATTACTCAGCTCAGGGCTGAGACTTGGTGCCGTAAATCTAGATCAAAGAATGGCAAAACTGTGTGAAATAGAGTAGGTACACATATAAATACAATAAAAAAAAGTCCATCAAGCTACTGCAAGGTCAGTCCTTCCAGGTTTCCGGATTATCTCTTCCATACCTCTTCTCAGGGAGTCTGGAATACTACCTGCTATGATAGCACTCAACAATTTATCTCAAAGATCAGCTGTGCGTACACGTAGGCTTGATTCTTATCATCCTCTACAACAGCGAGGGAAAGCCTCATTTTTGCTACCTGCCTTGTTTCAATTCTTCCGAACATGTAGAAGCATACCAGACTCAGAGTATTTTGATCCATTGGTCAATTCTCCTTGGATAATTGATGAGCCAAAAAAGACTCATTAATTCGAATCAGTGGCCCCTTAGCACCAATAAATACAAGCGCCAACAAGTTTCGAAACTTCCTAAGCAATTTACCGGTTATTAATATCCATTTTTATTCAGACGGTTCAAAGCTCCTAGGATAACTCAGGTGGTGGATATGTTATAGTCTAGTTCGGAATTAGAGTCTGCTCTAAAACATTATCTCCCGTAATACTTAGAGGTCCATCTGATGCGGAAGTCTATACAGCCCTCCAAGAGATTAGTGTTGCTATCAAACTCTCTTCAGCACGTTTCGCAAATATCGCATGGAAATTTAAAGATAGTATAAAAGTTGCAAGAAAATTGCTCACTACAACACCGTAAAAGTCACTACAATCAATTTTTATAGACTCCCTAGAAGCAGCTAAGGGTTGGAAAGCGAGAACGAGACTACCTCATACCCAGGAAGGGCAGATGAATTTACGCTGGGCTCTTGGACATGTATGAATTGAGGGTAATAAACTAGCTGACTGGGAGGCAAAAAGGGGAGTAGATATGCTCTACCAACACCCACCCAAGTATTTTTTAACCTCACTACTGGAATGAAACTCCACAAAGCTGATGGAAGCCCGAAATAACTGGTGGAATATGAATATCCAAAACTTATATGTTCGATTAGAAATTAAGGCTGCCCCACACCTTCCAAAAAAGCTCTTTTTAGGTCGGAAAGCCCCGGGTCAGATTCTTGCAGCTTGAACTTGTCATGGAGACTTTGCAGCCTACTGCAAACGTTTCAAACATGAAACAGCTGAACTGAACTCTCTTTGTGGATCACCAAAAACTCCAATACATTTTTTTTTGTCGAATTCTCTTCCTCGACGAAAGGACCGCCCCATAGGGTCTATTAATCAGCTCCAAACTAGCCTAATAGGTACCCCAGAAGGAGCTAAAATCTTAACTGAGTGGCTGGCACAGACTCAATTTATTTGAAAGTATTTGTCCTCCATGAGAAAATTAATTTAAATTTTTTATTTTACCTATACAGTCCTTGTGCGCTTGGAAATCTCAAATGGAAATTAAGAAATGTAATAAAAACTGACTATCAATCTGGTATGGACCAGACGATGAGTCATAAATAATTCTGCTTCAGAGTGTATCCGCTTTCCTGCCTGCAGTTTTAGACAACGCAGTGCAGTATTGTAATTTCTATCCTTAGACTAGACTAAGCTGAGTCCTAAACTCTAGAGCTTCGGCACTAGCGTCTTTTGTCCCGAACGGGATAGATATCGTATGCTCTAGGGCATATGCATATCGACGTAGACGTGAAAAAAATTATCATCAACTTCATCGGTCTCTGCTTAGTACAGCGCTATATGGAGCAGAAGCGTGGTGACCAGGGCTCACCCAAATCACAACTCAGCGGGGCAAAAAGGTTGGTACAGGAGTAGGCTGGCATGCCGATCTCCTTGACAGCACAATCCTGAAGGTAGTTCGAGTGGCGCTACTGATGTGGCGAACTACACCAAATGTGGCGCTACACAGAGAGTCGGGCATCCCCATGTCTGCTATTATCTTACAGCAGAGAAAAATGCTAGCGGCCGCACGGATTCAAAGGCTGGGCGCATGGCATCAGTAAGTATTAAGGTCTGGAGAGGGTCCAAAGGATACAATAAGCCTCCTCGGCCTCCGCATAGGCCAGAAGAACCGGTCATTCAAGTTCCCAGAACGGTACCTCACGCGACTTCAGATCAGCGCCAAAAATGTGCCGATGGCCGAAGGACCCGGCAAATTATACTTCCCAAAAGCCGAGTCCATCATAAATATTACTGGTAGTGACTTTCAGGACGAAGCAGCTTACGCTAAGCAATGGTTAGCAAGCCTGTCGGCCGAGACATTTTGCGCTTATTCAGACGGCTTATCATGTGGACCAGCTAGGTCAGCATGGAGGTTTACCTTATACAAAGGAGGCTAGGTGATTTGGAGTGACTCTGGTCCATTGCAAGGGACGGATGTTTACGATGCTGAAATCTTTGGGGCCCAAAAAGCCCTAGAAGGAGCCATAGGAAAAGCAGGCAACTGCCCGATAAAGGTGCTGCTTGACAACACCACAGCCATGAGAGCTCTAAGAACCGGTCAAACAAAATCGTTCCAGGCTAAAGTGGAAGTATTTACAAGTCTGGTACAACAAGCTAGATCAGTTGAGGTCCGACGAATACCAGCCCACGCTGGGATCATGGGGAATGAAGATGCAGACAGACTGGCTAAGGAAGCCCTCAAGAACCTACCGGATAAAACGGACACATCTCCCTCAGAAATGAGGGACAGACCTAAATACACTTTCGCAGCTCTCACTCGGTTCGTCAGGCAAAGATGTGAAGAAGCAGTGGAATCCTGGTGGCTAGATCGCAGAGCGAGCCGCTACGAAGAATTGGATCTCCAGATGAGACGAAAACATCCACCAGAGCTAGCACTTCCGAGGTGGGCGCATCACCGCCTTGCCGCAGCAAGGACGGGACATGATGATTTCAGAAAAGACCATGAAAGATCTGGCCACGAATTTGAAAACTGCGAATGCGTGTGCAGAAGAGAGAAACTTCCTTGGTATTTTGCCGAATGCCGAATTGCTCGAAAGCAATGGAGAAACTTGAAGCACGAATCACCGCCAAGAGGACGGTAGATGCTGGCAGAAAAGGGTTGGGAAAGATTTCTCTAGTTCCTAACAGTAACTAAGTGTTACGAGAGGCAAATACCACCCCGGGAGCATTATGTCCTGCCGAAATAGAAGGTTTTCCGGACAAAGAGTTGCGAGGAAGGAGGAATGGCGCAGGGCGCTTGATTTTCCTGGAATCACTTTCATTATTTATGTTTTGCGTATAGATTCGACAAGCAAACTATGTACTTGGGTTGTAGTGTGTCCCAAGGGAGCATAGACCCGTATCACGCCTATTGGGTGTAGGGCGTAAGCCTGATACGAAATGAAATCAAATCAAATCATCGCCTCCATTAGTTCTAGTGCGGCCTCCAGAGCCTTCATTGCCTCTAATATTTCTGCATCTAGCACCTCTCCCCCGTGCCTGATGCCACTTACTTTCCCGAAGAGTCTTCCATTCCTCTTCAGAACAAGGCCCCAAGCCGAGCGTCCGAGTCCTTCTGATGATCCATGCGAATATGCGCAAATGTCTGGAACTCATATATATATTTGCTCTATTAAAGTCCTAAGCTAAAGCTCTAGGTCCACTATCGGTACAAGACTGGTGGAGCCGGCGGGGATCACTGCTTACAGGCCCAACTCATTCCAACCGCGAGACCCGCTACAGAAAAAGAAGGTAAATTATAACTCAGAAGACACCACCTACTCCGACTCCGAAATCGAGACTTCATCCCTCAATCCTAAATTCAAGCACATAAGAAATTCCCTCAGAGAAACGACACTTCTCGCCTCGTTCCCTTTCGTGTCATGCGTTGTGGCAATGACTAGTTTATCTGATCCCCGCTGAGAGCAGTGGATGAGAAAGCAGGTCGTGGAACTCATATATGTTTGATTGTTTTTTTAATTTTCTCACGTCCAAGGGGTGTCGAGCCTCAGCTCGGGGCCCGGCTACCTACTAGTCTATCTAGGGGGATTAACGCCGCTACTTACTGTACTGGCAGCTTCGCGTCTATACCTGCCTCCTTCGGGGCACAGGTCCACATAAGACTACGCACGCCACGTGATTTAAGTCTCACGGTGCAAGTTACAGGTTGGCTACAATACAATGATCCCTCCATGAGCCAGATACTCAGTCTCGGCTAAATTTTATTACCATCGAGCTGTATACAAAAATATCTGATGTACCAGGTGGTAATTGTTTTGAATCTCTTTGATGTGATTTCAAGGGCAAATGCTAGTGCAGAGCTCTGACAGACTAAGCCATTTGTCGAAACTAAGGGCCCTTCCCAGCTACTCCGAAGGTGCTTTTCTAGGTCACTGCTGGGTAGCGAAGCTCGAGGAAGCTTTTGAGGATGAATAGTGCATTCTAGGAAGTGTGTGGGGGTCTTAGGCTTGCCGTAGCTACATTGTATGTGAGCTTCTCTGTGGATGAACCGATGGTGATAAGCTGCGAAGTCGCCATACCCAGAGCGAGCCGCGTAAAGTCTCAATAGTAGCGGTCTTGTAAGTGTCAGCTCCCTAGGGCCTCATTTGAGGGAATCAATTCCCAGTCGTTCATTAGACTCCGGGGCACTTTGTTGGAATATATACTCTGTACGATATATCAAGGATATATGTGATGAAGTAAAGATGATTTGATATTTTATAACTTCAGGAACATTGGACTTAAACATACATCTCAGGGAGAAGTTCCTACTAGTCTCATGTGCCTGTCAAACCTATTGATGAACAGCCACCTCTCATCTACCATGATAAGTCAAGGTATACTGTCGAACGTGGATATCCCACGTATATGCAAGAGTAGGTGCGATTAGCGCACTCGAGATATGTGTAGAGAAGGTCGATCTTGTCGGGGACTTGTGACGAAACAGATATTGGTCGAGTACTCAATTCGAGAGTCGGAATTTTTTACACATTTCCAGGCTACCAGCTCTTCACTGCGGTAGTTGTGGTCTCCTTGGGCAGAATATTCGGTGCTTCATAGGATAAATAAGCACAGGGTCTAGGCGAGGGACTAAAAGACCCCTCCCGTGCGGTGGTAAAAACTCATATTTATTGATTTTAATTTGATGTGAATGAATATTTATTCGTGACGAGCCGTCGAACTAATCGAGACCCGCATATGAGGCTGAATAAGGCTGATAAGAAGGCACACGCAATCATCCGTGCGTTACACATTGTGTCTATTATTATCCCCCTGCAGTCATTCTTTGTTTGTTTGTATTAAGGTTATCATCTGGAATTATATACTATAATTGGTTATGCCTGCATTTTACTGTTTGCGATATTAACGCTCATTATGTTTTATCTTGTATTTAAGATTAGATAACAAACAATGTTTGTAAGACGGGATGGGGAGATTACATGGTCTGGACGATGCAAACTTACTGAAAGAAGACGAGCGAACTTGTACTTGAACAGAAGTAAGATCATGGAGGATAGGGCAATCATCTTTCTTTCCCTTCTCTCTGAGAAAATATCAAAGTCCCAATCCTGTGACACGAGCACAAGCCCTGCACCCAAAGAGCATAATACGGAGAAGACTAGATTCCCCGGCGACTATATACGAAGATAACCCAGTTTGAAATTTGGACTATTCATATGATGGGTGCATTCGCTGATTCCTTTCGGAAACCATTGTGATGAGGACTTTCACCCTTCCCTCAACCGGCCACATCCACCAGAGGGAAACAGAACAAACCTTTGGCTATCCTAAGATGCATTTGTCATCTTGTATACAGCAGCCGCAAGAGATATGGCCTCACAGTCCTCCCTTTCTCGAGTGAGGTAGGTGTCTAGGCTACCTAGACTTTAATTCGGAAAGATGATGACCAGGAGGCGGACCAAAACATCTTCCATCGTTGTCTGCTTTTAGAGTGTCGGTTGCACTAACAGGAATCGTTGCCTTTGCGCCCACAGATACCCTTGAGTCGAAGACATCCGAAAAATGTGCGTCCCAGGATTCCCATTTGTGACCTCTTCACTCACTCGTCCCACGTCCCAGTTACCTGTCTTCCCTCAAGACGTGAAGCCAATTAGATCTACGTTTATCTGTAGATCAAGATCTGAGCTTTGTGTATTACAATTTAATTGTTGAAACCTAGAATATACAATGTTAGTATGAGCTAAATAGCAAATGAGTCATACATTTACCTGGCTGATGGTGTTTACCAGCTAGGTAGAACATTTATGTGGTGTTAGGTTGAAAGAGACGTCAGTCACGTGATGCTGACCTTCCGCCATTAAACGGGAGGCAGGAAGACAGATCACTCACTTCTATCAGGGTACCAGTAGAGGACACTTGCACCGTCGTTGAAGAACTAGATCACTCGTGGACTACTAATTATGTATATAAGATAGCAATAGTTCGTAATGGTTTTCTTATGCGTTTTTACTCTAATTAATAGATCAATAATTATTTCATCTCAACATTAATTTCCTCCTCGCGTCTATACATAGCATCGTGACTTTGTAGTGGGAGATGGCCGGTTTTTGATGAGGCAAATACCCGATTGCAATTGAAGTAACGCCATTATCGGTATTTGAGGCGAGTTGGTGTAGTAAAATTGAGGTGGAGGACTCGCGTGAGAATAATAGGTCAAATATTTGTCAAGAAGTCGTCGATTTCAAATATGCTTGAGGCTGCTTTTGACTTCAATTCTTCTTGGCTATCCAAGATATGCAAAGCATACTGAGCGCTTACACCAGCACCACTGGAAGGTGAAGAATCTGTCTCTGCCGGCATTAGTTGATTTGATTTTGATTAAATTTAACGTCGTGCTTGTCCACAGCTTGTGACAAATGTTTCGTGCTGGACGACCCAGCCCCTGGAGGGCAAGACTGAACACATATCAGTGTTGTCCTCTACGAGCATGGGGGTGAAATATTCCTCCAGAGCCGAGATTCAGTCATGACAAAGGGTGAATTTGAGAGTTTTCGTCGAGTTGGCGATCGGGAGGAGTGGTGTTGGCTCATTTTTGGTCGAAAATCCAACTTGCACAGATTCCACGACTGCGCAACTCAACGAAATCAACCATCTACACCCCAGATACGAAGCGCAGACAGGCTATAACTTGTCTGATGTTCGTATTACAACAACCGACACCTTTAAGGTCTTAATTTCTTTCACTGGAAAATCAATCCCTCCACACAATTATCTCGCCACCAACCGAAGCAATCTCATACCTCCAAAAGTCAAATCGCCAACAAAGAAGTAAGAGAATGTACGATTCTCCTCAACTAACGGTTGCTGTGAAGGTGCGGTCGAAATCTCGGCCTTAAATGCGTCCTAATCTCGGCCAAGGGCACCAACAACTCGACCTACGACGAATCGCCACCGACGAAATACGTACGACATTTCGCCGGCATACTAACTAGAGCGTTTGGCAAAGGCTGGGGCACCAGTACCTCGGTCTTGAGCTCTCAGTCGCGTTTTCGACTTTCACGGTTAGCGGTACGGCAGCGACGGGGCAAGCCCGGAAGGGTGGACATTCTACAAATTTTCTGGGATGGCGAGGCTGACTAAAGGGCAGGTTACTGTATAGGGGAGAGGGGAATACAAACTGAGGAGGCCTTAGTGGGCGACTGGATGAGGCTTCCAATGAAGAAAAACACCCTTGGATGAGATGAGGAGATGCTGAGATGAGCGAAAGCTGGGACTGAATGGAAGAGAAAAGGTACAGAACTCGAAGGTGTCATGGGCTCGGGCGCGCGGTGGCCGAGGCTGAGGAGAAATTTGCACTTCGTCGCGTCAAAAGAGGGTTCTCCAGCGACATTTATCAGTGGAACAGGCATGGAAATTAAACAAAGGGGCTCAGCCAAATTTACGGATGCGGAGGTTCATGGACCTTTGGCTGCCTTCGAAGCAATCACCACGAGGAAGCGAGATCAAGGCCGCAGCGCCATCTATTTCCTACTCGACAATTCTGCGGCTGCCCAGGCTTTACTGACAGGAACAACGGGCTCATCGTCCTGGCGGATCCAAAAGTTCAAAAAAATGTGCGCAAGATCAGCTGCGCCTATAAAAATAGGATGGATCCCGGGGCACGAAGGTCTGGTAGGAAATGAAATCGCTGATGAAATCGCTCGAAGAGAGCTTGAATCGGTGGACAGCTCCAGGAAATCATACGGCGTGATGACCCTCGCTTCGCCTGGACGGAAAGCTCGCGAACAGGCCAGGCCAATGTCGATGGACTGGTGGCATGCGAATTGCCCTAAACGTTACGCCGACCTCGAACTCGAGATGAGGTGCAAGGAATCGCCAGAGCTAGCGCTGCCGAGAGCGGTTTATGCCCGCTTGATTGCTGCCCCAACTGGACATGGGAACTTTGTGGCATATCACCGCCGCTTCAACCATACTACCGCCACACTTCACTGCGAGTGCGGGAGGGAAAAACAAATTGGTCACCTTGTCCAGTGTCGGAAAGCACTGGTAACAAGGCAGCTGAAAAGCGGAAAGCGAAGGGCGCTGGCTCTGGAAATGATTCTCGGATCAAGTGGATGGCAGCTATTCAGGGACTACGTTCAGGAGAGCGGAATATACGCGGTGGCTAGTCAGAGGATAGCAGGGATACCTCTGACTTGGATGACATAGATCGAAAGCCTAGGTGGTTTGACATGGAAAGAGGAATTGGATTCGAGGCTCAGGCGCGTGGTGGCTGAAGCGGAACGAGGGAAGAGAGATTGTCAAAGTTTTTCTTTTGTAATGCGGGAAATGGCGTGGAAGTTTTCGTTTGTTTTCATTCTGGGCTGCTGAACTCGTCATGATTCAACACATAGATGCGTATTGGCATGGTTCCGGTCATTTAGGTGGGACGAGGCACTTGTACTTATCGGTAGTTAACCTGATCCGGCCCAACCCCACTCGTGCTCAAGCTCTAGTAGGAGTGCGATGTGAGTCACTTTACCTAGTACGTTGATGAACAAACAAACAACCGCACAATTCAAGAAATTCCCATAATGCCCATTATGACCCTTCTATCCGCCTCACCTAGTGGTTTACAAATGGAATGGTAGCTGTTTGCCATTGGCGGCATTAAAAATGCCTCTGACGCGAAAAACGCACCAAAATGCGATCAGCGGCATCACCAAAGATCGCGACAAGAAACCATACGAATGGTACGGCGCAATAAGAGATCACGCCAAAACAAAGCCAACGATGAAAGGACTCCAGCATAGTGATAAATACATGAACGCCGTGGCGGCCGCGCTCCAAGCGAAGCACAACTATGTGTTTTAATAGCGAGGTTATGAGAAGTCTAATAATTGTCGCTTTGGACTTAGCAGTCAAAGTGAGTAAAAGTAGAATAGCACTGAGTCTAATGTGAAGAAGAAGAATCGAGATGGTATATTCGCTGTATCAATGATCATATAGTTAGAGTAGGAGTTAACCGTTGTTGTATACAGAAAAGCCTCACAGCGAGTATTTAAATACATATAACGTGCACAGAATATACAATTGACAGAAACCCCTGCCGATGTGCAATGACGATGTAGTTGAATACATCTACGTCATATAATCACTCGTAGCCAAATAAATTATTCAATTGTCCTGATTTGGCGCCTTTTTGGCCCATGCAGGTGTTGACTTTAGTCTGATACAATGATGATATAGTTGTGATGAACATCATGCCTCAGATATCATTTGCAAGTCTCACTACGGCTGTGACAAGGCGGCTTTTTCTTCACCGCTGTCGAACTATGCCCTCCGTGAAACTCACCCAAGGGAAACCTCTCAAAAAACCTTGGATTATCCAGACATGCCACCATCATTAATGTAGCTTACTTCAGTAAGGTGAGGTTTGCTGGAGTCGAACCAGCGATCTTCTGTCTCAGGTGGGAAAGATGTTCAGGCTATCCAGACCCTACTTGGAAGACCGGCCCGGATGGTGTACCGCTACACCATCCGACCCCACTCGTAGCCAAGTTATCGGTGTTGTCATTGCTGTGTGGTAATGCCGATCGATATTGTCATCCCATTTCTATTTTACGGTACTAGTCATGCCAAGTCATGTGATCTAGATGTGGGCCTGATTACAACACTATGTGACGAGGTGGAGATGGTGGGGGATGAAGTCGAGAAGTTCAAAACCCTCGCAGACTCAAAATGGGCTGCCTCTGGCCCAGAAGGCGTGGAATAAGCCCCTGAGCGCGTAGAAGCCTACAGTAAAACCGTCGCCACGGTTCCAGCTCTACCGCGGCCTGCAGAAGTGAGGCCCTCGAAAGGGGCAGAGCTAAGAACCAACAAGGCAATAGGAGCCGGAAATCTACCGCGAGTCCCTCTGGCTTCATTGTCTAGAGCGGCTATCACAGTAGACTCATCACCCCCCAGAACTGCGTGCAACGATCAAAGCGGAGGAGCGGCGGGCAATGCAGAAAGCCGCACAATTTACCCTCTGCTCAACGGCTACAGATGGTATCGAAGAGGCCCTTGCACCGCTTTCCACAGGCGAAAACATGGATTTCGTAGACTCCAAATCGACCTACGAGCAGCAATTGCACAATTGATGTTGTCATGGACAGGGGGAATATTCTCAACATCTGTCAGTGGTGTCTCCTACGAACCTCTAGCTCTCACTGTAGAGTCTGGAGAGGCGAGATTGAGTAACAAAGTCCTCACTTTGATGAGGATTTCCAGTCGCTTTCGCCGTCTATATCGTCTTCATCCATAAGCACATCCCCCTATCACCATTATCATGAAGCTAACCACGATCAGATCAGATGGTAAGGTCGAAGCCCTACTCATCACCAAACCGTGATCATGGAGGAGAAGCCATCTGGTGAGTTTCCGGAGTGTACCCAGCACCCGATACGGAGATGGTGGATTGGATCAAGATGGCCTTTAATTTTACAAAGAAGAGAAATGTAGATGTATATACATACCTCATGTGGTCATAGAGGAAAAGCCATCTGGAGAATTTTTCCTGTGCGCACAGTTTCCGTTGCTGGAATTTGTTTGGGAAAGTAGAAGGTTCCATGGGAAAAGTGGCCGAATTCCATGGGTCTACACTGAGCTAAATGGCTATCCATGACGGGCAATATATCAACGATCTTTCAAGGAACATCAGAGGCAAGGAGCACTACACAAAGGAGGTCAATGTACTAGATAGTCAATGACTCAAGTAGTAACATGTACACATCTTTCTCTCCCTTTCATAAAGGGGTATCTCCAGGGTTCACTTTTTGACTGTCCAGCTTGGTGGCAGATCATTATAAATTAGTTCTAAAGCAAATTCTGCAAGGTGGTGTGGTGTAATGGTAGCACGTGACGTTGTGGCCAGACACAATATAACCGTTTCAATCTGGGTTCGATTCCCAGCACCGCCATGAAAGGGGATGGAATCGGCGAGTGATCTTAACATTAGAGTTTTCATTTTGGAACCTACTGGAGATTACACGGAACGGTGAACAAGTGATCGTCTTTTGAATATCATCCTCTTTTTTGCGAGGTTTCCGGCAGTGCGCGCGTTTACACTATTCATCCACTGTGAATTCCGACCTATCCTTGTCCACATCCTCTTACCTTTTCGCCCAATGCAATTTCTACTTCACCTGCGAGCCCGAACTATCCAAGCCAGCCTTTTGCCAGGATACATTTTGTTATTCTCTCTGTATCATCCAGACTGTTCATCATTGTCGCAAAGGATCTATCTTTTGCCTTCCGAAGCACCTCTCCCATTCCGCTTGCTCACTGAGGACACGCCAAGACCATGTGTTCCACACGTGCATTTTGGAATAATCACTCCGGGGACTTTCCTTCGATACAGATAACAATTGAGACCAATATGCTCGCTTCTGGTCTGAACTGCAACACTGATTTGGGCCCGGCTAAGGCTCCGGTGGATACTCGAGGGTCTGTTTCTGTGGGTAGTACTTTTTCTGCTTGTTGTCTCATGTGTAACTATGATAGTTCCTCGTTCCCTCGACGTTTCCATGAGTCTTTCCACTCCTTGACTGCGGCCACCTTACCGACATCTTTTTGTCACCCTCCCGCATTCTCCATGCCACAAATTCTGGTCCATTCTTCAACATATAGCCTTCGATTCTTGGCGTGCCTGTTCTCGATTCCCCTTGTGGTCTGCTTGACTTTACTGCTCGTAGATAGTATCGTTCTCTTGTTGTGCCCAGCTATGTAGTATGGTAGATTTAGTGGCTGGTGCATAGGTAGTTTTTATGGCATTATGGCGCATGAAGGAGATCCAGTCTCTACATAAAGGCAATACAAGTGTACATTCCAAAATCATATACCAATCATAACATCTCTTGACCGGTAGTCCTTCTGATAGTCCGTGTTGGACCTGATGGAAATTCACACCGTGTATTATTGAATTTTCCCTAGGATTGGAACAACAAAGATTTTGAAATCTGGCTCATGAGCGGAATCAATGACAATTGCTTGATTGAGCATGGAGCGATGTGATACCTGGTGGGTAGAGTTTGATTCACCAAGCCTGTTTTCATTGGCATTGCCAGAATATGGAGCTAGGCTCGGCATCGATACTTGGTTTAGTTTTGTATTCCTGAGATTCATGTATATAAGCTGTCTAAGGATCCCTAAGATGGATAAACAATTAATCCAATCCATTTTTCATTCCTCCACAGTATATCACACATTCTCCCAATTCATATCATTATTGTCCCATTCTTAAATCGCGCCCGTATTCTTTGAGCCGCCTTACTCATCGAACCCATAGCGATTTTCCAACAGGACCCTCCTTTGTTTCGGGTAGATATCTATCGGGAGAATCGAAGATTCGTGTTCTAGTACCCTGCTGCTGCTGGTAGAATTATGTGCCCCTGTAACAAGCTTCGCCAATATCATTATTAGGTGGTGTAAATTCCGACAAAAAATGTTTTGCGCGCAGCGTAGCGATTGCAGCTTAGCTTGGCGCCTATTGATTTAAAAAAATAGCGATTGCGGCAGACCAAGGGAAATAATATCTATCATCTAATCCCTAGCACGATAAAAACCCGTCCACATCTTTTCGTACATAATCCAATCGCAAGTTTACTCAAAAGTTTTGTTGAAAGATTGATGTCTAGAGATTTCACAATTGCACAGATTAAAAAAGGGGTGGTTAAATCCTAAAAATGAATGGCTGATAGTTTAGAACCTATCTAATATTCGAAGTAAGATAACCTCAAGCCAACAATAGCGCTACTTTTCTTGCAGCAACTTTCTCATAAAATTTTATCTCGCGACCCGCTCCATAGTCATCTCAACCATCAAGGGAGCTATCCTTACTCCAAAGCTCATACTTGATATCAGACATACGAGTGGACGTTCTTCCCGTCGCAGCCATCTTGCTCTGTGATGGTACCATCGAAGTACCAGCTTTATATATGTCTATACTTCGGCCAAAGGCACCAAAAATTATACTAATTACGAATCGCCACCGACGAAACACGCACCGCTCATTGCCGGCACATCAGATAGGGCGTTCGATTAAGGCCGACAAATCAATTTCTGGATGTGGATCCCTTCCACCCATGTACGGCCTCGATTTCAAGTTGCGCCAGCAACAGGGAAAGGCCAGAGAGCGGAAATTCTACAAAGTTTTTGAGATTGTAATAGAAATTGAAAAATGAAAGAAAACCCGAGGAGATCTCGGTAGACAACTAGATGAGGCGCTCGATGAAGAAAATGACTCCTGAATGAGACCACGGGATGTTAGGATGAAGCACGACTGGGTATCAACAGAATGGAAAAATTTGAGTTGGAAAGTTGCGAGGGGCTCGGGCGCGAGGTGGCCGAGTCTGAGAAGAGAATTGCGCTTCAGCGCGCCAAAGGCGCACTCTCTGGACAGTTTGACTTGACTTGACTTGATCACCACGTGGTTGAAGTCTGGTGTGGTCCGGTCATTCAGGTGGGACGTGGCTTATGTACCTAGTGGAAGTTAACCTAATCCGGCTCTACTCGTGCTTAAGCTCCTATGCGGTGCAGCGTGTGCCAATTTCCCGGCACGTTAATATACAAACAAAAACATCAAGGGAAAATTTCGCTGCCTTTACTCGACGACTTGCGCCTAACCAGCTTTCGCATGGTTTTTTGTCCACGAACATGCTAGCTTAAGTGACACCCATCGCACTCCTACTGGAGCTTAAGCACGTGTGGGACTGGATCAGGTTAACTGCCACAAAGTACATGTATGTCTCGTCCCACCTAAATGACCAGAACCAGGCCAAAATGCATCTTTGTGTTGAATCATGATCAATCCAGAAACCCAGAATAAAACCGCAAAGAAGAAAACTTCCACGCCGAGTCCCGCATTACAAAAGAAAAACGTCAACAATCTCCCTTACATCGTTCTGCCTCGGCCAGCACGCGCCCGAACCTTGATTCCAATCCCTCTTTTCATGCCAAACCTCCTAAGCTGTCAAACCATGACTTTCCGGTCGCAGGTATCCCCGCAATCTCCCGACTAGCCACCGCGTATATCACGCTCTCCTGAACGTACTCCATGAACAGCTGACATCCTATTGGTACGAGCAGGACTTCCAGCGCCGGTACCCTCTGTCTTCCTCTTTTCAGTCGCCAGTCGTCAGTACTTTTCCGACACTGGACACGGTGACCTATTGAGTTTCCTCTGCCGCACTCACATTGGAGAGTGGCTTTTGTATGACTGAAGCGGCGGTGTTACACCGCAAAGTCACCTTGGCATGTTTGTGCAACTATCAAGCGAGCATAAACCGCTCTCAGAAGCGCTAGTTCAGACGGTCTCTTACGCCGCATCTCAAGCTAGAGGTTGGTGTATTGTTTGGGGCGGTTCGCGTGCCACCAAATCATCAGCGTGTGTCTAGCTAGTGCGCGAGCATGGTCTCGTAGTGAGGCGATGGTCATTAGATCATATGTCGTCCTTGTATTATCTGGCGAGCCGAGCTATCTTCGAGCAAGCCTGTCTGCAATCTCATTTCCTGGTGGTAATTGACTCAAGAGCAGCCGTAGCCTTATGATACTCTGTATTGCAGACTTCCGCATTAAGGATTTTCCCTGAGGCACCTTGTTCAATGACTGCTTTAATTACACTGACCAAGGTCACAAAAGCCCACGAGACCCAGTCAGCAGACGCTCCGGAATCATCGCTATAAGCACAGAGACATTCGAATTGCAGGGTGGCAAGCCGCTATTTTGTGAAATATGCTACTTCTCCCTTACTCATCCAAAAAGGCTCTAATTTGGATGGTACCAGTGGTCCAAGGAGTGGGGGTAGTTCCACATCTGGCAAGAGTCGGAACTTCCTCTGAACCCTCAAAGTGTTAACTTGGTCGAGACCAAGTCTGCCTTTGTTGCATATTCGTAGTCCACGGCAGTGACGCGCGCAATTCGTAGTCTCAAAGCCCGGAGTCGAAGCGGATGATAACCATCTAGTCTTCGGATTCGTGCGGCAGTCTTGAGTCTGCGTTCTTCAAGGAGAATGTGTGCTGGTGGAATGTCGTTCTCTCTTCTCAGGGCTGCGATCGGCGTGGTGCTCCAGGTCGGGAGAGCAATGTGGATTCCGGACACGGAAGCTTGGTCGATGGCTTTGCACTGTCTCGTATATGGATTTCGCGTATCACCTCGATATGTTTCCCTGGCTGGTCCTCGGCATCAGACCTCTGTAGCGTATAATGCAATTAGAAGGATTACTGTGCGGATGACTATGGTTAGTAATTCCGGCCGTGGTACTTGGGTGCACCGAGGAAGACGTCGAAAGTGTTGTACTCGGCACATCGCTTTATTGGTCCACTTGGAAACATGGCTTGCGAAAGTTAGACCACGATCGACATGCATTCCAAGCCATCGAATCTCGTCGAACATAGATTTTCGCGAGGGCCGACTCTGATTGTAGAAAGCTCGCATCTTCTGGCTCTAGGGCCAAGGAAGTAGACCACTTCGACCTTGTGCTAATCAAAAGATACGGCGTTCTCTGACGGCTATCCGCGGACTGCATCGACTTCCCCTTGCACGCATGATGCCGCTTCGTTAGGAGTTGATCCTATGCCAAGTATAGCAACAACATGCAATTGTGGTTTTGAGGTGAGGGATTTCATTCAAGCAGTGGCTTTCATACTATAATGCGCTCCTCGCTGTTGTGGAGAGGACGATGATGTATATTCACTTTATTAGACTCGTTATGTCACTGGTTGATATTTACATGAGGGGGAATTCTTCTAAATATACCTATAGCTTGTCAATCTACCTGTGATATAGAATATTCTATATTCCTGCTCATATCACCCACATACAACTTTCTATAATGCCATAACACCAACCACATCTTGTATAGGCCTCTATATCGTCTATCACAGCTTATCTGATTGGCTGAGAGCCCAAATCATAACACTACCGCGTAGCCAAATCTGCAGACGATTCCTCCCATGACTTCTGCTATGTAGATGAGAAAAAGAATCGACGAGAATGTGTCATAAACTACCTCTGGGGTGTAGCGTCGCGCCCAGTCAATTGAGTCATGACGTAGGTATAATAACATAATTAAGGGGTTCTAATGTTTATAGTGTTATGATAGCAACAGTCGCCATTCGACGCACTAACCTGTTGCTGGGTTAGAACTGTAGAATATTATACCCTTGATTATAGTGTCAATGCTCGATTACTAAAGGGAACTCTAGAACTAGATTTGTACTGTAGCTTTTTGTCCGTTAAATTACGTATTTTTAGAATCTCATCATTTGCCTGAATATCGTGTCAATTTCCTTGTCAGTCTCTGTCTTCGTCTTCGTTCTAGTCCTCATCTTCAACCACACACTCATCCTCGTCGCCATTGTATAAGTACTGTTCAGTGTCTTCGTCCATGACACAATGGAGATCCATGAGAGAGTTCACACCTTATAAGTATTGGATCCGCTACCCCATCATCATAACGAACGCGAGCAGATCAGCCTATTAAGAAGGCTTTAATCCAGGCGACAAATGATTCCAGCAAACCCATTCTCCTCATCTTCGTAGTATTAGTCCATGAGAAACGGCATCAAAAGACTTCTGGTGATCTAGAGTGACGAGGACTGCTCCTTTCTCCCTTTGAATGGTATGTTCGACATTATGCATGACGCACGCGACAAGATCATCCGCGCACCTGCTAGGAGGTGCACCGAAAAGAAGATGAGGTACCGCCTCATTTGATAGAGAGGTTTATGCTATTCGCATAGCAATAAGTCTCTCGAGACCTTTGACCAAGGAGAAGAGTAGAGCTATGGGTCGCCAGCCCCGAGCCGTGCTGAGATCGCGATCAGGTTTGGGAAGAATGAAGACTTCCACTTAAAAATCTTCAGGAAGTGGTTTAGCCGCAGTGAATCCTCGTAAAGAGCTCTCACTGCGGGTGAGATTGATGGCCATGCTACCTCAAGAAGTTGCTCAGTGGTTTCGTTGACTACGGGGCTTTGCTTTGACGCATAGTTGTAACCCATCTGGCTTCTTCATCTGTGATGCTGGTGGCCCATGAAAAATTGCATCTCCCTAATTCAGGGGGCTCATCTTCAATATCTTATTCACTAGGGAAACGATCAAGAAGTAGGTCTTCCAAAAGATGGGCTAGTCGGCTTGGTTCTGCTACAAAACCATTAGATGTTTGAGAGGAGATGCCATGGTTTGCGGTTTGTTGAAAATCTAGACTTAATATGTATGAAGGTTTAGATTTCTAGGTATGATCATCAAGATCAATTGAATTGATTCGATTGCATATGATTAAGCTTGGCTAGGCGACATGAGGCTCAGTGTTATCTGAAATGCAGTGGCTAGGAAATGCTACCTTGCGATAATTGAGTGGCTGGTTGTTGTCATATCACTAGGAGTTCGGGATTACTAAAGTCTTGAGGATCTATATTTAAGGAGAGATTTAATTTTTTTTGTTTTTTTAAATCATTTAATGTGTTTTCAGCTATCTAGCTATGACACATGACCGGTGCTATGTATACATATAGGATGACTCTTTTGACGTTAGAGACACTCATACTCTGGATTTCATTCGCAAATACCACTATGAGGTATGTTTGCTTACACAAACAGTCGACCCTCCTCCGTAAGTACCCACCAAAGGGAATTTAAAACCTTTGATTATCCAAGCATGCCTTCGTCATCCATGCATACCAGCTCTGCGAGAAATGTGGTTCAGTTTTGCCGGATTCGAACCAGCGGTCTCCTGTCTCGGATGGGATATGTGTCCTAGCTATCCAGACCTTACTTGAGAAACCGGCCAAGATGATGTACCACCGCACCATCCAACCGTGGCGGTGTTTATAGTGTCGCCCGCACTCTCGCAACCAAAGTCTTGGCGCACGCACAAAGCTCAATTCGAAAACTCGTTGTCAAAATTCTAAAATTCACGCCCGTCGAGATCGTTTCCATCCTCTGCATCATCTTGTGAGCTTGTCCTAATCTCTCTCACGCCCATCCCGAAGAACTGTCTCCCAGGTTTGTGCGCCACACTTTGCTTCCTCCGTCGGGTATAAATATCGGCGTGGGCGTGTACGTGGTGGTGAATTGAGGCCAGAGAAAGTCGACGAGAGGTGTGATCATTGAAATAAGGATGTACTAAGTCGTACTTGCAAACTTGATGAGGTTTTGTTTGTGATTGATCTTGTCGGGTGAGAAAATTTGATTAGGTGGAGAGTCTTGAATTATTGCCTCGCGGGCCAACTTGTTCGGTATTGCGAAATTTGACTGAACTTGGCTCTGGGAGAATATTTCACTCCCAGGTTCGTAGAGGGCACCGCGTACAGGTGTCAGTCTTGCCCTCCAAAGATTTAATTTGGACATGTTAAACGAAGTTAACAGAATATGATATATCATTAATTCTCATTGAGAAGAGAGTGCGATAACCTGCACAACTATCAATAAAGTCTTGCGCGAAATTGTACACTTATTCTTCGAGATATTTCCTCCTAGAAATCCTTGTCAATTTCTAACACGGTTGCGACTTTACTTAGCGTGACATTTGAAATATGATTGCGTCAATTGTGGCTTTGGAGAACTTTCCATGCTAGTATTGGCTCTTCGCACTCCTTATATTTTGGCGGAACGGCTTCCAGCTCTAATCGTCCCGGAAGATCCTATGTTGACTTTTGGCCACCTGTTACTCTTCGGTTCGCTAGGATGCATCTCTACTCCTATTCAGTTTAACACGTCGGCATGTGGCTCTTGTTGCATCGCTAGGAATTAGGACCAATGCATCAGCAAGGCCGTCTACGTCGCATATCAAGGTAATAGGCTGTTAACTTTTATCGTCACCCCAATTCCTCAAAGTCTTAGCAAAATTTCAAGCGCATTGTCATTCACCAGGAACGGCTGTCTAGATTTACCGGTGATCGAGAGTTTTGGATTTTTACCCGGAACATCACCGGCAAGTGTAAGATGGTCTGATGTCGAGTGGATCTCTATCGAAACATCTGCGAGAGTTCCCACGTTGGACAATACTAGGTCGAGCGTATTTTCATTATCGTGAGTCGGCGCGCCTAGTCTTGAAGATAAGTTCATATCATGCTCGTGCTTCCAGCCAGGGGGAAATGGACATCTCTGTGCAGACTTGTTGCCATTGGTTGCCAGTCGGGGTGAACTGAGTTGAAATCACCGCCAATGACTGTGGGCTCCGATGAAGCTCATACTAGCAACAGCAAAAGATCTGCTCCTGGAGTGCGATGTTTGAATGTGAATATGATGCCTTCTATTGTTACTGCGGTAATATCAGACGATGCCTCGTAGATTACCTGTTGATAGCACTTTTTGTCGTTTCGTGAATAAATAAGACTGCGTGGCCTTGCAAGATTTCCAACGGCGCGAAGCGACATATGTTTTTCGAGCCCTGGATGCGGCTTGGTGAGCCAAATACCGTCTTAAAGCTGGGTCCAGGATTCCTGGACAAGTAGGACATCCCTTCCTGAATCCCAAGCAGATTTCAAGATGATGTCCGCGGCGGGGTCTTCTCTGCCCGAATTAGCGCAGAGAAACAAGATCAAAATTGATATCTTATCAAGCCCAGTCAGGTTCTGGTCTCTTACGGGCATTAAGGACTGGTTGAAGATTCGTTTCCAGCAGTGGACTTATTGGTTGTCTACTTAGCTACTAGTTCTCGGATCGGGGCATTTCCTTCTTTCTGTACTTACTCTCATATTTCTGACAGTTAGTCTTTTATGTGCTACACGGTTTTACCACCCGCTCATGTTAGCCGGGCCATAAATTTAGGATCGATAGCTGTGTGAGGCTCGTGGCAGTTGATGTACCTTGGGATGGCCTACTTGGAAGTAGAATTCTTGTGGCCGATTGAGCCAAAGGTTATGAATCTTTCCACTCGAGAACAGATCTTTGCGGGATGATGTTCCAAGTACCGGTTGCACGGGGCCATTTTTGGCTTTCGTTGTAGTCCGTGGAGCTGACCGCTTTCTTCGAAAAGTCGTTCGTCTAGCTGTGACGCCCCCACATTTCTAATGGTCACGCATATGATTTCCAATCACTGATGGGCCGACGCAACATTACTCCCATGATTCCAAAAACTAGTTCCAAACATACACGACTCTTTATTTTGTGACAAACCACAATTCGAAAGGTTTCTCGTAGATGGCGGTGTTCATACGAGACCCTTGGGCTTTTGACGACCAGGAACTAGAGGTTTCGTGTTAATAACTTGATTTGGACAGTTGATAAATTCCCATGTACATCTGTACAGACTCGTATTCTTCTATACACTTTTCTCTTCAGTTAAGAATCTTATGATTTGAGCCCACGCCAGATTTTCTTTTGTTTCTCGAGTTTCCACAGTGATAAGGACTTTCATCCTTACCTTAACCGTTAACATCCACCAAAGAGGAAACAGGATAAACCTTTGGCTACCCTAGCATACCTCTGTCATCTTGTATACAGCAGCCGCAAGAGATATGGCCTCACAGTCCTCCCTTTCTCGAGTGAGGTAGGTGTCTAGGCTACCTAGACTTTAATTCGGAAAGATGATGACCAGGAGGCGGACCAAAACATCTTCCATCGTTGTCTGCTTTTAGAGTGTCGGTTGCACTATCAGGAATCGTTGCCTCTGCGCCCACAGATACCCTTGAGTCGAAGACATCCGAAAAATGTGCGTCCCAGGATGCCCATTTGTGACCTCTTCACTCGCTCGTCCTACGTCACAGTTGTCTGTCTTCCCCAAAGATGTGAAGCCCATTAGATCTACGTTTATCTGTAGATCAAGATCCGAGCTTTGTAGATTATGACTTAATTTCCTCATCGCAGGTATACATAGCATCGTGACTTTGTAGTGGGAGATGGCCGGTTTTTGAGGAGGCAAATACCCGATTGCAATTGGAGTAACGCCATTACTGGTATTTGAGAGGAGGTGGTGGAGTAAGATTGAGGTGGAGGACTCGCGTGAGAATAATAGGTCAAATATTTGTCAAGAAGTCGTCGATTTCAAATATGCTTGAGGCTGCTTTTGACTTCAATTCTTCTTGGCTATCCAAGATATGCAAAGCATACTGAGCGCTTACACCAGCACCACTGGAAGGTGAAGAATGTGTTTTTTCAGACACTCAACGCCATAGAGATTATGTGAATAAATCTCACAAAGGACTTCCAATTACCTGGCCTTCAAATATTAAGTCTACGAATACTTTTCCGTTCATCCCATAGCCTTAGCACTATACCCAGCCAATATTTCATAAGAGGTTCTCAAAATAAACCATGGTTGTGCCCGAATCTCGGCCCTGTGCTATTATTTTCTTCATAAAATTCCTAGAATAAGCCACGCATGGGAGGTTAATCTGTGGCCCCTTCATTATAGTTAGTTTTGGTTTTAAAGTTGAGCTGGCGCATAACATGGGATCAGAGGACATATATCGCTTATCTCAGTCTGTCTATACATATTATATCGGTCATGGCAATTTTGCGGACTACCACCGACGTTTTCAGCGCGAAAATGCCACCCTTAGCAGCTCATGAGGAGAAGAGAAATTCCCCGACCGCTTTTTCCATTGCAACCTTGGGCAGTACCAGGCAGAGCTCTACAAGGCTCAGATCTTCAATCCCACCATATCTGTTGGAAATCTAGACTTCGTATGTATGAAGGTTTAGATTTCTAGTTTGATCATCAAGATCAATTTACTTGTTTCTATTGCATACAACTAAGCTCAGCTGGGGGAAACGAGGTTCAATAGTATCTGAAATGCAGTGGCTAGGAAATGCCACCATGCAGTAATTGAGTGGCTGGTTGTAGCTAGATCACTGGGAGTTCGGGATCACCAAAGCCTCGGGAATCTGTATTTTAGGATTGGCTTATTTGTATATGTTAAACCAAGTTAACGGAACAGTATATTTTATTAATTCATATTGAGAAGAGAATTCGATATCCTCTACAACTATCAATATATTCTTGTCCGAAATTGTACACTTGTTCTTCGAGATATTTCCTCCTAGAAATCCTTGACAATTTCTAACAATATCTTAGGCTCTTGCTTCAGCGGAGGGAGTTCAGGTATTCAATAGCTGGTCATGTAATAAAAGCTAGAGAGCTTTAAAGTGATACAACCAATTTCTCTCTTTACCAATTTGATTTCTTTGCTTTGTATTATCCATTGAATAACATCTGTAAATCATGAGAGACAACGGGGGGCCGATATTCATGTAAATTCAAAACTTGAGCGTAGGATAATAAGATCCTGGTTTTCATTTTCTATGTTGGGTCTATGTAGGCGTCAACACGTCGGGTAGTTTTATATTGACTGGGCTAACTGGTACGTGAGGAACTCACGTGTTGTGCGCGGGCATGACGTTAAATATTATAAATAAGTATTTGATTTTGATTTTATTTAACCCGATTTGGCGCCCTATGTGCCCATGCAGGCGGCTATAAACCTATCTATATATTTACATGAGGAGGAAACCTTGCGGTAAAAACCCCTTCCCCCTATTAAATTTTTATTACCTGTAGTCCTTCGTTACCTACAGTAAGTGCAAATGGCCTTCAGTCAGAGACAAGACTAGGTAAAATTAAAGTTTCCCTCGTCATCCTTTCCCTGCCCTCGCGTGCTGAAAAGAGTTGGCTGTGGTCTTGAACTTGACCCCGATGGCGCAAATAGATGTTCTTGTGGCGCTGGGACCAGGGGCTGTTTGCGCGGGCGTCCTGGCCCTCTCTTGGCGCCCTCAGGCTTTTGATGGGACACGAGTGTTAACCCTTGGTCGGGGGGGGGTTTAAACATTTAATGTGTATTCAGCTATCTAGCTATGACACATGACCGGTGCTATGTATACATGTAGGATGACTCTTTTGACGTTAGAGACACTCATACTCTGGATTTCATTCGCAAATACCACTATGAGGTATGTTTGCTTACACAAACAGTCGACCCTCCTCCGTAAGTACCCACCAAAGGGAATTTAAAACCTTTGATTATCCAAGCATGCCTTCGTCATCCATGCATACCAGCTCTGCGAGAAATGTGGTTCAGTTTTGCCGGATTCGAACCAGCGGTCTCCTGTCTCGGATGGGATATGTGTCCTAGCTATCCAGACCTTACTTGAGAAACCGGCCAAGATGATGTACCACCGCACCATCCAACCGTGGCGGTGTTTATAGTGTCGCCCGCACTCTCGCAACCAAAGTCTTGGCGCACGCACAAAGCTCAATTCGAAAACTCGTTGTCAAAATTCTAAAATTCACGCCCGTCGAGATCGTTTCCATCCTCTGCATCATCTTGTGAGCTTGTCCTAATCTCTCTCACGCCCATCCCGAAGAACTGTCTCCCAGGTTTGTGCGCCACGCTTTGCTTCCTCCGTCGGGTATAAATATCGGCGTGGGCGTGTACGTGGTGGTGAATTGAGGCCAGAGAAAGTCGACGAGAGGTGTGATCATTGAAATAAGGATGTACTAAGTCGTACTTGCAAACTTGATGAGGTTTTGTTTGTGATTGATCTTGTCGGGTGAGAAAATTTGATTAGGTGGAGAGTCTTGAATTATTGCCTCGCGGGCCAACTTGTTCGGTATTGCGAAATTTGACTGAACTTGGCTCTGGGAGAATATTTCACTCCCAGGTTCGTAGAGGGCACCGCGTACAGGTGTCAGTCTTGCCCTCCCCCTTGGTCGGTTGCTGTATTAGCCATAGGTTGATTTATTGCCGTTGGCCTTATTTCTTTTCTTCTTATATCTGCCGTTCGTTGCAAAAGTCCCCACCTTGCCCTTTGAACACTAGCCTTATATAACGCGAAGTTTTGACACGACTTCTTCTGCCACGACATATGCGCCTTGCTACAATTGCAGCAAAGCACAGATTTCTTCGGGCAGTCTCTGGTCTGGTGAGTTCCCGCACACTCACCACATCTCCTTGCCATATTTCAGGAAGCTTGGTTGTTCCCCCATTTGCTGCAGTTGAAGCACTGCTTGACCTGTGCTCGGGGTGACCAGAGCTGGGCCGTATAGAGCATTGAGTCCATCATAATGCCGTTTCTAACCACTTTGCGTTGAGGAGCCTCGGTCGGTAGGCTTGCGATAACTGACTCTCGAGAATGGCCGTTATTCTTCATCCATTGGTGCTCTTTGCCGTCGTTAAGCCACCTCTCCCTATTTATTTGGATTCCAGGAATCCGGGCTTTTATTTCCGTTGTCATCTTTAATATTGCCATGCTATTGTTTGCGTTCTTTCCTCCGTGTATAATTGTCCCCAATGGGACACCCAAAATTTCAATAGGTAATCCTGCTTTAGGACGCAGAACTCCTTTGGTTGTGCCATTTTCAAGGCAGCGTCTCGCTGGGAGACCAACCGCACAAACACCTCAGTGTCATTACTCCTCAGCTGCCGTACAGCATAAGCCCCCTCGATGTGTTTTTTCGCCTTGTTTAGCAGCTCCGCTGGCTGCACCTTTTCTGATCCTTCCATTCGTATCCTTATGGCCCCTTTAGTTGCTCGAGGTGCAACGACTGAGGCATACGTTGGTCGGCCGCCCATTCCTAGTGTCGACTGAGGAGCCGTCTTGCGCACTGGTTCCTCGAGACTCTTCGTTACTGCCTTTTCTAAGGCTAGCATTCGTTCTTCCATTGGGTTAGCCGTCAGTTTCGATCGTAACATCTTGGCGGGGGCTATGAAGGCGTTGAGCGCCTCATCTATCTCGACCATCGGTGTCGCAGATTCGTCAGTTCCTGCAATCACCAGTTTGTCTCCAACCTTATTTAGATAAAAAGCTATGGTTTTTAGTTTATCCAATTTCATGCCTGTAGATGTCGCGAGAGATTCTACAAGCATTATTGCGGATATCCCGCTATCCGTCGGTGGTGGTGGTGGTGCCGTGAAAATTTTTCCAGCCGTGAAATCCACCTTTTTGGCTCCCCAACCCGCCATACCGAAGCGCAGCAAAAAAAGTTCGGGGAACGAGATAAGATGGGCCGATTAAGATGGTAGCAATGATTAAAACTATGAAATAAAGTTCGTGGAACGTGGTGCCGCTTTTGACCAAATGATGATGTTGTTATATATAATTAAATATACATATAACATGCCGGCGCCTAAAACAATACTTATATAGGTAAAACAGACCTACCTACTACCTAGTCCCTAACGAATGGAACTAGGAATGAAGGGAATAACAGTGATTAATTACCCTCAAATGATGACCTCCCAGTCGTTGTTATCTCACTTATCTGCACTCACATCACCTTCAGCTTAACATCTGTATAGAATATGGCGCTTGGCTTATTATGTAATCTAATGTAACTTTCTTGATCGTGTGAAAGAGGTATTCTCAGTGTGTGCTAAATACAATCAAATTTATTTCCACCATAAAGGTTACCTTGTTTTGGCCAGTGTGTCTTTCCACAGGTAGTGGGCCGGAAAGATATTCGCGAGTCATCTCTTTTGTGACACCGTTAACGTTAGAGAAACAGAAGCCTGATCGGAGAGTAGGATGGTGCTTAAATTAGCAATAGTCTGCTTTAGCTAGTTATGTATGTTCTCTGTTGATTCTTTCAGTCGAGGGATCTCCAAAACGCTATGGTTCCTGCCAAAAAGAGACGAAAATAATTATTGACATCAAAAACTATAGGCCAGTTATTTTTGAATTTAGTCATGTAAAAGGATTGTATATATATTTGTTAATAATGGTGCAGAGCAATTGGTAGCCTCCGCAATTTTCATGGGAACTTAAGCACGAGTAGGGCCAGATTAGGTTAACTTCCATTAGGTACATAAGCTTCGTCCCACCTGAATGACCGGACCACCTCAGACTTCACCTATGTGTTGAATCATACCGAGCCTGGGCGTCCAGAAACCGGCTGTATATACGCCGTAGCGTAAATTCCTCTTTAGCCTCGGACACCACGCGCCCGAGCCCTTGGCATCCTCATTGACTCTGAAATATAAATGTAGTCCCAGATCTCATCGTTGACCTAGCCTTGCACCTTTATATCGTAACGTTGGCTTGTTGTAGTCATTGGGAATCTATGTAACCCCCTCGATATATATTCCCTTTTCTTCCTTTATACACGTCCCATTTCCATCATGACATTCCTCATTAGGGCGTGTGTAGGTAGGTGATGTGACAAATATAAAGGTGAGTCGCAGGTGTAGGATCAACTGAGAAATGCTCTGTCGCAAGCCTATGAGGAGTTTGAGAGATGCTATTTGTTTGAACATAAACTCCAGACAGACCTTGGTCCATTTGTGAATCGTATGTTGGTGGTGAGGAGTTTTTGTTCGACTTTCTTGCGGTTGTAAAATCCCTGCCGACTGATTTTCGACCAAAATACCGAGTACAACTCCTTCAAGCCGATACCTATCAAAAAAAGATTCATCCGGCTCTTTTTCATGACTGAACCTCGGCTCTGGGAGAATTTTTCACTCCCAGATTCGTGGGACACCACTGACAGGTATTCAGCCTTCGTCCTCTTGATCCTGTGTGTGGTTCGTGTTCGATTTGCAGATGATTAAAGACCATGATTTTTACTGTCGTTAAAAGTGCAAAAGCTACTCCTCAGTCGAAGTCTCAAGAAAAAATCGTATTTACCGTTTATCGAGGACAAATTTCAGCTCTGGTGGAATACATCGTCCCCGAAATTGGAAAGTAAACTGGTGCTAGGTGTTAGCCTTCGTCTCCATAAAAGAATTTTACCTTGAACATAGATGACCATTGACCTCAGTCATAGAGATCATAACTTAGAAATGTCCCCCACAAAAGCACATACGTCTAGTCTGATCTAAGCTTAAGCTCTTGGCGGCCATATTGTATCACGTGATTGACAAAAATAAGTGGCCTGCAACGAATTCCCATAGATACGCCGTCGCATAAGCTTTCTGTTGGTCCAAATTCCGTCCCTTCGAACGGGCAGAATACCAAAATGGAGATCATCAAGCCAAAGACAGATGAAGAGAAACAAGCGGCCGCTAAGGCGGAATATGAAAAGCTACTTACGATGCGATCTGGCGGAACATACATCCCACCGGCGCGACTACGAGCCCTTCAATCCCAGATTACGGACAAGTCAAGCAAAGAGTATCAGCGTATGGCATGGGAGGCTTTAAAAAAATCAATCAACGGGCTAATTAACAAAGTCAACATATCGAATATTAAGCACATTGTTCCCGAGCTTTTCGGTGAAAATTTGATAAGAGGTCGAGGACTTTTTTGTCGAAGTATTATGAAGGCACAAGCGGCCAGTCTACCTTTTACGCCAATATACGCTACCATGGCTGCAATAGTTAATACAAAACTACCAAACGTTGGAGAACTTCTACTAAAGCGTCTAATAACACAGTTTAAGAAGGGGTTTAAGAGAAATGACAAAGCAGTCTGTCTATCTGCAACTACTTTCATCGCTCATTTGTGTAATCATCAAGTCGCTAACGAGGTTGTCGCTGCTCAAATCCTACTATTACTCCTTCATCGGCCGACTGATGATAGCGTTGAAATTGCTGTCGGGTTAACAAGAGAGGTTGGGCAGCATCTAGAAGAGATGAACCAAGTCATAGCTCTTGCAGTCTTCGACCAATTCCGGAATATTCTACACGAGGCAGATATTGATAAACGGATCCAATATATGATCGAGGTTCTTTTCCAGGTTAGAAAAGACAAGTATAAAGATAACCCTGCCATCAAAGAGGAATTAGATCTTGTTGAAGAAGAGGATCAGATCACACATGTTATTTCCTTGGATGATGAAATTGACGTGTCTGAAGGACTGAACGTGTTTAAATATGATCCTGACTGGGAAGCAAATGAGGATAAATATAATCAAACTAAAGCTGAGATATTTGGAGAAGCCAGTGATAGTGAGGAAGATGAAGATTGTGAAGATGGCGATGACAGTGATGACGAGGAAGGAGAACAGGAAGACAAGGCAATTGAAATCAAGGACCGAAGCAATGCAGACCTTGTCGCCCTCCGAAAAACTATTTACCTAACAATAATGTCAAGTGTTGATCCCGAAGAATGCTGTCATAAACTAAGAAAAGTGCAGCTTCCCGGTGGACTCGAGCACGAGCTTCCTTCTATGATCATTGAATGTTGCTCCCAAGAGAAGACTTACTCTAAATTTTTTGGTCTGATCGGTGAACAGTTGTCAAGAATAAATCGACTCTGGACTCAACTTTTCGAAGAATCATTCAACAAATACTATGATACTATTCATCGATATGAAACTAATAGACTGCGCAATATCGCTCGTTTTTTTGGCCATTTATTGAGTTCAGATGCCATAGGATGGCATGTATTTTCTATCGTTCATTTGAATGAGGAAGAAACAACAGCTAGCAGTCGTATCTTCATCAAAATTCTCTTTGAGGATCTAGTTGAAGCCATGGGTATGATAAAACTACAAACTCGCCTAAAAGATGATGGGCTCCGAACATATTTTGAGGGTCTCTTCCCCAAGGACAACCCTCGTAACACACGATTTTCAATTAATTACTTCACATCTATAAAGATGGGGCCTCTGACAGAAGAGCTTCGTGAATATTTGTCAAATCTACCTAAACAGACACTACCCGCTCCAGTTATTGGAGCTGATAGATCGGGCTCTATTTCAAGCTCGGCGTCCAGCTACTCTTCTTGTTCTAGAACTTCTTACTCGAGATCTCGATCACCCCCACCAAAGAGATCTCTTCGTAGAAATATCTCACCAACACCCGAAAAACACCCCGAACGTACTGATAATTCTTCGGTGGGTGCAATATCTCGGGGACGTGCAAGCCACAAAAAGATTAAGTCACCTATTCCAAAGCGCGGTAATTCTAGCTCATCTAGATCACCGTACCGAGGTCGCCGGAGTGTGAGCCGATCTAGATCGCCCTACCGCAGGCGCACAAGTCTTAATCAAACCAAAAAACCGTCTCGGAAGCGCGAAAGTTTCAGCTCCTCCCGATCACCACACCGGGGCCGTCAAAGCATAAGTCGGTCTAGATCACCGTACCGGAGACGCTCAAGTCTTAGCCCATCTAGAACGCCGCCTCCAAGGCGTGAAAAAGGCAGTCCCTCCAGATCACCACGTCGAGGTCGTCAAAGTATAAGCCGGTCTAGATCACCGTACCGGAGACGCTCAAGTCTAAGCCCATCTAGAACGCCGCCTCTGAGACGCGAAAAGAGCAGCCCTTCAACATCGCCACGCCGAGGTCGTAGAAGCATAAGCCGGTCTAGGTCACCCTATCGAAAACGTCCAAGTTATAGCCTCTCTAGATCACCGCATCGTAGAAGAGGAAAGAGCAGCCCATCTCAATCACCACACCGAGGTCGAAGTATAAGACGATCAAAATCGTCGGCACAAAGACGTCCAAGCTATAGTGTTTCTAGATCACCGCCTCGAAGACGCGCAAACAGCAGCTCATCTCGATCACCACATCGAGGTCGTCGAAGCGTGAGACGATCAAGATCACTATACCGTAGTAGCCGAAGCCGAAGCATGTCTAGGTCAACATCCCGAAAACGACAGCCCACAAAAGTACAATCACTCACTAAAACTACTGCTAGAAAAAATCGGCATTCGTTAACGCCGACAAAAAACAGCCGCCCAGACTCTACCTACTCTACATCACGCTCACCTTCAAGACGACGGAAACCTCGGATGGAAACAAGACCTAGATCGCCCATTAGTAAGAGGCACAGGAATTATAGTGACTCGAGATCACCACCCCCAAAAAGGGGGAGACGTCGCTGAAATATTTCATCAAGTGAAGGCCTATAAAGTGAGTCAAAATTTATACCTTCAATCAACCTAGAAATGAAGAAAGAGTTTCATAAAAAACAGTCTTCATTACTTAGAATCTAGTCACCTGTGAAATTTGAGGCCACCTTTTTTGTGTAAAAGAAGGTCTTTAAAGATATCTATTCGTTGCTTTAAATGTAATTCTAGTTATGAAGCTGGCTTGTAAGAATTTAAGAAAGTCACGATCTTAGCCGGAAAATGTTAGAACAGAAGAACCAAAAATCAAGTTGGTGCTGAGGAAAAAAGGCCTGGGCAGCTCGCGTAGGAGATCATTCAGCAGTATGTATTATTAGTACATTGGAAGTCAAAATATCAAACCTTTATTTACTCCATATATTGAAATGTGATTATTCTATGAAGATATAGGTTAGCACATTTGAAGATTTTCGTGCTCGAGATCTAGGTAACCAGCCTCATCTGGTGACCTTGGCTTTTGGTGTCGTATTTGTATAATTTATAGTTCCTGGCTCGGTGGAAATGCTTCGAGTGCCCAACAGCTGAGACGTTTAGTAACAATGGATAAACTTATCGTCTATGCTGATTGTCGGAGATATTAATCTAATCTTGAGCAGATTTATTCAGGAATATCATCCAAGTTTCTTTGATATTTTTACTTAGCACATCTTGTTATTAGAATATTCAAGACTCCTCCAAATATAACCAAGAATCTAATAGAAGACAGTGAAAATGTTCTAGATATGAGATGTTAAGCTTATGAAAATATTGGAGCTCATGAGACATTATAATTCTTTGTCGTAAGGACTGAAAGAAGCACGAAATAAAACGTGTTGTTACCGTACCCAACCCTCACACACCCATTCAGAGGTCGAACATCAACTGTTATCATCTATGACAAAGGACATACACTAAAATTCTATAAGTTCACTTAAGGTTATGAGAGAACTCGTGTAAGTAGTTTGGACTATCGTTCAGAAGAAATGCGCATTTCTGGTTATTCGTGTTCTTTGATTTGATTTCATTCAGCCCGTTCAGGTAGGCTATGGGCCCATGCAGGAATATCTAGCTACAATATTTACACAGGAGGAAACCAAATTCGGTAAAAACCCCCCACAACTGTCTGTCTCGTTTCTACTTGTTTACTAAGCTTTCCTACAGGAAGTGCATTTACACTGTTTATACAGTGTGAAATCCGTCTTATCCTTGTCCACATCGTCTCATCTTTTCGTCCAATGCTACTTCTACTTCTCCTGCAAGCCGGAATTGTTCGAACCAGTGTTTTGCCAGGATCCATTCTGTAATTCTTTCTAAGTCATCAGGGCTGTTCATCATTGCCGCAAATGGCCTATCTTTTACCTTTTGTAGTACCTCTCCTCTTCCCATTGCCCACTGAGGACACGCCAAGACCATATGTTTGACATTTTGAGACGGATATCCACACTGACATTTTGGACTAATCACTCCAGGGACTTTCCTTCGGTACAGATAAGAATTGAGACCAATGTGCTCACTTCTTATCTGAATTGCAATACTGCTTTTGGCCCTACTAAGGTTTTATTCGTGTTCTTCTGAGATGACGCTGTGGAATTGCTAGGGTATGACCCTCATTATCTATTGGAAAATTTTAAGCACAACAATATCCAAGTTTACTATTAACTTTAAAGCCATTTAAATAGTTTTAGCTGTCCTTCATAGTCACAGACTCAGTAAGGACATAAATTCTATTCTATTCTATGGAATTGCTATCTAGCTTACATTCGGATAATGCTTTATCCGGAGGGCAGAATCCACAAATCAAGAGAACTAGCCAATGCGATGCAGCAACTACCAATTCCAAATACCTCCAGCTAGCAGAATCATTTTAACACACACTAGGTTAAAAAACTCCAATTCCTACTCAATAGCGATTCCATGAAAAGATTGTTCCTCTGGAAGAAATTAATCTGGTTCATTCAAACCCGTCGTGGAATTTTTCACCAGCCCGACTTATTCCCCACCTCATGATCAGGGCTAGGTCTGCTGATGTTGACTGTAAGAAAAAGAGGACTATGATTCTCTGCATTCTTCGACCCAGGTTCTAGTCTCTCATGGTGATTCATCAAGGTTGCCCAGAGGAGCAAACCTAGATACTGATCCCACCGACAGTAGAGGGTCTGGATTAAAAGCTTGTGAGAATTGTGAAGACGGACTCCCAATAAGGGGATGAGCCCTACTTACTTGTAATATTTAACGCCGCTACCAACTGCAGCTCCTGAAACTTGGAGAGCGGCCTAATTTTGCCAAAGTAGAGAATCTGGACGGCAAATCTGAGTTTTCAGGACTCGCCATTCGTCCTACATCGTAAGCTGAAAAAGGGCCCAAAGTAGTTGAGCGATGCAAATGCGAAGTGAGTACATGGGGCTCAACTCGTATTTACACCGAAGAAAAGTGCCCGAAGTATTAAGTCCAGGTTGTCCATGTGGCTATCAATCGCTGAACCCCATGCATATGATTGTGTCCTGCCCCTAAGGTCAAATGGTAGCGCTGGGATCTGGAGACAAGCCAAATATCGGCCCTGCGAAGCAATGATAAACATTTTTGGAGACATCAAAAGGATAACACAGCCGATCCTAAATCATGGTTGGATAGAGCAATTCCAGATGACAAAGGCGGTCGAAATGCTACTGAGGGAAAGGAACAGGTCGAGTAATGCTCGGGGCAATCAGAGATGATGTTGTTGGCTTATGTGTATGGCAATATAGTGTAACTACGCTTCCTGAAGAAAATATGTGAAAACTAAAGACAACAAGCAGAAAGTTGTTGAGGATTTTTACCATAAAGGTCTCCCGTGTAAATATTACAGATTGTAGACACCTGCATGGGCCCATAGGGTGCCAAATCAAAATCAAAATCGAGTATTTAACGTCGTACCCGCACATGGCGCGTGAGCTCTTCACATGCCGGTTATTCTTAATATTATTTCATTTTTTGTCCTGTCTGAGTCTATGACTATGTTGGACATGTAGGACCTCTCTCTCTGTGGGCCAAGGACACCTGTACCAGTAGTATATCCCCTCCTATACCTCCCATACAGCTCCCCTCAAACAGTACTACCCACCACAAGCCCTCATTTGATCGTACACTTAAAGGAGCCCTTTGCCCTTCATTATCTCCCCTCTCCAACCAACGAAACGATGGCCATTTGCGGGTGTATGGCAGCCGGGAAAAATCGCAAAAACCACTGGGTGCGGAGCTCTCCTAATCCCGACAATAGGACTAAATCCGAAGATATCACAGGTAGTGAGAATGGGGTTTGCTACTGCAGAAGTGGTGACTGTTTAACATGTATTTGTATAAGTAAATCTATATGTGAACGCCCTTGAAGCGTTGATAAATCCTGAGTCCAGGTCGGATGGTGTAGTGGTACACCATCCGGGACAGTCTTCTAAGTAGGGTTTGGATAGCCTGAACATCCATCCCACTTGAGACAGAAGATCGCTGGTTCGACTCCAGCAGATCTCACCTTACTGAAGTAAGCTACATTGATGATAGTGGCATGTCTGGATAACCCACGTTTTTTTGAGAGGTTTCCCTTGGGTGAGTTTTACGGATGGCATAGTTCGACAGCGGTGAAGAAAAAGCCGCCTTAACACAGCCGTATTGAGACTTGCAAATGATATCTGAGGCGTGATGTTCATCACAGCTATAACATCATTGTATCTGACTGAAGTCAACAACACCTGCATGGACCATAAAAAGGCGCCAAATCAGGATAATGAACAAAAAAAACCTGAGTCTACTTGTGAGCCTAAGGCATGAATCTAACCCTCAGGCCTACCGTAGCAAGTGCTCCGACGCTATCTCCTTATCCAAACTGCCTTTGGACTTTATTTTTACATGGTGACGCTTTTTAATCAGAGACGCCTCTTATATTTTACAGCAAACATTTTGAAATTATCTTGTCATTTACTCACGACACATTTTTATAATTGTCACATGGATATCCCTGCATATGTTTATCGAGGATGGGCGAGACAAACAGAAATGGTGCTGATGGAATAGGCTGATTTAGAATGGAGGTTGAGACCATCAGACTGGAATTACAAAGGATTGTTTCAATGAGAGCCGTAGTATATTCACAGAAATATGAGAATAGTGATTCTCCTACAATAGGGTGGATCAAGCATATATTACTCTACACACTTATCTGACGCAATATCAATCATCTTCCAGCGAACGTGCAATACATTACAGCTAGCTATTCCACCTCTCATAACCTTCAATTTATATTATATATGACTCTTCTCGAGGCCCATATGATGGAACGAGGTGAAGGAAGACTGGGAATGCAGAGAGTGCTTTCATTGATTACTCGTAAGACTTCAACGACTGGATTACTGGCGGCGCGGGGGGGACTATTCTTAACACTTGTCAATGGTGTCCCCTTCGAACCTCCAGCCCTCACCGAAGATTCTGCAGAGCTGAGGTTCAGTAACACCGTCCTCACTTCGATCAGAATTCTTAATCGCTTCCGCGATCTGTATAGTCTTCATACCTGAGCACAACCCCCTATCACCACTATCATGAAGCTAACCTCGATCAGATCAGATGGTAGGGTCGAAGCCCTTCTTACCACCAAACCTTGATCATGGAGGAGAAGCCATCTGGTGAGTCTCCGGAGTGTACCCAGCACCCGATACGGAGATGGTGGATTAGATCAAGTCGGCCTCGACTGCTAAAAAGAAGGAGATCTAGATGAATAAGCGTACCTCGTGAAGTCCCGGTGTCTTGACCTCGCCTGGCTAGAGCTGCGGGTTATGTGCGACATTTTCACGCGCACGCAGTCGGCAAAGACGAATCCCTCACCTTCTAGTGGTGCCGGTGTAAACGCTCAGTATACTCTGCGTGTCTGGGATAGCCAAAAAGAGCCGCATCCGAATTGAAGTCGAAAGCAACCTCAAGCTTATCTAAAATTGACGACTTCTTGACAAATGTTTAACCAATTATTCTCACGCGAGTCCTCTACCTCAATCTTACTACACCACCTCGTCTCAAATACCGATAATGGCGTTACTCCCATTGCAATCGGGCATTTGCCTCCTCAAAAACCGGCCATCTCCCACTAAAAAGTCACGATGCTATGTATACCTGCGATGAGGAAATTAAGTCATAATCTACAAAGCTCGGATCTTGATCTACAGATAAACGTAGATCTAATGGGCTTCACGTCTTGAGGGAAGACAGGTAACTGGGACGAGCGAGTGAAGAGGTCACAAATGGGCATCCTGGGACGCACATTTTTCGGATGTCTTCGACTCAAGGGTATCTGTGGGCGCAGAGGCAACGATTCCTGATAGTGCAACCGACACTCTAAAAGCAGACAACGATGGAAGATGTTTTGGTCCGCCTCCTGGTCATCATCTCTCCGAATTAAAGTCTGGGTAGCCTAGACACTTACCTCACTCGAGAAAGGGAGGACTGTGAGGCCATATCTCGAGCGGCTGCTGTATACAAGACGACAAATGCATTTTAGGATAGCCAAAGGTTTGTTCTGTTTCCCTCTGGTGGATGTGGCCGGTTGAGGGAAGGGTGAAAGTCCTCAGCACAATGGTTCCAAAAGGAATCAGTGAATGCACCCATCATGTGAATAGTCCAAATTTCAAACTGAATTATCTTCGTATATAGTCGCCGGGGAAGCTAGTCTTCTCCGTGTCATGCTCTTTGAGTGCAGGGCTTGTGCCCGTCGTGAATAAATATTTATTCATTCACGCGAACGCAGTTTTCATTACTAACAAATCTTCCGCAGAAAAGGATGCTGAATTCTTTTGACACAAACTGAGTCAAATTACCCTACAACATGGACAAATTATTAGAAATCCCTTAGGTGACAAAAGAGGATAGGATATTTGTACCAGCTGTGGCCTGAGCTAGAGAGGAGCTCAATTTGCTAGATTTGTAAAGACCTAGATAGCTAAAAAAACCCGCAAAACCATCTAACCGTTAGCCCATGCAGAGGTTTTCTTGGCGTACAGTCAGAGGGCCCGGTGTGTTTCGGGCAGTCTCGGGTCGGAGCCTCCGATCTAAAATTATACGTTCCAAAGTCTTTTCCGGTTACTAAAATTAGCCCCACATGCAGCCTATGAGGATTACTTCTATATGGCATACCAATATCTACATTTTTGAAATTTTCCAAATTGTTGAGACTTAAGACCGCTGAATGTCACAAAAAATTAAATGCATGAACGAGACAGAAACAAGGTGACCAGCTCGAAGCGTATTCAGTTAACTCAGAAAAAGGCTAGGTGAATCATCCATCGACTTTTTGCGCGAGATCGACTTTGATTTGTAAGGAACTCGGCGGGGATAAAGGGTCCCTGCTATTTACGTAGCTAGTATAGTTATCGAGCAGTTCAAGTTACATGCATGAGTGTGCTTCATCGTTTGGTAATGAGTCCTTCGGTCTACTGATCAGAGTGGTTGCTGGGTCCCGTCTAAAACACGGAGGCAGAGAACTTACTTATGATCGACTGCCAGGCAAGATAGGTGCAACTTGATCTAAACTAGCAAAGTGCCGCCATAACAATTATTTGCTATCTCAGCTGAATGTGCAGGCTGAATGCTAGTCGGCCTGCAACGAGTTGTAGACTCGGTCGATAGTCAATTTGGGTGTTAAATCAGATAGCGGGTAGCAAAACTGCTGAGCTAAAGGGTCAGGTCTACCAGGCCCCTGAATTCCGCCTCCAATTACTAAGCCCCGATGCATCGGAGCTGCAGCCAAGAGCTTGTCAAGTCGCAAACGCTGTTACCGCCCCGAAATTGCTAGTGTCATGGTGGCAATTCTCACTTGGTAGGCACCTGCTTGATGAGGAAGCTTTCAGTCAGTTCTAAATATGTAATCTAGATATTTCTGAGATTCTGTCAATTAATCCTGCAAACTCGAAGATCATTAGTTCCACGACAATCTCGAAGTACATCATCCTAACCACAATTGATATTACTGAAGCTTCTTTTGTTTGGCCTCCCCCCCCCTTCGTCCGACACAAGGTTGACCGATCAGCGACTCAAGGGAGCTCAAAACTCTGGACTCAAGTCTCGTCCGATATGTTGGGGCGAAATGCTTAGCGATGGAAGGAAAAAGACCAGGTGAAAACGATATGCGTCAGATCATTGTGTATGACTTGGGACTAGACCACTCGGGGAGTATGGATCGTCCCACATTGTCTCTTCATCCTAAATTTCATCATTTCAAGACATCAAACCAAGACTGAAACTCCAACTTCAAACTTCTAGTGCAGCTGTGATAGGGCCCAGGTTTCCAAGCTGACCAATGATGCCTCGAACACTGCCTCCGTACCCACGTCAATCCACTTTCTCCTGCTGTAAAATCCCACCGCAAAGAAATATAAGCCACGTCAAATCTTCCAATGGTTTACTTTCTTACCAAATCAAATATTAACTTCTGTCAGCCATCGTCATCATTGTCTTGCTAATCGTCAAGAAAAATCCGCCTTATTCAATCACACAGCTCATTTCACATTCTCCGTCAGCGTTAGACACCGGTTATCACTTCCTCACCTATCTTATAGTTTTTGACAAATTTAGCAGGTCGCTATCAATAATTAATACAGAGCTAGCACAACAAGGCCCTAAGTACTTGAAATCATCTTCCGGCCCTTCCACGCTGCTCTGAGCTCCTTCTCAATAACTTCATCCTTCATCTTCTCTATTTACAATGGGTCAAGCATTTAGCGGTCCAAATGCCTTTAAGTGGCTCAACTTCACGCCAAAAGCTACAGCTGTTATTCAAGCATCACCATTTCTTCTAGTCTCACTATTTCTTACCCTTATTGGCTTACAGTGTCTGGGACTTCTGGGTTATTACATCCACTACGAGACCAGTAAAGCATACAAGAAGCCCAAATCAGCTTCGACGTAACATTGAGATTAACGAATTCATCGTATCTAAAACTTACCATATCTAGAAGCGGTACCTAACTGTCGCAGAGAGTCATATCAATCTGGTGCCCGTTCTAGAAAGAGACCTAATTTAGCGAGCCATCTCGTTGCTCTAACAGCTTCAGTGAGGAAAAGTGTCCACTTAGACGTGATGCTTGAGTCGTGCGGGACACAGACTATCTTGGCAATACAAATATCCCGGAGCTCACTTAAGAACCAAGCAGTGTCTGGTGTCTGGTGTATGGTGTTAGGTTGGGGTTTTTACTAGGAGCTGTTATTATTCGGCTACAGCGCTATTTCGACTTTGATTCATTTCTTCTTCTTATTCTCTGACACCTCGATCAATCGAGGATTTTATACCAATATATATCTATTACATTAAAACTATCCTATTAATCCACCCTATATGTGCCTCAATCTTGTAGAAAATATTTTCAATTAATCAATTAGTGAACTAGTGCGGCGGCGATGAATAGGTCTTACGATTTTGGATCATTCTGGCACTAGGTACCAGTCTGAGTACCGTGGCTCGGCGGTACGAGATAGATCTGTGCCTTAGACTATATAGCACGGACGCTCATCCTAGTCAGCATGAGTCAAGGCTCACCGATAGAAAAACTGAGGAGACCTTGATTCAAATTTACCAGCGTATGTGGCCTAACTGTAAGCAGAGCCAAGGCGCTTAGATGCTAGAAACGTGATCTCAAGTCTATTCATCTAAGCCGATCCGAAACTTGGACGCACCCTTATTGAGTGGCAAGGATGTCTTAGGGTCCGGCGATCTCGTTGCCGTAGCCGCTGCGGGCGAGCTAGTGGAGCGAGACTGTACCATATCATAATACCGAATTCGGAGTGGAGAGAAAAATTGGCCGAAAGGTGCAGTGGTACAAGATCAGGGTTGGTCTCGCTAGAAGCCAGCATGTCACAAGTAATAATCCCTGAAATTGGGTAATCTCAGGATAGAGACTAGCAAGTGTCGAACATTAATCGGTCGGCGCTTACACGTTTGGGGAAGACACACATTTTAAATTGTTATTTATTATAAAGCTGAGTAACTCGCACCATTCACATTTCGTGGGTAGTTTGTTCACGAATTAGCCTAGGCTAGGTCAGGTCAGCTATTATTTAGTACACGTACCCCGTTTCTCCTGAATTATCGGATATCATGACCTCACCCATGTGTTGAGGGACGACAGATCTGACTGTCCAGAAAAGCCGATACGTGCATGCCGAGTCGCACGTTTCTTAGACTCTTTCAACATACTCGATTCCAACGCTCTCACGCACACGCTCGTGAATCTGTCTCATTTTTCCAGTCTCGCTCATATCTAGACCCGTTATCCTCTCATCTAGGAGTCCTTTTACTCGCTGAAGGCTTCATCCAGTCACCCATTGAAGCCTCCTCGATTTCTTCCTCTTCTTACTTTGCCCGCCAATCTCTTTATTTGGAAATATCAACGTTGTCGCGTCCTCCAGCCTTGCGCCGTCGCTGCCATTCCCCTAACAATAAGACTGAGCATGTGTTGAAGAGCTTGGGACTGAGGCACAGAAGGACTGGCCTTGTGTACTCTGATTGATGTGCTGGCAAAATGAAAGAGGCCGGGACTCAGTAGTTATTGTTGTTCGAATATCAGACAGCTTTGAGCCGGCTATTTCTTTGTATTTGAGCTGAGGGCGATGGAATATTTTTTTAAATTATTCTGCGTCGTGCTGGCGCACGACACTTTACATCGAGGGCTTTGTTCTGGTTGTCTCAGACTGTGAAGACTTCCCCACTCGCCAGCTTGTCCGAAAGAGCCCAGACAATCAAAAAGTGAGGCCCAACCACTCATTGGTGCCCCTGAACCTGATGAAATTATTAATCTTTTATTCTCGTTTCTCAGTCTATGATTACATACAACATGTAGATCCTTCCTTCCTATAGGCCAAGGGTACCAACCTACTGATGTATCCCTTCCTATGCCTCCCACACAGCTCCCCTAAAACAGTCCAACCCCTCACGAGTCTCTCATTCGAGCATACACTTAGAGGACCCCTAGAAATTTATGAAAATTGTGAGTAAAAGACTACCTCTTTCAACTCTCTAAATGATACCCTCCCAATCTCAAGTCCTTCTTCCAATCATTTCAAAAACATCCCCGGCCCACCACGTCTCGCATATTTTCTCTCGGGCTTTGATTCTGTCACAGAAAATTTTTGCACAGCAACCCAAGATTTGCATCCTCCAATGATTCTGCATTAACAAAAGTGTTGCATGAGAGGTTCACGGGGTTTGCCGTGACTTTTCCGGCATGAATTAGGGAATAACTGAAATCTTTGGCTTAGAAAGGGAAGGCGCGACTTTAAGATTAAACTAATATCGACCTGAGTGGTCTTGATAATTTTCTTCGTGGTTTGTGTAGTTGACAAAACTCCGCAATCCGAGAGCTTGGACTAAACGTAGCCCAGGTCCGTTCCCTCTAGCAAGAATTTTAATCAGGAGGAATTCGATTCAACCGTCAAAAGACAACTGTACGTTGACTGCGAGAGAATGTTTCACTTACATGTGCATATGAGATGCTACGGATACGAGTTGAGCCTCGGCGACCCTTGTGATGAAAGTTGATGAGTGCAGCCGTGACATCTCAGCAGGTCAGGTTTTCGACCAAAAATACTTGCGCACGCCACTACTCCGAATCGCCATCTTGGAGCTTCTCAGTCATAAAACTCTCTGCGATTGAATCTCAGGCGCGAGCAACTTTTCAACGCCCAAGTCTGTCGAAGAGATGGCTCGTAGGTTTTCAGTCACTATCTTTCGGCGCATTTGGAAATTCTACGGGATTGAAAATTACACTACATGGGTATTTACACAGGCCTGCATATGCTGAATACGCAACCATGCCTTACACAGCGACACTTGCAACCTAAGTGCAGTTCAAAAGAGTCTCGATATCGAACAGAGTGGTTCAACCTGAATCTTGGACTCTCATTACGTGTCATAGTTCTCTTGATATATCATTTAAGGTTGAAAATGTGGCCTCACGGACCGCTTGTCCCGACATATACTGTTTTCTGTCCTTCATCGAAGTGAAGACAAAGTAGACAAGTCCCACTACGTGTCCCGACTACAGGTACGGTAAGACGGGGCAAATTATCCTAGATTGGCGTATCCAGCTCGACTCGCACTGCATCACTGACGAGTCAGGGCCGGCATGATACCAAGTGACACCAGACCCTCTGGCCACCTGCACTCATCCGCCTTCAACCTTACGCTGAAAAAAGATGTGTTGATGAATCAAGAAAGACAACGTGAGCCTATATCGGATGTCTGTCGGATCCGATAGAAGAAGCCTTGAAGACGCTCGAGCGTGCCAAGGAGTAAACGCGAAACTCGTGGTCGAACCTGATATCCCCAGGCTTTTCATGTAAATTAGATAGGAATCAATAAATAATCTGGTGAGTTTATTAGCCTTAGACTAAGCGCGAAATCGAAAAACCAGCGTAGTCAACCTATCGTCCAGTGAAAAGCTAATTTTGGCCGGACATTTTGTCCCACGCCCTCCAGTCCGACGTAAGCTTCTGAAAGGGTGATCACTGTTACTAGAAATTATGCCCTGCAATCTATCATGTGATGGGAAATGATTAAACGAAAAAGATGGCTACATTTGTCCACATGAGTTACAGCGAATCATACCCAAAATACCCTCCAACGACCGCCGGCAAAGATGAATTCTTCACTTTCCAGTTGTGCCGGTGTAAACGCTCAGTATGCTCTGCATGTCTGGGATAGCCAAGAAGAATCGCATTCGAATTGAAGTTGAAAGCAACCTCAAGCTTATCTAAAATCGACGACTTCATGACAAATATTTGACTTATTATTCTCACGCGAGTCCTCTACCTCAATCTTACTCCACCACCTTCTCTCAAATACCAGTAATGGCGTTACTCCAATTGCAATCGGGTATTTGCCTCCTCAAAAACCGGCCATCTCCCACTACAAAGTCACGATGCTATGTATACCTGCGATGAGGAAATTAAGTCATAATCTACAAAGCTCGGATCTGGATCTATAGATAAACGTAGATCTAATGGGCTTCACATCTTTGGGGAAGACAGACAACTGTGACGTAGGACGAGCGAGTGAAGAGGTCACAAATGGGCATCCTGGGACGCACATTTTTCGGATGTGTTCGACTCAAGGGTATCTGTGGGCGCAGAGGCAACGATTCCGGATAGTGCAATTGATATTCTAAAAGCAGGCAACGATGGAAGGTGTTTTGTTCCGCCTCCTGGTCATCATCTTTCCGAATTAAAGTCTGGGTAGCCTAGACACCTACCTCACTCGAGAAAGGGAGGACTGTGAGGCCATATCTCGAGCGGCTGCTGTATACAAGACGACAAATGCATTTTAGGATAGCCAAAGGTTTGTTCTGTTTCCCTCTGGTGGGTGTGGCCGGTTGAGGGAAGGGTGAAAGTCCTCAGCACAATGGTCCCGAAAGGAATCAGTGAATGCACCCATCATATGAATAGTCCAAATTTCAAATTGGGTTATCGTCGTATGCAGTCGTCCGGGAAGCTAGTCTCTCCATGCCATGCTTTTTGAGTGTAGGGCTTGTGCCCGTCACGAATAAACGTTCATTTATTTGCCCTCCGATGACCCTCGCAGATTTCCAACGCTCTCTTTTCAACAATTAGAGTGTGGCTATTCGCATCTGAGGAGGGCAAGGGCTGAAAATCTTTCCGCAGTGTCTTCTACGAGCCTGGAAGTGACATGCTCCCCCAGAGCCAAGATTAGTCAGATTTTTCGGTGCTGAAGAAGTTGGCTCACGAGGCAATGATGGGATAATCCCAACCAAACAAAGTTCCCTTTTCCAGTAAGATCGTTTCCGAACAGAGAATTATCAAGTCTTCAAGTACGACCCAGTGCATCCTTGTTTCAATGACCACACCTCTCGCCAAATTGGTCTCTGGCCTCTATATATTTGTCCACACGAATATAAATACCTGCCGGTGGACACAGATTGTACTGCACATATATGTGAGGGAGATTTCTGTGATGGGCGTGAGTGAGATTAGAAGACGTGGACATTATGATGCAAACAGCGGATACAGTCTCAAAATGAGTGAGATTTCGAATTTTGGCATAGACTTTTGCAAATTGAAGAACAATGCGCGCTCCATGACATTTTTTAATAGAGTACAGACCACAAGATAAACACAGTCATGGTTGGGTGGTGCAGTGGTATATAATCTAGGTCGTCCTCCTAAACACATTCTGGATAACCCAGACACCTATCCAACTTGACATAGAAGGTCGCTGGTTCGAATCTAGCATAGTTCGACTGTATTTTTCGAAGTACTAGTGTGCATGGATGATGACATGTTGTGAAAATTCCCTTTGGCGGGTACCCAAGGAGAAGGAAGGGCTGTTTGTGCTATCAAGCATATCTCACAGCGGTATTTTCGAACGAATTTCAGGTTATGAGCCTGTCTAATGTCAAGAAAATCGCCGAAAATTTACACGTAGCACTGATCATGTATTGTTGCTGGAAAACTGAAGCAACATTAAATTATTAAAAAAAAGGAAGGTTATATCTAGCAAAGTCTGACTCCAAACCCTCATGTTCTCAATCACTTGTGTTGTATACAAGTCAAGGCGCAACGAATATTATAATATTATTCGTTCATTTACATCATCTCAAACGGACCTAAGGGTATGACTTTCAAAATCAACTGTCAAATAAATATGAAAATGATATTGGAAGGACTAACCCAGAGACTAAAGAACTACTTAGATGCTGAAGTAGTCTCTCATGGCCCGGGGCTTAGTAGTGGCTTAAATTTAAATCAATAAACCAAGCGGACCCGATTCCAAACTAAAGTATCCCTTGAATAAATTGTAGGTATGAATTGATTATATGATTTGGATGAAATGCTGATACTGCTAATTGTGTTTCATGAATCTTTATTTCTTCCGTAAACTGTGAAAACTAGTGAAGGAAAGGAATCTATGAATCCTCGGGCTACCCTGGCGTACCGTCATTAACAAGGCAAGTAACCGTCCGAGTGATATTGGCCTCATCGGCTTCTTTTCCTGCATCATGAAGGTGTAGAGGCACCTTAGACGTGCTCAGTCTAAACCTTGAGCGTACACATCGCGCAATTGAGGATCAAGGGTATTATCAGCATTTGGTGGAGAGAACAATTAGACGTCGAGGAGTATCCCGAGCGAGGTTCGGCTTCACGCTGGCGATGTGTGAAAAAATATGAAGACGCAGAAACAAACTGGATTAGATCAGCTGAAAAGACTCCCAATAACAACGCGTTTAGACGGAGAAGAAATGACAAAGCGCGAAGCTCGATGTCTGGGTAGGTCAAATTTTGCGCATCTTTTAATCGGGTCAATTTAGGGGTACAGATATACCACGCCTGCCGGCGCCGTCTCCTATGACCCCTCAGAATTTGGGTAAACGACGGCAAAATCAGGGCGTGTCATGTACTATCTCAACTATGAGTGGAGCCATATTTTTCTCCTTTTAAAGATACGGTTTGCATGATATCCAAGATCGCGAGGATGATCGTGTTGCTGGCTGAGAGGAGGAGTTCCATTGTGTAGAGCGCGACAATGGTGGTTGAAGAGCTTCCGTTACAACCTTGGGTTTATCCAAAAAGGCGAATGATAGATAGATTTGGGAGGCCAGGAATGAATGAGAGGCACGCATGGCTCAGCACAGGTCAACTACGCTCGGCTGGCCGGCCCTCCAGACACTCTAGAAGAGCAACTATGTCTCTAGATCCAGTGCTGAGACTGGTCTTAGCTTGGCCCTATATTCGGTCGTTTCTGCGAGATTCACAGGCTACCTTGACCCAGGAAAAATTATTGCTTCACTGCACAGAGTGGGTGAGTAATTAAGTGCTGAGAGCTTCACCCAGTGTATGATAGAATGAAGACTGTTTTAGATTGTCACTGTTGGGTGGGAGCCGTAAATGAGGCATGGGTTCCATGCTCGATAGACAAATGAAAATTTAACAAATAGAATAGATAACTGGGCATGAAACCTTCGCTATGCTGAGGATAGATTGGGGGGGGAAGGGGCGTGCAGCATTTTCTTTTGGGGCTTATTCCAGCTCGGCAATCCAAATTGCACAGAGTCGCGGAAGTCGAAACAGGGGACAGAGTCGACCCTCTTCCCGCCAACCTGGAGCTAAGGCTAAATGTAAGACCAAGGCTATTGCGTGCATTCGAAGCTATCCGAGGGTATCACGGATACGGCTGGTCTGTGTGAATGGGAACCCGGTCCACTGCCGTGTAGAGGCACGGCAGGGAAAACTCTCCGAGCCGTGGTCAGCCTCATTACGACGGCCTCGTCTCATTCTAGAAGGAAACTGTGCGGTGCAGCTTGAGTTTCATTGGGTGCGCGGGGAGTAGCGGTGTGGTTGGAGAGGCGGAGAGGAGGACACCTACAAAGCCCCGTGGTGTGTCTTCAGGTCTCAGCTGGCTCGCAATTTTTCCAGTCTGATGCCGCCCTCGCTCCGGCCCGAGGTCACATGATTACATGAGAGAGGCCCAGGCCGCCCCTCCCACCCGGTATGGCGAAGAGTGGTTCGGGCGAGATGATGAGTGCCACGCGAAGACATTTCTGGGCAATTATCGAGCAGCTCATCAGACGTCGCGAAGCTGGGGTCGGAGGGAATGGACGAATGGCGCAGGGATGGCTGCGGGGGAAAAAGAGCCATCGTCTATGCGGAGATTGGTGGCCAGCCAAGTCTAATCAGCGGCTTATCGCGGACGGGCGAGGAGAAGGGAGAGGATCGACTGGTGCTACACGCTCCCCTCTGGCCCCTGGCTGATGCTGTCGTGTAACGTGCTATTCTAGTCCGGTATGGGTAGGCAGAGCGCACCACCTGCGTTAGACATTGAGAGTATTGACGTCATGGCACATTTCAATAGCCTAGTCACGTTTCCCGAGTCAGCCTCGCCCGAGTATGCGGGTCAATTGATGGTCATCATCCTAGCCACGATCGTAGGATGGAGTCCAGCGAATAGCCTGATAGGGCGCTTCTTCCTATACCTAGCCCCAATACCTGACTACTCGAGATAATGCCGATTTATTAGAGTCTAAACTTTTCCCGCTGCTTTCGCGTGAAACCGTAGCGCTGTCCTCCGTTCTCCGACCACTCATACCTCTAGGCTGGTCTTGCCATTCAATACCATCGCTTTTACGGCCCTGCTCTCGAGGCATCCCAGAACAAATAGGCATGGTGATGAAGCGGCTTTGCTTGTCTATCAGAGATTGGCGTGCAAGCGGAACATCAGCTTAATTGCCGTATGGTGACTGAAGCAGACATCCAAATCCCCTAAACACGCCGCATCTCTCGCCGGAATTATATTCCCCATCGGCGTCGAAAGTGATGCAGGGAGTGCTGTTCATTACTTTGGTATTCAATACAGCTTCTACCCATTGGGCGAAGGAATCATGTAGATGAACACAAACACGTCACTTATAACCTATTAATCTCTCACTTGTAATTATTTTTGCTTCCATCAGTGAGCTATGGAACCCTCCAAATTGCACAAGCTGTAGGCATCTCCTCGTCATCCGTAAGATCATTATTCATACAACCAATCCATGCAAGCTCCATATCCATGGCATCCTCTTCAATCTGAGCCATGAGATTCAACTCCGTTATCATGCCCTTGAGTATTCTTTGTACGCGTACCATCACTTGGCCGAGGCTCGATCCAGCGTCGGGTAGGCCCAAGTCCCTCATCTTTTCAGTCCAGTTTTCAAGTTTGTGGTGCAATAAAAGACAGTCATCTTTCCATGCAGGCTCCAGCTTCTCTATGAACAAATTTTGCTCATCGACCTTCCCATCGCCTTGTGAGCGGCTCTGGAGAATTTCCTGACATTGCTTGACCCATCGCTCGAATCTGCGTACAACCTTGGAGTACTTACCCCCTACTTCCCCAAGGTTCCAGATGCCGGTAAGGAGTTCATCTAGCACTTGTATCTTATCATCTACCGACCATTCAGGGGTTCCCATATTTTGCCACCGTTCCAATGCGGCGGCGTTCACCTTGGCAGCAGCCTGCGTCTCGAGCTGCTCATTTGCAGCTTTTTTTTTTACGACAGCGTCGAATTGATCTTTTAGTTTCTCTTTCGCACTCGTACGCCATTCTTGTATTACGTGATCCACATCTTGATGTAATAGATATAATTGTAGCAGCTCATTCTGAAGCTTGGCTGTCTCTGCAGAAATGGCTTTATTTGCAGGTCGCTTGCTGGGGGTTGGCGGTGCGAGAAAGACGGCAGGATGAGGCTTGGGAGCTAGATTTTTAGCGGGTGAAAAGTGCTGCTGGTGGGTATTGAATGCTGGTTTCTTGAGAAAGGCATCGGAGCCTAATGCTGTGTATGGCTTGAAGTTATCATTAGAGCTTCGAGTAGATGGTCTAGATGTCACAGAGGTCATGCAGGTTGATGTTGATAGTGCGCGGCCATGGGATGACTGTCGTGTTATGGAAGCGCTTGTCGAAGCTGTGAGAACATGGCGAGATGTTGTAATTGGGGGTTTTGACCGGTCTTTCTTAGCCGGATCATTATCGGCGGGGAGAGGATTTCGTTGCGATACCGATCTTGGTCGCCCCGTGCCTGTAGGCTTTGGAGCTGCTGGGACACTGACTCGCGTAGGACGAGAGCGAGCCTGATTGCGCGAGGGGCTTGCTGGTCGTGAAGATCTACGTGTTAGTTTGACCGGCAAACGGCTCGGAGACAGACTGGTGGTAGGATTCTCAGATCGCGCTGTTCCTGACGTGGATGAAGTTGTGCTGACGGTGGCCGCACTAGGCATGGCTTCGGCAGAAGCTGCATGCAGATTTATTTTGCGCAGAGAAGGACTCCGAGCGGCCATGATCCAGAAGATATACTTGATTCAGATAAATGGGCACAGCGTAGAGAAGTTGACCATGGGTAGATCAGTCTTCCTTGGAGGTTCAAGTTTCGTTTGTTCGCAGCACCGGCCCTGCGGATATCTTCCTAACCGTAAAGGGTAGTTGTTCGGGGGAGAGGGTGTGGCCAAAAATTTCCTGAGTGCAATTTATGGATCCGATCAAGCCGGATCTCTGGTGGAAGACGGGAAGGGAAACATTGAGGGAAAACGAGGGGAAAAAGAGGGGAAAAAGATGTGGAAATGTGCAACAGGGCACGGTCACACACTCATAGACAACAGGATACATGTCCCTTCCGATTAATTAAATCCAACACTCGCTGCGCAATGAATGGGTGAGACCAGTAATAGGATAGCAAGCCAGACGATTCATCAACTAAAATCAGTCATCTTTCCTCTAGTGCCACTCACATCTTAGCGACCCCCCTCCAGAATGTGGAGGAGAGAAACGAGGTCTCAGGAGAACGGGCGGGCCTCGCTCAATTCCATCAGTTCGATTTCAGGATAAAGACTCGTAGATGGCCGGCTGCTATGGTCTTGACCATTACCAACAATATCAATGCTGCAATCTCTAACACGTCGACTCCTGATATCACTCCAGCCCCCGTTCTTGTCCCTAAAACCATCACTACTAATAACACACTTTTGTTTGTACATCTACTATCGACCACCACCAACTATACCTGCAACTACGGCGATAAACGCCATAATCGCTAAGATCGTCACCATTACTCTCGCACACCGGGCTGGCGTTTGGCGCCTATGTTCTTCTCGACGCCCTCTGAGATCCCCAGCCACAAGCCTTCACGCCTACTCAAGGTGTACCCGCGTCCACCTGCCACCGATTCGGACATGGGGGAAGCAAGGCGTGGAAAGCCGTCTCTGGTCACGCCGTCAAGATCCTCTCGGTCTCCACTACCCCGACTCCCCATGATCCTCCTCCGACCATCACAGAACACCGTGTCTAGTTCTTCGTCTTCCGAAGAAGATGTGCCGCATCGCTCACAAAGTCGGGCGAGTACTCGTGTCTGCGTGGAGCGAAAGAAAAAAGCCGCACCCTTTCACTCCAAGTTGAATGCGGAAGCTCGACCTCCGGCCTCTCCTACTAAAGATAAACTCAAGGTGAGATGATTTCCCGCTTCTTCTTCTTCATCTACTCCGCTCTCTAACACATCAATTTCCTTCATTTCCATCTTCTTGCTCCTTGGCACTGCTTCCATTGTCGGCGGCTCAATGCGGATTATTGTACACCCGCTATTCCGACCCCGTTCCCTGTTCAACCGGAACAGGTGTCATCGCGTCCTCACCAAGGTGTCTCGTCTAGTGGCCATCGCGTCATGCGTCACCCGAAGAATTATTGACCATATCCTAGATCTCTAGCCGTTCTTCTTCGCGAAACAAGCAGTCCCTCCCGGTCCATCAGCAGCAACCACCCCGAAGCAGCGCCCACTCCAAGCCGGCGCCCTCTAGCTCCACACCTACGCCGCCACCAGACTTCATGGGTAACAAGCTCGCAAGGTTGAAAAATAAGGGCTTCGGTAACTCCGATCAACCCGAAGGTTCAGAGAAACTTTATTCGTCAAAAGCACGCACCTTCACTCGTTTTCCCCGTCGTCCCAAGCCGCCATTGTCGCCGCCCCCGCCTCACTTGTCCCCATCCGCCGCTACAAAATTACACAGCCACCCTAGCAAACCCCTTGCCGCTATTCCGCCCTTTCTCTCTGTCGTCTCGCCCTCCCCAGCCCCTAGTACCGTCACTGTGGTCGCGTCCTCGCCATCATCTGAATCGGCTGCCCAAGAAAATTCTCGGCCCGCCCCAGCCGAGCGGCGCGAGCCACGACTAAGGTCGGGAACCTCTTCCCCAGCACCCCAACGTGGAGAGAACGGCGCGGTTCGGCTGCCGTTTTGCTCCCAAGCTCCTCTCACTACCACAGCCAATACTTCAGCCGGCGACGAAATTGTGTGCGCGGGACCGCCACTAGATATAGTACAATTAGAGTGCTACCATAACCACCGCTCGATGCGTAATTCTCCTAACAAGCGGTATCCCGTTGCCTGCATGGTTTGTCAAAAGATGGACACTGAGCCGCGCTGGCGCTGTACCTGGTGCTGCTTAAGCGCCTGTCGCGTTTGCCTCGGCGAGCTCCACGCCACGCCACATCGCAACTTGCGCACCTGCCTTGCCCAACAGGCGTCACGAAAAGCGTTATGATAATGCGCTTTAGCCTACCATTGCGACCCGTTTCCTGTGCGGTGATGTGTCTCATGCGCATCCGCCTTTCTAGACAGTCATAACGGAAGACATAAAGAAAGTCTATAAGCTTATTCCCCGACTACGAACCTTTCGTACCATTATACCACTCTGGGGTTTCGTTTCTTTTCTTTCTCACACTCCCTTACACAATACCTCTTGCCAAATCTAAACTATCAATGGCGATACTTTCGTACAATTTGCGACTAATATCATGTAATCTATTATTCAAATAAAGGGAATTACGGAGCAGGAACTAATACCATGGATGAGGGGTTGCACACTGAAAAATTGGGATTAATGACGAATATTTGCTGAAACGCACAGGAAAAATTTAGATAAATGTTTTTCTTAGCATCAATGACGTGAAGCAAGGATACAAATGCACATAGCGAAATATGTAGACTCTTCAAAATTCCAGCTAGCCCTAAGCCCCTCCACTGTCTAAATCTCTCGCCAACTTCCTTGACGTCTCTATACATGCTGCGTTAAAAAATGGGAGTAGCTCTTATTCTTGTGGCCTATGATCAGTTATGGTGGAGAAGTGTAGCATCGCCAAGTAACGCCGAACAGGGTGCCATATCAGTCCTCTGACGTGACATCTAATTCATCAGTCCATGACTAAGACGAATGCTACCCACAAGTTCGTTATTTTCTTGCACGAACTAGAGACTTCCCCTCCGTGGGAACAAGACGCCCTCTACGGCAGCATTGTCACAAAACCAGCTGCAGCGCACACCCGCAGCTTCATTTACCAAGGCACACGGCGATTTTAGGTTTTCATCGAAAATCTCCTTCAGAATATTACGCTTTGAGCTGCCCATGGCAACAAATGCTACCTTGAGACCATGAGTCACGACAGGAAGACTGAGTGTAATTCTCTTTGGTGGCGGTTTTGGAGAGTCGTCGATAGGAGCTACCCAAGCCTGAGATTCGCGAAGTAATTCGTGGCCGGGGAAAAGACTGCAGGTGTGGCCGTCCGGTCCGCATCCTAGAAGGATAAGGTCGAATATGGGCAATTTGACGCTGTTACGAGACGCAAAACTCTGTACCAATACTTTTTCATATTGATCCGCAAGCTCTTGCACATCTTCTAAAAGATCTGTGTTGATAGGGTGAACGGTAGGCTGGCCTAGACTCTCGGGAATCTTGTCCAAAAGTTCTGTTTTCAATAGACCATAGTTTGAGTCAGGGTGGTCGAGGGGTACGGCACGCTCATCTGCAAAAAAGATCTCCCATTTAGAAAATTCAATTGTATCTGCGGATGCGGTTGGTGGTGCTAGTATTGCCTTTGCCAAAATTTGTGGAAGCGAGCCACCAGATACAGCTATCTTGAAGCACTGGTGACGGCGTAGACCTGCATTCTGACATTGTATAATGTAGGTCCGGAGTGAAGTAGCTAAGCTTTCGGCGTCAGAAAATGCAAAAAGATTTGGCTGGCCGGTCATATTGAGACAGATTTATGGTCCAGGCTAGAGGTGATGAAGTGTAATGTTGGACCTGTTATAACGAGCCTCGCAGGAGAGTCAGAGGATGTTTAAGTGAAATGCACAAAGGATCGCTTGGATACGAACAGAGACTATACAGATAGTAGATTCCTCCTAGAGGTACGCGATAGATATGCAGCGGCAACGGTGACGATTGGTAGTTGACTCGGATGAATTGCTGAGTAATATTCCCCGAATAATGTTCTGGATTGTCTGGGGTAGTTTAATCTCTCGAATGAATTGAGGAGAGATAGCAGGGCAGGATGATTGTGGGAATTGAAGATAAATGATTGTGGGACAAAATAAATGCGTGGATAATTGGGGACTGTGACGTTTGCATCGGAATGTTTTGTTGTTTGGGGGAGGGGAAGAGGAAGGATCTATCACGGTATTACGGGGATCAGGGGCGTTAAGTGAGTTTGGAGGGGCTAGAGGAATTCATAGGAGGGAAAAGTCGCGTACCTTGCCCACCTGAATTGGGAGCAACTCTAACAATCCTACGGGCTACGGAGAGAATCCAGTTGCTAGCTATATATGACGCATTGGAAGTCACTATCGCTACGGAACATGATGGTATGAGAATAAAGGCAGAGAGAAGGGAGGTACGTCTCTGGATAGTAGACGGAGAATGTCAAGTATTGACCATTCACCATTCTCCCATTCGTAGAGTCCACATGAGCGCCCAATGTTTATGAGGGGCGGTCACCTTCTCTCCAATACTTGAAACCTGTGAATGATTGACTAAACTGCATGTAGGCTTCAAGGAAAATAAAGATATTCATATAATCACAATCAGAAGCTGCGATGTTGAGCTTCCATGCACTGCCTAGCCAGGTCCGGCAAGGCTGAGACAATAGGTTAAGCCCGGCCGGACACTTACGCTACGTCATTCATACTGAGTCATTTTTGCCTTTGCTGAATCCTTTTCTAGCGACCAAGTGGATCCATAGACGTGATTTGGATCGTCATTCACTTCATTCCAGGCGGCCAAAAAATGCATGGTCAGTGACTCCAAACAGAGTCAGCCCGATCACACTGGAAACTTCTGAACAGCTCAGGACATCTATACTGCTGGAAATAGGTGTAGACCAGAATAACAAAAGGATTCCGAGGGGGGTGTATGTCTATTATTCTAGCTGACGAGCACATTAACATCTAGACCCTCGGGCATGTCAGTGTAAATGACGATGAGCCGTCTGCCACAACTGCTACAATTTATCATCACCATCTCCCCGGCCGATTCCGCACGTAACAGCCACACAACACTTTTTCGCTTACCAATTCCCATCACCATGCCCGTCCCTTTTGGAGTGGGGTCTACCCGCGATTACAATCCGACTCACAGATAGTACTACATTCTCCACGTAGTTAATCCGACAGCCTCATGCCATTCGAGTGATCTACCAACTAGCGCCGGTAGATCTCAATTTTCGACCCCTTGATGGTTGTCTAGATGAATCGATGTGAGCTGCGTGCGTGGCTAGTAGAGGGTATGACACGAAAGGAAGCCCGATATGGACGAAATACTCACTTAGATTTGACCTAAGTCGTTCAGCTCCACACATTGGGTGGTACCCTACCTCCAAACCCAACTCGATGTTTGTCTACAGGCAGCCTACAAATATTGCCAAAGAGCAAGTAATTTACCTTATTTTGGATGATTTTTTGTGTCGATCAGTACCAAATCAAATGTTTATTGTTGAAGGAGAGCACAGAGATTAATAAATTTTCTTTAATCTGGGTTTTATTCAGATTGTGCCCGTTATGGACAATTTATGTGCACAGAATAGCACTAGGCCAGCACCCGTACAGACAGAGCTCACTATCAGCTACATGTTTTCATCTACAAAACAGCAGAGACTCTGTATCACGTTGTAACTTCATGCCTGTACCACTTATGTGACGCTTATCTATGGAGGTTTTCTTCCAGGAAATATTGGATGGCAAGTAAAATCTGATTAAAAAGGGGAAGATGTTGAATTAGGCCACAAACAGTTGTGATCTGTATGCAAGCGAAGGTGTTAAGAAGTCTGTTTTAATCACAATGTTGCGCAACCTTCATTCAACACATCATCTTACATGAGACATATCCGACTAGATACTACTGCATGTCTGGATCTCCTATTATTATATTGCCTATGATGAAGCTAGTAATTAGTCAAATATGCATGAATAGTTTGTTTCTAGCAGTAATGGTTATCCGGAGATATGGAATATTGCAAATGATGATTTATTGCGTGCGTCTGATTGCTAGAGATCAGCCGGGGCCCAACGCTTTAACTACGGTTATAACCTATCTGATCGTCGCTCTAATTAAGACGCAGACCTTGAAACACCAGTTGATTTATCGCATGAAATACGAATACAATCGTTATCAGTTGAGGAATAGGGGTTGAAATTTAACGTATTTACTTATTAGTGTCTTGTTGAACGAGTAAAGTAAAGAAGAATAGGTATTGGCTGTACCGATTGGGCAATTTTTAGTACTCTAATCATTTAGTCCTTCACTAAAGGTGACTTCACGTGTCCATAACGGGGCGTTCGATAGCCATCTCTACCCATATTGTAATGACAAATGATAAGCATATCTACCAAAACAATGAATGATGTAAAGTTGATAATATTACTCCATCAATCAAGGCGTCTTGACTGCAGCTCACCAAGTATCGAAGTAGTTACGGTCATAAATGGGGGTCTTTTCTCAACACCTATCAGTGGTGTACCCTTCGAACCTCCAACTCTCACTTTAGAGTTTACAGAACTGAGATTGAATAACAAAGTCCTCACCCTGGGGAGGACTCTTAATCGCTTCCGCGGTCTGTATCGTCATCATCTCCTAACACAATCCCCTATCACCACTATCATGAAGCTAACCACGATCAGATCAGATGTCAGGTTCAAAGCCCTTCTCGTCACCAACCCTTGATCATGGAGGAAAAGCCTACCGATAAGTTTCCGGGGCGTACCCAGCGCCCGATACGGAGATGGTGGATTGGATCAAGATTACCTCGAATGTCAAAAAGAAGGGAGATATAGATGAAAATGCGCAACTAATGTGGCCCTAGTGTGTTGGCCTCGTCTGGCTGGGTTTACAAATTTTATGTGAATCCCTCCCGCGCACACTGTATCCTTTGCTACAACTCTTATCTTTTTTGGGTAGAAGGTTTCATGGAAAATGTGGCTGAACTCCGTGGGTAGATGCTGAGCTGAATGGCTATCCATCATGGGCAATCTGACAATGGTTTTTCAAGGAGCATAAGAGGCAAGGAGCACTGTACAAGGTGTAGCCTGTATTGGAGACGAGCCAGATGTTTTAGATAGTCATAGACTCAAGCTACTCAATAAAGACAAACACGCACATATGCCCATAGATCCCTTGACAAGAGGAAATCTAACGCAATTTTTAAAATTGTAATTGACCACCCATTCGTGAAGTTGAATAACACACAGGTCGAAACATTTAAGCGGGGCTGAGTAGTGCTTTTCGCAGTCTGGTCCTATGATGACCCTTCCACTAACCATGTTGGTCTTCTAGTTGAAGATCTTAATGCTGGCTAAGTTTGCAAGGATTTTCGGCGGCTCCCTTGTTTTGAAAAACGTGGCATCGGCGCGTGCCAATATATCTTTTTGTTACTGGTTAATCATTCTCCGGGAAGGGTCACCTAAAGTCGGTTGGTCCCACAATCTTATTTACTGTGGCACAGGTTCCGGATCTTCTTGGCGCGATAGTTTCATGCAGATGAGTATCGGCCCCCAACGGTCGTGACATGGTGTAGGCTTTTTGCTGAGGATGACTGCTCGTACCTGCCCGGCGAGCGGCAAACTTCTGCTCACAAAAAATTACCATGAAGTGGAATCGTTCATAGGTCATTCTACAACCAAGTGTCCTGGATAAAAACCCTCTTTTTTCTGGCGTAGATCCGTTCTCCTGACTCTTTTTTTTTGCATCATATTTTAATTGCGTATGCAACTATCTAGCTATAACACAACATCAGAGAAAATGTACAGAATAGATGACTCAATGTACAGGAAGAGCACTCATGCCTCGGATTTCATTTGCAAGTACCACTGTGAAGTTATGGCGGCTTTTTCTTCACCCCAAGTCAATCCTCATCCGTGAAAACCCACCCAGGGGAACGTCTCAAAGACCCCGAGTTATCCAGACATGCCTTCGTCATCCTCTGAATTTCTTCCGCGCGAAATGTAGTCTTCGGTGTCTCCTTCCCAAGTGGAGTAAGTGCCTAGGCTACTCAAACTATACTGGAGAACACCACCAGGAGGCGGACCACGGCATTTTCCATCGTTTGCGTGTTTTTGCACTGTCAGCTGCACTCTCGCAAGCTGAGTCTTGGCGGGGCACAAAGCTCAACTCATGAAACTCCTTACCAAAATTCGTAATTTCATGCCCGTCGAGGTTATATCCTTCCTTTGCATCATCTTGTCAACTTGTCCTGATTCCTCTCACGTCCATCCCAAAGAACTGTTTCTCAGATTTGTGCGCCACGCTTTGCTTCCTCCGCCGGATGTGAATATCGGCGTGGGCGTGTATCTGGCGGCTAGCTGGGGCCAGAAAATAGTTGAGAAATGCGGTCATGGGGATGAGGATGTACTAGACCGTACTTATGAACTTGACGAGACTTAGTTAGGAGTCGATCTCGTGGGGAACGAAAGTTTGATATGGCGGAGTATTTTGAATTATTACCTCGTGGGCCAACTTCTTGGGTATTGCGAAATTTGACTGAACTTGGCCCTCGGAGAATATTTCACTCCCAGGCACGTAGAGGACACCGCGTACATGTGTTCAGTCTTGCCCTCCACTGTCCTGGTTCAAGCGCACTTATAATAAGCTTCTAAGAAAACCATCAGCATGGCAGATCAATATTTAACACCTGTCACTGGTGTCCCTTACAAACCTCCAACTCCCAATTTAGAGTCTGCAGAGCTGATATTGAGTGACACCGTCCTCACTTCGATCAGAATTCCTAATTACCTTCGCGGTCTTTATCGTCTTCATCCCTAAGCATAACCCACCTATCACCATTATCATGAAGCTTACTACTTTCAGATCAGATGTTAGGGCCGAAGCGCTTCTCATCACCCATTTATGGTGATGGAAAAAAAGCCATCCGATGAGTTTCCGGAGCGTAATCCGCTCAAGATACGGCGATAGTGGATGGGGTAAAGGTGATCTCTAATGTCACAAAAAAGGGAGATATAGATGAGTATGCGCAAATAATGTGGCCCTGGTGTGTTGGCCTCGTCTGGCTGGGTTTACAAATTCTATGATAATCCTTCCCGCGCATGCAGATTCAATTGCTACCAAAGATTCCGCAGAAAATGATACTGAATTCTATGGACAAAAACCGAGTCAATTTACTATTTATGATGTAAGTTACATGAATGAATTTTTCGTAAAAAATAAGGGTAGGGGCAATGTTTAAGGTATGGCCAGGAGCAGAAAGGAACCCAATATGCTCGAAAGTCTGAATCAAACAGTAGGTTATAGATCACCAAAAAACTAGCGAACGTCATCTTGAGCTATGGGATTAAGCTATGGTGAGGGTGATCATTCAAGGCACTTGTTGATATTGAGCAGTATGAAGGGCTTAAGGTAGTCACGCTTTACGGTGACAACCTCTTTTGCTAAATTCATTAAGATCACTGCAATACGTTGAGCATCGTGTATAAAATAGCGGCAGCGGCAGCGACAATGAGAAGTATTTGTTATTCGATGCGCATAGTAAGCTCCGTAAGGGCACAAATTGGAAAGAAAGATTATCTGAAGTGTTATACAATAAATAGCTCGTGACTGACCTTGGATTAGATTAGAATTGATGTACCCACCAAGTCCAAGATAATGAGGGACTTCTGGAATTTAACTGAACCACTTTATTTACAGTCAATAAATTGGCATTTGAGATGTTCCAGCCTTTCTTCTGATAGGTATTGAGGGACAAGCCTTCAGATAAACTGAGAATTCGCCCTGTAAAAAATATAACCTAAATGTACCTGTTCTGACGGCTGAGTTCATTGTAAGGAAATTAAAATCACCGACTTTAATCTTCAGAAGTAGTAGTAGCAGCATCAAAAGAGCATCTGGGCCAATTATTGTCTACGCAGAATTGGAATGCCTTCAGGTCTACGTTAAATCAAGGCTGAGGCTGTAGATTTCATACGACTAATTTCCTTGTCTTAGGCGTACGAGTGACAGATTACTTATTTTCTCAACAGTCATAATTCGCAACCGCATGGAAAGATATATTATATTTCAACTGCTTATCCACGGCAGTGTTGGACCTGCATCGGATAAACTCTCGGTTGCTTGAACGTATCGGATGAATCAGGTAGTGCCCGGCGGAACTCACGTTTGTTAGGACCATCGCAGTTGATCATATGTGCACCGTAAACGGCCTTCTATACTTAGGATAACAAATATGCCACCTCAAGCTCTAACTGGGGATCAAGAGGCCATTGATGACTTTCTCCAGAAGTTCGAAGTGAGTTGATGAAATTATCAAGTGTCTTGCATCGAAAGGTGCTAATTTAAACTAACTGAGGTCTGCGTTAGATTTTTCTATTTGACTGCGATGGTTGGAACTCCCATATTAGATCTATACGTATTTACTAACCTCTAGTCAGGAGTACTTTGGTCGGGAGATTATGTTTTTCCCGGGACCGTGGAAACTCTCGATCTGCTGAGGTCCAAAGGTACTTGTGCTCCGCGCACCACTACTATGTGACTGCTAATTTCAATCAAGGGAAAAAGATTGTCTTTGTCACTAACAACTCAACCAAATCGCGCAAGGAATATCAAAAAAAGCTCGCCTCGCTAGGTATAGCCAGCACAACTGAAGAAATCTTTGCATCTGCCTATTCTTCAGCCATCTATATTTCCAGGATCCTCCAGCTACCTTCCCCAAAAAATAAAGTGTTTGTTCTGGGTGAATCTGGCATCGAGCAGGAGCTTCAGAGTGAAGGGATAGAGTTTATCGGCGGAACCGATCCAGCCTATCGACGTCCAATTACACCCGAAGACCGGGAGCGCCTTGCCGATGGATCTTTTCTAGATGCCGATGTGGGAATTGTTCTAGCTGGTCTTGACTTTCACATCAACTATTTAAAGCTTGCCGTAGCTTACCAGTATCTCGCTCGTGGTGCTGTTTTCCTTGCAACCAATACTGATAGTACCTTGCCGTCGAACAACACTTTTTTTCCTGGGGCTGGCTCCATTTCAATACCACTCACAAATATGACGGGCCAGACACCTCTAGCTCTGGGAAAGCCAAGCCAGGCCATGATGGATGCCATAGAGGGCAAGTTTAAACTTAACAGGGCAAAAACCTGCATGGTGGGCGACCGTCTGAATACTGACATTAAATTCGGCGTTGAAGGAAAACTTGGAGGGACACTAATGGTTTTAACAGGAGTCAATAAGAAAGGAGATTGGAACCTCGAGAATTCCGCAGCTGTGCCCGGCTATTATGTAGAGAGACTGAGTGATCTCAGTGGCTACAATACTTAGATCAGGTTTTTGGAGTTTTCCAAATTATTCTGAGCATATGAGATATCTAATTCATGTGGTCAAGCATTCTAATTCTAGCTTAGCTATTTGTGAACTTATTCGAGATTATACAATGTTGTTGATTTCCTACAACCTTGACACTCTTTTAATCCAAAATTTCAGCCTTTTGGCAAGCGAGTTACTTCTCATTACTTAACGCCATGGAGGAGAAATTGAATCCACCTGTTGGCAACATAGCAAGGTCAGGCTTTAACGATTGTCTAAATTGGGCATAAATATAAGAGTCATGACGTTGGACGATATCAAGTGAGATGATGCCGAGGTATATCTAGCAGTCTATGCCTGAGAACAAAAGGGATAACGGGGTAGGTCACCCGATGTCTACGGAGTCATTGATGATGCATAAGCTCAGGGAAAGGTGTGGATTTCTAACAGGATTCTACAGATAACTACTGGCTACCTAATTATCCTTTCGGTCAACCTTGATTGTAAGCCTTACGGAATGAATATTTCGAATCCTAGTCTACAGGTGATTCCATGCGACCTTACCTCCAACACTGTACTATTTTTGCAGAGCTGTCAGTAGTAATCAGCTCACTCCGACAAGTCAGTTTCATAGGCAACAACAAGTACGAGATGGTTACATTGCTAGGCTGATATTAAAGTGACAATATTTTTGACAGAGGCAGTACTACGACAGATCAATTGTGGGAAGTCTTGGCCTTGTCAACATATTCAAAATTACTAATAGACTCCAACCTGGTTGATGATATAGGACAGGGATCTCTGATTCGCAGATGAGTGCAAGCTCTGCATGTCTTAATGTTACGTTCCATCCATGGAGTCGAGAACAACTACCCCCACTTATCGGCAAAATCCGTAGCATCAACGGCAATTTAGGACGATCTTATGACTTATGAATCTTCTAGCATGCTCTTCTTACGATCCTATATCTAGAGCCACGGGGTATTATTCTCCACACATGTCAGTGTTGTCTCTTACAAACCTTCAGCTCTCACCGTAGAGTCTGAAGAGCTGGGATTGAGTAACACTGTCGTCCTCGCTTCGATGGTGATTCCAAATCGCTTTCGCGGTTTGTATCGCCTTCATACCTGAGCACAACCCCCTATCACCACTATCATGAAACTTACTACGATCAGATCAGATGTCAAGGTCGAAGCTGTTCTCATCATCCACCCTTAATTATGGAGGAAAAGCCATCCGATGAGATTCCGGAGCGTACCAAACACCTGATATGGAGATGGTGGATTGGATCAAGATTACCTCGAATGTTACAAAAAAGTGAGATGTAGCTGAATATGTGCACCTCATGTGGTCCAGATGTCTAGGCCTCGTCTGGCTGGGGCTACAGGGTTTTGGAAACTTTTCCCGCGCATGCAGTTTCCATTGCTACCGGTATTTTTGGGTAGAGGGTTCTGTGGAAAAGGTGGTCGAAATCCATGGGTAAATACCGAGCTGAATAGCTATTCACCAAGGGCAATATATCAAAATTCTTACAAGTAACAAAAAAGGCAAGGAGCGTTAAGGATTGAGATGTAGATTTATGTCACGTGACATTGTGACCTTAACACGTCACTCATTCTGCATATAGTTTATCGCATCATAGAACGATTTCTGCTTCCCCTTAATAAACAATCTATTTCATCAGATTTGACCTCGTAGTTCTATCTTCGTACACCGTGACATATTGTCTACCTCTAGCACACAATACGGCCATTTCACGTAAAACACCGCAAATTTGTATCTAGTCTGTGCAATCATATCATTCCTTGCACACTTTTAGGTGCCAAAATGGACAATAACTCTTGGAATCTAGAAGGCACTGGAATCCCGCAATACAAATCAATTGCCTCCACAGTAGAAGGATTCCGGGATCATGATGCAGTCTTCGCGGAAAATTACCCACTCCTTTGCTCTGTTCCAAACCAGCAGCCGTTTATCAAGGCTATGCAGAGTGGAATTCATGGCAGTAACGCAGTACAACTCAGTGGTGAGATTATGACGCTGGCGAAAACGTACGTTCGATTAGACAGTGAGCTCCTCCAGTACAAGAATGACTATGACACACTCCTTGAGAAAAACCAGGAGCTCGCAGACGCCAATTCAAAACTAGAGAGACAGAAAAAGACTACAAGTTCAAGTAGCTCGCAGTTGCAGCAACAAAATACCAGCTTGCAGCAGCAAATGAACAGCGTCCAACAACAAAATAAATGACTACTTAAGCAAATTCAGAACCTGGACCACCAACTCGCGACCTCTCGTCAAAACCCCCCCGTCCCACATCGATCAGCCAATAACCCTGACCCGGACTTGTTCTCCGCTGATGACTACACGTCACGGAAAGAATTAACACTATTTATTAGAAATATGAGCATGAAATTCATTGCTAATAGTGATTGGTACCCTAACGAACAATGCAAGGTGCTGTACTTGATCTCTCATTTGAAAGACAAGGCTTACTCCACAATATTGCAAAGCATCAAAAGAGATGGCACAATCAAATTCACTTCATGTGAATCTATTCCAGTACTTTTTGAACAGGTATTTACAGATGTGGATGAATTTAATGCTGCTAGGAGGGAAATTCTTGTCACGGTATACGAAGATAGATCGACGAGGTCAAATCAGGTGGAATAGATTGTCTACAAAGGGGAAGCAGAACTCTTGCTGAGTTCCGATAAACAAACAATTAAGCAACGCATAGTTGTCCATTGACTAAAGTAATCAAGATCAAATCCATCAATCTCTGCATCCTACATACCGACAAATACACTGTTCACTCGTCACATTATTCTTCGAAATTTAAACCCCAACCTCCGCTACAACCGTCCTGTGGCATGGTCCTCCCGATGAACGTGGACCACGCGCCGGAGACCATGGAAATAGCTACCGCTACGTGCCATCCACTAGGGCTCGACCTCGATGCCCCTAAGCCCTCTACCTCCTGCAAACCCGTCAATTACGATGACTATGATTCCTTTCCAAGGCCTATGAGCAGAACCCAAGAGTCGCTTTCAAGAAGCGCTCAGACTGCCGCTGACCGCGCCAGTGAAGGCCATAACCTTTTCAGTACCCTAGCCTTACTACTTGATCATCATTGTAGCAGCTTACAACAAGCGGATCTTCCCGTTAACCAGTCCCCTGCTCTACACGCCTGCAAAACTGAGCTTGCCCTTGTGGTCTTCAAGCATTTCGAGGCCTACGTTCAGGGTGATGCTCCTCCAAAAGCTAAGCCCTACTCTCCCCACTCAACTAAATCGGACCCCAAATGCTACTCAAGCGCGGCAAGATGTGGGACTAGTATCTCTCCAATACACACAAATCGCAACCAGCCCCTACGGGTAAGAATATTCAAAGAACTAAAACGCCCAAAGCGGTAAAATCAGACGATAGATTGTTTGTGCGCCTTCCAAATAATAGCGCAATACCCGGCTATTCGGGCTATGCGTTGCAGACACTCCTAAAGACTAGACTGGGGAAGCACAAAAAACTGCTTTCCAATGTTCTGCCCAAAAATACTGGCTTCGCATTCTGCCCAAGTACAAGCCATACAGATGATTTGGCAGAAAAAGTTAACTCTGTAGGCGTTTTCGGAAACGCATCAATTGAGCGTGCATCTCCATGGGCTTCCTACAGGATCGAGAATGTCCCTCGGAACTACGGTACATTGAACGAAAACCTCCAATACTGTCTTCAAGCAGCCCCCCCCGAAGCTATTTCTAAGGCGCTAAAATCTGCAGCAGGAGCGGCGCCGATAGCCATTCAGGCTTCCCAGGATAACGATCAAAACGTCCGCTCCCCTTCTATGACTTGGATAGTCCGCTTCCCAGAGTTGCATAACGTTCTACCTCGAGCTTTTTATCTTTTCGGTTGTAGGACCTATGTACGCCTACTACCTCGTCCCATCACAACAATTCAATGCACCAGGTGTTAGTTCTGACACAATAGCAGTAGCTGCGCAGCTGCTCCTCGATGTAGCCTCTGTGGCTCTACTCAGCACACCAAAGAGAATCATGGCTGCCTGTGTGCGGCCACCGGAGACCACGTCTGCCTACTGCGTTGCATTCATTACCATTGGCCCCATCCTGCGGACTCCTTAAACTATCCACTACGCCCAAATCAATCTTCAGCTCCCAAATCCAAGTCTCTAGTGAGTGCTATAAGGAAAATTTGCGCTGATGCCCGACTTAGCGCCCAAGCAGAAGCTGGCTGCGTCAAAGCGCCTGCTAAAGATATTTTATCGGCATCTTCCAACGTCAACAACAGCTCTACTTCATCATCAGCTCAAGCCCCCTCAGTAGATCACTCATCTTCAAGTGCAGCAAAGCGCGTACGATTGAACAATCCCTTTGAAAGTCTCGCTGACGAGGGAGATCTGAACGAGGACCAAATGCAGCTGTAATGAGTTGCACAACTCTTCGCTAAAAATGCCCAAAGCCTTTGACTATTCTCTCCCTAAACACAGGAAAAAACCGCACAGCACATGATGTGGCTGCGGACAGCTCAAAGCCCCATTGCACTTCCTAGAGTGCCACCTAACCACCCACAGACCCCCTCGAGCTCCAGTATCTTCAAGGGGCCCAAAGAAATTTTTGCTAGGAACCTGGGAAGGGGTCCTACCTGTAGCAAGGTGGCTTTCTCTTTCTGAGTTTTACATAAAGACCTGCCCTAGAAATCCCAGGGAAGAAATAAATAGGTCTTAAACTCTGTCTCAACTTTGAGCCTTGCATTATGGATGGATGGTGCGGTATTTCTAAATGAATCTATTAGTAGCATCCCGAGAGTGGCTGTAATACATCAAAGGAGTAAAGAGCCTTGGAGACTCGCTGTAAAAGTGCAGGTGCTACGCTACACGCAATCATGTAATTAGAGTATTGCCCTGAAAACCTAGTTAGAAAGTAGCAAGGGTGAAGCCACCAGGGCAGTAAGCACTGGCGTCCATGCCTCTAGTTAGCTTAGTGGGTAGTATAGATCTAAGTCAAGCTTGGCGCCCCGACGGACGAAATATAGAAAATAAACAAACAACAAGGCAAAGTTGTCCGGTGCATCATATAACAAAACACCTCACAGAAAAAAATTCGTTACGTCTCCCTATTGGCATCCAGTTGTTTATTCTAAGTCGATTCCTACAATTCAATAACTATAAAGTGCATTTTAGTTTGGTCATGGCGCTCGTGATGGCCAAATCACAACAACCACCTCCCTTGGCTCAGCGCGTAGGAAAGGATCGAGCTACTTGGGTTCAATCCTTTCACTCCAAGTTTTGGTCAGCTATCGAAGAGCCTGACCCTCTCATCCAGTACTTCGTGCGCGAGCAAATGGACGCGTTTCCCTTAGCGGTTGTTTCTGGGTACCCTTTGCGACTCGAAAGCCATATAAAACCCAAGTCGTCGGGCTCCCTACCCAAATCCAGCCAAAGCATCTCACCTCGACCACACGCTCCTACATCTAAGCAATCTCAAAATTGGGCAGCAACCGCCGCAGGCCCTCCCGCCGTCGCCCCAATACATCGCATCGCACCCGCACGCCTGTTCCAAAACAAGCTGCAACCACCAAGGGCCCCAAAGCCATCTTCAGCCCCTCAGAGGAAGCCCCACTTCTTAGAGCAGACGTCACTGCAGTCAAGTCTGCATCTATTCACATTATGCCCGGTCTCAAAGATTGAATTCCCTCTGTTTCTCGCTGCTCAAATGGTTTTAACGTCGCTTTCTCGTCTGATGCATCATTGAAAATTGCGATGGACAACGCTGACTCCATAAAGGCTTCTCTTTCCGGATCTCTCTCTCAACTTGAGGACCGCATCGAGTATGTTGTTAAGCGTATCCCACATACTATCTGGAATCCAGTTTCTAATTTGGTTCTCACTACGCTTGATGACGTCAAGCGCATTGCTCAGGCACAAACAGGCGTTGCTCCATCTAGCGCCCAATAGTCTTTACATGAAGATCGCCATGATTCTCTGCATACGGCTGGTATCTTCTTCCCAAAAGAGGTGTCAACTTTTCGAATAGTTGGCAGCGCTCCTTCCCAACGCTATGTCCCTAATCAGAAGGTGGTCCATTGCGATGCTTGCTTTAGGTTTCATCAATCATCTCGCTGCCGCACTTAAGCGTTATGTATTCGTTGCGGTACACTTCGCCACCACGGAGAATGCTGTCACATTCGTCGGTGTATCAACTGCCTAGGGCCTTATTCCGCAGACGACCCTAACTGTCCTCTACGTCCTCGCCCTTGCAAGGGCAAACTTATTCAGCCTTCAGAAAAAGCGATTACGGAACTCCGTCCACATAACCGTAATAATCACAGGAAAGAACGTCGCGCAGAAGCCGCTGCTACCGCTGCTGCCACCTCCACCTCTTCCGGCAGCTCCAGTACACAGACTCTCTCGACGGAAGTTCCCTCCGTCTCTTCTAAACGCACGCTTTCTTCGAGCCAGAACAGCTTTACACCGCTTGCATCTGCTTCGGATAGTTCCATGGAAGTAGACCTAGATGAGCAAATCACTATCAATACCTCCAACAGTACTTCCTATGAGTAATAGGGCCTATTTCAGGAGCACCCCCCGCTTCGCCTCCGTTTCCTCCAAGCAAACGTTGGACGTGGTGGGTCTTCTCACCTCATTCTTCTACACGCCGAATTTCAGGTCAGCTGGTCAACTGGTCACCGAAGAAGCCAGAGGACACTGGAGTTGCTTCTTTGTTCCTCCCGTGGTGCTAGATGTTTTTCTCTTATTTGGGAGAAGACAAAGTTCCTGTCGGAAATTTACCCGATCCATGCCACTTGACTTATGTCCATGTGAGAGTCTCGCCGTCAGCGCTCACAACAACTTAATGAATTCATTTTCCAAGGCCTTCTGGCACCCCATTTATTGTTACATAGTTTAGTACATAGGTGTCACCATGTCCCCCAGGGATGGAGCTTTAACTGTAGCTGAAGCCCGGTAGACTTTTAAAAATAAATAAAAGCAATTAAGCAAGGCCAAAAGGATACATCAACGCGCATCTCTGACTGGTTTGATGTAGCATAGAAAACTCGACTCTCCCACGACGCTTTAATTAACCATCTCTACGATTCTTTACACCCAGTAATAGTATCTCACATCCAGAATCGTGTGATGATACGCCACTCACTTCCCACAGAACTAGTGTCCTATCTCGTCGAAGTTCGACATATCGACGCGGTGATACGGTCCTCTAATCCTGGATATACCAATTCCAAATATTCTACAAGTAACCATCAAATTTATAGTCCTCCTGTCCCTAGCTTTACTACCTACCCTGTAACATCAAATACCACACTCATAACCGGGGAACCAATGGACCTGAGTGCCTCAAATCTTAATCGTAAAATCACTTGGAATTCAGCAGATACTACTAATCATTGAATCCCAAGAACCGAAGCAGAGAAATATGCTAAGCGTGCATACTGCTTTGAGAACAAACTGCGTAGCTGGTGCTACGATTCGAGGCATCGAGCGCGAAATTGCACTGAAGCACGATGGAAAAAAGATAAGCCTAGGTCTGCGGACAATAAGACTATGGTCGAGCAGGAAAAAGCCTAGTCTCTGATCATAGTTGCGACCGGAGACTTCTAGAGAGTAAGTTGGTTGAGAAATTGGTCACAGGTATAATAGAAAACGTGAAGATACCAGGTACCATTGGCGAGGAAATGTCATAGATATTGTCTCTGTCAACGCCACAGAGCGATCAACTTCTTCTTTCCTGCATTATTGTTACAGGCTTAGGGCCTTGTTGGATTAGAATCGGACTTATCCGATTCCACTTGTAACGATTGCTCACGTGACCATTGGATAGTCAGGCTTGAAGTGACTTATGTAAGACTTAGTAGATTCTCAATTGTGTAGCTCGTGTAGTTCTTTCGTTATACAGAATAAAAACCTTTATTTTTGGATTCACCTATGCGAACAGCTATCGTGATCAGTCCTTTTACAATTATAGACGCAAACGGAATTGCCCTTCAGACTAAAGCTTTTCTTGATTGTGGTGCTACTGATGAATTTTACGACCTTAACTCCGTGCAAAAAAATAACCTTCCTTTTAAAACTACTCCCGTAGCCCCGCCAACTTTATCTCGCTGACGGTAAGCTAGCGGCTCAGATAATCCATACAACAACCCTGAAGCTCAAAATCCTTGGCCATGAGGAAACCGAAACTCTACTTTTAAGAAATCTCGGCAAGTACGATCTCATACTAGAACGTAAATGGCTCAAGAAGCATAACCCATTTATTGACTGGTCGAATGACTTTGTCTCTTTCAATTCCATATGTTGTAAAAAGTATTGCCTCCCCGCCCAGATTAGCCATATAACAGTCCCCAGTTTGAGAGGCCATGTATTTAATTTAGGCCTATACTCTGAAGAAGCCACTTATGGCCGACCATGGAAAGTCGGCGCCGCCGCTTTCCACACACTATCTAAACAGGAAAGTGTCGAAATTTTCTCACTTTCTTTATACGAAGTGGACAAAAAACTTAAACAAAAAGGCATCAGACCAGACTCATCATCATTGAAAATCCCGTTAACTCGGCCTCATAAAAACCTCACTCCTATTCAAAAAATGTATTCAAACTTATATCTAGATACAGAAGACTCAAAGCATAGAATAACATCTCAATCAAAGGCAACCGACGTGAACTTGGCATGGTTATCTCTCGAAGACACTCAAAATACTCTCCAAACAAAAGACCGGCCTGACCCTCCAAAAAAATTGCCTGTACATTATCACCACCATTTATTTGTCTTTGACTACAAGGGCGCCGACAGACTTCCCCCCATAGAAATTGCGATCATAAAATTGATCTTAAACCAGGCACTACCCCCCACACAGACTGTTCTACAACATGTCTGTCGAAGAACTCCAAGTTTTGCGTAATTACCTCAACGAACAACTTGAAAATGGTTTCATGCGATCCAGTAATTCGCCTGCAGTAGCACCCGTACTTTTTGCCAAAAAATCCAGGGGTGGACTACGATTTTGTATCGACTACCGCGGCTTGAATGCTATAACCATAAAAAACCGATATTCTCTCCCCCGACTGCAAGAAACCCTCGCTAAGGTCAATAACGCCAAGTACTACACGAAGCTGGATATCATTACGGCATTTAATCATATACGCATTGCAGAGGGACAAGAGTGGATGACAGCATTTAACAAACTTTATGGACTATTTGAGACACTAGTAATGCCTTTTGGGCTATCTAACGCACCAGCAACCTTCCAAGCGCGTATAAACGAAATTTTACGACTCTATCTCGACGATATCTTGATTTACTCTGACGACCTCCTTTAACATAGAAGGCATGCTAACACTATTTTAGCCGCTTTAAGAAAGGCTAGTATACACTGCGATACTAATAAATGTGAGTTCGAAGTCCAGGAGGTAACGTATCTCGGAATGATTATTTCCACAAAAGGGGTTCGAATGGATCTTCAGAAAGTCAAATGCATTGTTGACTGGCATGCTCCCTCTCGCCTCAAAGATGTACAAGTATTCCTCAGGTTCTCAAATTTTTACCGTCGATGCATTAAAGATTTCTCTAAAAAAGTTAGGCCCATTGTTGCCTTTACCCGAAAAGACGTTTAGTTTGTATAGTCGAAGGCAAGTCAGAAAGCTTTTAAGTCACTCCAGAAATCTTTTATCACAGCACCAGTGTTACATCATTTTGACGCTTCCAAAGAGATCTTTGTCGAAGTAGACTCCTCCAATTTTGTCGCTGCAGGAATTTTATCTCAAAAAGACGACAATAGCGAGCTCCATCCCGTCGCATTTATATCGAAAAAATTCGAAATTCAGAATGCAACTATGAAATATATGATAAAGAACTTCTAGCTATTGTCCGATGCTTCGAAGGTTGGAAAGCTGAACTTCAAGATTCCTTCTACCCTATCACTGCACTAACCGACCATCGTAACCCCGAGTATTTCATAACAAGAGAACTCACTCGTCGACAGGTTTGCTGGAGCGATTTCCTTTCGCAGTTAGACTTCATAATTAAAGTTCGACCAAGTCAGGATAATACTAAAGCCGACTCTCTCACTCGAAGGTCCCAAGACCTTCCAAAAGATAACTCCGACCCTCGGGTATTGCACCGGAACCAAACTCTTCTTCCTACTCACAAAATTCATCAGTCAGTTACGTCCTTAATAATCATAGACTCAGTAGGAACTTAAATTAAATTCTATTCTATTCATCAGTCATTCAAGACCTAAAAGACTATATAAATCCCTCTTTTTCAAACACCAACACCTTTTGCATTCCTCAGAGTACTCTTGTAGAAACTCAGGAAGAACTTTTAGACCAAAAAACCGCCCGTCTACTTAGTCTAGGTTACAACGATAAGAAAGATAAATGGCTGGAAAAAGTCAATGTAGAGCTAACAAAGCCCCAAGAAATTCCACACTCAAAAGAAGTTTCGCTTTCAGAGTGTCAGCTCTGTGATGGCCACCTATATTTTCGCAACAGATTGTACGTTCCAGACAACGAGCTGCGACTCTTACTTATAAAATCTACCCATGATAGCTGTGAGAAATGACATTCAGGAAAAACCCACTATATAAAGCAATTACCGATAACTATCCGTGGCCTCATCTTTCCCAGCAAACTGACCAGATTATTAAAAACTGCTACAACTGTCAAAGAAATAAGGTTTCTCGACTAAAATATCAAGGAGCTCTCAAACCTCTCCCACTGGCAGTGTAGCGCTGGCGTGATATCTCAGTAGATTTTGTAGATCCTTTAGCCGAATTTGATAGCTTTAACTGTATTATGGTCGTCGTCGACCGTTTAACTAAAGAACGACATTATACCTCTTACCATACCGAAATGAAAGCAGGGGGCTTGCCAAGCTTTTCGTTCGTGACGTCTGGCGACTGCATGGGCTATGTGACTCTATCGTTTCCGACAGTGGACCATTATTTGTTGCTGAATTCTGGAAAGCAGTCTGTCACTGCCTACAAATCAATGTGTCGGAGAGCAAGACTGACACCTGTACGCGGTGCCCTCTACGAACCTTGGAGTGAAATATTCTCCCAGAGCCAAGTTAAGTCAAATTTCGCAATACCGAACAAGTTGGCCCATGAGGCAATGATTCATGACTCTCCACCTAATCAAAATTTCACACCTGACGAGATCAATCACCACCAAAACCTCATCAAGTTTACAGGTACGACTTAGTACATCCTCATTTCAATGATCACACCTCTCGTCAACTTTCTCTGGCCTCAATTGACCACCACGTACACGCCCACGTCGATATTTACACCCGACGGAGGAAGCAAAGCGTGGCGCACAAATCTGGGAGATAGTTTTTTGGGATGGATGTGAGAGGAATCAGGACAAGTTTTCAAGATGATGTAGCGGATGGCTATAATCTCGACGGGCGTGAATTTTAGAATTTTGACAACGAGTTTTCGAATTGAGCTTTGTGCGTGCGCCAAGACTTCGGTTGCAAGAGTGCGGGCGACACTATAAACACCGCCGTGGTTGGATGGTGCGGTGGTACATCATCTTGGCCGGTTTCTCAAGTAACGTCTGGATAGCTAGGACACATATCCCATCCGAGACAGGAGACCGCTGGTTCGAATCCGGCAAAACTAAGCAACATTTCTCGCGGCGCTGGTATGCATGGATGATGAAGGCATGCTTGGATAATCAAATGTTTTGAATTTCCCTTTGGTGGGTACTTACGGAGGAGGGTCGACTGTTTGTGCAAGCGAACATACCTCATAGTTGTATTTGCAAATGAAATCCAGTATATGAGTGTCTCTAACGTCAAAAGAGTCATCCTACATGTATACATAGTACCAGTAATGTGTCATAGCTTAATAGCTGCATACACAATAAATGATTTAAAAAAAATCAATGTGTCACTTTCAACAGCCTACCATACCGAAACGGACAGTCAACCCGAGAGTGCTAATGCATTCATGGAACAGTGTCTAAAGCAATATATAGATTACTCTCAAAATGACGTCTACGAGTGGCTACTAATGGCTGATTTTGCGGCTAATAATGTAATCAAGGATTACACTAAAGTCTCTCTTTTCTTTGCCAACAAAGATTTTCACCCGCGTATGAGCTTCGGCCCTCCAGGTCCTACTCTAAGGGTAACTTTAAAATATCTCCGTGAACAAGTCATGGCAGGCAACGATTTCGCCTCCAAAATGGCGGAATTCCTTGATTGGCTACGTATAAATCTAACGCGTGCCAGAGAAAAATAAGAGAAAGCTGCTTATACCAACCGCACCCCAGCACCAGCCTACAGAATTGGCGACGAAGTTTTCTTGCATGCTCGTAATATCACTACGTCAAGACCAATTCAAAAGCTTGACTGCAAATACATTGGACCATTTCCAATAACAAAAATTATCAATTCCTATGCGTACCAGATAGGACTCCCCTTTAAACATAGAAACTTACATAATGTTTTTAAAACTAGTCTACTAAAACCAGCTCCAAAAAATCCTCTTCCTGGGCAAACCAACCCCCAACCACCACCCATCGCACTTGACAAGTCTGACGAAAAGTTATTCGCTACCGAAGCCATACTTGTCTCAAAGCGGAGCAGAGGCAAGAGGAAATTTTGCTATTTAATTTTACGGCGAGGCCAAGACCCCGAAGATAAGACATGGGAGCCTCTCCAGGGCGATGTTAATGCAACAACTTCAATCCAAGATTTCGAAAGGCGCTTCCCTGACAAGTTAAAGTCAACGAAACGAGAGATCGATACGGCAAAGAAGAGAGCAACTAATTCTTTGAAAATCTTATTATCAGATTAAGTAAATTAGGGAATGGGACGGGACCATATTTTGAGGAATAAGATGTAGATTTGTGTCACGTGACATTATGACCTTCACACGTCACTCATTCTGTATGTAACTTATCGGAACTCAGTTAGAATTCTGCTTCCCCTTTGTAGACAATCTATTTCACCAGATTTGACCTCGTCGATTTATCTTCGTATACTGTGACGAGGAGCACTGTACAAGGTGTGGCCTGGACCAAAGAAGAGCCCATTGTGCTAGATTGTCTATGACTCAAGTAGTACAATAGAGACATCACATCATATATACTGGATGCTAACTGAAGATCTTAAGAACTAGACAAATTGCTGCTCCATTCTATATATGTGGCCAATTGATGGCCCAAAATTATTTATCTTTGGTGGGCAATAATTCGATATCAATACAGTGAACTTGGGAAATGAAGCGAAGGATAGTCTCTAGAAGGTGCTACGCCTGAAAATCTTATTCGCTCTTGCTAACAATTATGATAGCTCATGAGAGCTAGGATGACAATCACCTCGATCGTCGAGGATGTGAATGACTTTAATGGAGACATTGGATCTCTCAACAGCTCCATAGCTTTCACCCCGGACCTTCGCTTTTAAATTGCCGCATTTTCAGCTACTTATATTCTAGACTTGAGGTTGAGTCACAGCTCGCCCACTACACCCACCGTCAATTTTACTACACCCAAAACTAGTAGATAAAGGATCCAGCCTCTTGAAAATACTCCTTGCTACGATTTTTGCTATAGAATAATCTCGTCAAGCTGCGATACTTTTACCAAGTATCACTCATACAGTGCAGGCCTAAGTAACAAATGTTTTTTTATAAATTAGGACCAGCGGCAGATCTACAATCTTCTATTAGTCCAGGACTCTAAGCGTCACTAATAAATCTTACACCCAGTATAACCATCTTCTATTAATTGCTGAAGAGTATTTTATTTATGAAACTCCATTCTCATACGTGCCAAATGTGCCTCGAAGATATGATAAAGACCCAAATCTAGAAGAGGACTACAAGGCACGTGTTCAGGAGCTTTGCTTCAAGATTTAGAGAACAGTTTATCTGCACAAACTGAAAGGATTATGGATAAATTGATGCTAGACTCTGTCAGTGCTAACAGATGTACAAAGAAAGAGCAATTTGGACATTTTTAAGGTTTTTTACATATTATCGACACACTAAAAGTGAAATTTTTATATACTCCAAAACTAACGTTAAGCGTATGATGCAGGATCGGACAGTTTAACGACCGATATAAGGCGTCCACTTTCAAATTATGATCATTCTATTTCAACTTCAAGCGAATATAATAAGGTTATAATCATAAAAAAGGTGAGGACAGTGCCAAAATAAAGCGTGGGAGTAATTCTGGGACAGGAAATGGTGTGAATTTTATCCTACAACTGGTTGGCTTTGATGATCTAGAGCTAGCATATTCAGCTAAAAGAGAAGCTTACGAGGGCGACCTTGCACGCACAAGAAATCGCACGGAGGCTCTTATCACACTCACTCATTTATTTGAAGGTGTATCAACTCAGTCATATCACTGTAATATGAATTGAGAACAAGATTGGAATGGAATGATCCTTTCTAGTGAAAATTCTAGTGATATTGCAGTTATGGTATACAGTTAATAGATTGAGCATTATTCCCACGTCAATGTAGAAAAGAAAGCATTCGCCTCATAAAAACAAATTTAATGATTCTAGGTGGTCTTTGATGGAAAGATCACATTCAAGTAATGGATCACATCTTGATATAGATGCAAAGTTTCCAAGGCTCATGGATTCCCGAGTCATTAAGAGTCAACTCAAGAGCCCTCCACGCTATCCCAAATATCCCATGAACTGGGCATATACGAATGAGCAATTCAAAATAGCCTTAGCGCGGTACGCTGTGCGGGATTGAAATTTGAATAGAAACAGTTGGTCGCCACAAACCTTTGGCTCATTCAACTAACCCAACGGGGTATTATAAAATTATTGAGATGCTTTGCAGCAAATGGAATCAGCGTATATCAATTTGGAAGACGATAGAGACCCAAAGCAACTCAGGCCAAAAGCTAGAGTGGCTTGAGAGAGTGCCGGCTGAAAGACGAGTATTGCCTTCGTTAGATAGCATAAACTAGCCACTGTCCATAAAAAATATTCCGACCTCATTGGGATGAAGCAGGTTGTCAGCAGACTGCACAAACTTTCAGCATTGTAATTGCGTATTTTGTGGACTGCACAGACCTTAGCAAAACGCTCATCTAGAAACCGAGCAGTTTTCTCTCGAGTGCAGCTCACCCAAAAGTAAGATCAACATCATTAACGACAACGGCCAGACTCGAACTGACGCTCCCGAAGGAACTAGCTTTAAAGATTAATTCTAGGCTAGCGCGATAACCACTCCGCCACGTTGCCACATGCTTGACTTTCCGCAGTAGAATCTTACTATGTATAGTTAGATATACTATTTCTTTTTAACATTTGCCTGAATGTAAATTGTACTACTGGACTCATAGACCATCTAGCACATTGTGCTCCCCTCTGACCCAGGCCACACCTTGTACTGTGCTTCTTGTCTCTTTTGTTGTAGAAACATTGACATATTGTTCGTGATGAATAGCCATTCAGCTCAGTCTTTACCCGGGGAATTCGTCCACCTTTTCCATGGAACCTTCTACCCCCCAAAAAAACAAAATGGTAGTTATAGAAACTGCGTGCGCGGGAAAAGGTCTCAAAAAATACTTGCAGCCCCAGCCAGGCGAGGCCTGGATATCGGGACCACATGAGGTGCGCATTTTCATCTATATCTCCCTACTTTGTAACATTCGAGGCCAACTTAATTTAATCCACCATCTCCGTATCGGGTGCTGGGTACGCTCCGGAAACTCATCGGATGGCTTCTCCTCCATCATCAAGGGTGGATGACGGGAACGGCTTCGACCCTGACATCTGATCTGACCGTAGTAAGCTTCATGATAGTGATGATAGGAAGTTGTGCTCAGGGATGAATACGATACAGACCGCGGAAGCAATTGAGAATCCTCCCCAAAGTGAGGACTTTTTACTCAATATCGGCTCTGCAGACTCTACGGTGGGAGCTGAAGGTTAGTAGGGGACGCCACTGATAGGTGTGAAGAATACTCCCCCTATTGAATTAAAGTGTTAGTAAATCTTATGAATAGTTAACAATAGAAACAAAGACTTGAAAACGACCAAAGGAAATTGAAGTGGCGTTGAGTCAAGAATCCTTGACCTGAGCACTCCTCCGCCAGCGTACTATTTCTGAATTTTTCTTAAAACCCGCTACTGAATACAGCCTCTCAAAACAGCCCATGATATTAAAGAGGGTGAGGACTACGGACGCAGCACGCAATCAAGGCGGCATATTAATCAGTATTATCCCAAGGGAGTAATTTTTTTATTTTCATATTTTTGAGTCAAAATTGTGGTCGTGGACACCTATCTAGTTATGATACGACATCAAAGGTAAAGTAGAGGATAAATGATTTAACTTCAAAATTGAGCCCTCATGCCTCGGATTTCGCTCGAATGTATCACTGCGAATTTACGGTGGCTCTCTCTTCACCCCAAGTCAGCCCTCATCTGTGAGTAACCACGCAGGGGAACGTCTCGAAAATCCCGAGTTATCCAGACATGCCTCCTCATCTATTAACCTGACTCCGCGCAAAATCTGGTCTGAGGCGTCTTCTTCCCAAAGTGGAGTATGTGACTGGGCTACTAAAACTGTCCCAGAGAACACTACCAGGAGACGGACTGCGGCGCATTCCGTCGTTGACTTGTTTTTATAGTGTCAGCTATGCTCTCGCATTCAAATTATTGGCGCGCACAATAGTCTTCGATAGGTAAATCTCCTCGCCAAAATTCGAAATATCACATTCGTCGAGATCGTATTCCTCTTTTGCTACATCTTGTTAACTTGTCCCAATTTCTCTCATGCCCATCCCAAGGACCCGCTTCCCAAATTTGCGCACCAAGGTTTTGATACCATAACAGGAACTCATGTTTTTTAGGCGTGTACATGATTGCAGTTTTATTCCAGAGACTTATTTGACGACAGGTGAGGTCATTGAAATAAAGATGTGATAGGTCGTACTTGAAAGTTTAATGAGGAATTGATAGGGAACGATCTCGTTTGAAGTCTTGCATCATCCTCTCAAGGGCTAACTTCTGTTAAATCACGAACTTTGACTGATCTCGTATTTACAAAATTATTTCACATCTATGTTCAGCGGACACCCTAACTGGTACCCAGATCTCATGCGGTACAAATATTGAGGAGGGGCAGGCATTTTATCTCAACCTGACTTCCCATGTATAGATTACCTGCCCTGCTTCTAACCTTCCTCTCACATCAAATTTGGTTTGTAGATATTCAAGTAAAACATGGCAAGATTTGTGTGTCGCGTAGCTGTCCGACTGGCATTCTCAGTGGACGCGTCGCGATACCGAATTCCCTCGCCCTCAACGTGTAATCTGCCCCGCCACGCCCCACTACGCATGGAATTAAGCACACTTGCTGCCGTCGCGACAAATGAAGCCCTCTTCCACGCCTCTTGCTGCATCTTAACTGATGTCTATATCAAAATAATGGTCAGTGCACGATTGCAATATTGTTCGCTCCAGTGATAGCAGCAATGCCTCCGATTCCCAATGCCTCGCGTAAATACGTTCAGTCGGCAAATGAACAAGTTACGGATGCCGCGAATCTTCTCCAGGCACGTGGGGAAATAACAGAAAATTTGCAACATAATCCTTATGACCTTATTCTCTATCTCCAAAGAGCCTCGATACATACAGCTTTGGGCTATCCAGACCTTGCCGCGGGTGACAGTTACCGAGCTCTCATTCTCTGTGACGAAGTATCAAACGAGTCTTTCGAATACCACGACCAGGCTTGGAATACCCTGAGCGAACACTGTACGGATGGAATCCCTGGCTTCTTGCAGGGACGAAACATCGAGCTTCCCTCCGATATTGCCAGCCGCTTTACATGCTTGAGTGTAGAGGATAATGATATATCGCAGAAGTTGTTGGAAACCTTACACCTAGCCTCAGTTCAATGTTATCGCAGCTTATCAGCAAGCCTCAGGCTCTGTCATTGCTTAAAGAGTGCATTTGAAAACTGTGCACGAGGACTAGCCCTTGCTCCAGATGACGAGGAGCTCCTAAAAACAAAGATACTTATCGAGAGGGATGCAATGGCCGAGGCGCCTGACAAAAGCTTTGATCCAAAAAGCCTGCCCGATGAGGGCTTAGTCCGCCGGGAATTATATCCATGGAACAAATATGAGCCCGATCGATTTTCGCCATCTTCTCTGGCCTCTCTCAATCACCAGTTAGCAGTGATAGCGCCAAAGTGTGAGGTAAGAGTGACTGAATTGCCAACTCTTGCACCGCACGCCATTGATGCGACTCGCTCACACCCTCATCCAAGTAATAGTCAACTAGGCCTCTTTGCCAAAGAAGATATATTACCAGGTGAGATGGTGCTCACCGAACTATCTGTTTTGACCGCCAACAATTGTTTCAAGGAGCCACTCTGTGATGCTTGTAGCGCTAAATTACCACCACTCTCTGCAGTCAATGACATAGTTGACTGTAGTGAGTGCGAAGATATATCATTTTGTAATCAAGTTTGTCTCGCCCGGGCCCTAGAGGAATACCATCCGGCAGTATGCGGAAAAGATGTCGATACAATCGCGAAAGACCCAAATCCTATTGAAAAGCCTTTTGCGCTCTACTTTCTTCTCCTTTGCCGTTCAGTTGCTATGGCCAGTACACAAGAAATACACCCCCTCAATCTCAAAGAAGTCAAGCATATCTGGGCTGGATTTAGTCCTCCTAAAGCATCACCCTCAATACCCTCGACCTCCACATACGAAGCACCATGTACTCTGCCCTTCTCTTTCAAATACAGCATCGTAGAGCCTCTTCATTTTCTCGAGAAACTAGATATCGATATCTTTGCCGACGTGGCCAAGTATGATCAATGGGTCTTGAATACCCTCTGTACGTTGTAATCTCTCTCTCTCCCCCTTCACACAAAATGCCTAGCGCTCGTCTCAAGCTGCACAACTCAAGTAAATCATCTCTTTGCTGACGACACCCCGTATTACAGATAGTAAGTTCCGCGGCACAGCTTCGGCTTGCGTGAATCCACGGACTGGACACCCTGAAGTCGCCGCAGTACACCCTCTCTGGTGTCTCGCCAACCACGATTGTGATCCTAATGTAGAGTGGCAGTGGCAGGGGAACATGAATATGAGTTGCCGGAAGGCTAGAATCGGGGGTCGTATCGGTGGTATTTCCGCAGGCATGGAGATTTTGAACCACTACTGTGATATTGAGCTGGGTGTGCGACAACGGCGAGAATGGGCGCAGGGCAGTCTCGGTGGTTGGTGTCAGTGTAAGCGATGTCGTGATGAGTCTGATGAAAGCGAGCCTTGTGTAGAATGAAAGACGGCTACTAGGGCCACAAAGTGCTTGGGATATGATAGCTATGAAAATGGGAAGATTGATGATGTCAAATCTACTGAATTTAATTATTTACAAGCTAATAAGGACTCATCTCTAGTTGTGAGGTTTTGTAGGCATATTTCATCACTAGCCGAAGAACGATATCACCTATTAATTGAATTCAATATTACCCGCAATAAGACCGATGCAGTGGTATGTTATGGGGACACATTGAGAGTTTCTATTAAAAGTCTCACGAGATGCTACTTTCTTCAGCATTTATCTCACAGGATGAACTTCCACCACCCCCCGGCTCTAGTCCGTCACAGTGGAGATTCAAGATCAAATTGTTCAACCAACTCCCAAAACATCGCCTCTCCCGTCGTATTCTGTACGAAGTCACTAAGGCCGGCATTAGTTCGGATGTCACGGACTAAAGTCTTGGCTATTTGTTTCTCTCCTCGAGAGACTAAAGCCTCCAGTATTTTACGCATAGCACCCCACCCGACTCGCGTCTTCTGGCTCGATAATCGGGCAATGATCTCAAGAGCTGTAGAGGTATCACCAATAAGCGCACAGCATTCAATGGCACGGTCCCAAAAGACTCGATCGAGTCCGACGATCTCCTCGGCCCCCGCGATAATCTGCTGCGCCAGCTTATGCTGTGGAGGAACCTGTAGATAGTAATAATCGAGCAGATTAGTTTGTATTTGAATAGATAGCTTGAGATTTTCCGCGGAAATCTGTTGTAAAAGTGCTTGGATCGTTGGCATATTTAATGGATCATGGTTACGAGTTAGTTGATGGATGATTTTGCCATAGATAGATATACTTGGCTTAACACCAGCCTGACTCATATCTTCTAAAATACCCTCAACTATCTTCTTTTGTTGTTCTGGCGTATATCGATGTGGAAAGCGCAATATCTCGTCGAGTAGAATGGTATATGTTACTACATCTGCCTCAACACCTGCTCTTTCCATGCGCTTCAAAAGCATCATGGCTTCTTGACGCTGTGCATTACGTATCATAGAACGTAAGAAGATATTAAAGGTAAAAATATCGGGCTTAATACCAAATGCACGGGCCCAAGTAATCAGTTGATTCGCCTCTGTTTTTTTGCCAAGCCTTACTAGTCCAGATACTATTGGATTCAAGCAGCTTACATTTGGCTTGACCATAGTTTTCACGTCATCCACTAGTTGAAGTTCTTCGTGGCCAAGTTGGGGATGCTTTTTCTTTGCAGCTGCTAGCCATAAACGTCCCATTTCTTCCAAGGTTCGAATTGCCATATCAATTTCCTTAGCTTCTGCAAATATACTAATACGTGTCGACCAGCTGACCTCATCTGGAAGTGTTCCGGACTGAATCATTTTGTTCCATAATTTTTCCGAGCTTCTCCAATCGCTAACCATCCTACAGCCTGACATCATCGAGTTCCATGTCTTCAGACTTGGCTCCAGTCCATTTTGGATCATATGGTTCCAGATTTCAATGGCTTTACTGGGTCGTTGAAACTTCATATAAGCAGTTATGAATTGGTTACATACTTCCAATGACAAGACCTTAGCACGATTTACTACCGTGTCACTAGATTCCTGATTCTGTACTGACCATGTGGCCGCATCTTTCCAAAGAATATCTAGTTGAATATGATTTTTCAGGTTCATGGCCAATCTAATTTGGTGGAAAATCGATGGTGATCGTTTGAATTGATGACTTGTTTCTACTAGGTTTGACGTGATTTTTCGAACAGGATTTGACCTAATTAGTGATGGATATTCGTCATCTTTTACAGAAGATGAGGTCTCTCTTAAGGATTTATATTTTTTGCGGAACAAGAAGGTGGTACTGGATGGCCCAACATTTCTTCTTAAGCTATCTGATTCAATCTGTGAAGAATGACTTATATTGTTTCGAAGATTATTGACTAATCTATCTGAGGAGTCTGCCTCTAAATTCTTACGCATTGGTCTAGTTATCGGATCAACCGTATCTGCAGCGTTCTGGCGCACACAATTTAAGCTTGTGGTAAAATTATTTAACAGGCCTACTTTCTCAGTAAAGTCTCTTTCGTGGGAATTATGATAGCTGTCTGCATGGTCGTAGTCTGGAGAGGAACAATTGTGGTTCACCTGGTGCGTAGAATCTTCAGGTCCAACTCTAGATGAATATAGCTGATAGCTTAATGAATCAGAGAATCCGATACTTTTTGAATGAAGTAGTGATTGGCGAGGATTTTCAGGATGAGAGGCAACTCCAAATATATTTCTAGTTAACGAAACTGTGGAATACGATCTGGCGAATAGAATTACTTGCCCATGGCAGCGCATAGTACACTTTAAGTACCAATCAGTAGCGTTAGTGAGCCTTGTGGCGTAATTTCCAAGTCGAGCCCGATATTTAAGGTGAGACCTGCGAAGAGTTACATGTTGAAAGGTTTTGAACACTATACCTTTTGGGTTCACGCTGATCTGTCGTTGAATCTTCCTAGGCGACGATAATGTTCTTTGAAATGACTGTGTAAGAGCTTTGGTTGTAAGAGGTCTACTCCATTTCCTCCGAAATCCCCAACAAAGTAAGTGTAATTTCATCACCAGCTAGATGCTGAATTACCCTGCAGTAATCGCGCTTTGTATGGCCGATTGATCATAGCTCACAGACAGGTAGCTAAGGAACACGGCCCACGTCCTTATAAGGTTAGCCTTGTTCACAGACATGATCGCAACATCGATCAAGAACCCAGGGTCAATGGCTAGTCCCATGCTTCCACGATCTTACATATTTGAATTTACTTACAATATAGCTAGCATTGAAATAAGGCAGTCATGACATCCCTCCAACCCCGAAAACCATATTCACCACAAGAATTAGCAAAACTGTATCCCGATGAGCTTGAGCTTCAACAAGTCCAAGTACTATTCCGTCACGGCGAACGTACTCCAATATCAGCAAGGTTTCAAAATGCCGGGCTCCCAAAATTTTGGCCCTATTGCTCCATTGCTCGACAAATGGTTAGCTCAACCGTGGAAGCTAGTGATAGCAAAGATCAATGGAGCAATCTACAATGGCGAAGACGGATAGAGACTTTTGACAAAGATGACAGCTCTATTTTGGCGACTGGGCCCAAGAATGAAATTGATTCTTTGTGCACCATGGGCGAACTGACAGATTCGGGAAGAGCCTCAACTTATAAGCTTGGACAAAGACTCCGATATCTTTATGTCGATCAGTTGAAGTTTATGCCCGCATCGTTTGAACACGTAGAAAGTGTTCACCTTCGAGCAACTCCTATCCCTCGTGCCCTTGAATCTCTGCAGCAGACATTTACTGGATTTTATCCGCCCTCCACTCGTGCTTCTTCACTTGGACCTGTGACAATAATGACAAGGACTGTGGATGATGAGACCCTTTATCCAAACGAATTTAAATGTCGAAGATTTCATCAGCTCTCGAAGGCATTCGCACAGAGAGCTGCTGAACGATGGAATCATACGACCGAAATGGATTATTTAAACCGGCTCCTAGGAAAATGGATGCCAGAAAATGGCAAGATAATAGCAGTAGATTCACATCCTCGTATTTCGGGCATATTGGACACGATAAATTCAACATTGGCCCATGGTCCTCAAACTAAATTGCCCAAGGAATTTTATGACCCACGAGCAAGAGAAATTTTGGAAAAAATTGGCATCGAAGAATGGTTCGACGGCTATAATGAGTCTCAAGAATATAGAGCACTAGGAATTGGTAGCCTGATGGGGGATGTAGTTGACCGTATGGTTAGTTGTACCAAAGCATATAGGATTAATCAACGTGTAGATGGTCAAGATAAAATGACAATAATTAATAGTGATCAACACGCTGCCAAGTTGTCATTGGTAAGCCTACATCCTATCAGGTTAATAAACTTATCTTTTTGTCATTCTAACTCAGAATTTCTGAAGAAATAAACCTGACTACCTACTAAAATTGATACCTGACCCAACTAACTAAGTTTTAGAGTGGGTGCCATGATACTACAATCGCTGCCATTTTGGCAAGTCTAGGAGCCTTCAACTCCAAGTCATGGCCCCCTTATACGAGCCACATAGCATTTGAGCTTTTTAAAAAAAAGACTACTGCAACCGAAATTACTGCAGAAGCTAGCAAGCAAGATGATTCCAATGATAATTTCATGAGAAAAATTCACAAGGTATTTGAAAATAAGCTTCAAACTCCTACAGCTCAAACCCAAAATAAAAGGCAAAATATCCAAGATTTCAAGCAATCAGATCGCTCAAAAATTCAAGGGTACTACGTAAGGTTGAGATACAACGACGAGGTTATGTCTGTTCCTGGATGTAAAAAATTAGGCAATCATCTTGATGGAGATGAAAGTCTTTGCACATTGGTATTTGCTCCTTTCTTAGCAACTAGTTATGCTGAATATTTAACCGTTTACACCATTTCTGCAAGATATTTGATTTTAAACGAGTACAATTCTGCAATACCAAGCTAATGTCTTTTAGGAAGCATTTAAATCGATAGTCGATAAGTTCGTACCAATTTCATGGAGCAAGGAATGTGAAGCAAATCTGAAGGCCCCAACTTTTCCTGCAACAACACAACCACCGGGAAACTGAATGAGATTTTAGATATCTCTTTTATAATTAGAAAGTGTACTAAACCTAGAATTATAATTAATTTAATGTTTCTTGGGTCCTGATTGTAGGCAAATACGTGAAGGAATTTTAGGCTGGTCCTAATATAGTGTATTTCTTGGTTGGACTGAAAGATTATGGACCGCTAGCTATGCTACAGCTGGCCTGTTCAAAGCTTTGGTGGCTTTACAGCATTGTGAGTATGATTTCCTTCAATAACAACACCGAGACCAGAACCTGCATCAATAGTGGACGTTTGATCGAGCTCAAGGTCAAAAGATTCATTTCCTGAAAATCTCCTGGTCACATGGTTAGTGGTAACCGGCTATCGGGGGGAATCTGACCATCCTCTCTCTTCACCGCCACTCAAAAAGCTACAGTCACCGTTTAGCTTTACTTCCCAAGAACTCCCGCCGATCCTCTTGTTTTCCTTCAAGTCAAATTGCGAAACTTGGATATTACTGTTTGGTTGACGTTCATGACGTAAGCCAGATTCACCGCGCGTCTTTCTCATGAAGCAACTGAGCCCACATGTAAATGGTCGGAAGTCTTCTTTTTTGACATCTTCGGGAATCTGGCCCGTTAAAACCCTACCAATTGCTATTAATGTGGCAGCATGCGTGCACAGTAAGATTGCCTCGATTCCATCTTGGTCACACTGTTCAATTATTTGTTTCATAGTGTGAGCACATCTATCATGTAACTGGTGGATAGTTTCCCCTTTAGAACAAGGCCTAACAAAAGGCTCATAATTTTCATCAAGTTGTGGAAAAAGCTCCTTCAATACAAGTGGCTCAGCTGGAGAGGGATGATTGAATTTTGCCACACCGTACCATTCGCCGAGGCCATTTTCCGCGCGTATTTTCAAAGACATATCAGTGGCAACTTGTGTAGAAATTGCATCGACCGTAGGAGAGACAGTTTGGAGGCACCGGTAGAATGGTGAACTGTAAATTCTCTGTATTGGAGGCGATACATTCTGTAGGTGAGCGGCCAGCTCGCGAGACTGTTGGACTCCGTATGAAGCTAGAGCAGGATCACCAGCTATACCTGTTGGGCTTGGAATGTTCGATGCATACTCTCCAGTCTGCGAATCAACAGTCCAGTTACTCCTGAACTTGGATAGAAGTAAGCAAAAGCGTTCGTCAAACGGAATAAACTGGGCTGAAAACTTGCGCCGTGTCTAGTCAAATAGATGACTCTAAGACTCATTTTGCTTGAGTTCTATTGATGATTGATTAAAGGCAAGCGAACTAATTGATTGCTGCTTGAATCCTGGCTCTACAAGTTAAGGATTTGTTTGTTTGCTTAATAGAGGCCGTGCCAGCCAAAATACTGGATAATGAAGGCTTAGTACCGGTTATTTCCGACCATATACAATGGACACCGTTGCGACGCCCCAAAAGAGCCTGACTAATCAAATTAATGCCCGGTTTTTTTTTTTTTTTTTTAAATCATTTATTGTGTTTTCAGCTATCTAGCTATGACACATGACCGGTACTATGTATACATGTAGGATGACTCTTTTGACGTTAGAGACACTCATACTCTGGATTTCATTCGCAAATACCACTATGAGGTATGTTCGCTTACACAAACAGTCGACCCTCCTCCGTAAGTACCCACCAAAGGGAATTTAAAAACCTTTGATTATCCAAGCATGCCTTCATCATCCATGCATACCAGCGCCGCGAGAAATGTAGTTAAGTTTTGCCGGATTCGAACCAGCGGTCTCCTGTCTCGGGTGGGATATGTGTCCTTGCTATCCAGACCTTACTTGAGAAACCGGCCAAGATGATGTACCACCGCACCATCCAACCACGGCGGTGTTTATAGTGTCGCCCGCACTCTCGCAAGCGAAGTCTTGGCGCACGCACAAGGCTCAATTCGAAAACTCGTTGTCATAATTCTAAAATTCACGCCCGTCGAGATCGTTTCCCTCCTCTGCATCATCTTGTGAACTTGTCCTAATCCCTCTCACGCCCATCCCAAAGAACTGTCTCCCAGGTTTGTGCGCCACGCTTTGCTTCCTCCGTCGGGTGTAAATATCGGCGTGTACGTGGTGGTCAATTGAGGCCAGAGAAAGTCGACGAGAGGTGTGATCATTGAAATAAGGATGTACTAAGTCGTACCTGCAAACTTGATGAGGTTTTGGTGGTGATTGATCTCGCTAGGTGTGAAAATTTGATTAGGTGGAGAGTCTTGAATCATTGCCTCATGGGCCAACTTGTTCGGTATTGCGAAATTTGACTGAACTTGGCTCTGGGAGAATATTTCACTCCCAGGTTCGTATAGGGCACCGCGTACAGGTGTCAGTCTTGCCCTCCTAATGCCCGGTTACTGACCATCGAGCAAGAAACTTTATAAGTCGAGAGGAAATAGCTGCTTTTGACAATCTACTTTGTAATAGCTTCCTTACAAGAAGTCTTCTGTTTATCCGCCCTTCATAATTGTGGGATCCAGTATCTGACCCATCTATCCTTGCGGAAATCAATGCCTTCACAAATTATTTATGTCCTGTGGTCCAATAAAAATATACTCTGTACATCCAAGTACGTGAGCATTCAAATGGAGGGCTATGTGATGTGATTTGATGTGATGTGGTATTTTAATTGTACTACTTGAGTCAAAGACTATCTAGCAAATTGGGCACTTTCTTGCCCAGGCCACACCTTGTACGGTGCTCCTTGCCTGATATGGAGGGTTGCAGTACGTGTCCTAACCTTTTTGAATCCTGAAGAAGAATGAGATAACTATTTGTCATGTGCCAGTGGAGTGTGGTGGCATTCAATAATGTCTAAGATTTTAGTGGTTTAACTTGATTTATTTGCGATCTGTGTCGAGACCTCGCCCTACATCCGAGACACATGATACAGGTACCTGATCCCATTGAACTTGACGTGGCCAACATTAACGGTCCCTGTTCGACTGCTTAAGCGTGGGTTATAGACATTGCACAATTGACACTCTCTAAACCGTATCCGCCTCTCTTTCATAAGGAAAAAAATAGAAAAGATATGTATGTGTAGAAGTCACAATGGGGAACCCTAAGACCTCATAGAATACCCACTCGGTTCTAGTTTTAAATAGATGTCAAGAAATACAAGAAACACAGCAGTCCCTTCTCTCCAATCATCGCTATAGCCACAAAGAGAGGTTTGGAAGGCAAAAACTGAACAATTTTATGTTGTGTTCTACGAATCTGGGAGGAAGGTATTGTCTCAGAGCCAAGGTTCAGTCGAATTTCGCATTACCTAAGAAGCTGAACAATGCGCCGATGATTCAATAGTCCAAACCAAATCATCGTCTTACTCTCAACAGGATCGTCTCCCACTATTGCCTCATCAAGTTTACAAGTGTGACCTACTATATCCTTATTTCAATGACTTCACCTCTTATCAAACTAGTCCCTGGCCTCAGATGGCCACCAAATATACACCGACGCTCACACCTGCAAGAGGACAAAATCGTTGTGCAAAAATATGAGAGGCAGTTTTTTGCGATGAAATCGAGAAGAATGTGGACAGGTTTATAAGATAATGTAAAGGATGGACACATTCTAGGAAGAGGTAGGATATTAAATTTCAGCTTGGAGTTCTACCAATTGCTCGCATTGTGTACGCTAAGCTTTTGATTGCGAGAGTGCAAACAACACTATAAACAAATATATAGCTGGAAAGTGCAATGTTAATTATCCAGGTCGGTCTGCCAGGTAACGCCTGGTAAGCTAGGACGCCAATTCCACTTGAGGCAGGAGATCACTTGTTCGAATCCGACAAAATATCATCAAATTTCTTGCGGTGCTAGTATGATTGGGTGACGAAGGCATGCTCAGATATTCAAAGGCTTTGAACCCTTCCTTTGTTGAGTTCTCACAGAAGAGGGTCGACTGTTTGTATAAATTAACTTACCTCGGTGGTATCAACGAATGAGACCCAGAATATGAGTGTCTTTGAAGACAAAAGTCGTTCAAAATTTACATATGGCATCAATCTTGTTTTATAGCTATATAGCTACATACAGTTGAATGATACAAAAATTAATAATAGCCATTTATTGGATCTTGGCTCCCGGAGAATAATGCAGCCTCAGGTTTATAAGCAACACTGCGCACCAGTGATCAGTCCTATCGATCCTTACAAGTTGAGAATGTGATTTGGTATCTGATAAAGCCCTACAAAAAAATCTCATTTGGAGATGACATACTGAACATGTTAGTTCCACCCAGGTTACATGTTGCGATCTCAGGCTATTAGGCTCGGCAGACAAACTAGCTGACTATCTGTCAGACTAATCGGGACAGGCCTTTGCGTCTCATCTAATCTATGTAAATTCGATACGCGCTAGGTAAAAGGAATGACATACACAATCCATTAGACTCCATTGCCATTTCCAAACGCATTTACTAAAGTCCTTTCAACAGAATACATATTAGGGGCATCCCCTATGAGCCTCAAGCTCTCACGGTAGAGTCTAAAGACCCAAGATTAATTCCCACACTCACCCATCGATGGAAAACGAGCTCTTCAGTGCCAGACTTGACGATCAAACTTCCACCTCCCTTACAAATTACGTTATTGGTTTTGACAAACAATTCCAAGCAAAAAAATAAATTATATAGTATCAAATACTATTCTGAGAGCCGGAAAGGTCCTTGTTAAATACATAATTTTCTACCTGCTTTTTGTGAATAGTAATTCAATAATAACCAAGCAACAGACTGTCGGAACAGATATTTTACTTATTTACACAGTACTTTATATCATTTCCGCTAATAGCTCATAAATTCTTCAGATACCCACTAACCAAGTCTCAATAAGTCGTCCCAATGTAGATATTAATAGAGCTTGTAATGATCTGGAGGATATAGTGGCTGATAACGTGTGCTAGATTTAGTACACTGGCTAGAATACCACTGGGATTTCAGTGGTGCAGTCGCGGGTAGATGTAGAAGAGAGAATGAATCAATATATCCGTAGGTTAGACCGATCAGTTCGTATCTTGTGTGTGCACACTTAAAAATTCCCTTCTCTTCTTCTACCCCACTCAATCTACGCTCACTAGTGAGACTAACGTCGCTTAATATCTATGTGCGTTTTTATCTGATAGCCTGAGGGTAAAATATCGACCCACAGACGAAATTCAGTCACAATAAAGAGTATATTTGAAAGATTTTATCTAGTCATCAACCTGAAAGAATGTCGCTGGCAAGATTTTGGATGGGAACTTGACCCGGAAGTTTCATGACGAAAAAGCCAGCAAAACCAAGAATCTATATCCAAAATACAAATTGAAGATGGGCCTAAACATATATCATGGTTAAGTTACAAGTAACAGATACTATTCGCCATCTTTGTTTTTCCTATAAGATTTTCCCCAGCTGACCTCATTTTGCAACCCTCTGCAAGTTCATCTGACTTTCTACTAAAGTTATCCAAAATCCAAAATTCACAATCATAGTCCGAGATACAAAAAGACATCTTAACATTCACAACAGCTGTAATCTTTGAATGTATATTTGAATTATCGGCATTGAATACATCTTTATCTCAGCCAACGTTGAAATAAGTACAAAATCTCGTTGGTCTGTCAACTAAAGAATATCAAAAAAGGCTAAGACTGTGGTCCTTTTTTTATTGAGCTCTTGGAAGCATATTCGATCTCCACTACTAGCAGTACGGCAATGATATAGCAAGACGGGAAGAAAAAAAGTCTTATAATTTTATAAGATGGTGATATCGACAGATAAATATTTACGAAGCGAAAGGGAGAAGCCGTGGTAGGTGAGTAAATTAAGTATTCTATTAGGAAAACGCCCTCTGGGTAATATGAGGAAATTCTAGGACAACTTAAAGCTGTAACTAAACGTAAAGTAAATGTAAAAGAATGGGGTAGTGTCAAGAGCTCAGGCTGAAGAGAAATTTGTGCCTCGACGTGTCAAAATCGGGTTCTCTGGATGGTTGAAATTGACACACTCAACACATGGCTGAAGTCTAAGGTGTTCTTATTATTCATATATGTATGTATTGATTTTGTAACAGGCAAAAGCTCTACACCTAAGAGGCATGATACGCATGTGTGATCCTTGGAGACTTACTACTACTTGCCTCACCAGCTTTCTGGGCTGAATAAGTACATGTAAGAATAGATAAAGAAAACTTCCTAGACTAAATTCATGTCCTAATTATTCAGGTGGGACTAGTTTTATTTTATTGATGGTAGCAAACCCTTTACACCACGGCCAACCTTTGTTAGAGCCATTAAAAAAGTGCGAAGGCTACAAAATGGTTACCACGTTATTTTGCAAATAAACAAATATACACTATTCAAAGAGTTGGACTAGCTGTTTACCACCACAATTCTTTCAGAAATTAATCCTATCAGATTTCCACCAACAGCGACTAATTATTAAATTGGTTTTCACACTCATTTGTATGTCCCGCTACCTTAGTCTTCCATCAAGCATTGCTCCTGGGACCCACTCTTGTCTCGATCCTCGAGGCCTCAAGACGTTGAAATATTCCTCACCGGGCCACCACAATGATAAGAAACCCTTAACTCACAAGTAACTGCAGGACAGATATTAGAGAAGAAATAACAAGGCTCAATCCTAAAATTTCCTGAGTAAAAAGTTATCGCCTTGACTAAATATCTCGTTGAGAAGTTTAGATCATTTGAGAAGCACTTTGCGGAAGAAGAGCTTGTTCTCAGCAGATTTATAGCGCAATAAATACAGTCTGATGAAAAGCATTAGCAACTCATTAAACTAACCGAATTGTCTCTTCAATTCAAATCTATCAAAAATCCTGTGGGTCCACCGAGTATAAATCGATGATATTGAGTTATCGCACTCTACGAGTATCCACAACACAATTTCTTTACGTGCATTCTACAGTGCTAGGTCAAAAAATTAACGCGAGCATTGTGTGTTCAGTGAAAATTTTTGTAAGAGAAAAAATCAGCCTAACACCCCAGCTAGAGCATACAAATAAAAAGTACAAACAATACTTAGAGGTCCTGGACTTGGATGCTTCACAACAAGACTAAATCTGAAACTCCTAAGGATACACCAGAGAAAGCCCTTATGTCAAAAGAGAAGGGGCCGATATCAATGTTGCTGTTAAAAACCTCAGTACCCAAACCAGTCCGACCATTAGTGAACACGCATATCTTCCCATTTCGTCAAAATAAGACTGTAAAATAAGACTGTAAAATAAGTTAAGCCTGGTAGAATTCCCTACTTGACGAGTCACCGTAGTAAACTAAGGCTTTGTGACCCAAGTATAAGGTGAAAGAGCAAGAAGCGCGCTTCTCTCAATACTGCAATTTTGGAGAGCACGAAAAGAGAAATAGAATTCACTCTAAATCAGATCTTGGTACTAGTAATAAATATCCCAGACAAGGTCCACACTCTGGAGAGGCAAACGCTGGTAATACCAAAGATGGTGATAATAGAAGCTACCCTCAAAATGGGTGATAGGCTAACATTGGCTCGTGATATAGCGACAAATATGGCGAGGCCATTAAACGACTAATTACTGCAAATTGAAACTCGGAGAAAGACTGTTTTAAGAAAGCGTTCTTCTTCACTAACTCCTGTGCGATCCAAAAGCCTCTCAATATATCCAGTACCGGGAAAATAATCCCACAAAGATATCTTCACGAGCAGAACAATTCTTACAACGTGATTTAATCGAGCGCAAAGACACTGCATGCAAGTAGGTCATCCAGTGGTGCATAAACTGTCATGGTCACAATCTGCTATCCAACTCACTGCATATCTTGGCTGGCGCGAGTTGATGGTCAAAACAAGCAACGCATTATAGATCAGCTGGTACTAATCTGCGAGCAAGCCCTCAAAAAAAGAAACGCTTCGATCAGAGAATATAAATTAAAGCAGAAAGCCACCTAGGCGACCGCCGAAAACGACTCTAGCCGCGTTTTTGGATGCTATCAAGGGACCACAACCATTTAGAGTCTAGCAACATACCCACACAGCAACAAAAATCTCATTCTTTTGAACTGACCTAGGCAAGAGAGGTATCACTACAAAAATTGTTGTAGGAACACGAAATAATACAGTTTGAGTGCCTTCATGAAGTTGGTGAATAAAGTATCTAAACTAGAATCTCGAAATAAATTCTAGACGAGAAAGATGAATTCTTCGCCTTCCGGTGGTGCCGGTGAAATTGCTCAGTATATTTTTAATGTCTGTGATAACCAGGAAGAATATAAACCTAATTGAAGTCAAAAGCAGATACAAGCATATCTAAAATCGATGACTTCTCGTCAATGTCCGACCTACGTTTCTCACGCGAGACCTCCAACTTGATTTTACCTTAAACTACCTCGCCCCGAACGACCGATGAAAGAGTTATTTAAGTTGCAAAAGGGGGGCTTGCTTCGTGAATTCTCTCTAATTGGGCTAGACTCGGCATATGGTAATTTCAGGTTTCCGTACCCTTTGTAATTTCAGGTAGCAACGAGAGTCTTCACTCTTTAGATTAAGTATAACTCATAATTCACCACAAGCAGTTCGCTTCCCCTGACACCGTTATTAAAACGAGGCTTCACATATTGAGAGAAGACAGGCAGCTGGGACGTGAGACGAGCGAGTAATAAGGTAAAAAATGGGCATATCGGGACTCACATCTTTCGAGTGTTTTCGAGTTAAAGGTGTCTGTGGGCGCCGAGGCAATGACTTCGGGTAGTGCTACCGACATTTCAAAAACCAGCAACTATGGAGGGGGTTTTGGTCTGCCTCCTGCTCGTCATCTCCCCGAACTATAGTCTGGGTAGCCTGGAAACCTACCTAACTTGAGAAAAGGAGGACCGTGAGGCCTAATCCAGCGCAATGGCTGTAAACAAGATGGAAAAGGCACTTTATAGTAGCCAAAAGTCTTTTTTGTTTTCACTGTGGTGGATGTAAACGGTTGAGAGAAGGGTGAAAGTCCCTAGCACAAAGGTCTCGAGTGGTATTAGTGAATGCACCAACTGCATGAGTAGTCCAAATTTCAAACTTAGTTCTCGTCGTATGTAATCGTCGAGGGAGGACTAGCCTTCTCCTAGTCATACTCTATGAGTGCTAAGCTTGTGCCCACCAAGAATAAAAATCCATCTACTCTAATTTTCCTTGGGATAATTGATGATGATATTATTTGACGTCTGTGAGAGAGAGGGGGCGCGTGCACGAGAGCACATGCCCTACATCCCCTTTGGAAATATAGGGCGCTAGAGCCGGAGTTCTAGGGAATCTGGCTATAAACCTACTATATACTTGCTGCGTAGCGTTCTTTGAAACTGCCCACATATGTTCGATATGACTCTTACAGTTCTAAAAGTATGAGACTACCCCCTTCTTATGCCTATTGATTACTCAGCCCCTACATCCGCTCCTTCCTGGAGCCTCCATAAATTCAAGAAGGGGAGGGAAAAAAAGTTATAAATATAAGTCAAATGTATTCCTACCGAGGATAAATGCCCTCAAAATATCGTACATGGTCTAATCATCTCGTCGCCATACCGAAAAGGAAGAAGATTAGATTATGACTAGAGCCATCTGGGCGCCCGCCACGGCGGCGCACGACTCTGCAGGAGGAAGGGTGTATTGTAGTTTTTCGAGATCCACAGCGACACGTTCGAGTGGCTTCTTGATGTACAAAACGTTCGTGATATGCTGCAAAGTCGCCGTGGCCTATTCTAGCAGCAATTATGCGGCCTGAGACTTTCCTATTTAAGCGAAGTTCCTTGGAAAATAGAGGGACAGTCCCAATCTCGAGGAGGGTATAGGATTTGGGCGCATTACTCATCCAACATTCTTGTCTGAGACGTTTGATTGTTGTCGAATGCCATTGCCTGAGTGTATCAAATGACATTTTAGGTTGTACTTTTAGTAAGGCCATTGATGCTCCTTTTTTTGCTTGGTTATCTGCGAGCTCGTTTCCTTGAGTCCATGTATGGCTAGGAACCCAACACATCTTAATCTCTTCCTCTTGGGTACGGGGAGGTCTATGGCGAGTTTTTCATGATTTGACGGCGTCTATCACTTCTGCAAAGGCTTATTTTGAAGATTAGCTAGGTATATTGGATAAGATTTCCTGGCTACATCTTGATTATCTAGAAAAATTTAGAGTTTGCTGGCGAAGCGAGTAGAGGAGAAATTGACGGCCACCTTTATTCCTTGTAGGGCCGCGTGTATTTCAGCATCATAAACTTCTTTATAATTGCCAAGAGACCGAGCGCTAGAGTCAACTTGATACCCAAGTTAAAAGATAACGTACCCAGAGCTCACACTGCCACCGGGAAGCTTTGAGACATCGCTATATACTTAGATATAGCTTCGGGATAGCGATTGGAGAAGCTCGTCAAAGTTGTGGACTTTCCTATCTTTTGATTTGGATGTGGCACTAATTCTAGCCAGAGAATCTTTTATTGTCTCTTTATTGGTTCATGGGATTGTAAGAAGTGGGTCATTCTGGCTAGATGCAGGAATGCATATAAGGGGGCAGATGTACCGTGTCAGGGCATGGAAGCGATAAGAATTTAGTTCGTGCTGTAGTACAGGATGTCGAAGGTCAAGTCTACGGGTGCATATTGCTGAGCACCCGTAAATATTATCAAGAGCTAATCTCGTTGGAGATATGCCAGCCTCCATAAATGGTGCTGTGGAGATAGTTGATCGGTAGACGGAAAAGATAGCAATTAAAACAGCTGTGTGTACTTTATTTATCTCATCTAGATGTGACTTAACCCTCTTACAAATTATTTTATTGCCTTTTTCTCTTGATTAACCAGGCCACCAAGTTTCTGCGTCAAAGTGCGCGATTGGCAAAACACAAGCCATGGTAACCTGTCTAGAAAAGTGGGAGATGACGCCTGAGATTGTGTTTCCAAAGAATCGTAGGGCTCGTGCTATCTTCAAAGCCTTTGTTGCTTGTATTTTAGCGTGGTAGTAAAACTCAGTTCTGGATCGAAATGTACGCCTAGCCACTTAAGGTACGGTCGTGTTGAGTTTTCTGAGATGACAAGAAATTTGTTTGAATTCCTGAACTAATGCACTTATCCCTAATCCTTCGAGTAAAGTACATTTATTCGAACTTTTCCGCGTCAAATGTTATTCCTGCAGCTGCAGTCCAAGAAATAGATTGGTTGATTGCAGACTCAATTTTACGGGAGTTAGCTTCAATAGATGATAGTCTCTCTATAATTGCAACGTTATCGGCTTACCCAAAGATTTTTCTAAGGCTCTTGTGTTTGAATAAGAGAGAGAGAAATAATATAAAGGGAATAGGTGAGACCAGGGAGCCTTACGGTAGCCCACAATTAACTCCTCTGGGAACACCCTCTTGTCTATCGATAAGATTGCACATCTTGCAGCTTAATGCAAAAGAGTCAACCTAGTTGCAGAGGTGGATAGTCCAGCGTTTTTCTCTTAGCCATTGAGCTGGCCTTTCTTGAAGTATCCCATCAAAAGCCTCTACAACATTAAGATTAGCTACTGTGGCAATCTGTATACCATGATAGAAGCAAGTTGTTAATCCCACGGATAAGCAGAGTGGTAGAGCTCCAGATTGTTGGCTGGCTATAACTTTGTGCTTGATAGATAACTAAGCCGTACATCTGTCACGTTTAACCCTCGCTGACTAAGGTGGTTAGCATAAGCAAATAAGCGAGGTACAATAAGTAGAATGGTCCTCTTGGACTTCTTGTAGCTTCGTGATCAATTTATCTATTAATAAGGACATTGTCTTATTTCGTGACATATTGATCACCATCTAGCTGAATTTTACTTGATAACGCATCTTTCTCCAAGTCATGGACAACTTAACCTCCCAACCCGTTCCCATACCTAATTTCGCATCCTTCAGACGGGCCGAGCCCACAACCGAATCTTTTAATTTTGCTAGCAACCTCTGCGGCAAAGAATTCGGGAACATTGGCCCTGTAGTAATCTCTGCCTCTGATACCGCTCCTATTCTAAAATATATCCAAGCCAACCCTGCTATCGCCCTACTTGAACTCCAGCGAGCTTTCCACATTGCAGGAAATCTCATTGCACGTCACAGGGACCTCGAGATATCCGACAAGAAAACCAAGGAGAAAATTGACATACTCGAATCTAATTTCAACGACCTTCAATTTGAACACAACAATCTATCCACGCAACATGAAGCGGAGATGAAAGGTGCACAAAAACTGATATCGGCACTCAACCTACCTGAGCTCATGAGCTTAACAAGCAAAAGAAGAGAACTGTCTAGACCTTATATGGATCCAAAATTTTCTGGTGCCGATAATAAACTACTGACTCCTTTCATTCGTGACTTGCGCAGGAAGCTCGAAGTCAACGCCGATTGGTGGGACACAGAAAGACTACGAATGTTCTACGTTGCGTCATGTTTCCCCGAAGGCTCGATCGCAAAAAAAACAGTTGATAGTGGCTTTAAATCTGACGGCAAGATAATTTAAATCTGTTGAGGACATTATTAGCCTCCTCAAACAGACTTTTGGTGATGTAGACGAGAGTGCCACCGCACAAAGAGAATTGAAGGGGTGTTTTCAAAAGAACCAACCTCTTGCTACCTTTCTTCCTCATTGGATGTCGCTCTCAGAGCTTTCTGGATTTAATGATAGCGCTTTAATATCTTTTCTTAAGGATGCACTCCATCCTGATATCAACAATCGCCTTTCATTCATTAAAAAGTCCGATATTCCCGAGTTGCTCCATGAATTCATTGCTCTTGTACGTGAACAAGACGAAATATTACGAAATTTAGACCCGAAATATTTCTTAAAAAACTGTCGAAAAAATTATAATTACGCGTACAATCTCCTAACAACAACCCCCACGCCGCTCCCAGTTCCCCAAAATACAGAGCTGACAACATCGCAAGGAGGTGATGCAATGGATCTCAGTTCAATCTATGTAAATGGTCTCCAACTAGTCAGCAAGTGGACTGCAAAAGATGTGGGTAGGAAACCTACCAACGATGTCGAAAAAGCACATCGTCGCGCCTACAACGCGTTAAATAACCTTTGCATTGTTTGTGACTCCAAGGACCACATCCCACGCGACTGTCCTGCATCTTTTCAAAATCGTAAAAAGAAAAAGACCGAAAATTTGTATAGTACAGTTATTGCTGAGGAGGGTAAAGGGAAAGATTCGGTCCGTCTACAAGAGGCGGAAAATGTGTAGCTTCCGGCAAAAGGCACCGCCGGGAGCATATAACCAATGATGTAGAAGTAACTGTTTGTATATCTTCATTTAAAGAAGAGCACCATGATCATTTGCTATTACCTTGCAAAGTTAGTGATATTAATGGAACAATTATTAAAACAAAAGCTTTTCTTGACTGTGGATGTACTACAACTTCTCTTATTGACATTGACGTGTGCGCAAATTATAAAATATACACTTACCCACTCCATAAGCCAAAAAGAATTATTACGGCTGATGGAACTGAATCAATTAGCGGCTTAATCACTCATGGAGCCAGACTTAAACTCCAGATCGGAAATCACTTGGAAGAAATCGACGCTTTGGTGACTAAACTGGGAAATTATGATTTTATCTTAGGACTCCCTTGGCTTTCATTGCATAACCCTTTTGTCAATTGGGCTTCAAAAAAAGTTACCTTTGACAAAGTGTATTGCAAAAAATACTGTTTTGATCGCAATCCCAACTATTCGATACCTCAAAACCCGCCCCAAATTGCCTTTTTCAATAAACCTAAGTACGATACGCCCGGAAAACCTAGAAAAGTCGGCGCTGCTGCCTTTTTATTGCTAGCAGATCGGGAAGATGTAGAAGTTTTCAGTACTTGTATCGAAGAGATTGATCTTGAGCTTCAAAAAAAAGAACGTGGAAATATGTTGAAACAAAATGTTTCCTGCGCAAAAGTTTCACTCGAAGATATCCGGATCGCACTCGACCCAAAACCTTTCACTGACCCAAAAATCAAGCTTCCTTCGTATTTTCACCAATTCCTTCACTTATTCGACGCCAAAGAAGCTGATATTCTACCTGAACATCGGGATTGCGATCATAAGATTAATCTAAAACAGGGTGCTATTCCACCATCAGGACCTTTATACCAAATGTCGACTAAAGAACTACTTGTTTTACGAAAATTTCTCGATGAAAATCTGGCAAAAGGGTTTATCCGCCCAAGTACATCTCCAGCAGCTTCTCCGGTACTATTCGCCAAAAAGCCGGGAGGAGGACTCAGATTTTGTGTCGACTACCGAGCACTAAACGCAATCACGATCAAGAATAAGTATCCACTTCCTCTCATACAAGAGACATTGTCTCAACTAAGTAGAGCAAAGTATTACACCAAGCTTGACATTATTAGTGCCTTCAATCGCATTCGGATGCAAGAAGGACAAGAATGGCTAACAGCCTTCAACACAAGATATGGCCTATTTGAGAGCTTAGTAATGCCTTTCGGGCTGTGTAATGCACCGGCAACCTTTCAAGCTCGGATAAACGAAATCTTGCGACCATACCTCGACATCTTTTGCACTGCATATATTGATGACATTCTTATCTATTCAGATAGCCTAGAAGAACATCGTAAACACGTCAAACAAGTACTCGAAGCGCTTTGCGGAACTGGTCTCCAGCTCGATATTAAAAAATGCGAGTTTGAAGTCCCTGAAGTCAAGTATCTAGGAATGATTATTTCAACAACTGGAGTAAAAGTGGACCCCCAAAAGATACAATGTATTATAGACTGGAAACCGCCACAAGATATAAAGGATGTACAGGCATTCCTTGGATTTTCCAACTTCTACAGGAGGTTTGTAGATAAATTTTCTTTGATTGTAAAACCACTGGTAGCACTTACTAAAAAAGATACAAAATTCTTGTGGTCAGACTCATGCCAGAAGGCTTTTGAGTCATTAAAAAGTTCTTTCATCAAAGCCCCTGTCCTTAAACATTTCGACCCTGACCGTAAAATTTACCTTGAAACTGACGCATCAGATTTCGTAACCGCTGCAGTATTATCACAAGAAGATGACGAAGGAATACTACATCCTGTAGCTTATATGTCCAAGAAGTTTGATCCGGCCGAATGTAACTATGAGATCTACGACAAAGAGTTACTTGCTATCGTTAGATCGTTTGAATGCTGGGAAGCAGAGCTAAAAAGTTCCATAGATATAAGTGTGCTCACAGACCACCGAAATTTGGAATATTTCATGACTACAAAACAACTCTCTCGACGACAGGTACGCTGGAGCGAATTTCTTTCCGAATTCGATTTTAAAATCAAATATCGACCAGCTAAATATGGAAAAAAGCCCGACAGCTTAACTAGAAGATCCCAAGATCTACCTAGTGTTGAAGAAGATGCTCGTAGAAGGTATCAAAATCAAACTTTACTTAAGTACACTCACATCGACCCGCTGATTAGGTCTCAATACCCGGAGATTTTTCTAGAAGAGCCCCCAGATGAAAATAAATACGAGACAGTCTCTTCGGCAAAAATAAAAAAAGCATCGGTAGAGTCAGTTGTTGAGCATGTGGACTTAAAAGAAACGATGAAACCAACGCAAAATGAATCTCCAAACCTAGTATCACAAGAATCTGTAGAGCAACAAATTACGGCTCTACTGAAAGAGGGCTACAGTAACGAAGCGGAAATTCCATGCGACCCATTCTGGGCAGAAATCAAAGCTGAATTGACAAAGAAAACAGGTGTTCCATTCTCAAAAAAGATATCTTTATCTGAGTGTAAAATACAAAACAACCGCTTATATTTCAGAAACCGCCTGTACGTGCCATACCACAAGGAATCCAAATTGAGAAGACTGCTCTTACAGTCCGCTCATGATTCAACCGAAACCGGTCACCCAGGAAGCAGTAAACTATACGAAATATTGAGTCGCGAGTATTTTTGGCCATCTCTTCATACTGATTGCAGAACCTTTTCAACAGCCTGTTATAGTTGTAAACGCGCTAAAACTCCACATTCTCGATATCAGGGAGCGCTGAAGCCTCTTCCCATATCAATCCAGAGATGGAGGGATATTTCTGTTGATATGATCGGCCCTTTAATTGAAAGTAATGGATTCAACCAGATCATGGTAGTAGTAGACAGGTTGTCCAAAATGCGTCACTACATCGCAACTTCTTCGACTATGACTACCAAACAGCTTGCTGACCTATTCATTCGAAATATATATAAACTCCATGGACTTCCCGACAATATTGTTTCGGATCGAGGAAATCTTTTTGTCGCAGAGCTTTGGAAAACAATTTGTGCCAGACTTCGAATAGATCTTTCCTTATCCTCTTCCTATCATCCTGAAACAGACGGTCAGACAGAGATCTCCAACGCTTTTGCGACTCAATACCTACGAATCTACGTCGAATTTACTCAAGACGATTGGGAGGACTGGCTAGCTTTGGCAGAGTTTGCAGCGAATAATGTCTATAACGAGGCTACCAAAATGTCACCTTTTTTTGCAAACACAGCTCAACATCCTCGAATGAGTTTCGGACCTCCTCGTGATTTGCCAACAAGAGCTTCAAAAACTGCGAAAAAGTCGAATGAACTAGGAAACGAGTTTGTTGATCAAATGGAACAAATTCTTGGTATCCTCAAAGAAAATATCACTAGTGCAAACTTGAGATACGAGGAGCAGGCAAATAGAAACCGCACACCTGCACCAGCTTATCGAGTGGGAGATCTAGTTTTCCTGAACGCTCGTAATATCAACTCGCCACGACCAGTTAAAAAGTTTGACAATAAATTCTTGGAACCTTTTAAGATAAAATCGCTTCTAGGTACTCATGCGTATCGTCTTGAGCTTCCCGCAGAGCTGCAGTCAATCGATAACAGTTTTCATACCAGCTTACTTCAGCCAGTACCAAACAAGATGTTTCCCGGACAAAGTGTTACACAGGATACGGCTATTATGATTGATGACTACGGAGAAAAGCTCTGGGCAATCGAAAAACTCCTTGACTGCCGAAGGTACAAAGGAAACTACCAATACCGGATTAAGTGGAGAGATTCCACAGATATTACCTGGGAGCCCTTAAAGAACGTCATTTTTGCTTCCAAAGCTATTAAAGAGTTCGAGATTAATTATCCAAAGAAGAAAAGACCAACTAAAAAGGACATAGAAAAAGCCAAAAAGGAAGTTCAAAGAACTGCAATTTCGCAGATCGATCAAGATTTGGATGACTAATACTTATTTTTTTTTCTTTTTACTTTTTCTTTCATCTCCTAGACCTCTAGATTTTTTCTTTTCAATTAATTGTATGCATATACTGAATTATTCCTTATGTCGTTTTTGTAATTGGAGGAAGGGCCTTATGTCACGTTTAACCCTCGCTGACTAAGGTGGTTAGCATAAGCAAATAAGCGAGGTACAATAAGTAGAATGGTCCTCTTGGACTTCTTGTAGCTTCGTGATCAATTTATCTATTAATAAGGACATTGTCTTATTTCGTGACAACATCTTACAAAATCCTTTCCTAGCAGAGATAAAAGAGAGATTGGTCGAAATGATCTTGTTGTAGTCAGATCTAATTTATAAGGTTTTCTTATAATAATTACAGTGGCCATTCGAAATAATTTGGGACTGCAGTTGAAATTCAATCTTTTCCAGGGGTTGTATAGCTTACACCGAGACTGGCGCTAGATAGCTCTGAAGCGGTAAGACTAAAGAATGGAAGGCTAGATCTCGCAACAGAGGGTGAAAGAAAGGGAATTTCTTCCACGTTCGACTTGTTTCGCAAAAGGTGTTTTGGGATAGCATGTCTTTTAGCTTCGGTAATTTGTGCAGATAGCGAGTTAGGAGAAAGCAGATCGACAATTGGAGGGGTTCAGAAGTTTCCTGTTGACTTGTGCCACTTTTCAAAATCGAAGAAATCACCTGCATTTCTAACTTCAACCAGCTGTTTGTGAAAAAAAGTAAAATTCGCAATTTTTTACCACCTTCCAAGATTATTTTTAGGCATAACCTAAGGAAATTCATGAGCCAGCTGGTTCCTCATATTTGTTTTTAGCTTCTTGGTAGCTCTGATCCTACCATGGGTGGCCTCTTTTATATGAAAGAGACCCCTTTGTAGTAAATTTGTTAATTACTCAGCTCTATTATCGAGGCCAGTGATGGAAATTCCTAGAGGCTTTATTGCATCAACTTGGATTATACAAGAGAAAGGAAGGTCTCTTCCTCAATTTTCGCACATCGGGGCCTAGCGGTAACAGAGTCGGCTCGGCCAAGGCAAAAGTTTTTACTACAAGAGGAAAGTGGTCAGAGGTCATATCTAGCTTGGGATTTACATTAGAAATTATTCTACGCGCTAAGAGATCGTCGGAGGTAAGGCATAGGTCTAAGACTTCCCCTCTATTATGGGTAGGGCTGTTAGGCTCGGAGATAAACGGCATGGATCTTAAGTTAAGCCAGTGAAAGAGAATATCAGACTGAGGCAAAGTATAGGCTGCATAAGATAGCTGCTAGTGTGTATGATGTAGATTTAGGTCACCAATAAGAATTGAGAACTTGAGAGATTACTTGGAAATGATAGAAGTGCAGCTATACCAGTATCTGGATTTCTGGCTCCAGTGGGAGCGTTGTAAATATTTACTACTGTGATATAGGGTAGCTTGGAGTCTAGACGGTGAGAAAAAGAATGTCTCCGTTTGAACAATTTTTGTCCACGATTCGGACCGGTCGAATTTGAGTATATACATCTCTGATGTATTTTTTGTGTATGTTAAACCCGGAGCAGAGAAGTCAGTCGTGGACCAGCTAGAAGCATTCAAATGATAAAGGATTACGAGTAATTTTGCGCGCTGTATCCTTATATATATAAGACTCTTGTGCGATCAAAACATCTTTATCTAACCGAAATGCGGATTTGAGGGCGATTTCAGGAATATATGAGCATTTTCCAACGTTTTTAGACACAATGTTAATCATTGTGGGTGTACTGTCCGTGAAGTAACTGCTGAGCGTCTGGTATAGCGTTATCATCCTCAACGTTTTTGAGAACCATAAATCTCCCGCAAGAAGGGTTGGGAGACTCCATGAAGAGGCTTTTAGTGCGGATGGAAGTGTGAACCGTAGCTTCCGTGGTCTCGCAGACCATAGTTTCGGCTGGGTTTATAAAACTAGCCTTCCCCGAGATAACACCGTAATGAGCGACTTTTAACCTAAGTCTAGCGGCCAACGAAGCCTACATAATTTATTAGATCCATTTTCTAGTTGGCATTGATTTATCTCTTCTAGGTAGGAGAAGACATTCTAAAGAGTCAGCAGGATGAAGTCCGTGACAACTACCGCATTTTCGAGGGAAGTGGTAGGGATCTTCTGAGCCACAGATTTTGTTTCTAGCTTCCAGGTGCTGGGTAGAGCCTCACATTCTACAGCTTAGGAAATTGACACATCCACGTTCATTGTGCCATCTTAAACATTTACCGCACTTGGGTACTTTTGCCCTCCTAGAAAGATATATTGTGCGGACCCGTACGCCAAATAAGGGGGATTTCCGGATAAAGAATACGTTCCTTCAGGGAAGAGTGCGATTCAGCTTTTATAGGCTCCGTATTTGGCCTCCAGTAAGATTTGAGGCTCTATTATCCAAACTGGGTAGAATTTGGTTAAGTTTCTGAGGGCTTCGGCAATCATCTTGTTGATTTTTTCAACTGGAATAATTGATACCCCATCATAACCTTGGTGAGAGCGTAGAACACCAGTGATGAGGTACGCTATGTGAATCGTCGGTTTTTCCGCTTTGCAGTGACCTTCAGATGATAGAAAGTTCCTAACATCAATCATATGACCGGCGAGAGATTCCTGGGCAGCAAGGGATGTGGGGCAGATCGCGAAACCGCTCTTTATCGTCTGAACTTCACAAACTAATTTCTCTTTAAATAAAGGCTCATTTATTGCATAATAGCGTAATACGGCACTCTTAGTGATGGACGACCTGGGGTAACTCTGGCAGCTAGTCGGTTATCAGCAGGAGCTTTACGATTGAGGAAGATGGAAGTGGCTTCTTGTTTCCTCTAGAGATTCTCTTGTTTAGTAGCAACGACTGGCTTTTGCCGGGTTACTATTCTCAATACCTGTCAGTGGTGTCCCCTGCGAGCCTCCAGCTCTCACTTTAGAGTCTCCAGAGCCGAGATTGAGTGACAAAGTCCTCACTTCAATGAGGATTTCCCATCGCTTTCGCGGTCTGTATCGCCTTCGTCTCTCAATACATTTCTCTATCACCATTATCATGAATATGACCAGGATCAGATCAGATGGTTGAGTCGAAGCCCTTCTCACTACAAAGCCTTGGTCATGGAGGAGAAGCTGTCCGATGAGTTTCCGGAGCGTAGCCGGCACCCGATACGGCCATGGTGGATTGGATCAAGTTGAGCTCGAGTGATACAAAGAGGGGAGATATATATGAATATGTGCACTTCATGTGGTGCCGGTCTCTAGGCCTCGTCTGGCTGGGGCTACAGGTTTTTTAAGAATTTTTCCCGCGCACGCAGTTTCCATTTCTTCCTTCTTTTTGGGAAGAAGGTTCCGTGGAGAATGTGGCCGAATTCCACGGGTTAACACTGAGCTAAATGGCTATTCATGACGGGCGATATATCAATGATCTTGTAAGTAACAAAAGAGGCAGAGAGCACTGCACAAGGTGTTGCCTAGGCCAGAAAGGAGCCCAATGTGCAGGATAGTCTAAGATTCAAGTAGTAAAATAGAAACATCACGCACAACACCTTCTGAAGGAGGACGAAGACTGAACACCTGTCATTGTGTCCTCTACGAACCTGGGGATGAAATATTCCCTCAGAGCCACGATTCAGTCACGACAAAAGGTGGATTTGAGAGTTTTCGTCGAATTAGCGATCGAGAGGAGTACAGTGCTGGCAACACGATAAACACTGCCATGGTTAGATGGTGCGGTGGTACATCATCTTGGCCGGTTTCTCAAGTAAGGTCTGGATAGCAAGGACACATATCCCACCCGAGACAGGAGACCGCAAGTTCGAATCCGGCAAAACCTAACTACATTTCTCGCGGCGCTGGTATGCATGGATGATAAAGGCATGCTTAGATAATCGAAGGGTTTAAATTTCCCTTTGGTGGGTACTTACGGTGGAGGGTCGACTGTTTGTGCAAGCGAACATTCCTCGTAGTGGTGTTTGCAAATGAAATCCAGAGCATGAGTGTCTCTAACGTCAAAAGAGTCATCCTACATGTATACATAGTACCGGTCATGTGTCATAGCTTAATAGATGCATACATATTTAATAATTTAAAAAATAAATAAAAGGTTGAGGAACGAGACTTTCACATTTAATTATGATAGCATCTACATAATGTATATTTTGTGAGAATACAAGGCAGATTTAATTCTCATAATAGCAATTATTGTCACTTAAATTAGAGGGATTTCTATCAAAGATTTGGTACTTTTTTCAATTGATTATAAAAATAGGATTAAAGCTAAGATTAAACAAAACAGAGTCAGATACTTGATCCTATCACTATCGGTTAGTGTGTCATTTTCTTAAGTCATTTGAGTTACAAACCCTTTTATTCCGTCATTTCGGCTCCCCTGCGATTGGGCCTCGATTGCTGCATTCTGAAGACTTCGTTGCCAGGTCGTATCGCTAAGATTCCGTATTTTGAGGCGGGTCTTGGCTTTTTTCCCTGGGTTTTTGTCTTTATCGGAATGGGCGATGAAAGTTTTCACTTGGAAATCTTTCATCTCAGTTCCACTTCCGAGCCCTTCTCGTGGCTTTTCGCTCAGCCTACTCTTGTCTATCCCAACAAGAAGATTGTAGAGTCTTCCTCCGTTGATATATACTGAGATTCTATTAAAAGGAGGCCGGCGAGAGATACGTCGCCACCACAGATCCTCCTTGCCGGCCCCTTTTTCTCCATGTAGTCTTACATATGGACTGCCAAGTCCATGCCAGTCCTCCCATCCATATCGATCAAACTCTTGATCCCATCGATTTGGCTGGCAACTACCATCCCAGCAGCCATGGGCTTGAAGAATTCTTTTCGCATCTGGACAGGCCGAATAATTGTACAAGGTCATATTCGGGAACGAGTGCTGGCTATAGTTGTGGTGGTCCAGCAAAGGTAAATGACCTTGGTGAATATACTGCCAGGTAAGATTGCGCCCTGAACAAGCATGCTCGTTAAGGTAGGAGTTAGCCGAATATTGTGAATATGATGATCCCATTGTTGCAAGTTATTGATAAATTATTCAACTGCTACACCTTTAGTTAGACTACTACATATTGAAGTCGGAAGATACTTTAGTCCGCAAAAACGTACATGATGTAAGGTGAGCTTTTAAAAGTCAAAATTTGCTTGAGAGATGAGTTTCGAATAAGATTATAGAATATATCTATTTTGGTGGGTAGAGAGGTTGAAGCTGTGTTCCTGAATAACGTCGAGACGTTGGTTTATATATGCATAGATTCAGTCTAGATTCTAGCACCATGAGAGTCCCAAGCGCTCATCTAATCTTCATATGAAATTCTTTACTTTTTTTTTCAGGCCTCACATGTATTTTATGGGGTATGGCGTGTGATGACTGCACCATTAGAGATTTCAAAGTCTTCAATATAGTTCCGCCACCTCGGTCGTATCTAGATCCTGGTTAACGCTTTACTCCAAAATTTTGGTATGAAAGGATGATTTTTCGACTTGAACAAGCCTAACGTCATGCTTAGTTTTTAATAGCAGCAATTAGGAACCAATCTTTGACACTCATCCATTTTTGAAGGGATATTTTGGACGTCTCTTCTAGGGCCCACATATATTTTATGGGGTCAAGTCGATGGGTATTACTTTGTTGGGAATCTCATATTTTTCAAGCCAATTGTACTTGCCACATAGATTATAGCTGGATGACAATCAAAGCCCCTTGTACAGTGAAGCCACTTGATAAATAATCCTTTACTGACACATTTTAGTGAAAGCACCTCATTGCTAACAATTCTTCCTTGGATAGAAATGCGGCTTTTCTAGCACATTTTCAACAAACACTGAGCGCTGTGCAGATGTGGCAAATTTTGTTGAATAAGAGATGCTAGTATAGACAGCTGAGGCAAGCTAAGAGTTTTTCATTTGATCCACTAGAAAAAGGAGCGGGTAAAGGTAGTAGTAATTGCAGATTAAGCTTGATGATTTTCTCTAGTTTCTGAGTGATTCAGTGATTCAGTGCATAATTCGTCTTGACATCAAATTTTCGGCCGATGTGAGGATTTAGACTGCCACTGAGTGTAATTACAATCGCCATCATGCACATGATTTTTGTTTCCTCGTTTAGGTAAAATTGTAAAGTGCATTCGTATAGCGATTGCTGCTGGAGAAACTAATGGCATTTTTCAAGGCCCAAAAAGCTATCGTAATAAATGTGTTATAAAACTAGTTTCTTCATAATGGACATAGCACACTCAGATTCTTTCGCCACTACAACAGGCCAAGCTAGTCTTTAAGAAGAGCTGTATGAAATCATGTGAATACATTTCAACAACTTGAATCCGACTTAGCAGGACTAGCGCCCAACTTTGTCTTTTTGTATCCGGTGTTCGATAAAATAAATTAAAATAGACAACTAGTCCATTATTTTTGTCGGAATTGGTGGACTCGGATTTTGCCATGATCATGGATTTGGTAGCTTCCCGCAGCCTAGAAGTAATTGCCACGATTACAATTTTCATAAGTCACATTCAAGAGAAATTTCCTGTAGTTTTCGAAAAGAAACATACTATCTTTGGCGATAGTTCTCGAGAAGAATTAATACCGTTGGAAATGGAAACACAGAGTGTTGTGGACGTACGACCCCTTCATTTCGTCTAGGTTCTCGACAAGACCTTACGTCTAGTAAATGGGTTGGAATAGGTAATAGTGTAGCAATTCAGGCTACCTAATGGATACATGAGAGGCTTTATGGTATAGGAACTAGGAGCTTATTAGTGGTTTTCTATGCTTAGATGGTGCCAAAATAGGTCACGTTGTAACTTAGACTCTGCGACGCTTTTACATATACTTATAGCACAGACGTCATACTCTTTTAGCAGTAATATGTTCATGGTAATCGTTTTTTCGACTTCTTTTGTTCTAAGAATTAATGCTTCCATTTAATTGCGCGTTATTACTAACATTTGGATTTTCTTATATAGCTATCCGCTTTAAAGCCATACCTTATTCTAACGGTCATTAGTTCACTGATTTTTATATCGCCGCAGAAACAGTTTTGTTCTCAAATTCCTAGAACGTTGATTTCAAGACAGTTTTTATTCTGCCTGCATACAGATGTTCATATATCGGATTACTTAACAAATCTTGAGTTGTCCGAAAGTCAAGACTAAGTACAAGAGAAGCAGAGCCCCTTTGAATTATTCCTAGATCATATTTACTTGTAATATGTCAATGTAATTGGCACCCGTTAAAGTTTTATTGTGAGTCAATAGAAGTCAAATTGGTCTAATCCACTACCGCCATATCTAGTGCTGAATACGCTCTGGAATCTCATGGGATGGTAATTCGTCCGTGATTAGGGGTGGGTGATGAGTTGGGCTTCAATCCTACCATCTGATCTGATTTTAGCTAGCTTCATGATAAGAGCAGAGCAATGGTGCCGAGAGATTAAGAAAATACAGACCGCGATAGCGATCAGGAAACCTCATCGAAGTGAGGACTTTATTACTTAATCTCGTCTCGGCAGAATCATCAGTGAGAGCTGGAGGTTCGTAGGGCACAGCACTGACAGGTGCTGAGAAAAGTTCCCCCTCAGATAACAACGATAAGCATGTAAATGGTAATCAAAGCCATACTAACATGAAAAATATTCGCATCTAAACTTTCTATTCAATTCTAGCTTTTTGATTTTTCTATGAAGTTGAATTGAATAAATTAAATATATTAGGAATCGTTGCAGTTTGAAGAATCAGTGAGGTTCACGCTAAATTCTAGTATATTATTTCTAGATAGACCTGTGTCTCTGTTTGGATATTGGTGTTGGAGCGATTAGATAAACTAAGGTAATTTTTAATTCTTTCTATAGCTTACTTTAAAAATATTAAGGGCATGACCCTAATCATCTATTGGCAAATATTAGCCGGCAAAGACGAGTTCTTCACCTTCCAGTGGTGCCGGTGTGATCGCTGAGTATACTCTGCATATCCGGGATAGCCAAGAAGAATCGCATTCGAATTGAAGTCGAAAGCAACCTCAAGCTTATCTCCATTTGACGACCTCTCGACAATGTCTTTCTTACCATTCTCATCTGAGTCCTAAACCTCTATCAAACTATGGATAGTTTGGAAGCGATCAAAGTCAGATTTAGAGTTAAGGTGTTAGGTTTACAAAGCTTGGAGTTACTTGTTTCGAACAAAGGTATTTCGCTTGGGCTATAGTAATAAGAACTCTATATCCTCTGACTAGAGATGTTTCGTTCTAAACCATGAGAAACTTAGTTCATGGAGACAAGTAGGGGACAGATCGAGCATTGCCATTTTCTGAACATACATAATCTAGATAGTAATAGACAGAAGAAGGGGAGCCAGGAATCAATAGACAATTTTTACATTTTACATTTATTCAATTGACTCGAAGAGTCTAACAACCTCTTTCCAACCACGCCTCATTTCGCCTCAACAACCAATAAAGAAGTACTCCAATTGCAAACAGGAGCTTGCCCCATTGATCACCGGCCATCACCCACTACAAATTTACGACGCTTCGTATACCCGCAAGGAGGAAATTAAGTTATAGTATACAAAGCTTGGGTCATGGTTTATGGGGGACTGATGCTCTAATGGGTTTCTACATCTTGAGGAAAGACAGGCGGCTGAAATGTGGTGAGGAGAGGGAAAAGGTCTTTGATGACGATGCTGGGACTGACATTTCCGAGGGGTTTTCAACTTTGGAACCTATGTGGGTGCCAAGATTGAGATTTCGGCTAATTAGCCAGGAGGGCTTCTTTTGTCGATCAGTCAACGGCACTCCCCAGCGCCCTGGACGGCACAAAAGAAGTTAGGCTAAGCTACTATACAGCAATCACGCTCTGTCAATATTTTTCTGACATTCCAGCACGATCTTCGGGAAGGAGTTGGAAGGAGGCTAGAAAGGCAGAGGGTGGATTTCCCAAGGTACCCACAAGTCTGCAGCGCCCAGCTAGCCGGCCTCTGCGAACGCTTCAGAAGGGGCACTATGTCTTCGGATTTAGTCCTAATGTCGGTATTAGGAGAGCTCCGCACCCAGTGGTTTTTGCAATTTTTCCCGTCTGCCATACACCCGCAAATGGCCATCGCTTCGTTGGCTGGAGAGGGGAGATAATGAAGGGCAAATGGCTCCTCTAAGTGTATGATCGAATGAGTGCTTGTGAGGGGTAGTACTGTTTGAGGGGAGCTGTATGGGAGGCATAGGAGGGGATATTCTACTGGTATAGGTATCCTTGGCCTATAGGCAGAGAGGACCTGCATGTCCTGCATAGTCATAGACTCAGGCAAGACAAGAAAAATGAAATAATATTGGCAAATATTAAGCACATCAATATTCAAATTTACTATCAAATTGAAAGCTGTTAAGATAGCTTTAGCTGTCCATCTTAGTCATAGACTTAGTAAGGACATTAATTAGTTTTTGTTCTATTCTGACAAAGTATTACTTCAACTATTTATATATTCATTAAAATATCCAGAATATTCTGCAAAGAAGCGACACAAGCCTTAAGCAACTGTCAGCATACAAGGTCATCTGACGTCTCCACTTTCTTCCCTTCGAGTCCTTAGTATATACTTCGACCCTAAGCTCCAATGGGGCTCTCATATAAAACATATCCAACAAAAGTCACACACCCAAGTACAGTCAATAAGTAGATTGACGCAGTCAACTTGGAGTGCAACATTCAAAAGTCTAAGCTTTTGTACAGCACGATAGTGAGACCAACTCTGAGTTACGGCTGTTCTATATGGGCTGCAGCTGGGCCAACGGGTAAAATACCAGAAAGGATAGTCAAACCATTGCGAAGTATCCAACGAAAATGCTTGAAGATTATCACACGGCCATTTAACTCTACCAGCAGTAGGGTCCTAGAACACGAGTCTTCGGTTCTCCCGAAAGATATCTACCTGAAACAAATGAGCGTCCAACAATTCGGGCTATCAGAAGGACTACCTGTCAGGATAATGATACTATCTGCGTACAGCAAAGTTAAGCAGACCACAAGGGGATCCGAGAATAGGCACGCCAAGAATCGAAAGCAAGACCTTGAAGAATGGACCAGAATTTGCGGACTTGAGAATGCGAAATGGAGACAAAAAGAAGCCGGTAAGATGGCCGCGTTCCAGGAGTGGAAAAACTCATGGACACGTCAAGGAAACGACAAACTATCTGGTCATCGAGCTTCGGCAGACCCTGAACATTGGAAAGCCGCAAATATTATTACAGATGAGACAACAGGCAGAAAAAGGATTACATACAGAAACACACCCTCAGATATCCACCGGAACCTTAGTAGGGCCCAAAGCAGTATTACAATTCAAATAAGAAGTGAGCACATTGGTCTCAATTCTTATCTGTACCGAAGGAAAGTCCCTGGAGTGATTAATCCAAAATGTCAGTGTGGATATCCGTCTCAAAATGTCAAACATATGGTCTTGGCGTGTCCTCAGTGAGCAATGGGAAGAGGAGAAGTGCTACAAAGGCAAAAGACAGGTCATTTGCGGCAATGATGAACAGCCCTGATGACTTAGAAAGAATTACAGAATGGATCCTGGCAAAAGACTGGTTTGAACAACTCCGGCTTGCAGGAGAAGTAGAAGTAGCATTGGACGAAAAGATGAGACGATGTGGACAAGGATAAATCGGATCCCACACTGTATAAACAGTGTAAATGCATTTCCTGTAGGAAACCTCAGAAAACAAATAGAAACGAGACAGACAGTTGTTGGGGGTTTTTACCAAATTTGGTTTCCTCCTGTGTAAATATTGTAGCTAGATATTCCCGCATGGGCCCATAGGGTACCTGAACGGGCTAAATGAAATCAAATCAAAAATCCAGAATATTCGTCCATGAGTAATGACAGCTTCCCGCATGTTCTACTGAGGGTTATCCCTAGTCTTGATACCAATAACTAGAACCTTCCAGTTACAATAGAGCTGATCTGTCTTAGGTGGAGGGCAAGACTGAACACCTGCACGCGGTGCCCTCTACGTACCTGGGAGTGATATATTCTCCCAGAGCCAAGTCTAGTCAAATTTCGCAATTCCGAGGAAGTTGGCCCACGAGGCAATGATTCAAAATACTTCGCCATATCAAATTTTCGCTCCTATCGGGTTTGAATCCTACCTAAGTCTCATCAAGTTTACAAGTACGAATTAGTACATCCTTGTGTCAATGACCACACCTCTCATCGACTTTCTCTGGCCTCAATTGACCATCACGTACACGCCCACGCCGATGTTTATACCCGACGGAGGAAGCAGAGCGTGGCGCATAAATTTGAGAGATAATTTTTTGGCATGGATAACAGATGGATCAGGACAAGTTTACAAGATGATGTAGCGAATGGCTACAATTTCGACGAGCGTAAAGCTTTGAATCGTGGCACGGAGTTTCACGAATTGAGCTTTATGCGCGCCAACGCTTCGTGTGCGCGAGTGTAGCTGGCACTATAAACATCGCCATGGTTAGATGTTGCGGTGGTACATCATCTTGGCCGGTTTCTCAAGTAAGATCGGGATAACTGGGACACAAATCCCACGCCAGACAGGAGACCGCTGGTTAGAATGCGGCAAAACTAAACTACATTTCTCGCGGCGCTAGAATGCATGGATGATGAAGGCATGCTTGGATAATCAAAGGTTTTTAAATTCCCTTTGGTGGGTACTTACGGAGGAGGGTCGACTGTTTGTGTAAGCAAACATACCTCATAGTGGTATTTGCAAATGAAATCCAGAGTATGAGTGTCTCTAACGTCAAAAGAGTCATCCTACATGTATATATAGTACCGGTCATGTGTCATAGCTAAATAGCTGAATATATAATAAATTATTAAAAAAAAGATCGGGAAGAGTGGTGTTGGCTCATTTTTGGTCGAAAATCCGACTTGCAGAGATTTCACGACTGCACAACTCAACGAAATCAACCATCTACTACCCAGATACGAACCGCAGACAGGCTATAACCTATCTGATGTTCGTATCACAACAACTGACACCTTTAAGTTCTTAATTTCTTTTTCTGGAAAATCATTCCTTCTCCACAATCATCTCACCACCTACCGAAGCTATCCCATACCTCCAAAAGTCATATCGCCAACAAAGAAGTGAGAGAATGTCCGAAACTGCCAGTCGCTATGAAGGTACGGTCGAAATACCGGCCTTAAATACGTCCTCACCTCGGCCAAGAGCACCAACAACTCGACCTGCGACGAATGGCCAGCACACCAACTAGAGCGTTCGACAAAGGCTGGGGCACCGGTGCCTTGGAATTGAGCTCTCAGTCGCATTTTTGACCTCCATGGTTAGGGGTACGGCAGTGACGGGGCAAGGCTAGAGGGGTGGACATTCTACAAAGTTTCTGGGATATTGAGGTTGACTAAAGGACAAAGGGGTGCTTTATGGGGGAAAAATAGGGAATATAAACTGAGGAGGCCTTGGTGGGCGACTGGATGAGATCTTCAATGAAGAAATCGACCCCCGGATGAGACGAGGAGATGCTGAGACGAGGCAAAGCTTGGACTGAATGGAAAGGAAAAGTTACTGATCGCGAAGGTGTCAAGGGCTCGGGCGCGTGGTGGCCGAGGCTGAGGAGAAATTTGCGCTTCGGCGCTACAAAAGACGGGTCTCTGGAAGGTTGTGCTTGATATGATTCAACACATGGGTGAAGTCTGAGGTGGTCAGGTCATTTAGGTGGGACGAGGTAGATGTACTTAATAGTAGTTAACCTGATCCAGCCCGGCCCTACCCGTGCTAAAGCTCCAGTAGGAGTGCGACGGTAGTCACTTTACCTAGCACGTTAGTGAACAAATCAAACCAAACCTTCGAAGATAACAGCCCCAGCATGATCTTCAGAGACCTATTCCCCCTCTCGCTCCACATCTTAGCCGCCTGTCCTTCCTCGAGATGTAGGACCCCATTAGAGCATCAGTCCCCCATAAACCATGACCCAAGCTTTGTATATTATGACTTAATTTCCTCCTTGCGGGTATACGTAGCGTCGTGAATTTGTAGTCGGTGATGGCCGGTGATTAATAGGGCAAGCTCCTGTTTTCAATTGGAGCAACTTCTTTATTGGTCGTTGAGGTGAGATAATGCGTGGTTAAAAAGAGGTTTAGGGCCTAGATGAGAATGGTAAGAAAGGCATTGTGGAGAAGTCGTCAAATGGAGATAAGCTTGAGGTTGCTTTCGACTTCAATTCGGATGTTATTCTTCGTGGCTATCCAGATATGCAGAGCATACTGAGCGATTACACCAGCACCACTGGAAGGTGAAGAACTCGTCTTTGCCGGCACATGTCCCACGTAGTCATGGATCGAGAAAGGATAACAATATAATTAACAAGAAGGTCTGCAACCAATCTAGAATCATTGTAGGTAGACAGTGCTGGAAACCATGGCACTGCAACGCAAATAAATCAGACAAAAACACGAGATGCGTCATCCACGCCGAGAAGGGAGATATTTGACAGCTCGGTTACTATCTGCAATACTTGCTATTCACTGTCGTGGTTACGGCTCCACAAATACTCCACGCCCAGGAGCATCCGCAAACAGATTGGCATAATATGATCTATTACCATCAAACTATAAATATGAAAGCTCTCCTCATGTGGTGACTCGATAAAACAGAGCCAGGATCCTGTAATTAAATATGACATTTCACAATTCAGATTCCAAGTTTGCCATTGTCCGACGAAACTAGATACTCATGAATCTCTTCGCCTCGCGTTTTGGTTTCAGAAAGATGCGGAGTCATGGTAAATCACATGGGCATAGATCCGTACAAACACTGTAATTCCCCCCGATTCGCGAGATCTTTGTGAACCAGCATTTCTAGTTTCTAGCGAATTGGTAGATGAGATGGATGCATGTGTGGGGAGTTTCAGCGAAAAATATCTGGCGCGGGTCGGCAAATCAATGCAAGACTTCATCCCAACTCTTTCTAGATCAGGTGACTCAAACAGAGCTGCTCATTTGGAGAGCCTGGTCCGTTGGCGCATTTGGTGTTGGTCTCAATTTTCCTGGATTCGCCTAGCGTGAGCCCATCCGTGACACTGGGAGCCATCGGAGCATGTGATATGGCTTAGTATGCAAGTGCCTTGTGGACAAGAGCCGATCCACACTCACGAGAGCAATAGCAGCTCATAGTAACTGCTCTGATGGGACAAAAACTTGGATTCAATTCATGCCCGTGTTCCGTCAACCGCACTTTTAAATATGCTACACAAATCGACCGCTCGCAATGTGGTTAAGGCGCAAAGGGCTGGACCCGTGAAGACTCACTAGTCCCAACTTGGGGCAGTCGTGGTTCCGACGCCCATGTCAATGCCTCTGCGTGTGCGTGCGCGCATGTCTGTGCCTGCGCCTAGAGCCATGTAAGACTGGCTCAACCCTTCATCTTTGTCAAGGAGCAAAGGGGTCGGCAATTTGTTAAATGCCCTAGCTTTTAAGCCGTCTGCACAGACATCTCCGACATCCCATCGCGTGGCCATGGCCCTCTACCGCACTCTACAATTACGCACCCAAACAAACTGGAGCAGAGCGGCCTGCCCTAGGCATATAGTTGCTAGGCTAGCATGTACGTAGGCTCTGTGTGCCCTGAATGGCTCGAGCCAGCAGAGCTGTTGCTTGGGACACTGATACATTCATCCGGTGAGTCGAGCGGTGGGCCTCTTCTGGCCTCTCTTGGATTTGTTTCAGCACATGAGAGGTAGGTGGTGCCTAGTCGCAGAGAGCAACTACAAGGTCATAACGACGTAAACTCCTTACACCCGTAGCACATCTAATTTGTCACCCGATGATTCCGTGGTACCGAAAAAGAAAGAATCCACCCGAGCTCAAGTTGAAGTGCCAATAACTATACGCACCAGTCATTCAGTTGTACGGACAGCTCAGTCAAACAGCTTTAGTGTCCCCCCTCACCCACAAAATAAGATAATCCATGCATGTGCTAGGGTAGCCGCAGTTCTCACTCAACTGAGTGGAAGAAGTGACGATGCTTGCTAGGGTGCGAGGGAGTAAGTGTAGAGGGACCAGGAGTCATAATTGTTGTTGCACGACTCATAATGCACCTTCCGCGTCTATCTCCTACCCTAAATCTTCCATGTATATACATCCCTCTCCCATCTTTCCCTCCTTTCTTTAGACATCCCACGTCTAAACTTGTACTGCATCGAGGTTGCCGGTCTTGTTACTCTCATTTATCCACCTACTTCTCTCTCTCTCAGTACCTTTTTTTCTCTCGTTCCTCCTGTCCTATCCCTCGGCTTATCCTTTATTCTCCGAAGCATCCAGCTGCGGGAATAACTTTCATACTTTAATTTTTTCACGTTAAAAATTCAACAAAATGCGTCATTCGATACTAGGTGCCATGTTGGCATCACTTGCCTCTTCTAACGCCGTATTTCAAGGCTTCAATTATGGTGCAACCAAGAGCGATGGATATACTGTTCGTGTCCAATCCGACTTTCAGACGCTCTTCCATAGAGCCAGAAACCTTCCTGGCACATCAGGCTTCACCAGTGCTCGTCTCTACACAACTGTGGTATGCTTGATGTTTTTATAATCTTTTCCGAATTTATTTTTGACCCTTCAAAGCAAGGTGGTACTGCCAATGAACCTACGTCTGCTATTCCGGCTGCAATTTCCGAAAATACTTCACTCCTCTTGGGTCTCTGGGCCTCTGCCGGCCCCGAGACAATGAATAATGAGATAACTGCTCTGAAGTCTGCTATTGCCCAATACGGTACCTCCTTTACCAAGTTGGTGGCAGGTATTTCTGTAGGCAGTGAAGACCTGTATCGAATATCCCCTCAAGGTGTTGAATCGAAATCAAACGTTGGTGCCGAGCCCTCAGCGATTGCCAATTACATGAGCCAGGTTCGATCAGCCCTTGCGGGAACAGCCTTAAGTGGAACACCAATAGGACATGTCGACACATGGACCGCTTGGGTTAATGGCTCTAACCAAGCAGTTGTTGATGCAAGTGATTGGATTGGCGTAGATGCGTGAGTCGATAAGCTTCTAATTAAACACACTGCTAACGTACACGAGGTACCCATATTTTGAAAGCACTCAAGCCAATAGCGTTGAGAATGGAGCTACTCTGTTTAACAAAGCAATGGACGCTACCAGAAATGCTGCAAAAGGCAAGCCACTTTGGATTACAGAGACAGGTTGGCCCGTTGGCGGCCCGAAATCGGGTGCTGCCGAAACAGGATCCACGAATGCTAAGAGCTATTGGGATCAAGTTGGATGTCCAAATTTTGGCACTGTAAACACTTGGTGGTACACTCTTGATGACACTGACGGAAGCACATCACCTGGCGAACAATTTGGTGTCGTAAAGGGTGAGACGCCCAACTTTGACTTATCGTGTTCAAAACGGGCTTCTGATCTTGATTCTGGCGCTACAAGCGCATCTTCGCCAGGTTCTAACGGCTCTGATGTGACAAACGGGACAATAATCTCACCTTCTACTGGAAACGGTACTCGAAGTTCTCCCAGCTCTGGATTAACACCAGACAAAGGTTCTGGAGGAAGGCCGACTGGGACTGCCGGACTACAACCAACTGGAACTTCCGGAGCACAACCAAGCGGAGGGGCTGGATTCAAGCCCAATAACTCTGTTATTGACATTGGCACGCCATCAGCTACGACGACTGGAAATTTGGGAACAGAAACCCAAAATGCCGCTGCTTTAGTTTCTGGGTCAATGATGGGTGTGGTTGGTGCACTAGTGTTTGGGTTGGTTATGTAACCGGATGAAGGGAATCATTCATTTTGGGCTGTAAAAATTGGCGTAAATTTGGGTTGTCCGATAAAAAGCAGGAATGATTATCAATACTGTTTCGATAACGAGTAGACAGTCCTCGGATGTTTCTGCCGTGCAGTTTTTTCTCAACACTCCTACAACTGATAGACGTTTTATGAGTTTGGGAAGTGAAATATGAGGTTTGACTTGGGCTGCCTGCTCAAGTGAGCCTGCGGCCTCGTTGTCGTGCCTTTTTTTATTTCCTGTTCTATAGTTTTAAAGATTGATATAGCTCAGGCCATTGATCAATACAATGTGGCTACAGCTGCAGATTTATATTTAAAGGTTGAAAACCTCTGGTGATTGTCTGGGGGAGCAAAGTGGAGTAAAATAATATTTACAAGGAAATTGATTGACTGTACGAAGGATTGATGCAACAATTTGTAAACTTGAAATTGGCTATTGAGCCTGGACATGTCAACTTGTGCCTTGTCGCCCATAAATTCTCGCCGGTATGACGTGTTCCGGTTTGCACCAATGATCATAACCTCGGAGAGGAATACTACAATAGACTGCTAGGTAATAATTTAGTTCCGAGTACTGAGGCATTAGCAACAATACAAGTACCTTCTGATCTCTATTGTGTTTTACCTATATAGCTACGATGTCTCATCTGAGTCTGGTGTAAAATTGAAATAACACTTGGTATGCTGGAAACACCTCTATACCAACTTATAACAGCTTGTGGAATTACTCTCGATATTGTATATTAAAATTTGATGAAGACCGTACTGCAAAGTTACTAACGATAACATGTAGAGATTTGCCATGCATGGCTTCAACAAGATTCTTAGTTTGATTATTGAAGTATGCTGATCACATCTGGATTTTTGCGGGGTAAGCACCCGGCACTTGTCTGTAATGACTCCTAGAAACCTCAAGCTCTGACTGTAGAGTCTGCGGAGCCTAGATTGAGTAACACCTCCGACCTAACTTTAGTGAGGATTCCCAATCGCATTCGCGGTCTGTATGGTCTTCGTTCCTCAACAAACCCCCGTATCACCATTATCATTAAGTCAAGCATGATCAGATCAGATGACAGAGTCGAAGTCCTTCTCATCACCAACCCTTGATGATGGAGGAGAAGCCATCAGACGAATTCCTGGAGTGTACCTAGCACCCAGCACCGTGGCGGTATACTGGATCAAGTTGGCCTCTAGTGTTACAAAGAAGGGAGATATAAATGGGAATTTGCACTTGGTGTGGCTGGGGCTGCAGTTTTTCGGAGACATTTTCCCGCGCACGCAGTTTCCATTGCTACCATTTCTTTTGGGTAGAAGGCTCTATGGAAGAGCTGGCTACGCTTCACGGGTAAACACTGAGTTGAATAGCTCTTCATCACAGGTAATATATCAATGACCTTGGAAACCAAATAGGATGGGAGCACTGTGCAAGGTGTGGTCTAGGTCAAAAAGGAGCCTAGTGTGTTGCATCGTCACTGACTCAGGCAGTACAATAAACACCATACATACATACCAACGCACATACACTAGAATTTTGATACCATATTTCCATTGGGTCCATGAATGTGTGTGGGGATAGATGGATCCTTTCTCCCTGCGCCTCTGAAGTTGTAGGACTGCATGACAGATGTTTGAGGTGAGCCCACTATTTGCTTCATGCAGTTTATAATGGGATATCTAGTGACGATACATAGCCAGTCCTTTGTGAGCATGTAAGATGACTCTTTCAACTCCGGAAACGCTCATACCCGGGACTCCATTCACAATTACCCCTTCGAGGTATGTTTGCTTAGACAAACAGCCGACCCTCCGCGAGTACGCAACAAAAGAAATTTTCGAATCCTCCTATCATGCAATAATACTAGCGCCGCGAGATGTGTGATTGAGTCTTGCCAGACTCCAACCAGCCATCTCCTGCCTCAAGTGGTATAGTTATCCATACTATCTAGAATCTACTCAATAGCTTAGGCCAGATGATATATCACTGCATTTTCAAGCCGCGGCGGTGTTTACAGTGTTGCCTGCACTCTCGCAATCCAATTATTGAGGCGCACAAGGCTCTTGCATACGTGGAGCTGCATTCCGAAATCCAATATCTCACTCCTTTCGAGATTGGATCCACTGTTTGCATCATCTTGTCGACTTGTACAAATCTCTCTCATGCTTATCCCAAAGATTTGCCTACTAGATCCTTGGACAAAAGTATCTCTCCCTGGCGGGTATCTGGAGGATATTAGAGGCCGGTAGCTGATTTGACAAGAGGTGTGGTCAATAATATAAGGACGTACTAGATGGTACTTGTAGACTTGACGATGCGTATGTGGGAATCGATCTCGTTGGAAGAGAGGGGTTGATTTGGCCTGGAGAACTGACTCATTGTCTCGGGGAGCAACTTCTGTGGTAGTGCTAAATTTGGGATAACCCGGTGACTGACCAGCCTTGCAGCTTGTATTATTCTGTTCTGTTCATTTACGTGCTAGGTACTCATCATCCATCGCACTCCTACTGTAGCTTAAGCACAAGTGGGGACGGGCCGGATCAGGTTAACTACCGTGGAATACAGATATGCCTCGTCCCACCTAAATGACCGGACAACCTCAGACTTCACCTAGGTGTTGAATCATACCAAGCCTGGGCGTCCAGAAACACGCTATGTATACGCCGTAGCGCTAACTCCTCCTCAGGCTCGGCCACTACGCGCCCGAGCCCTTGACATCCTCATTGACTCTAAAATAAAATTTTAGTCACAGATCCAATCGTTGATCTAGCCTTGCACCTTCATATCGTAACGTTGGCTTGTTGTCGTCATTGGGGATCTCTGTAATCCCCTCGGTATAAATTCCCTTTTCCTACTTTAAACACGTCCCATTCCCATCATGACCTTCCGCATTAGGGCGTGTGTAGGTAGGCGATGTGACGAATATACAGGTGGGTCGCAGCTGTGGGATCGACTGAGAAATGCTTCGTCGTAAATATGTAAGGAGTTTGAGAGATGTTATTAATTTGAATACGAACCCCAGATAGACCTTGGTCCATTCGTAAATCGTATGTTGGTGGTGAGGAGTTTTTGTTCGACTTTCTTGCGGTTGAAGGATCTTTGACGACTGATTTCAGACCAAAATACCGAGGACAACTCCTTCATGCAGACGATGCATCATACAAAATTAAACCCACCCTTGTTCATGACTGGATCTCGGTACTGGGAGAATTTTTCGCTCCCAGATTCGTAGAGGACACCATGACAGGAGTTCAGCCTTACATCTTACTTGATCTAAATTTAGCCCATAAACCATGTTCCCCCGCCCCCTTACTCCGGAGACAGATTTCTCATCGCCTACTCGCCGAAGTACCGAGAGGACGTGGATCGCGGCCAGCGAAACGCGCCGAAAATCTCCTCTGCATCCCTTGTCTCGCGGCGATGCCCCCACAGATCTTCATCCTAAGCCAGGCCTAGTGGATCCCTTGTCCCATCGCAGTCCCTCCGTCATGCCGGTCAATGGAGACTTGTGGGTCGATGGCTGTACGGAAGATCCTCGATAATGACGCATGGAGGGAATCCGATTCTCAAGAAAAAAGGAGCCCTACTCAGTGATGGCGTCATGGACAGGGGACGATTCTTATACCTGTCAGTGGTGTCCCCGACGACCCTCCAGCTCTCACTTTAGAGTCTGCAGGGCCGAGATTGAGTGACAAAGTCTTCACTTCGATGAGGGTTTCCCATCGCTTTCGCCGTCTGTATCGTCATCATCTCCCAACACAATCCCCTATCACCATTTTCATAAAGCTAAACACGATCAGATCAGATGGTAGGGTCGGAGCCCTACTCATCGCCAACCCTTGGTCATGGAGGAAAGCCATCCGACGAGTCTTCTGAGCGTACCCAGCACTCGATACGGCGACGCTGGATTGGATCAAGTCGACCTCGACTGCTAGGAAGAAGGGAGATATATATGAATATGTGCAATTCATGTGGTCCCGAAGTCTAGGCCTCGTCTGGCTAGGAGTGCAGGTTTTTGTAGACCTTTTCCCCCGCACGCAGTTTCCATTGCTACCATTTTTTTTGGGAAGAAGGTTCCGTGGCAAAGGTGGCTAAACTCCACCGGTAAATACTGAGCTGAATGGCTATTCATGACGGGCAACATATCAATGATCCTTCAAGTCACAAAAGAGGCAAGGAGGACTGCACAAGGTGCGATCTAGGCCAGAAAGGAGCCCAATGTGCTGGATAGTCTAAGACCCAAGTAGTACAGTAAACATATCTCTCACTCATGAGGTCGCATAGAGTGCGATTGATAGGCACAGTAAATGGAAGACGCCGCCTCTCACAAAGTCTGCGGATAACTACATATCAAGGCACGATGTCACCGACTACTGAAGATCAGCAGAATTACTATGGAGTCTCCCCCCGTCCCCCGTCCTGGTTGATCGGGCGAGATGCGAGAATGACGGCAGACAGCCGTGGAAAGCGACTCATCGGCAAAGGCGTCTCGGCATACTTTGATTCATAGTGCCAAAGGGCATGCCGGGTAGCTTTATGCTACGCAAGTACAACATCAACCCTCTGTAAGGCACATATTCACGATCTGTCTGGGAGCTTCCTTGACCCTAATTGCGCATGAAAATAAACTCGACAAAGGCTGTGAATTAGACTTCTTAGTACAGTCAGACCCCTGTGAAGACGATGTAATCGGGGCCGCGAAAATATCGTCATGTAGAGGATATCGGTGAAAAGGATGTAATTATCTAATTCAGCTATCTAGGCTACTTTGTACCTTTGATGCCTCTTTTACACTCCCAATTGCCGTCTCTGATCGCTCTAATACTCTCAGATAGCTCGAATAAAGGGAATATTGACTCTCAGTATACTCAATCAACACTTTCAGAATCATTTCGGCCTCTCTTGCTGTCCGCAAAGGCTGTTTGTCTTGTACTACCTCTTCTCCGTCTTGATTTGCTCCCAAATGTTCCCGTATCACCTCTTGTTAAATTATTGCCTCGTCAAGCATCACATTCCCTTCTCTTCCTCCTCAATTGGATTAAGAAAATTGTCTATTGCTATTGAACCTCGTATGTCTGCGTCTCTGACTACCTTATTAAACAATTCAGAAAGTGTCATGTAGAGAAATGATCCACTCATGAGCTGATATTATTCAGACGATCATGACTATATCACAACGTCATATATAAGACACGATTCATCGTTTGTACCTGTTGTATCAACTCTGACTATGTCTTAGTGATAGGAGAAACATCATTGACTAGTTACTAGAAACCTAGTCAAGATCCTAAACATACAACTGAGACTATGAGAATTTTACCGAGTAAGTAATTATTCTGATGAATCTAGATCTGGAGGAAAATAATCTGGTTGCTTGGCTCGAGGTATATGAACCTGAGAATATCAAGTATTATAAATAATATAGAAATCTATCTCAATCACAATCATCATCTTAATTCATGTCACCATCAATAGCTGCAAAGGACAGTTTAACCATTTCCTTATAGAAAGTCCAGTCGGAAGTAGAGGCGCAGGAAGGGCAATTGGCTTGGAAATATTAGTCGATTTCCCAAAGCAATTATGAATTGTTGTAGTTGTAAATTCCTTATTCCAACTTCATAAGATCCAGCGAATTGCTAGTCGAATATTGACACTTGATTGTGGATCTGTACCCTCTTCAACTGCTTGTCGAACAAAGCAGAGCCAATATTGTCTGTAGAATGCTTTGTAGTTCTGGATAATACCTTGATCAAGAGATTGGTACCGGCTTGTACTATTAGCTGGAAGCCAGTAGATCTTGATGTTTGACGGAGGAGAGTATAATTCAACGGCAGAATCATGGGCAGAAAAATTATCCATTGTCAAGAGTACATCACGGGCATTTCCAATGTGGCGGTGAAATTCTTGAAGTTTTTCGCCCATAATTGTGTATTCATCCATGCTTTGGAATTCCACCTCCGATTGCCATCAATTGTCTGAATACTGTGGTTATCAAGACCCGAGGCGTCTTATATTTGCCAATAATCCAAATTGGAAGTCGGTCAGAACCTGTAGCATTCGTACAAAAATAGAGAGTAACTCGGTTCTTGTTTTTCTTGAGCCCGGGTCGAGATTGTGACAATAGCCCACGTGAAGGTAGCATTTTCCAAAAGAGACCTGACTCGTCCGTATAATATATTTTTTCTCCTCAAACACTCCGTCAATTGTCTCTAAAGCTTTCATTTTGGCTTCGGCAGCTGTTGGAATTGAACCAAGTTCACCGTGTCGTAGCCGATTCTAAATATGGTTTCGATTCTTGAAATCCTCAAGCCAGCGAGTGCTGAATTCAGGGCACGGTTGGCTAGCGTGCTGTGGTAATTGTGTCCAGATCTGCTTTGCCTTCTCACGGAGCAAATCGCCAGTTTTGATCCCTCCTCCTTGTTCAACTCGTATTCGCCACGCCAGGAGAATACGCTCAAGGTCAGGCCAATTTCCAGCTCGCCGTCGTAGCGCAGAAGTAGCTGTGGCTTCGTCGAGTTTCGCAAAGATCTTGCTCAAGGACTCGTAGACTGTGGACTGGCTTAGTCGATGGCCGTACTCAGCGAAGAACTACTCAATGCACTATTTTTGTCTTGGTTTTCGGACCTGGCTGTACGCCCATCGTCGCAGAGCACGTCGTTGCTCTACAGAAATTCCCTTTTGGGCGGCATTGTTAGCACCAATCTAATCAAAAAACCCTGGTTAAGACGATATTCAGAGGCTGAAGAATGATAATCGAGTAATCGGCAAATGTATGGGAACCGAGTCCGTTCCGGAAGATATATCGTATAAACGGCAATATCGGCCTAACAGGAGCCTTCCGTATCGTCTGCCGCAGTGGGACTCGAGGGGCAATCGAAAGTAAGCATGATGACTCAGACAGATCTACCCAAAACTCGCATGTGAATCTGGTGGATAAAGGGGAGTGAACAGTTTCACATTCAAGAGGGCTGAGCTAGCCTTGGTGCATAAGCGCTACATTTCTCTGCAAATGCGAATCTCGGTGCTCCCTGATGCATCACTGTTTTTTTTTTGCATCAGATTTTAGTTGCGTATACAGCTATCTTGCAATGACACGAAATCGGAGAAAAAAAACAGAAAAGATGTCTCAGTATACAGGAAGAGCACTCTTGCCTCGGATTTCATTTGCAAGTACCACTGCGAAGTTATGGCGGCTTTTTCTTCACCCCATGTCAACCCTCATCTGTGAATACCCACTCAGGGGAACGTCTCAAAAACCCTGAGTTATCCAGACATGCCTCCGTCATTGATGAACCTTTCTCCGCGCGAAATGTAGTCTTCGGTGTCTCCTTCCCAAGTGGAGTAGGTGCCCAGGCTACTCAAACCATACCGGAAAATACCACCAGGAGGCGGACCACGACACCTTCCATCGTTTGCGTGTTTTTATAGTGTCAGCTGGACTCTCGCAGGCGAAGTCTTGATACACCCACTGTCACAGGATTGGGACTTCGATATTTTCTCAGAGAGAAGGGAAAGAAAGATGATTGATTGCTCTATCCTCCATGATCTTACTTCTGTTTAAGTACAAGTTCGCTCGTCTTCTTTCAGTAAGTTTGCATCGTCCAGACCATGTAATCTCCCCATCCCGTCTTACAAACATTGTTTGTTATCTAATCTTAAATACAAGATAAAACATAATGAGCGTTAATATCGCAAACAGTAAAATGCAGGCATAACCAATTATAGCATGTAATTCCAGATGATAACCTAAATACAAACAAACAAAGAATGACTGCGAGGGGATAATAATAGACACAATGTGTAACGCACGGATGATTGCGTGTGCCTTCTTTTCAGCCTTATTCAGCCTCATATGCGGGTCTCGATTAGTTCGACACTGAGGGAGTCTACTTCGTTCCTCAGGAGTTTTCTTGGCCCACCTAGTCAGTTTCCACAGTTTTGTAGGGTCATTTGTAGTCTCTGAGACAACTGCTTTCCAACTAATAGTTTTTGCTCTGTTGATTTGGCTTTTTTTTTGGTTAGTGGCTTTTTGATATTGCACCCAGCTTTCTTCAGTAGGAACCTTCGTCCATTTTCTTCTTGCCTTACGTGCTTCTTTCACAGCTTCGGAGCATTCTTTTGTCCAGTATGGTTTAGCGAATTTCGAAGGTCTTGATTTCGGTATGCATTCTTCCATGATCTCCTGAATTGCTTGGGTGATTGCCTTTACCTGCTTGTCAATGGCCTCTTGGCTGTCCAGTGGGTTGTCGCTGACTCTTAAAGCATGAAGCTTAGATCTGAGCCTATAATTAGCCTCGTCCCAGTCCGCTCTTTTCCATTGTAGATGCTGTTGTCTTTCTCCCTTCTCGGCTGCCTTAAGGTTGAGTTTTGTTCGTCTTGGAATATGATCTGAGGATGCTTCCAGTTCGCTCGCTGGCTGGCACTCTAGGATTGTGCCTTCCAATTCTTTGGACACAAAGGTTAGATCTAGAGTGCTTCGGCTCCCTCTACTCATCCAGGTAATTGTCCATTTTGGCAGAATAAGCTCCATCTCTTGATTACTTAGAATTTCATTAAAGTTGCTTGCAATTCTGTGTTGGACTGAAACTATTTCGCCCCCCCACCTTGGGTGATGAAGGTTAAAGTCTCCTGATAAGATGTGATGGCCCTCCTGCGGTATTAATTGGGGGATCCATTGCAGTGTCCCCATTGTTTGGCTACTGTGAGAGAGTGGAGGAGGGTTATATATACTGTGTATCCAAACTTTACCGGTTTCTGTTTCTAAGCTGACTGAAGTTATATCTCCTTTTGAGCCCTCCGGGACATCCTCTTTTCTCCACTTATTCACGTTTAGGTTTTTGCAGATATAAATACAAATTCTACATTTTTGCTGTTCTGGAAAAATTAAGTGATATGCCGGATGATGGAGGATAGTTGGCTCATTAGGGTGGCTCCATGGCTCTTGTAGGGCAACTACTTGGTGTTCCAATGGATTTAGACTTTGAAGGAATTGACTTGGTACCAGATTCTTGCTTCTATTTACATTATACTGTAATATTGTAAGGGTTGATGTGCCCTTCATGACTCCATGGAGTCTTCTCACCCCTTGCTTGTCTCTGCTTGTGCCACCCGTGTCACAGTCCGGGTATTATTTTGTGTAAAGAATGTTGACACGTTGGCTGCAGGTGTTAGCTTAGCCCAGGTGGCTGAGATATCAGGGGTAGCAGGTACAGGAATTTTGCGTGGTCTTCCAGGACCTCGACGGGTAATAGTTTCTCCTACTGGATCTGCAATTTCCATTATTGACGTTCCTGCCCTCCTTTTTCTTGAGCCAAATATTTGCCAGTCGCTAGCTTGGTTTATTGCCTGTGTATCTTGGGGTATAAATCTTACCATATCTTGAACTCTGTTTTGTATAGCTCTAGTCTTTGCTGCCAGCCTGACTGGACATACTTGGTCCCATGCAGCGTGTTTCTTGCTACAGTTGATGCATTTAGAATCTTGTTTGCCAGGACACATTCGAGAGTTGTGCTCCCCAGCACAGTGTCCACACTTTGAGTCCGCTGAACAAATCTTTGCGATGTGTTCGTATTTCTGACAGTTGTAGCACTGCATCATGCGGAAGCCCGATCTGTAGATTTCTGTGGCTTTAAGCTCGTATTTCCACACAAGACCTTTCTCAATAGCCTTATCCGCGTATTCTGCCTTATCGAACCAAACAATCATTAAGCCTGAACTTTTCCCTGGTAGTTTGTTTTTTTTAAGCCAAGTGGCTTTTTTAATCCAAATTCTTTGTATGTAGAGAATGTTTGCCTTTTGTAGGTCTTTAACGTGTTCGGGGTCCTCAGGGTTGAACGATAAAGGCATATCGTGGACCAGAACCTGGTAGGTAGGAAGACTTATTTGCGCTGTTGTTGCTAGCTTTGTCGTCCACTCCTTTTGTTTCTCCATTATTTCTTTCGTGTCTTGTCCTGAATAGTAGACTTTCAATTGTCCATTTGACAGCTGCCTTGCCCCAATTATTTCCTTCATTCCAATCTTTTTCACTAGCTCTTCACTCGAGAGTTTGGCAATTTCCTTCTTTTCGTCTTCGCTTTGTATCCTTATTGTGCTACCTATTGACTGTGGCTGGCTTGCGACATTAGCCCAGGACTTTCCCTGGGCACGAGTGGGGAGATTGCTGTGAGTGATGGATGTTTTGATGGATAAGACTTCCTGTAGTATCTTAGCCATTAATGGAGTTTCAACAGCTTGTGTTGTTTGGGGGGGCGTAGGGGTTTATTTGATTCCTGTAGACTTTCAATTATCTGAACAGCTTCTTTTAGAGCTAGAACATAGACTCTGGTTGCCAAAGGTTCTCCATTGATCAACTTGTTGATACGTTTCAACACCGCGTCGACCTTTGCGGGCGTGTTGTCAGCCTCGCCACCATCTTCCATCAACTTTCCATTTGATTTACTGCCACTATCTTTAAAAGGGTCGACGGCCATATTCTAAAAACTGTAATATCAGTTAAATCTGATGTGGTCGGATTTTTCGGAATGATGATTATGGTTATTTTCTAAATTGATGGTTATAATTAACTACCCCTTCATCTTGTCACAAATTAATATTAGTATTTAAAAGTCTAATTAGGGATCCGTGAAAATTGGTTGTAAAGAGGACCATAACCTAGAATTTCGTTGCCTTCTACTTCTTTTTTATGGTCATACGGCCGATTGGGAGGAATGGAGTCCGATGCGCTTTTTGAAAAGACATCCAGGTGGTCGTGATATTGTGATGGACAAATTTGACGATCTACATCTTGACCATTTTCACAATTTGTGTAATCCAATTCTCGACTTTTTAATTCGTGATCGATTTCTTGGAGACTAGTCGAGAAAGTTTCGACGTCTTTGTGGTGCGCCAGCAGGTTGAGAGTCACTGCAGAAATTTCGAGGATATCAGTCTTCACTGTATTGGAAGCTATAATCTGTTTTTTGGAGCTATGGAGACGCTCATTTACCAAGGGCTTACTTGGTCTCGCTGCAAGGTTTTTTGATTTTGATGAAGTCGTTAATGGCATCAATGGTTCTGAGGGTAGGGAGAACCTCACAACTTTTCTTCTGAGAAGGCGTACTGTATGATTTTTTCCATTTCCTCGCCTTCCGGGTTATTTGTTTCTTGGATAAATGCGGCATCTCTTCTGTCTGTGCCAATTTGGTGTTCAACAAAAGGACGAGATTTTTTTAGCGGAATATTGAGGGTACGGCAAAATAGTTTACGATTACGCAAGTCTGGAAGAACATCGAAGTGAGCCATCCAACCGTCACCAAGTGTGGCATCTTGGTTTGCGAGATCTAGAATGAGGAAAGGAATTTGGCTGAGGGAATATCCGTCAACCACCATTGTACAAACAAGAAAATGAGTAATAATACGTCCACACGAGCCGTTATAACCTTTTGGTGTGATGGGCCTGGGTAGGGCCATAGGCTGGATTTCTAGGCGGTCACAGACATTTTCTGCTACCTTTCGGTCAATGAAGCAAAAACCATGTGCTCCGGAATCAGGGAGAGTTAGAATTTAAACCGATATTCCATTGCAAACTAATCTACAAGGAACGCGAAATATATCTAGATTCCCCATCGACCGGTCGTAGTTGATTTGGAACAACTCGACCAAATACCCTAGAGAGGAGACTTCCTCTAGGGCTCATCGTTTTCCGAATCCGACAGAGTTTGATCTTCCGTCGCTGTTTGATCCATCTCTATTTCCTGGATTTGATTGGACATTTTGGATTGGCTACGACGGGCCTGCGTACAGTCGGTGCTGTAGTGGCCTATCTTCTGGCAGTTGTAACACTTTACAGCTTCCGAATTGATGGTCGTGGGTAGCAGACTTGAGCTTTTCTGCGCTGCGAGAGTAGAATTGGAAGATAAAGTACCAAGGCTTCGTTCGCGAGCCAAATAATTCGGTGAGCTCGACTTTTGGTGGGGAGATCTTACGTTAGTCGATGGATTAGGAGTTATCCGACGGTTCTGGCTAGATACTGCTTCCCGATTCAGTTTCAACTCATTATCAAAGTGAATCTTTGGAGCGCTGACAAATTAGGCCCCGTAGCCATGAATAAAATAGCGATTTTATGGAAGTCGGGGCTGAGTTTGTGGAATAGATCCGACAGGGTATCTTCGGGGGCTATGCGGGCTTTACTGGATAGCTCCGAAAAACGGCTATAGAAGTGATTGAACGATTCTGAGGTCGACATGCGGCATTTGCTGTAAGCCACACGCGCTATTTCCAGCTCATTAGGATCACGGAAGAATGCAGGCAGCCAATTTATCATCTCTTGGTCGTCATCGGAATGCTGAGGATGGTTCGACTTCATCTGTTGGGTTAGATGCGATTGCGTTACACCTTTTGTTTGACCGAACACGTATGTTTTACGTGGTGTTTGGCTCGTTAGATATTATGAGTAGGTGTTAAGATTTCCTTGAAGCATTATTTCCCAAGCGTCAAAAGTTGGGTTCATTCCGTCGTCGAGTTTCTCTGAAAGGTCTGGGACTCAATAAGCGCAGTTATTTATAGGGGCTCTAGAACGATTAATTATTCTAGAGGGACTTCGGCCGGGGGTTTCATTCTGAGAGGAACTTCCATCATCTGCGCTTCCCTGACTGTTGTTGGGTTCCGAAAACCTATTCCTACGCCTGGCAGGCAATGTGTAGATTAAGTTTTTTTCGTCTTCGGATGATTCCTTTACCGGTTTTTGCGCTACAGTTTTAGAGACTACTCAAGGAGAAGCGTGATGGTTAGTTCGCTTGCCTTCGGCCTTTTAAGATGGGGCAGTTTTTGAGGCTGAAAACTCAGCAATTAGTTCCTCTTGCGCCGTTATTTTTCGAGACTGCTCAGCTAATTGTAGCTGCATCGTTCGCAGGATATTCGCAATGTCCTCATTGCTTGTTTGTGGTAGTTGAGGTGGAGGAGATAATGGTGGTGCATCGTGAAGATTTGGATACAAGGAACCGATTGGTGAACGGCGGAGAGCAGACGCGCGCGTAGGAATATTTGTTGATGGTCCAGGAGAGCTTGCTCTGTTGTGGATGAAGTCAAATGATGAGGTGCGTTTATTTTTTAATTTCCGGCGTTGGTTAATGTTGTTCCAATTGGTATTCCCATCTTTTTTGGAGGTTTTGCCGGGTGGTTTGTTTGTTTTGTTTATTTTGTCCCAAGCTAAAGCTATGTTTTCCACATTGGATCAAGGACAGGTGGAGCCGGTGAGGATCACTGTATACAGGTCCAACTCATTCCAGCCGCGTAAACTTCCAAATAAATAGTAGTGTTAACAGCAAAACTAAAATCAAATTTAGAAGAAATCCCAATTAGGTCTGGATCCCGCGCTTCTTGCCCGTTCCCTTTCCTGTCACATCTTCCAAGTAACAATTTCTGATCTTCGCTGAGAGCAGAAGATGAGCTCGCGGGCACCCTTTATCCAGCCGGTGTCTTACTATTAACGTGTTGAAGCATTTTCGGCTTCACTGAGGCTCGCAGTAGCCTTAAACCTCCTCTTCGGAGTCCAGAATTCCAAACCACGATCCGTCCGACATGTAGACGTCGTCCTTCGCGCCGTAAATTGCCTCGATAGCTTTTTCGGCTGCAGCTTTGACGCGAGCATAATCTGCGTGATTTTTCTGCTCGACTTTGCGAATTATCGCAAGCTACTCTTTTTTCACCGGGCCGAACTTGCTGGGTCTGGCTTTGCAGAACCGTGGGTCCGATCGATGAGGTCCACCATAGTTTCGGCACCGTGTGGGGGCTTTGCACTCCGTTTCCGAGTGCATTTTTGATCCGCAGTTCCAGCAAGCCGGAATGCGGGGGCAACCGTGAGAGGCATGGAAGCCAAGAAATCGTCTACACTGAACTACGTTTCGACGAGGTTGGAAGAGCTTTGCAGCTCCGGAGTCATCGGAGAAGCGAAATCCAGGTCTGGGCGTGGATTCGCGAGGGAAGAGAGCCTGCCAGTTCTGGTAGGGCGCTCCAGGTTTTCAGGTCCCATGAGGATGAACAAGAAAAGGAACTGATTTGGTCACTCGCGTGACTTCATCGGCAACCATCTTTGCTGTCACGGCGATGGGGCCATCGAGAGTTCGAATTGTCTCCGGGACGGTGGCAATTTGTATGGCAATCAGATTTGATGCTGGTTACAGTTTGATTCCAGATACGCTCAGTGATGTGGAGGAATCTAGGAGCTCTTTTCGAGCGAGTTCATCTTTTGCGGTTATTTCAAAGCCGGTCTTTACCCGCTGAACCAACGTGATATTGTTGGCAGCGGTTCCCAGCGCCTGAGACACCGCTAGCCTTATGCCAGCTGGGGAGAGGAGACGGTGGGGATGTAGATATTCAAGGTGTAGAAAAAGTTGTGAACCGACTCTTTCACTCGAGTTGGCACTCTTTGCTTTCTGGGCGGGCGTTTTTGCCTTTTTTGTCGATGGCCCAGCGCTGCTGACTAGGCCTGCCAGAGCTACGGTGGCCCAAGTTGTCTTTTGGGCCGGAGCCTGGGTTTTCGTGGGGTTAGGTACCCTAATTTCTGGAGCCCTCGATGGGAAAGGGTTGGCGGGGCGAGCAGGAAGGACTGGTGGTGTGCTTCCTGGACCGCATTGAACGAACTGGCCAATGGCTGCTCGTAGGTAGACTTTTATACCGTCTACGAATTCTTTATTATCACCGATCGAAAGAGGCGCAAGTGCTGCTTCAACACTGCTTATGGCAGTGGAACATATTGCTAGACGGGCCTTAATTTGCGTCGTGCGACGCTTTTCGGTCTCCATCACTAATTGCAGCTCCAGAGGATATTCCGGTGCTGATGTTGAAGCTGTGCCTTTGGAAGATGGCACAGCGAATTTTCTTGCAGACGTATCTGCGTGTTCTGTCTTATTCTCTCGGATGACTTCCTTTCCTTTCATTGAGTTACTTGCCTCTGGGACAGGCTCAATGGGAATTTTGGCCTCGGGACCAATTTTTACTGACCTGACGGGCTCAGAATCAGTCATCTCTTTGTCGGGAAGGTTTGGAGACTTCCCTTCGATGGAGGCCTCACTCGCAAATATGCTTGAAAATTTTTGCGCAAGGTCTGGTGTTTTTGCGAGAGCCCTCGGGCGGACTGTCGTGTTGTCCAACATTGTGTTGGTGAGCTTTTTTCGAACAGGTGGCATGATAAAAATATGCCAGCGACTCGAACACAATTTATTGAGGGAATGCGACGAGCGCGAGAAGGAGGGAGAGGGGGAAAAGGTGTAGATTCGAAATTTCGAATTTCAAAAATTGCTGTTGTGGTGTGTACATCATTGTCATATATATGTATATAAAGCCGACGCAACTAAAACAGTAAGGCAATAGGTAGGGGTGAAGCTTAGAGTACGCAAGGTTCACCAACGAAGCTAACAATCAATAGGTTCTTTTTTTTTAAAAAATTTTTGCATCAGATTTTAATTGCGTATGCAGCTATCTAGCTATGATACAATATCAGAGAAAATATATAGAAAAGATGACTCAATTTACAGTAAGAGCACTCATGCCTCGGATTTCATTTGCAAGTACCACTGCGAAGTTATGGTAGAATCAGTAGGTTCGTAGAGAAAGAACTAAGGCGAGATATTATATACACCTTCTCAGGTCTTTGGAGTTAGTAAGAGTTTAGAATAATGTGACAACTCGAGTGACAAAAGACAATTGGCGAGTGGTCAAAAGCAGACGTGGACTCAAATCATAAGATTCTAGATTAAAGAGGAAAGTGTCTAGAAGGATACGAGTCTATATGCATGAAGATGGGCATTTCTCATCTGTTCCAAGTTAATAACACTAAACCTCCTGTCTCTGATCGTCTAAATTGTAAGAGGTTCGTAAGAACACAAACACTTGTGACAAATCTTTCAAAGCGTAGGTTGTCACAGACAAGGCTCATGTCTATTTGAAACTGTTTACATTAGACCAGGGTTAGAAATATGCAGAGATTCTCGGATATATTCCAGGCTACTGTTTCTACTTGGGGTGTAATCCAAATGTCTATGATTCAAAGTGTGAGAGGTTGAGTTTTATACATGTGTGTCAAACTGTTACATCAATGCATGCTTAGCAGTTACATATCTCAGGAGTGTAGATGCATGGAACATGTTTGGCATAGGAAAACACTACCATCGAGAACATCAACGTAACATTCTGTAAACAGGACTGTAACTAGATCTAACTTGACAATTAAGTCTTGATGTGTTGCTAAGTGGATGGATGACGTATGGATACCTTGGATAGATAGTTTATAAGTGACCTGGACGGGAAGTGAGGACGGGCAGGTTCTACACATAAAGCATATCATTTAATATAATAAATCATCTTTCATATACATCTACATCTACACTTATTATATTTTCTTTGCAATACTCAACGTATATTTACACATATCGACATACGACAATCCATAACTATTTTATGCCTTTTGTCCAAACGTTTATAAGTCGATAAGAAACTAGTCTTTAGAATTCCAGGGGTGACGCTGTGATGGTCTTCCGGTGATCGGAGACTGATAAACACGCGGCCACTAAAATTGACGGGGCGTCACAGTGGATTTGACAGCCATATCCCAGTTGGCGAGAGAGGAGCTCGGCCCCGGGCAATCACTTTCACCCGCAAAGCCCTGCGCAACTTACAAATAACCCCACCTTAAGGTCATACAGCTGACTCCTGTTTCGTACAAGTTTATGGAATAACATTTGTAAATGTCTATCGCGCACCAGGCCAAAGTGGCACTTTAGATCCACTACTCTTATGGAAACCTTCAAGACCTACAGTAGTTGAAGGATACTTAAACTTAGTATCAAGGCACTGGCAACCGTAAGATTCACGTCAATACGGCGATGGCGACTAGATAATGGGGTGGGCGACAACTAATGATATGCACCTAGCAACTAGAGCTGGGGCTCCAACACACCGGAGCGGAAATGTACTCGATCTGGTATAGAGTAACATCCCAGTACTAGCATTGGTATCATTATAAATAAACTGTACTTCAGATTATACGGCCATTGTAGGATCGACCTAGACAGCCAGATTATCTCCTTTAAGTATCTCGCAAGAACTGCATGTGAGCGACCAGGGCCTGGATAAATCCTCCCAATATTTCAAAACTTGGACGAGATCAAGACCGTTGAATTGTGGTCTAGAAATAGAGCTCCCAATCTCGGCAATCCTAAAGAGACTCGATGGTTCTCGTAAAACAGTTGGGCGAAAACCATCAATAGCCATCGGAACGGCGGCACCTTGGTGGAATGATGAATGCAAGACAGGGCATCGCGAATTCAAGGACTCTAGAGTCTCCCTAGCTCTAGCAGACCAAGCTCGGAAAAATTTCAGAGCTGCTGTCAAATCAGCCAAAAGAAAATACTGGAGGAAGATATTTGAAAATACCACCACAGACGCGCAGATATTTAAGCTGATGCAATGGGCCAAGCCTAAGTTATGTCGAAAGCTTCCCCACTAAGAGTTGCCGGAAATAGGTGGTTCTCTAACCCACTGGAGAGGGCGGAGAGCTTTAGAGATACTTTGATGGCTTGTTCTGACGCAGAGCAAGATCTTTCCACATGGGAGCTGGTTAAACTGGAGCTGATTCCCTTGGAAAAATGTAACATCATTACTGGACGTTACAGAATGCACTTTTGGCGGCTGGAACACGGGCCAAGTGACTGACAAACAAACGGTGAGGCTGCTCAAGGCGTGCTAGACAGCAGTTGGAATGCATGTGTAAAACATATTCCAAGCTTGTCTATACCGTGGATACTTCCCAACAGCGGTTCGTACCGCAGAAGTGGTCCTGCTTCCAAAGCCAGGGCGAGATCTATCCACTCCTAAGGCGTGGCGACCTATCTCCCTTCTCTCGTGTCCAGGTAAAGGATTAGAGCGCATCATAGCCAAAAGAATGGCGTGGTCAGCTATCGAGCACCAAGTAGTTTCCAAACAACATTTTGGTGCACTACCTGGACGCTCGGCTGTTGATCTCGTTTCCTTTGTCATTCACGACGTCGAGGCAACAATGAGGAATAACAAGGTCACAATAGATGTGCAAAGAGCATTTAATGCATTAATTTACAAGCGCCTATTGCGTAGAATGTGGGACCAGGGATGGCCGAAGATTCTTTACCGATTCATTAAATCTTTCGTGACCTGGCGGAGAATTTGGGTTCGCCACCAGGGTAGATCAACTTGCGACAAAATTATCGAGTGCTGAATCCCCCAGAGCTCACCACTCTCACTACGCCTTTTCCTCCTATACACTTCCGTCTTAGTTCAAGACGAGAAAGGGAAAAGATACGGATACGATGATGATATTGACATCCTCGGAATGGGCCGCACTGTTGCCGAATCTATCTCATCGGTCCAGGAAGAAGTAGACAGATTTGTTAAGCTGGCAGAAGAGCGCAAGATCAGCTTTAACTCCACAAAGATAAAGCTTCTAATAATAGGTGGTGGGCCAAGGAAAAAAGTGGACACCTCAGGTCTTACAGTCCAGGTGAAAGATCTTAATATCTCCCCATCCCCACATTTGAGGTGGCTTTGATTGTGGCTTGACTCTCAGCTGAAGTTTAAGCAACACGTCCAAGAATGGTGCGGAAAAGCACGTGTAATGCAGCTCACAAGTTAGATTAACACTGTTCAGCGCGGCGGGACCTATGATTAAAGCGGTCCACGCATGTTTCGTCACTATGGCACGATATGGAGCGGAGGCCTGGTGGCTAGGCCTGTCCCGTATTATCACTAGGCCAGACAAAAAAGTTAGCACCAATGTTGGCTGGCATACAGAGTTGCTTGAAAAAACTATTGAAGGATCGTGGTATATATGGTCGTATACACTTTGTATCTTTGATTAAATGGATGAAACTACTCAGGGGGTTATGATAAGCCTAGGTGATGTGGCACATGTGGGTAAGTGATGCGATTTTTATCTTGTGTGGCTATTTATGTTATTATATGTAAGTTATAGATTTTTTTACATGAAAATTAACTAATCCCACACACACTCAGAGAGCTCCACAACTAGTCTCTCTTAGGTCTGATCTACTAATGTATGTAACGATCTGGGGTATCTAATTTTCACTAATCTGATTCCATTTTCTTGGCCCTGCATGCTACACCATGTAGGTGATAACCAACTAATGACGTGAAAAGTGCAATTATGACAAAATAAAATTTATAGGCAGTTAGAGCAGCACTACCTATGTAGCGTACAACTCCAAATTTGGCTCTTCGAAGAGAGTTGGGCATCCAACCAGCAGCAATCCTTCTGGACCAGAGATGACTACAGTTAGCAGCTCGTATTCAACGCCTGGACGCATTGCACCCCCTGGCACTGAGATCTAGGGAGGCACCAAAAGATGTGATAAAGCGTCTTCAGCTCCGAGCAGGCCAGAAAGCTCGACCCATCACTGTCCCGGAGCGCTAACTGAGACGACTCCAGAATTGTGCTCTGAATGTACCGATCGCAGAAGGCCCTGGAAAACTTCCATACCCAAAAACCAATCCGGCCCGGCTCCTACCAGGTCTTGATAGTGGAAAGGAATCGGACTATACAAAGTTATGGATATAAAATCACTCGCCGGAGATTTTATGCGCCTATTCAGACGGCTCGTCAAGTGGCACAGCGAGATCTGCATGGGGATACGCCTTATGTAAAGAAAGCAGGCTGATCGGAAGCGGTGCTGGTACAATTCTTGGAGCAGAAGTGTACGACGCAGAACTATTAGGCGCTCAGAAAGCCCTAGAAGAAGCTATAATTTTGGCAGGAAATTTCCCTATTAAGATACTCCTCGATAATTCTGAAGCTGTTCACTCCCTCAAAATAGGCCAAAGCAAGTTGTCTCAAGACACAGTCGATCAATCTAAACCCCTATCCAGCACTTACGGATTAGTAGAGATACTATGGATTCCAGGCCACTCCGACATTCTTGGGAACATGCATGCCGATAAACTGGCCAAATCAGCTCTGAAAGATGCTCCTGTTTTCACAAATGCATTGTTTATCTCGAGATCAAACTAAAGACAAAGGTTCACTTTTGCAGCGCTAAAACGATACGTCAGATACCGTCGTGAGGAGTCTGTCGAAGCCTGGTGGCGCAAAAATAGACCTAGTCAATATAAAAACCTAGATTTACTGATGAAACTAAAACGTCCACCGTCGCTAGCTCTCCCAATATTGGCGTACCATCATCTGATAGCAGCTAGGACTGGTCATGGAAACTTCTCCAAATACCATAAAAGGTTTCATCACGAAGGAATAGATTGTAGGTGCAAATGTGGCCGAGAAAGGCGCGCGTGGCATTTTTCGGAATGCCGGATAGCGCGGAATCAATGGCGAATAACAACGAAGGAATCAGCGCCAAGTTGATTGGCACTGTTAGGAGAGAAGGGGTGGGTAGAATTCTATCGATTTCTCACCGCGATGGGATGTCATTGGTGTTGAAATTGGCGCTACTTGGCAATGAAGAGTCGCATTAACATGGAACGTAATAATGCTTTAGTATTACTAGCCACATTCATGGCGACTCATACATTGACCAGCCTCACAACTATCAAGCATAACCTAGTGTTAGACTCTTCGAGTCAATTGAATAAATGTAAAATGTAAAAAGTGTCTATTGATTCCTGGCTGCTCTTCTTCTGTCTATTACTATCTAGATTATGTATGTTCAGAAAATGGCAATGTTCGATCTGTCCCCTACTTGTCCCCATGAACTAAGTTTCTCATGGTTTAGAACGAAACATCTCTAGTCAGAAGATATAGAGTTCTTATTACTATAGCCCAAGCGAAACACCTTTGCCCGAAACAAGTAACTCCAAGCTTTGTAAACCTAACACCTTAACTCTAAATCTGACCTTGATCGCTTCCAAACTATCCATAGTTTGATAACTAGTGAATCGTGTCCTTCACTTAGCTGTAGTACCTAGTTTAAATGGACTCTGATACTAAGTGGGTTTAATCAACAACTCTCCACTATAGTTTTCAGACTCTTCAATCTCCCAACTCGCTTCACTAGGTGATATTAGACACAAGCCTAACAGCTCAAGCTTCTCTACAAAACTCCCATTACAACAAGGGGGAGCAAAGTTAGACTGGAGAGACCGAGGTCTTTTGGGATACAAATAATACAAGCAAACTGTAATAAGAAAGCTGTTTAGACGCAGGGCGGCTAGTCAGATCATCGAAAATCCCCCTCGATATTTTTGTATTTTCTCATTCATGTAAATTCTTAGCTATAATAAGCTAGCTTCAGTGGTAGTTGTGGGTTCTCCGGAGACACGCTCCCGTGCCAAGCCTCCGGGGTGTATTTTTATTTATTTATAATATTTAACGTCGTGCCCGCGCACAGCACATGAGCTCCTCACGTACCGGTTAGCCCAGTCTAAATTAAACTACGCGACGTGCTGGCGTCTAGATTGACGCAACAAAGCAAATTATAACCAGGATCTCATCATCCTGCGCTCGAAGATTATAGTATTATGAAGGTCGTTCGTGCAATGAATCTCATGCTATGCAGTTGGTAATAAATCAAGAAAAGATTATGCAAAAAGAGTAAAATAAAAGGAGAAGATTGGTTACATCAGATCGTGATTTCGTTCAAATCAGACTTTTCGTTGTGCAGTTTCGAAGGAATCTGTGAGACGCACCCAGTTATTGAATGCATGAACTCCCTCCACAGAAGCAAGAGCCCAAGATACGCTGGGACTAGGATTCTGTGCGCTGTGGAGCTGAGCCTGATATTGCCCGAGGTGGCAATAGAAAAAGTGGTTGGAGGACTTCTCTTCTCCGCATGTACAGGTTAGAATGGCGTTTTCATGCTGAAAGCGTCGGTGGTAGTCTGCGAAGTCGCCGTGACCGGACCGTGCAGCTAGTAGATATCCTAATGCGCGTCGCCATAGACGGGCGAGCTCAATAGTAATTTTAATATTAGGGCCAATACCTAGTTCTTTGTATCTAGAAGGTGCATCTTCTGCCCAATAGGGTGTTACGGAAGCCTCATATTGAGCTTTGACTTCTCTTCTTGCCCTCGCAATGGAGAGTTCTGAGTGTGGAGCTGGAGCCGCACAGGCGGGTTTAGCGAGAGCGTCGGCAACTTCGTTTCCAAGAATACCTGCGTGGCCTGGGCACCATCGAACAGCTACTCCCCAGGCGTCGTATTTTGGCCGCGTGATCCCCTTCTTCAGTTCACTGCGAGCTTGCGGAAGTTAAGGACTTTTGCCGAGCTGGACGCTGTAGGCGTATCCAAGAGTAGACGGATGGCAGCCTCCTGGTTGTCAAGGCAGACAGTGACGTTAGAGGCATAATAGGCTAGTGGGTTGCAAAGAGCTTCTGCAAGACCTTCCGTGGCCCCGGCAATTTCTGCATCATAGACTTCCGAGCGCGAGTGATCCTCGCTCTATTTCCTGCGTAGGACTTCTGTAAATGACTTAAACTGCACCTGCTCGGTCTTCGATGAGAGCGCCATCTGAAAATACGAATAGGTCTAGGATTTATTATTTAGCCTGCCATTGTTTGAAGGAATTTGGTCCCAGGAGTCTACCTACTGCCCCAATTTGGATTAGATTTTCCTCACTGGGAGCCGACCATGGTGGGGGTATGGTGTCATCGGAAAGTTTTAACGGGTTCCTCTGGCGGATCCAGCGCATGCGACTAGTATTCCAACGCCTACGAAGAGGGTGGTACGGGTCGGCTGCCGCAATTCGAACCGCTAGACGACTGTGAATTCGGGAGAGCCACGTCTGGGCTGGTCCCCAGTCAGTTTCTCGTAGAAGTGCCGCTATTGGAGTGGTGCGATAGACTGGGAGAACTGCCCGAGCCGCGTTGTTCATCTTGTGTTGAACTTGCGAGATGATATTTTGAGAAGTCTCTTTAGAGTACCAGGTCTCGGCTCCGAAGAAGAGGGTCGCAAATGCGGCACCTTGTAGAGCTTGTCGCAGAAAGAGAGGGCTAATCCCTCGAGGAGTCGTCGAGAGTCTTTTCAAATGGCTGATGATAGCTAGTGACTTTCGGCAAGCCTGTAGGGTATGAAATTGGAACCGTAGAGCCCGGTCGAAGAAGATTCCGAGCCAGCCTCTTTCTTTCGGGCTGTAGCCGCAGGTTGCGACACAGTTTTCACTATCGGGACTGCTTTTTGTCATAGTCCATTTCGTACCACCGTAGCCCAGGTTCTTGTTGTAGGCTTGGCTGGGACGGCAGGTGGGTTTTGGCTGCGGGTGTCGGGAAGTCTCGGAGGGGGTTTTGTCGGGCGTAGCGGCCGCACCCGAGGCCATGTATTACGCCATGGCAGCACGTCGTTCTTTGGTTGCAGCTGTCTCCGTCGGCTTTAACGCGGTCGGAGAAGATTTGGAAGGTCGTCTTACGCCGTGGAGAATGGAGGCTGGTCGAGGCAGCACGTTAACAACTACGACTGGCCCGATCATGTCAGTGTGAGGCGCAGCGAAGGCGCGAATCTTTTTCTGGCGCTGCACGCATGCAAAGCAACTGGTCGTCGCCAAACTCCGGGGGCAGCAGCGTCCAGGTAAAACTACACATGGAAGCGATCGGAGTGGCGACACCATAAGCCCCTGGAATATAGGCGCTAGCCGCGAGAGGTGAGATACTGCCCGGCTAATATGGCATATCACCGAGAGTGCAGGCGCTGAATTAGGGTATTGAGCTGCAATGATAGTGGCAGAGGAGCTGCGATGGCCGCTCATGAAGCTTGGATTCATGAGCGTTAGATTAGTAACATTATCACAGTGAATGGTTGATGACGAGATGGAACTAACGCCATGACCCGTGTCAGGGTGATTTATATAAGATTGTCAGTTTTAGCTCTTCTCACACAAGCGAAATCAGTCCAACACATCCTCCACGTACTGCCAACAGACATAACAAGAGACAAGTAAACTTGTTCCCATATGACTCATAACCTTAAGACCATCTCCACGCATCTTGGAAACTGAGCAAGGCTCGTTGTTTGATCGAGAGTGCGCCCGAGGGCTCTCGTGTTGTCCAACATGTTGTTGAGACGCTTTCTCCTGACAGGCGGCATGACAAGGAATCCTGGAAGCTCAATCTCAATTTTCGAATGGATGCGACGAGTGCGAGAGGGGGGAGAAGAGGAATACGGGAGTTTGACTTAATTTAACGTCATGCCAGTGCACAGCTCAGTCCCTGTAGAACTACACGGCGCCCTACAGCACCCCTAAACTACAAAAGAGGCCCGACCGGCCGTCCACCACTCTGATTTCCAATTCAAGTATAGCAAATTCTCCTCTACCAGAAATGTCACATATATTTTTAAAAGGTCCATCAAATTCCTCCCACAGAGAGCTTGTTCTGCAAGGAAATTTCAAAATAACCAGACTACGTGAGAAAAGAAAATTCATATGTCCATCCAGCAGTGATTCCATGAAAAGATTGATACTTGGCAAATATAAACGTTTAAAGCTGGTTCATCTAAACCCGGAGTAAAAATTTTTGTCGACTCGACCGATTTCCCAATGGCGAGGGCACCCGCGTGATCAGGAATAGGTCTACTGATGCTGATTTTAAGAAGATGAGGACTGTCATGTTCTGCTTTCTTCAACCGGGGTTTTGGCCTCTCATAGCGGCTCATCAAGGTTATTCGGAGGAGCAAACCTAGGACTGAGCCCGCCGACAGTAAAGGAGCTGGGTTAAAAGCTTGCGAGAATTGTGAAGATGGACTCCCACTGAGGGCGCCAATAGATGGCGGGGGAGTATTTATGACAAGTCAGGCCTTTCTGTTCCTCCTAGTGTGTCAGCCGCATTCTCACCTTGTCTGGCCGAGCAAAGACACTATTGGCGCGAACGAACCAGGCTGGACATCCAGTAGAAAAGACCTCGTGAGGGCCAGCGCAATTTAGGCGCTTGATGGGTGTCACACACATAGCATTATGAGACTCTAAAGTGCAGGGACTACATCGTGCCTGGCGTGTGCACGCGTTGCTGTTAGGGAAAGCGTGATAGCGAGGCCAAACCCGGAGGCGACGACGCTTATCCGCTAACCGAATTCTAGCAAGCCGCGCAAACAGGCGGATAGTGGTCGGCGGAATTGCCAAGGCTTGCTTGGATGCTGCTAGTCGTGGCATTTCTTCGAGTGGCGCGTCCAGGAGATGGACAATATTAAGTTGGTGTCAATTTCAGCAACGGAAAGAGCTTGAGGGACAGTGCAGGCAACACTTTAAACACCGCCATGGTTGGATGGTGCAGTGGTACATCATCTTGGTAGGTTTCTCATGTAAGGTTTGGATATCTGGGACACATATCCCACTTGGGGGACTATTCTCAAAACCTGTCAGTGGTGTCCGCTACGAACCTCCAGCTCTCACCGTAGAGTCTGCAGAGCCGAGATTGAGTGACAAAGTCCTCACCTGGATGAGGATTCCCCATCGCCTTCGCGATATGTATCGTCGTCATTCCTCAACCATCCTCCCTATCACCATTATCATAAAGATTACCACGATGAGACCAGATGTTAGGATCGAAGCCCTTCTCATCACCCACCCTCAATTATGAAGGTTAAACCATCCGATGAGCCTTCCGAGCGGATCAAGTACCCGATACGGCGATGGTGGACTTGATATAGTCGGCCTCGACTGTGACGAGTAATGGAGATACTGACGAATTTGCGCGCCTCATATGATGCCGGTGTCTAGGCCTCGCCCGACTGGGCCTGCAGGTATTTTCTAAGACTTTTTCCCGCGCAGGCAGTTTCTATTGCAACCATTTTTATTTTTTTTGGGTAGAAGGTTCCGTGGAAAAGGTGACTGAATTCCATGGGTAAATACTGAGCTGAATGGCTATTCATCAAGGGGAATATATCAATGATCCTTCAAGAAACATAAGAGGCAAGGAGCACTGTACAAGGTGTGGCCTGGGTCAGAGAGGAGCCCAATGTGCTAGAAAGTCTATGACTCAAGTAGTACAATAAACACTCACTCACATATCCCACTCGAGACAGGAGACCTCAGGTTCGAATCCGGCAAAACTAAACTACATTTCTCGCGGCGCTAGAATTCATGGACGATAAAGGCATGCTTAGATAATCAAAGGTTTTGAATTTCCCTTTGGTGAGTACTTACGGAGGAGGGCCGACTGTTTGTGTAAGCGAACATTCCTCGTAGTGGTGTTTGCAAATGAAATCCAGAGCATGAGTGTCTCTAACGTCAAAAGAGTCATCCTACATGTAAACATAATACCGGTGATGTGTCATAGCTTAATAGATGCATACATATTTAATAATTTAAAAAATAAATAAAAGGTTGAGGACTGATACTTTCACATTTAATTATGAAAGCATCTACATAATGTATATTTTGTGAGAATACAAGGCAGATTTAATTCTCATATTCGCAATTATTGTCACATAAATTAGAGTGGTTTCTATCAAAGATTTAGTAATTTTTTCCATTGATTATAATAATAGTATTAAAGCTAAGATTAAACAAAACAGAGTCAGATATTTGATCCTATCACTATCGGTTAGTGTGTCATGTTCTTAAATCATTTGAATTACAAACCCTTTTATTCCGTTACTTTGGCTCCCCCGAGATTCGGCCTCGATTGCTGCATTCTGATGACTTCGAAACCAGGTCGTATCGCTAAGATTCCGTATTTTTAGGCGGGTCTTAGCTTTTTTCCCTGAAGTTCTGTTTTTATCAGAATGGGCGATGAAAGTTTTCACTTGGAAATCTTTCATCTCCGTTCCACTTCCGAGCCCTTCTCGTGGCTTCGTGCTCAGCCTACTCTTGTCTATACCAACAAGAAGATTGTAGAGTCTTCCTCCGTTGATATATACTGAGATTCTATTAAAAGGAGGCCGGCGAGAGATACGTCGCCACCATAGATCCTCCTTGCCGGCCCCTTTTTCTCCATAGAGCCTGACATATGGACTGCCAAGTCCATGCCAGTCCTCCCATCCATATCGATCGAACTCCTGATCCCATCGATTTGGCTGGCAACTACCGTCCCAGCAGCCATGGGCTTGAAGAATTCTTTTCGCATCTGGACAGGCCGAATAATTGTAAAGGGTCATATTAGGAAATGAGTGCTGGCTATAGTTGTGGTTTTCCAGCAAAGGTAAATGACCTTGGTGAATATACTGCCAGGTAAGATTGCGACCTGAACAAGCATGCTCGTTAAAGTAAGAGTTAGCCGAATATTGTGAATATGATGATCCCATTGTTGCAAGTTATTGATAAACTATTCGACTACTTCACTTTTAGTTAGACTACGGCATATTGAAGTCGGAAGATACTGTAGTCCGCAAAAACGTACATGATGTAAGGTGAGCTTTTAAAAATCGAAATTTGCTTGAGAGATGATTTTCGAGTAAGATTATAGAATGTATCTGTTTGGGTGGGTAGAAAGGTTGAAGCTGTGTTCCTGAATAACGTCTAGACGTTGGTTTATATATGCATAGATTCAGTCTAGCTTCTAGCACCATGAGAGACCCAAGCGCTCATCTAATCTTCATATGAAATCCTTGACTTTTTTTTCCATGCCTCACATGTATTTTATGTGGTATGGCGTGTGATGACTGCACCATTAGAGATTTCAAAGTCTTCAATATAGTTCCGCCACCTAGGTCGTATCTAGATCCTGGTTAACGTTTTACTCCAAAATTATGGTATGAAAGGATGACTTTTCGACTTGAACAAGCCTAATGTCATGCTTAAGTTTTAATAGCCGCAATTAGAAACCGACTTTGACACTCATCCACTCTTGAAGTGATATTTTAGACATCTTTTCTAGGGCCCACATGTATTTTGTGGGGTGAAGTCGGTGGGTATTACTATGTTGGGAATCTCATATTTTTCAAGTCAATTGTACTTGCCACATAAATTATAGCTGGATGACAATCAAAGCCCCTTGTACAGTGAAGCCACTTGATAATTCATCCTTTACTGACACATTTTAATGAAAGCACCTCATTGCTAACAATTCTTCCTTGGATAAAAATGCGACTATTCTAGCATATTTTCAACAAACACTGAGCGCTGTGCAGATGTGTCAAATTTTGTTGAATAAGAGATGCTAGTGTAGACAGCTGAGGCAAGCTAAGGCAAGCTAAGAGTTTTTCATTTGATCCACTAGAAAAATGAGCGGGTGAAGGTAGTAGTAATTGCAGATTAAGCTTGATGATTTTGTCTAGTTTCTCTATGATTCAGTGATTAAGTGCGTAATTCGTCTTGACATCAAATTTTCGGCCGATGTGAGGATTTAGACTGCCACTGTGTGTAATTACAATCGCCATCATGCACATGATTTTTGTTTCCTCGTTTAGGTAAAATTGTAAAGTGCATTCGTATAGCGATTGCTGCTGGAGAAACTAACGATATTTTTTCAAGGCCCCAAGAGCTCTCGTAATAAATGTGTTATAACACTTGTCTTCTCATAAAAGACATAGTACACTCAGATTCTTTCGCCACTACGACAGGCCAAGCTAGTCTTTAAGAAGAGCTGTCTCAATCATGTGAATACATATCAATTACTTGAATCTGACTTATCAGCACTAGCGCCCAACTTTGTCTTTTTGTATCCGGTGTTGGATCAAATAAATTAAAATAGACAACTAGTCCATTATTTTTGTCGGAATTGGTGGCCTCGGCTTTTGCCATGGTCATGGATTTGGTAACTTCCCGCAGCCTAGAAGTAATTGCCTCGATTACAATTTTCATAAGTCACATTCAAGAGAAATTTCCTGTAGTTTTCGAAAAGAAACATACTATCCTTGGCAATAATTCTAGAGAAGAATTATTGGTGTTGGAAATGGAAACACATAGTGTTGTGGACGTACGGGCCCTCCATTTCGTCCAGGTTCACGACACGACCTCGCATCTAGTTGATGGATTGTAATGGGTAATTTTGTAGTAATTCAGGCTATCTAGTGGATACATGAGAGGCTGTATAGTATAGGAACTAGGAGCTTATTAGTGGTTTTCTATGCTTAGATGGTGCCAAAAGAGGTCACGTTGTAACTTAGACTCTACGACACTTACACTTATACTTATAGCACAGACTTCATACTCTTTTAGCAGTAATATGTTAATGGTAATCCTTTTTTCGACTTCTTCTTTTGTTCTAGGAATTAATGCGTCCATTTAATTGCGCGTTATTATCGATATTCGGATTTTCTGATATAGCTATCCGCTTAAAAGCCATACCTAATTCTATCGGTCATTATATCTCCGATTTTTATATCGCCACAGAAACAGATTTGTTCTCCAATTCCTAGAACGTTGATTTCAAGACAGTTTTTATTCTGCCTGCATACAGATGTTCATATATCGGATTACTGAACAATTCTTGAGTTGTCCGAAAGTTAAGACTAATTACAAGAGAAGCAGAGCCCCTTTGAATTCTTCCTAGAACATATTTACTTGTAATATGTCAATTTGATTGGTACCCGTTAAAGTTTTAATGTGAGTCAATAGAAGTCAAATTGGTCTAATCCACGACCGCCACATCTAGTGCTGAATACGCTCTGGAATCTCATGGGATGGTATTTCGTCCATGATTAGGGGTGGGTGATGAGTTCGGCTTCAATTCTACCATCTGATCTGATTCTGGCTAGCTTCATGATAAGAGCAGAGCAATGGTGCCGAGAGATTAAGAAAATACAGACCGCGATAGCGATCTGGAATCCTCATCGAATTGAAGACTTTATTACTCAATCTTTGTTATGCTCAGCTATGTAGTATGGTAGATCTAGTAGCTGGTGCATATGTAGTTATTATGGCACATAAAGGATATCCAGTCTCTACATAACAGCACTACAGGTAGTACTGTGCGCAGTATGAGAGATAGGTTGATGATGTAGGATAGATGGTATGGCTGCTCAGTTGTGAGCACACTTAGGTGCGCTGCATACTGGTTACGTGATCGGATTACAAGCGAACAAGCTAGGGAATAAGAGAAGAGGCCTCCCCAATCTGTAACATAATCATTATCATAGCTACTTCACCTCTATATACAAATGAAGATATCTCTCCACTAACTATCTTAGCTGTTCCAGCGCATGTGTACGTTCCCAAATCATATACCAAGTAAAACAATCTTGTCTCGGTAGACTTATCAGTGAGAGCTGGAGCTTCGCAGGGCACAAGACTGACAGGTGTTGAGAATAGTCCCCCACCTCATAGTGGTATTTTCAAACAAAATCCAGAGTATGAGTGTCTTTAACATCAAATGAGTCATCCTACATATATATATAGTACCGGTAATGTGTCATAGATGTATAGCTGCATACACATTAAATCATTTAACCCCCCCACCTTGGAAAAAAGGTAGAAAATAATCCTCGCACTGTATGACTATAACTATTAATTCGTTTCATTGACCTGTCTAATACTATGACTATGTAGGACACGAAGGTTCTATCTGACTTCAGGCCAAGGATATCTATACCAGTAGTATACCCCCTCCTACGCCTCCCATACAGCTCTCCTCAAACAATAACAGGCCTCATAAGCCTTCGTTCTATCATATACTAAGAGTAGCCCTTTTCTGTTCATCATCTTCCCTCTCCAGCTCTAATTACTTGTTTGTGTTCTACCTCGCCTTGGTATAAATTTGTTGTGGTCTATTGTGGGGTGGAATAACATTCCCACCGCTGAGCTAACTACCAGCCGAGACTTCATCAACAATAGCAGCTATGGGATATCAGTAATCTCTGTATGCTCCTGAATTTGCGACGTTAGCTCCGGTATATCCAGTGTCATTAGAGCATCGTTCAAGGTGCGGCCTCGGCTAGAGAGGAGCCCAACGTACTAGATTATCATTGACACAAGTAGCACAATAAAAATATAACCTCAAACATAGACGCAAGAATCTAATTCTCTAACATCAAATTGCCAAAGTATGGGCGTCAGATATTCGGGTGGAAGAATGACTTTAGCATTCAACTATATTTTGGCAAACCTTATCAATTTCGAGGGCTCTAGTTTAGCTAAATTTTAACTTTTGTACGATAGAATGTCCCAAAGACGGAATGGATCGAGAGATTTCAGCTGCTCTGATGAACTTAAAATACAGCCTGTAGGAAGTAGAATTTACTTTCCGGCGGTGGTTCAGTAAACGTCATGTACAGCCATCGTCTTCTGACTGAATATCAGGAATCAATGCGGCTGGTAACGCGATAGGTGTGGAAGATAGGGATGCAGTACAGTGCAGGGCATCAAAGCTCAGACACTTATTTTACATTCCTCTCTTCTTTTATCGCCTCTAGCCTCACTACCGGTCATGTAGGTAGCAATGAGCTCTCAGGGCCCGTCTACCCGTGACGCGTCTAAAGAGATGTTGAGTCCGTCCTCTCACGCTAAAAATATCAAATTCAATTCAAATGCGCCTGATGATTCATAGCGATGCAGGGCTGGGGCAAGCAAAGGTGCGAAAACTAGGGATAAGACAGAAAATATGACAAGGCCTATGGCGCAAACTTGTGCGAAGAGAGGACAATTGGTCTGCGATATTTGGCTCTCACTTTCCAAGGCCAAGGATGTAGCTTACCACATGACGCTCTAAATTTATCCTTCATCGTCAGAAAATAATAGATTAACCAAGATCTACAAATAAAAATACACCATCTTTATCTTCAAGATTGTAAGAATCACAACGACACGAATTTGCCGCCACATGCCCTGTCGATCGTTTGAGATGCGTAGCTATTAATACAACCTCGTTACTCATAAAAATTCGACCGGCATGGCAACTGCGAGATATTCGCTCTTCACAACCTAGCGAGCCGGGCTCTCATGAACTTCATCAAATTCAGCTCCACGTTACGCTCAAGTCTCCCTTTATTCAATTTCAAATCGTTCCAATCTTGATCGGCCATTCCTGCCGTAATTAGTATTGTTTGAGGTCGGGTCTTGCAGTAAAACCAATTATTGAATTTTTGTATCCCTAGCATTGCAGGAATATGTTAAATTTGGGCCGAACCATGCCACTCTAGGTCAAATTATCCCTTGCACCCAGGTGTAGGTTATTCAATTACTGGGACTAAAACGCAAACCCTGAATAACTGAGGTTTTGTTTGCGCCAAAAACGGGGCTCATATTTCAATGTTTTAATGATATGCATCATCTCCTACAACAACTTTCACCCTTCAAAAATGATGAAATTTCAGCGCCAAGGAGATTTATGTTCGGAGCTAAAATTTATCATTCTTCTCCTCCAGCCAGTCTCGTCTCTACTTGACTTTCTCGGTTTTATTTTCAAAGTCACCTGGGTGATTTTCGGCCAGTCTTTACAGACAATCAAGAGTACTCACCCTCAAATCTTGATATCTTGATCAACGATCCTTTCTTTACACACTCTCTCCAAGACGCCCATTTAAATCTTAATATCAGTGCTCTAATGGCCCAGAAAGTTTTATTCTCGACTGATTCTAGCGCTCGTCCACAATCCTTCATAAATTCTTTCAAAGAGTGCATCTTTGTAGTTACATTGATGCTAGCAAACGCCTCGACAGTATGAGAGCTATTAATTTCTCGGAAGATTGCTAATAATGGTAGACATTCATCCAGGGAGTTATTGTTATTATCACAGCCAATATTTCAAAGGACCTGGAAATGTCTTCGACAGAAATGGCCTGGATCCCTGCTGCTGTTGGGTACAATCTTACTGGCACCCGTTTTTTCTATGCTGAGATCTTCTAGGCTTACAAGTGGGTCACTAATGCTATTTTTTGGAAAGACAGTCGAGATCTGGGGATGCAAAAGTCAGCTTCTGGCAGGTCTGGCTTGGCTCTGTAGTTTCTCTCTCTTTGCCTCCTTTGCAGTGTCTCCGTTGGCAATAAATTTACTTTGCGGAGCTCTAGGGGTGGGAACTGCTATTACTTCTCCGCCATCTATGGGTGCCATATTCGCGACGTACCAAGAGGGGCCGAGGAGGAACCGGGTGACAGGTGCTCTCGGCGCTGGAAACCCCCTCGGATTCATCTTGGGAAGTATTTCATCTGGAATAGCAACAAAATTTTACGGCTGGAGAGCATCCTTTATTGTCATAGGCATGTTCTTTGTTCTCCTCATGATATTTACCTTCTGGACCGTACCCATAATTCCAATATCTGAGCAGGTCTCGAAAAATGCCATGGAGAATTTTGACTTTTTGGGTACATCTTTGATTGTTGTTGGGATAGCCTTACTAATGGCAGGTCTGACGTACAAAATTCCATCCTCTAGTCTCGCTCACTTTCTGGTCTAACTTCTTTTTAGAATAGGTGCTCAGATTGGATGGGTAAACTATAAAGTTTTTCTAATGATTTTTATAGGAGCCATGTGTCTTGTTGGATTTGGTATCTGGGAAAAAAGATGCTCCAGTCCACTCTTAGATCCCACTGTGTGGGAAGACAGTACTTTCACCCTATGTATTCTATGTTCCGGTTTCGGTTATATGTCTTTCATCACGAACCAATACTGGCTTTCGTTGTATATGCAAGAAGTTCAAAAGTTGGCGCCTCTTCACATTGCTGTACGTTTTTTACCTCAGGCTTTGCTCGGAATCGTATGGAGCTATATTGGACAACTAATCACCTACAAGCTCAGCAGCAAATTCATAATGGGAATTGGCTCTTGCGCATATGTGGTTGGTGCAATTTTATGCTATTTTGTTGAAAAAGATATCAGCTACTGGGCAATACTCTTTCCACAACTGTGTATCACAGTAATTGGCGCTGATTTTCAATTCATCGTGACGAACGTTGGTGCGATCGGCCCCGATGCGTATTCTTTCTAATACTGGGTAGCTCTATATTGTCAAAAAAATGCCGGCTCAGTCTTCGCTAGCTGCAGGCATTTACCAAACATCTTTGAAGCTCTCTATTGCAATTGGAATTCCGATAACGGCTAGCCTCTACAACTTTTGGCCACAAAAATCACCAGATATTGGCTCCCTTTATCACCGAGCCTACACTTGCTCAATCATATTCGCAGGAATCAGTCTTATTTTGGTTCCGTTTATTAATATCGAGCGGAAAAGTATGACGTCTTTGGTGTTGTCAGCTGCTCCAAACACGACGGAACGAAAAAAAGGATTCATGTTGCACAGCCCAACACAGATTTCGACGTCCATTTCACCTGGTTATACCTCAGATGTTCTCTGTTCAAAAGGAAGCCAAGGTAGCTTGTGGAGTTTAACTGAAACTATGAGCTCAGGATCTCACTGCCTAGGCTTGTTGTCCAAACCCAACGTGACATATTCAGCTACCAAGTATAAGTATGGACCTAGACTAAATCTTCTCCATGTGAGCCAGAAGCTTGAGTCAATATCGACTCTCGAACCCATGCAAAACATCTCATGGAAGAATAAAAGCGCACATGATGGAATTATTCAAAAAAGTCTTGCTTCTATTAGGGGATCTACGAACTTTGATTTAAGGCATACTGTTGGCTCAGAAAGCCTATGGCGACCCTCTAGTTTTTTCCAGGAGATTGAAATGGATTTATTCCGTATCTCACAAGGAACTGAAAGCATTGGGGCGCAGACTGGAGAAGCTTTCAACGGCATAGATCCTCACTCGTATAGGCCCCAAGGAAAATTTGACCAATAGCATGAATTACATAGAAGCTCACCATAGGAAATAAATAGTGGCTAATCATTACTAGATATGACATGCGTCTGAGAGTAGTTGGAATCTATTCACTGATGTATATGTAAACCCAGGGAGTATGTTTTTCAGATGCTATTCATTAAATTTGTGCTAAAAATGTCTCTCTCGAGAGAGAGTAAATTACATCTTTATTTGAGGATCGGTAAAGGTCTTTTGTATGGTAATAACTCTATGCTGGAAGCTGCTGTCGGAGAGGCCTATTTAGTGATAAAATAGAAGACATATTCAACCCATTAAGCTTAAACCAGTTTGGAGCTGCTAGTAGTCTATTCTTGGTTCTAGGATAGTACATTGACTACATTAATCTTCGGCCGTGGTCGGTTTATGAAGCCTACAATGCGCATCACGGCTGGAATGCTGATAACATTTCCACTCCCTTTGAATGCCAGGGCAGGCAATCATTGGGAGCGAGGGCCAAAATTCGGCCATGCCATGACACGACGAGAGACTTGAGTGGGCCAAGCAGTTTATCTGATGTATTAGAAGATGTTTCCTGGAGACGACTGGTGCAAGAATGCGGCAAGTATATGCAATAAGAGGGACAAAGAGATGCTGCGTTTAGCTGCGCTCCTCACCCTCTTTCCCATGCTGCGACATGGCTCCTGCTGTTGTATCGCAGCTAGGCTCATCTACCCGCCAGTGCTGCAAGGAAATGGCCAAGTGTGCTATGCAGCCATTGACGGCTCCTTGAATTAAGAGGCTGATGACGATTGAGGCTGATTTCGCTATATATCACGAGTCATGGTAGGCTCCGGCTCATGCCCCGCGAGCCGAGCACGCACACTCTGTTCCTCTAGATCTAGATTGATTGGAGGCAGGGGCAACTCGCTCGCGATCTCCTCGTCTTAGTTGTGGGTTTAGGGCCGTGACTAGGGCTCTAGTGAGTAGTCAACGATGCTTCGCCTGCCACCGAGACAGAGTCGTAGTTGAGGAGGGCAAGACTGACACCTGCACGCGGTGCCCTCGACGAACCTGGGGGTGAAATATCCTCCTCGAGCCAAGGTCAGTCAAAGTTCGCAAAAGCGAACAAGGTGGCCCACGAGGCCGCGATTCAAGACCTCCCCCTAATCAAAATTTCCCACCCGACGAGGTCAAACACCTCCAAAACCTCATCAAGTTTGCAGGTACGACTGAGTACCTCCTCATTTCAATGATCACACCTCTCGTCGACTCTCTCTGGCCTTCATTGACCACCACGTACACGCCCATGCCGATATTCACACCCGACGGAGGAAACAAAGCGTGGCGCACAAACCTGGGAGACAGTTCTTTGGGATGGGCGTGAGAGGGATCAGGACAAGTTTACATGATGACGCAAAAGATGGCTACAATTTCGACGAGCCTAAAGTTTTGAATCGTGGCACGAAGTTTCACGAACTGAGCTTTGTGCGCGCCAACGCTTCGTGTGCACGAGTGCAGCTGACACTATAAACATCGCCATGGTTGGATGGTGCGGTGGTACATCATCTTGGCCGGTCTCACAAGTAAGATCTGGATAGCTAGGACACATATACCACCCGAGACAGGAGACCGCTGGGTTGAATCCAGCATAACTAAACTACATTTCTCGCGGCGCAAGTATGCATGGATGATGAAGGCATGCTTGGATAATCAAAGGTTTTAAATTTCCCTTTGGTGGGTACTTACGGAGGACGGTCGACTGTTTGTGTAAGCGAACATACCTCATAGTGGTATTTGCGAATGAAATCCAGAGTATGAGTATCTCTAACGTCAAAAGAGTCATCCTACATGTAAACATAGTAACGGTCATGTGTCATAGCTCAATAGCTGCATACACATTTAATGGTTTAAAAAAAAGGCTGAGGACTTCTTAAGAAAGATATGTGGGACACGGTATTGCGTTGTAAATGTTGACTGAAGAACCCTATAGCTACAGATGAAATCTATGTACTGCTATGAAGGTCATGTGACCTGTCTAGCTTAGTTTACATGAGTAGGTGAAATGTTACCCCTAGACACACCCCCTTACCTACGAAACTTTACAGGATTTCATCAAGCATCCAAGGTAGTCATATTTAGTTGTCCGACAAACTTTTTAAAAAGAACAGACGACAATGCCTTTGTGAACCCGTCTGCAGCATTTTCTAATCCTGATTTCCATTCCAATTCAATTACTTTGTCGCTTATATATTCCCGCAGTAAGAACACAGGTACATCGTAATGTTTGCTCTTTTGAGTTACGCCCTGTCCTTTTATTTGCCTGTAGCCTGGCTGATTGTCATAGTAGAGGCGGACTATCTTTGCGTCGTCTGAGTTGTAGTTGATACTTCGAAAAAGATTTCGAAGAAACACAGCCTCCTTAGCTGCTTCAGCCATAGCATAGACTTCTGCCATAGTTGAAGAACAAGTAACTCTCTTCATTTGATACGAACGCCAAGAGAAACAGGCACCTTTCAGGAAGAAAGCCCATCCACCATGAGAGCGTCGCGTTTCAGGATCTTGGGCATAATCGGAGTCAGTAAAACCGTGAAGCTGTAAGTTAGAGCCGGCACCAAAACTAAGACCCAGACGGGTAGTTTTGCAAAGATAGCGGTAAAGATGGCGAACTGCTGCTATATGAATTGGAGAAGGATTAGAAAGAAAACGACAGAGCTGTGTCATGGTATAGGTGATATCTGGTCTTGTTTGAGTAGCAGCATACATTGCAGAGCCAACCATCGACGCATAGAGCTCAATTTCCGCTGTTGAGGCAGTCCCTTCAAAAGGAATCAGGTGCTGTCCTGGAAGCATTGGTGTACTGGTTGGAGTACAATTTTTGAGGCTATACTTTTCAAGAATCTTCTCAAGATAGGCATCTTGATGGAGATAGAGAACTCGATTTGCTCGTTTGCGTACAATACGGACGCCAACATAAAACTCCGCAGGTCCCATATCAACCATTTTGAAAGAATCATGTAGGTGTCTTCGCAATTTCGAAACACCAGCCTCGGGACCAATGAGTAGAAAGTCATCTATATGAGTAACAAGATAAGTTTCATCAGAGTCACTATGATAAACGGAAGAATCAAGAAGTAGAGGCTTATAACCAAATTGGGCAACTTCAGAACGAAGTTTTGATTGCCAGAGATGTGGAGACTGCTTGAGACCATAGAGCGACTTCTTAAGTTTCCACATCCAGCGGTTGAGTGGGGATCCATCTGGAGTAGGCAACCCGTCTGGACATGCCATGTATATATCAGTGTCGATTTCAGGGTTGAGAAAGGCGGTAACTACATCCATTTGTTCAACTTGCCAGTCGTTGGAAGCGGCGAGTGCGAGAAGAGCTTTCCAGACGCTGGAGAGTGCTGTACTGGCAAAAGTGTCTTTGTAGTCTAGGCCTTCCCTTTGATGAAAGCCCTTTGCAACATAGCGTGATTTAAAACGGGTCAGCTGGCCATCTTTCCCTGTCTTTCGCCTATAAACCCATCGTCCTGGAATGATATCACGTCCTGAAGGAAGCTCAGAGCGAGTAAGAGCTGCGAAGTATCGTTCATTTCAAGAGCTGCCAATTCTTCCCTCATAGATGCTTCCCAAAGAGCAGCACTGGGACCCAGTAGAGCTTCACGAAAGGTCTTTGGATCGCTGTCAGGAATGAGAGCTGATAGATACGACTGATATTCTAAAAGCAGAATAGGATTTCATCCTGCGGAGTATGCAATGAATTTGAGCCTTTTGCTTTACTGCGAGTGACACGGATATCTGATTCAGGCTTAGAGAGATCGAATGAATTAGGTCCAGCTGTCAACTTGGGCTTATTCTTGGCACCTGGAGGTCGACCACGGCCGCGCTTAGGGAGTTGTGGGAGAGGTGCAAATAAAGGATCTTCTTCAGCAGGCATGTCGTGTCTTGCATCGAGGAGCGGAGGTATTTCATCATCCAAATGTGCACCCCCTACTGAGCCATTTTCTTTGGAATTATCTGAGTCCCCTCCAATTCGTGGAGAATTAGGAAAGGGAATTTCAACCTCATCGACAAACTCAGAAGAGGGCTCAGGTATTTCATCAGGATGGTCTTCAGCAGAAAATTCATTGAAACGTCCCTCAAAGAAACGAACATGAGACGACCGTACAAGCTGATGGCCAAGAGGTCTTGAGGGGATCCAACAACGATAAATATGGTTCCCTTCAAATCCTACTAAGATACCTTCTTCAGCGCGTGCATCCATTTTCTGCGACTTTATTCGACGCTCGTTTGGTATGTATACAAGTACACGAGAGCCTAATACTCTGATTCCAGAATTATCAGGTTTGTGTTCAGAGGTATCGAATCCTGTAGCCCGAGATTGTGCTTCGTAGGGAGTCATATCGTCATAGACCGATGTGGTGATACGATTGAGAATGTAGATGACAGCACGGAATATCTCTGGCCAAAGAGAGAATGGGATACGCATATCTGATATGACACAACGCATTGGATCTAAAACTGTCCTATTTGATCTTTCTTGAGGGCCACCTTGTTCGTGAAAATAGGCTGTCGTAAGCTCGATTGCAATGCCGTACTGCTGACACCAGGCGACCATTTTATCACCCCCAAATTCTTTACCACCATCTAAACGAAAACATTTTGGCAGAAACCATTTTGAGTTCGGAAGAAACGAGTAAAAGTGACCAAAGCATCGAAAGCATTTCTCTTTTCTGGGAAAGTGTAGCCATAACGTCCTCCTGTCTTTCCATCAGTGAAGATCATACCAGCTGTATGGCCATTATAACCGACAGGATTGCAAAAGAAGACATCTGCGTAAAATCTATCACCCCACTTCGACTCTCGATTACGCGGATAGCGGCGTATAACCTTCTTCGGCTTTGAGAATTCGCATGGATCGCACAATGTGGTTACATCGAGATTGGAATCCGTGTTACGAGGTTTATAAGATAGACCAAGTGTTGCTTTTATTGTTCGCTGGACATTTGGAAAGCTAATGTGTCCTAGACGGCGATGAAGAAGTTCGAGAGTGACAGGGGCTTCATGGATTGCTGCAGGAAAGACATTATCAGCAACTGGAGAGAGAAGGAAGGTTGAGGATCGCATAGACGGATCATTAGTATTAAGAACATATGGAGAAGAGGCGGTGCGCAAGTGTAAACAATTTTGTCCACGAAGAAGCTGGCAAACTTCAGAACCGTCCGCTTCATATAGTACCCGATGTTTATCCCATCCATCCCGAAGATCATGAAGCCACCCAGAATAAATGTTAAGTGGGAAGCCAGGAATGTAGAGAACATTTTCAAGGACAATCTCATTGACTGAATCATCTTGCCGGAGAACGCGAAGCTTGATGTAGCCAAGCCCGACAGGCTGAACTGGACTTCCCCCTGTTTTAACGATAGGCAACCCAGATACTGGCCGATAACGGAAGAACGCATTTATATCATTAGTGATATGAACTGAGGCACCGTCATCATGAAGCCAGATATCACGAGAACTTGCAGCCGGGACTGCTGCAGCAAATGCGGAATTAATTCCAGTTCTGGTCGAGCATAGACGATGATCTTCGTTGCGAAAGTTACATTTATGTTGGCGTAGCTCTATCTGAGATGGGGATACTGTAATCGCCTTTTGTTGACTCTTCGCGAAAGAATTGTAGGTGGGAGTTGAGGGTGTTCTCAAAACTCCCGCGCAACCCTATTGGAAAGGACTTGGATTAAAATCCACAAAATATGGATTAGCAGCTGTACAACTTGAGGATGATTGTGATGGAAAAAGTGCTGGCTGAACGCGGTCGTTGGTATCCTTTCGAAAAGGATCATAGTTCTCAAAACGGGCATCAAAGCCAGAGTAATGAGTGGAAATTTTGCTAGGTGGGTGACGTTTTTGAAACTCAGAACGCCACTTTTTATTTTCGGTATAATTGGCCCTAGGAAATCTCTTCATATACTCGGCACGCTGTTCTGGGTATTTAAAGAAGCATTTCGTGTCATCATGCGGACCAGTACACCATTGGCAGTTGGGACCATCCCACTTCTTGTTTCTCTGAAACTTGGGACCTGTAACATGAGCTTGTGCGAGAGGTACTGGAGTAGGCGCTATGCTCTCAGCCAATCTAATGTGGTCTTGGAGAGTTGTATATAGAGTGTCAAGTGTAGGAGCAGGATTGACAGAAGTTGCAACAGAGAAGTGGTATCTTTGGGTGGATGCCCATTGAGGGTATTTTATGGATACCGCACGGATTAACACCAGACAGTATACGAGAGAGGGAAGAGGTGTACCGAGAGAATGAAGACTAGAGACCATCGATTTATGAGCCAGAATATAAGCCTGGCAGGATGAATACTTCTCAAAGTTCTCTGTGAGGTCGAGGAAGTCGGTGATACTCGTTTCAACAGCAGCGATGCTGTTTCCTTGAAGAAAGCGACAAAGCTTTTTATAGCTGTCGCAGGCTAGATTTTCGGCCATGACAATCTGAATGAATTCCGGATCGACGTTGATTGCCAGTGTCATTTTGACAAGCTCGTTTGAGCTGGACCAATCTTTAGAGCCAGTTTCCTTTTCAGACTTGTAAATAGCTTCAGTTTTTATTGGGTCGATCCAATCTGAGAGAGCGTTTTGTCGCAAGGTCGATTCGATGAGAAGCATCCAGTCTTTCAGGTTAGCGATGCCATGAAGTTTCAACGCTGAAGGGAGTGCCATATCGTTGGCGCGAAGATTAGATGGAGCCATGTTAAAGAGGAATGAAAGATTCAAGATGTGAGAGTGGCGAGCCAGAGATACCTTGTTTGATAAAAACTGAAAGGTAGAGGCGCAGATGTAGATACAAAACAAGGACACCGTAGTATTAGAAACTGATTGGTGAATGGAGTCGTAAACAGAAGAACAACGGAAGAATAAATCGTGATTCCACAGGAAGCGCAAGGGTCATAACCTCTTAAGAAAGATATGTGGGACACGGTATTGCGTTGTAAATGTTGACTGAAGAACCCTATAGCTACAGATGAAATCTATGTACTGCTATGAAGGTCATGTGACCTGTCTAGCTTAGTTTACATGAGTAGGTGAAATGTTACCCCTAGACAGGACTGAGACTTTCACATTTAATTATGATAGCATCTACATATTGTATATTTTGTGAGAATACAAGGCAGATGTAATTCTCATATTCGCAATTATTGTCACATAAATTAGAGTGGTTTCTATCAAAGATTTAGTAATTTTTTCAATTGATTATAATAATAGGATTAAAGCTAAGATTAAACAAAACAGAGTCAGATATTTGATCCTATCACTATCGGTTAGTGTGTCATGTTCTTAAATCATTTGAGTTACAAACCCTTTTATTCCGTCACTTTGGCTCCCCCGAGATTCGGCCTCGATTGCTGCATTCTGATGACTTCGAAACCAGGTCGTATCGCTAAGATTCCGTATTTTTAGGCGGGTCTTAGCTTTTTTCCCTGAAGTTCTGTTTTTATCAGAATGGGTGATGAAAGTTTTCACTTGGAAATCTTTCATCTCCGTTCCACTTCCGAGCCCTTCTCGTGGCTTTTCGCTCAGCCTACTCTTGTCTATACCAACGAAAGGATTGTAGAGTCTCCCTCCGTTGATATATACTGAGACTTTGTTCAAAAGAGGCCGGTGAGAGATACTTCGCCACCACAGATCCTCCTTGCCGGCCCCTTTTTCTCCATGTAGCCTGACATATGGACTGCCAAGTCCATGCCAGTCCTCCCATCCATATCGATCAAACTCCTGATCCCATCGATTTGGCTGGCAACTTCCGTCCCAGCAGCCATGGGCTTGAAGAATCCTTGTCGCATCTGGACATGCCGAATAATTGTAAAGGGTCATATTAGGAAATGAGTTCTGGCTATAGTTGTGGTTTTCCAGCAAGGGTAAATGCCCTTGGTGAATATACTGCCAGGTTATATTGCGACCTGAACAAGCATGCTCGTTAAGGTAGGAGTTAGCCGAATATTGTGAAAACGATGATCCCATTGTTGCAAGTTATTGATGATTTATTCGACTGCTACACTTTTAGTTAGACTACGGCATATTGAAGTCGGAAGATACTGTAGTCCGCAAAAACGTACATGATATAGGGTGAGCTTTTAAAAGTCAAAATTTGCTTGAGAGATGATTTTCGAGTAAGATTATAGAATGTACCTGTTTGGGTGGGTAGAGAGGTTGAAGCTGTACTCCTGAATAACGTCTAGACGTTGGTTTATATATCCATAGATTCAGTCTAGATTCTAGCACCATGAGAGACCCAAGCGCTCATCTAATCTTCATATGAAATTCTTGACTTTTTTTTCCATGCCTCACATGTATTTTATGGGGTATGGCGTGTGAGGACCGCACCATTAGAGATTTCAAAGTCTTCAATATAGTTCCGCCACCTAGGTTGTATCTAGATCCTGGTTAACTTTTACTCCAAAATTATGGTACGAAAGGATGATTTTTCGACTTGAACAAGCCTAATGTCATGCTTAAGTTTTAATAGCCGCAATTAGAAACCGACTTTGACACTCATCCATTCTTGAAGTGATATTTTAGACATCTTTTCTAGGGCCCACATGTATTTTGTGGGGTGAAGTCGGTGGGTATTACTATGTTGGGAATCTCATATTCTTCAAGCCAATTGTACTTGCCACATAGATTATAGCTGGATGACAATCAAAGCCCCTTGTACAGTGAAGCCACTTGATAATTCTCCTTTATTGACACATTTTAGTGAAAGCACCTCATTGCTAACAATTCTTCCTTGGATAGAAATGCGGCTTTTCTAGCACATTTTCAACAAACACTGAGCGCTCTGCAGATGTGGCAAATTTTGTTGAATAAGAGATGCTAGTATAGACAGCTGAGGCAAACTGAGAGTTTTTCACTTGATGCAGAAGAAAAAGGAGCGGCTAAAGGTAATAGTAATTGCAGATTAAGCTTGATGATTTTGTCTAGTTTCTCTATGATTCAGTGATTAAGTGCGTAATTCGTCTTGACATCAAATTTTCGGTCCATGTGAAGATATAGTTTGCCACTGTGTGTAATTACAATCGCCATCATGCACATGATTTTTGTTTCCTCGTTTAGGTAAAATTGTAAAGTGCATTCGTATAGCGATTGCTGCTGGAGAAACTAACGATATTTTTCATGGCCCCAAAAGTTCTCGTAATAAATGTGTTATAAAACTAGTTTCTTCATAATGGACATAGCACACTCAGATTCTTTCGCCACTACAACAGGCCAAGCTAGTCTTTAAGAAGAGCTGTTTCAATCATGTGAATACATATCAATAACTTGAATCCGACTTAGCAGCACTAGCGCCCAACTTTGTCTTTTTGTATCCGGTATTCGATAAAATAAATAAAAATAGACAACTTGTCCATTATTTTTGTCGGAATTGGTGGCCTCGTTTTTTGCCATGGTCATGGATTTGGTAACTTCCCGCAGCCTAGAAGTAATTGCCTCGATTACAATTTTCATAAGTCACATTCAAGAGAAATTTCCTGTAGTTTTTGAAAAGAAACATACTATCCTAGGCGATAATTCTCGAGAAGAATTAATGGTGTTGTAAATGGAAACATATAGTGTTGTGGACGTACGGGCCCTCCATTTCGTCCAGGTTCACGACACGACCTTGCATCTAGTTGATGGATTGTAATGGGTAATTTTGTAGTAATTCAGGCTATCTAGTGGATACATGAGAGGCTGTATAGTATAGGAACTAGGAGCTTATTAGTGGTTTTCTATGCTTAGATGGTGCCAAAAGAGGTCACGTTGTAACTTAGACTCTACGACACTTACACTTATACTTATAGCACAGACTTCATACTCTTTTAGCAGTAATATGTTAATGGTAATCCTTTTTTCGACTTCTTCTTTTGTTCTAGGAATTAATGCGTCCATTTAATTGCGCGTTATTATCGATATTCGGATTTTCATATTCAGCTATCCGCTTAAACGTCATACCTAATTCTATCGGTCATTATATCTCCGATTTTTATATCGCCACAGAAACAGATTTGTTCTCCAATTCCTAGAAAGTTAATTTCAAGACAGTTTTTATTCTGCCTGCATACAGATGTTCATAAATTGGATTACTTCACGATTCATTCGTTATCCAAAAGTTAAGACTTATTATAAGAGAAGCTGAGCCCCTATTCATTATTCCTAGATCATATTTACTTGTAATATGTCAATGTAATTGGCACCCGTTAAAGTTTTATTGTGAGTCAATAGAAGTCAAATTGGTCTAATCCACTACCGCCATATCTAGTGCTGAATACGCTCTGGAATCTCATGGGATGGTATTTCCGCCGTGATCAAGGGTGTGATGAGTTGGGCTTCAAACTTACCATCTGATCTGAATGTGGCTAGAATCATGATAATAGTGCAGAGCAATGGTGCCGAGAGATTAAGACAATACAGACCGCAAAAGCCATCAGGAAACCTCATCGAAGTGAGGACTTTATTACTCAATCTCGTCTCGGCAGACTCATCAGTGAGAGCTGGAGGTTCGTAGGGCGCATCACTGACAGGTGCTGAGAAAAGTTCCCCCTCAGATACCAACGATAAGCATGTAAATGGTAATCAAAGTCATACTAACATGGAAAATATTCGCATCTAAACTTTCTATTCAATTCTAACTTTTTGATTTTTCCTATGAAGTTGAATTGAATAAATTAGATATAATAGGAATCGTTGCAGTTTGAAGAATCAGTGAGGTTCATGCAAAATTCTAGTATATTATTTCAAGATAGACCTGTGTCACTGTTTGGATATTGGTGTTGGAGCGATTAGATAAACTAAGATAGTTTTTAATTCTTTCTGTAGCTTACTTTAAAAATATTAAGGGCATGACCCTAATCATCTATTGGCAAACATTAAGCACATCAATTTTCAAATTTACCATCAACTTTATAGCTATGAAGATATCTTTAATTTTCCATCATAGTCATAGACTTAGTAAGGATATGAATTAATTTTTGTTCTAACCTATCAAAGTATTACTTTAACTATTTTTGATTTGAATTTGAATTCATTTCATTTAGCCCGTTCAGGTACCCTATGGGCCCATGCAGGTATATCTAGCTACATATTTACACAGGAGGAAACCAAATTCGGTCAAAACCCCCTACAACTGTCTATCTCGTGTCTATTTGTTTTCAGAGGTTTCCGACAGGAAGTGCGTTTACACTGTACGTCCAGTGTGAATACCGTCCTATCCTTTTCCCGATCGCTCAATCCTTTCGCTGACTACTGTCTCAACTTCTTCTGCCAGCCGGAACTGTTCGAGCCAGCCGTTGGTAAGTATCCATTCTGTAATTCTCTTCATGTCTTGCGGGCTGTTCATCATAGCTTCGAAAGACCTATCTTTTGCCCGTTGCAGCACCTCTCCTCTTCCCTTAGCCCATTGAGGACAAGCCATTACCACATGTTTCACGTTTTGTGACGGATATCCACACTGGCACTTTGGATTTGCCACTCCAGGGACCTTTCTTCTATAAAGATAAGAGTTGAGGCCGATGTGCTCACTTCTCATCTGTATTGCAATACTACTTTGGGCCCTGCGTAGGTTTCGGTGGATGTTGGAGGGTGTGTTTCTGTAGGTGATTCTTTTTCTGCCTGTTCTCTTGTCGGTGCTTATACTTGCTGCTTTCCAATGTTCTGGGTCTACCGACGCCTGGTGAGAAGATAGTCGCTCTTCCTTAAACGTTTTCCATACGCTTTCCCACTCCTGGAATGATGCTATCTTACCCGCTTCTTTTTGTCTATGCCTCAAATTTTCGTTCCTGCGGATTTTAATCCACTGGCTAGTGTCTCGGCTTCGATTTTTAGCGTGGCTATTTTCGCTCAGGCTATGAGCTTGCGATATTTTACTACATGCGGATAGAATCGTCTGCTTAATAGGTTGTCCTTCCAAAAGTCCGATATGTTGAACTCTCATTTGTTTGAGGTAGATGTCTAGTGGAAGGATTGAGCATTCGTGGTCTAAAGCTCTACTACTGGTGGAATTATATGCCCCTGTGACTAGCTTCAAGCATTTCCTTTGGACACTTCGCAATGGTTTAACTATTCTTTCTGGTATTTTTCCCGTTGGCCCAGCTGCAGCCCATATTGAACACCCGTAGGTCAGGGCTGGTCCCACGATCGCGCTGTATAAAAGCTTTGATTTCTTGAATGTTGCACCCCAAGTTGATTGCGTCAATCTACTTATCGACTGTACTTGGGTGTGTGACTTTTGTACAATTTGCTTTATGTGGGAGCCTCATTGAAGCTTAGGGTCGAAGTAGATTCCGAGGACTCTGAGGGAGGACTGTGGAGATGTCAGATGTCCTTGTATGCTGACAGTTGCTTCAAGGTTGAGTCGCTTCCTTGCTCGTGTGAGGTGCATGAGCTGGTACTTCTCTGGCGCAAACTTCACACCGTTCTTTTCTGCCCACGTCTCGCATATCCCGTGCTGTTCTTCTAACTTTTTGCAGTTCTCTTCGGTGGTACTTGATCATGTTAGTATGTTAGTATCGTCTACGAATCCCACAGCAGAAGGAGTTTGTAGTATCGGCAGGAGCGTGCTGACAAAGAATAGAAAAAGAATTGGTGATAAAGAAGACCCTTGAGGTATTCCTGTGCTGGTGGGGATCTGATTTCCTCTGTATGTACCGAGGACTATCGAGGTAGTTCTCTCTTCTAGGAATGATTGTACAAATCTACTGATCCACCCTGGAATACCTTTCACTCTTAGGTTGTGGATTACCCGTTCGTGGGACACATTGTCAAAGGCTCCTGATATATCAAGGCTAAGGAGGGAAGCGACCTGATTTTTGTTTCGTCCCCAAATAGTGTGTATCTGCTCCGTGATAAGCTTAACTGCTGATATCGTAGATCTTTTGGGTCGAGCTCCCATCTGCTCATCTGGGAGGAAGTTAAAGTCTTCGGCCGCCTTTGAGATCCGGTTTGCTACCAATTTTTCGAGAAGCTTACCCATTGTGTTGAGAAGTGCTGTCGGTCTATATGACTTCGGTGAGTCATATCTAGGCTTCTGTGGCTTTCGAAGGATAATCGTCTTCGATTCTTTGAATCCCTTTGGATGGTATCCGATAGAAAGACAAGCATTGAATAGCTCAGCGAGATATTTACTCAGAGTTGCCCTACATTCCATGAGTAGTCGATTTGGAATCCCGTCTGGACCTGGAGCCTTATCGCTAGGCAGCTTTCCCAAGATTTCTTCTACCTCGGCATTGGTGATGGTGTCGGAGATATTTTTCAACTCTTTGGGGTAGAGTGTTGCTGCAATTTCTGATATGTTTGCTACCGCAGGTTTTGGGAAGAAATGTTCTACCATGACTCGGGCTATTTCCGGAGCTTCAGTATGAACTCTTCCGTCAGTATCTTTGATATCCACTATCTGAGGTAGCCTCTGTTTCTCCTCGGGATCTTTTCTCGACCATTTGGCAAGTTTCCATATTTTTCCAGGGTCTCTCGTCGCCTCTGCCACAGCTATTCTCCATTCAATGGTCTTCGCTCTTTTTATTTGGGCCTTTTTCCTATTAGTGGACTTCTGGTATTCTATCAAGCTTTCTTCGGTGCCCAACGTTTTCCACTTTCTCCTTGCCTTTCGAGTTTCCTTTACCGCCTCGGAGCATTGGTTGGTCCAGTACGGCTTGGCGTATCTTGATGGGTTGGCATTAGGTATAGTGTCCCTTATTACCTTCTGAATAGTTGAGGTGACCAACGTCACCCTATGATCGATGGAATGGCGAGAGTTGAGGTCGCTATGATTTTCTGTCAGTGTTAGTAGTTCGGCATTAAGTATCTTGTTGACTTCATCCCAGTTTGCTTTTTTCCATTGACGACACGGAACCATCGCTTCTTTAAGGCTCGATTTAATTGACAGCTGCGTATGAATCGGAATGTGGTCAGAGGACGCCTCTAGCTCGACGGCGGGTTGGCAGCATGTAACTGCGTCTTCTAGCTCTTTAGATAGGAAGACAAGATTGAGAGTACTCTCACTTCCCCTTTTACTCCAGGTTATTGTCCCCTCAGGAAGTACTAGCTCCATATCTTTACTTCCTAGCATTTCGATTAAGTCATCTGCAAGTTTATGGTGGCTAAGTACCGTTTGACCTCCCCATCTAGGATAGTGTAGGTTGAAGTCTCCTATGAGGATATGTTGACCGCTTTTCGAGAGTATTTCTGGGAGATGCTTTAGGGTTCCTAGATTTTTGCTGCTATGAGAGAGAGGATGAGGGTTGTGTATATTAGTAATGTATACCAGACCTCCATTGGTTTGAATGCTGATGGTAGTTATATCTCCATCGGCTTCCTCTGGGCTCTTTTCCATCTTCCACTTGTTGACTGCGAGGTATTTGCTTACGTATATGCATGTTCTACATTTGTTTCCTCTTGGAAACACCAGGTAGTAGGCTGGATGTTTGACTGTGGTATATTCTGTTGGGTGACGCCATGGTTCTTGTATTGCCACCACATGGTGCTTCGTTGGATCTAACGCTTGGAGAAAGTGATATTGTACTATGTTTTTACTTCTGTTGACGTTATACTGTATAATATTTAGCGTATTTGTGCCGTTCATTGGCTCATTATGCACTGCGGTGCTTCGCTAATCTCTACTACATTTTCCCGTGTCACAGGCCGGGGATTCTCTTGAATTGTCGAAGACGACATACTCCTGAGGCTTGAAGCGTTTGCTGCTGTTGCAGTCAGGTTTTGTTGAGCGACGATCTTTCGTGGCCTTCCTGGACCTCGGCGTTCGATGACTTCACCATCGGCTCCAACGACTTGTGAGCCTACTTCTCCTGCTCTTCTTTTCCTGCTTCCTACAAACTGCCAGCCTATATGTTGACTTTCTGGTTGTTTCCCATGCGCCATGAATCTTCCTGGGTCTTGTGTCCTGTTGAGGACAGCTTTAGCTTTGGCTGAGATTCTAACTGGACAGCTAGAGTCCCACGAATGGTGGTGCCTTGCACAATTGCCGCATCTTGTCTCTGGGTTACCTGAGCATTCTCTGGTGTTGTGGCTACCGGCACACTGGCCACATTTAGAGGCGGCGATGCAAACCTTTGCAATGTGACCGTACCTCTGGCAGTTAAAGCACTGCATGGCGCGGAAACCTGATCGAAAGATTTCTGTTGCTTTCAGTTCATACTTCCACATTATCCCTTTTGAAATTGCTTTATCTGCTATTTCTGCCTGTTCAAACCAGACGATTAGAGAACCTGCAGCTTTCTCTGACTGCGAATGTTTTTTCAGCCATGTAGCCCTCTTTATCCGTATGCCTTGTATGCATACTGCGTTTGATTTTTCTAGCTCCCTGAGGTGTTCCGAATTTCCTGGGTCGAATGACCGAGGCATATCGTGTACTAGTGTTTGGTATGTAGGATGGGCTATTTGTGCTGTAGCTGCCAGCTTAGTCGTCCATTCTTTTCTTCACTCCATCATTTCTTTGGCTTCTTGGCCCGCGTAGTAAACCTTCACCTGTCCATTTGACATCTGCCTAGCTCCGACAATTTCGTTGCTACCGATTTTTTTCACTAACTCTTCGCTGGAGAGCTTTGCGACTTCTCTCTTCTCATTTTCATCCAGTATTCTAATTGTAGTACCTGCAACTTCAGGCTTGCTTGCTATCTTTGCCCATGATTGTTCCCGTCCTTGAGTCGAGCCTTGGGGTTGAGCGATTGCTGCTTTGATGGATTATATTTCCTGTAGGATCTTAGCTATCTCTGTATTATCATTACTAGCCTTTAGGGCTGGGTTAAAGTTCGCGTCGCGACGGCCTTCAGTAATGAGAATGGCCTCTGATATCAACTTCTTGTACGCTCTACTGAAAAGCTGTTCGCCTTCAATTGCTTTCTTCAACTTTTGTAGGGTTGCGGCTGTTTCTTGTGGCTTCTTCGACGCGTCGTTTTCGCCGCTGTGGTCCGTTCGTGACTTTTTACGATGGGGATCCTTCAAAGGATTACTCGTGACCTCAGACATGACCATGATGGAACTTCACGGGGTAAAAATCAATGGGGTCGATTTTTGGAAATGGTGATGTTTTTTTACTTTAACTATTTATATATTCATTAAAATATCCAGAGTATTCGTTCTTGAGGGATACGTGCTTCCCGCATGTTCTACTGAGGGTCAACACTAGTCTTGCTACCAATAACTAGAACCATCCAGCTACAATGGAGCTGAGCTGTCTTAAATGGAGGGCATGACTGACACCACGTACGCGCCCATGCCGATATTCACACCCGACGGAGGAAACAAAGCGTGGCGCACAAACCTGGAAGACAGTTCTTTGGGATGGGCGTGAGAGGGATCAGGACAAGTTTACATGGTGACGCAAAAGATGGCTACAATTTCGACGAGCCTAAAGTTTTGAATCGTGGCACGAAGTTTCACGAACTGAGCTTTGTGCGCGCCAACGCTTCGTGTGCACGAGTGCAGCTGACACTATAAACATCGCCATGGTTGGATGGTGCGGTGGTACATCATCTTGGCCAGTTTCTAAAGTAAAGTCTGGATAGCTAGGACACATATCCCACCCGAGGCAGAAGACCGCTAGTTCGAATCCAGTAAAACCGAACTACATTTCTCGCGGCGCTGGTATGCATGGATGATGAAGGCATACTTGGATAATCAAAGGTTTTAAATTTCCCTTTGGTGGGTACTTATGGAGGAGGGTCAACTGTTTGTGTAAGCAAACATACCTCATAGTGGTATTTGCAAATGAAATCCAGAGTATGAGTATCTCTAACGTCAAAAGAGTCATCCTACATGTATACATATTACCGGATATGTATCATGGCTTTATAGCTGAATACACATTAAATGATAAAAAAAGTCGACCCTACGGAAGTACGTACCAAAAAGAAATTCAAACCCTTTAGCTGTCCAAAGATGCTATCGTCATAAGTGCACATCAGTATCGCGAGAATTGTAATGGAGCACTGGCAGATTCTGGCCAGCAGTCTGATGTCTCAAGTGAGTCAAGTATCTACACTGTCCAGATTCTACTTGGAAGACCGGCTCGGAAGATATAGCATTGCACTACACGCGTAATCGTAGTCGTGACGCGTGAAATTCTCATCAAATTAAAGCTCCTCCTCAGGATTTGAATTTATTATTCCCTCTGATATTATATTTATAGTGTGTGTAACCTTGATCATCTGTCATGACCTTTCTCACGTCTATCACAAAATCTATCCCGATAGATTTATGCGCCAAGAGTCCTATTCCTCTGAGGATACTTTGGGGGCCAGATAGCGGATTGATCTAGGGTGTGGTCTTTTTTTTTTTTTTTTTTTTAAAAAATCATTTAATGTGTATGCAGCTATTAAGCTATGACACATGACCGGTACTATATATACATGTAGGATGACTCTTTTGACGTTAGAGACACTCATACTCTGGATCTCATTTGCAAATACCACTATGAGGTATGTTTGCTTACACAAACAGTTGACCCTCCTCCATAAGTACCCACCAAAGGGAAATTTAAAACCTTTGATTATCCAAGTATGCCTTCATCATCCATGCATACCAGCGCCGCGAGAAATGTAGTTCGGTTTTACTGGATTCGAACTAGCGGTCTTCTGCCTCGGGTGGGATATGTGTCCTAGCTATCCAGACTTTACTTTAGAAACTGGCCAAGATGATGTACCACCGCACCATCCAACCACGGCGGTGTTTAAAGTGTCGCCCGCACTCTAGGGTGTGGTCATTGATATCAGGATACACTAGGTTGCAGTTTTATTCATGAGGAGGGTTCGAACGAAATTGAACTTAATGGGAGCGAAAGATTGATGTGATAGGAAGCCTAAGGTCACTGCCTTCTGGTACGATTTATTCGGTATGGAGATTTTTGCCTGGACTCAGTGCTATTGTGATGTATCACTAATAGGATCGCTGACGATACAGCTGACAGGTATTGAATCTTTATTTTTGCTTGATTGGTCTTGTAGCGCAAAGTTCACGTCTCTCAAAGCTGGGCATGGTTCTTAGGGACCTCATCATCAATGATGGTTGCTTTAACAACAAGAATTATTTTACGTCCAGCTAAATTTTGTAGCGGAGAATTTCCGGCTTTCAAGTATGTCGGGGAAAGACTGGCCAGGGCGCCTCGTGCTTGGTAGTAAGGCTGCATCATGATATTACTAATTGGCCGCGCGACAGTTGGGATCCTGCTGAAGACAAAAAGAGCGATCTCCCGCCGTGCAAGGGTCAGGGTGCCTTGGTATCCAGGGTCATTGTAGTAACGGTCGGGCCGGGGCTACCAGAGATCATTCCATAGCTGGCCGGCGGGCCCTGCTAGTTCACGCAGTGGGCTTCACGGACGCTGAGCTATGCACCATTAGTTCACAGCGCACTGAATGTGCAAGCTATCAAGCATACATCTGGAGGGCACAGTATCTGCTAGCATGCGAAGCCAATCAAGGGATGAGGAATAGGCACGCCCTTCAGGATTTGTGGGTTTACAACTCCTGGCCGGCCAAAAACTTCAATTGCCTCAGAAAGGCAGTAACCTCTTTCGATCCAAGTGGAAGCCAACGAGCTCTACAAAGATAGTGACATTTAAGGTACAGTAGGATATAACTGTATCAAAAGCCTGTATCATCCAGGCCGAACCCTAAAAATTAGTAATGAGCTGGTTATATTTTCTTTCCATTGCATCCATGCCAGCTTCGATCCGATCCCATTATAAAGCTTTTCCAAGTGCAGATCCTATTCGTAGCCGCCGATGCCCCTGAACCCACTAGTAAATCGATTTATTTTACTTGCGTCCATGAAATACTCGTCTTAGGCCAGTTGATCACCGAGGTAGGGGTTGGGCTAGTACGTATTCTGGAGCTCAGCAGCCGCAACATACATCAATTACCCAAGGCGTAGGGGGAGAAACCCGATTGTTGCATAGACAATCATGGACCGTGGTCAAAAGGCCGCTTTATCTTCTTGTAACCAACATGGCTGTAAAAATTATATCACCTTCGATATCGATACGCCATTTCAGCCTTCTTACGATTTGCATCGTCGCATGCTTAGTTCTAGTCATTACCAGATATGATCCACTATTTGTCTGATGCCCACAGCTCCCACAGCTGCATCTCGAGTTGTCCTGCCTCTCCAACTTATTATTTCTTCTCTTGAGATTTCTGGCACGCTGTGAATGTGAATTTCTTGGGCAATCAGTACCCAAAACTGTATTTGGGGATGCATTCAGAAACGAATATCCTGGGAATAAACTTCACACATGCGGCTGATTCATGCGTAAATCAGTTGAGCAGATACTATAACATGTATTTGCTACTCCCGAAGTTTCTTTATTACGAACTGTCAATATCCTGGCACTTGGCGGAACTGTAATATATAGGGAAATGAACTCCTAGCTACACGCGTCTCTGATCTCGGAAAATAGGTTTAGATTACGTACTAGATATTGATGATGTGTTATGGCTGTAGCTGCATACGAAATAAATGAGCAAAAAGCCTACTGCTAGCTTGAAGCCACCTGGTATAGCCTAGTTGACGAAAATGTCTTTCCTTTCCCAATTGGTGTTAATGATAATTAATACACTTATGGTCACTCTGTGTAGTGGGTTGAACTTATCGATACCACTATCTCCGCTTTCCCGCGTCAATCGTGGCCAATAAAGAAGCTCCAAAATTATTGACTATGCGACCATAGCTACAACACCATTTACGCCCAGACCTTATTCTGTCAGAATGAAGACGGCCATCTCAGGATTGGTTATATAACATACTTCCAGGAATCTTTGCTAACCGACCCCTCCGCAGTTCTGTTGCCAGTAATGTGTCTGCAGCTACATTTTATCCTTCGAACGTTGTGTCCGCATACATGAACCATGAAACTATGGATTTGTATCTCAAAGTGACTAGATACGGCGAGACGATAACAAAATATGCTTGATTTATAATATTTTCAGTCATGCTGTAACAAAGATTCTGCTCTTGAACTCATAACCGCGAATCCTAATGCTTTGCCAAAGCAGCTATAGCGCGTGCTGTTGCTACGATTGGTGTCGTCGAATCTAGAGCCTCAAAATACGCTCTAGATGTTAACTTCAGAGCGACGACTATTGGAATAATTTATGAAACTTCTATTGGGGGTTGAGATCTGAATCAAAGCCCTTAATTACTTGAATGTGTCGCTTGATCATCTATAGTAGCATGTTGTCATGTTGCCAAACCCTGGGTAATACAACTGTCCCGTAAATGGATCATCATGACCACAATTATTCTGATACAGCGACACTTGCTTGTAATTCGGAATTTAAGATCTAGATACTTAGAAGAGCCGTGTGAATATACAATCTATAATTGTAAAGATCAAAGACAATGTCTGTTTGTGCTCGAGTAAACGTTGGTCGTCGTAGATTCTTAGATAAGCGTTCCTAGTTGCCACTTAATCGCACATTAATGTATCGCTATTGCTCGAATCTAGTGGTACTCGTAGGTCGCACGATTTCACATTTTTTGCCACGACTATTTATTGCTGAAATCTTCAGATGTTCTCATTTATTGGGTAATTAACAATCTATACGTACGCTAGATGTATGTCTGAAGAGCAAAACTTGAAGATAACTATCTAGCAGGACGGAAATGCGTCAGAATTTTTGCGTATCTGTAGGAGAAAAAAATTGAGCTTGAAATAATCACAGCTGTTAAGCCCTTACCGATTTCATGGTTATGGGATAGCTTTCGATGTTTGGTTATCTCGATGAAGCTGAAAGAGCCCTTAACCACAGCTAGTTTTATCTGTAGAGGCCATAGATCGGGAATCTTTCATATGTAATTGATTTTTAAACTTCGAGAGTAAATTATAAATTAAATTTCAATATTTAGGTAGAGGAAGGCGCTCGAGGTGCATGTGCGAATGTGGCCTTGAGTGGCTCCGGAGTCAAGTGATTATCTAAGTGTATAGAATACAAAGATAGCATCATACATGTATATTTAAATTCAAGATAAATAATTTACAAAAAACTACTGGAGTAAATCTAGTCTTTCGGTTTGTATAGCTGAAGAATCAACGCGCCTATAGATTCCCATGTAGAAGAATCTAATAATTATCGTCATTATACTACAAATCATAGTCTCCACTCGGTCTATACCTTTGAAAGGACTAATAATGGAGACTTTTTATTCAAAGCTAGCGCTAGTTTCTAAAATTGATGAAAGTCATTCTTCCCCATATGTATTCACGATCAAGCTCAAGAAACTTTAGTGACTGAAAAATTTCTAATTATGGATCAAAATGGGCTGAAACGCTCTCCTGATGCTGTAACTGGTGCAGGTACTTGTTTGCTTTGTATCTTGCAAGATTTCGAGGATCGCCCGGTTCGCGATGGTTAAATCCTGCAAATATCTATCACTGTACAACTATTGGAGATAGTGCTGGAAATTTATAGAATGTAAGCCACTCTTACAAATTTAGATTGGTGGGCTCCATGTTATTGTGACCTACCATCCAGTCTTGGAACTTACCCTACCGGTGATCTAGGATGTATAGTTGGCATATAGAGATAAGACTTGGTATTAAATAGTTGTTAATTGGCGTTTGGCCGTTTCTTTGAGAGTGTAGATGTGGGTGTTAATACAGCTTCACGCCGAGAATGATTGGCCAGAAGCTTCAAACATAGGAAAATGATTGGCGGACTTGGAATCGCCCCAAACGAGTTTATTGCAATTCGTGAAGAAAAAGTCGGCAGTCTGAAAATAGCCCTAAGTTCTCCCAAGCTGTTCATTCGCTGGTTGACCTCGCCTATGCACCGTAGAGAATGGCGCTAAACTAGTGGTAATGCACCGATCACTCTATCGTCTTAGTGTCGTGCCATCCTATTTCACCCCAATTGACACGCAGGGTTCCGCATCAAGGTTTCTACGATGCCCACAAATAGAAACAACCTAGCCCTAACATATCTCCGAGCAAAACAGGTACATCCGTTATGGGGACGCGCGCCCACTGCAGCCGTCTACATGAAAATTTTGCTGTTGTAAAATAGCTGTTCCAACGAGCGATGAGCCTTCCACAACGACTTCATCTTGCCTAATATCGCAAGCAGCCAGCGTGAAGAACCAATTTAATTCACAAACCCGTAGTATCCTAATCTATATCACCGTCTACTACTGGCCAACTTGTGTATCTAGTCCACAAGATTTTATACACTATGATGCACTAATTTGTGAAACTGCAGCCAGCTTTCTCTATCATCCTTGGGCCATAATCCCTGGCTGATCTATTTACGTAAGGTTCAACCAAACAATGTTATATCGGGCCTAGCTCTGCCGTTCCTATCCCGGCTTGTGCTAAATTATAGCTATCTACACCTTCAAGTTGTCGGTCGAATTCTACGATCGGCGAAGTCGTATTACGGCATCATGGCAGTTGCAGCCGTCTCTCCAAATCTCCATGTCCAACCATGTGGGTAGGATCACTATCCTCTCTTCCTGAAGAATCGTAAAGTCCTCGTTGTTTACATATTTCTCCAAGTAGGGACAGCAGCGAATGAGGGTCTGGGCGCAAGTGGCAACGTCAAGTCGGCCCAGAACCCCTACGATTTAAGTCTCATAGGGTATTACGGGGAGAAAGCAAGTTAGCATAGGTTTAAGGCGATGCAAGTTTCGTGCATTTTTACTTGTTTGTTGTGCAAGTAACTTTTACAGATATGATACCACAACGTACGCCCACATTATCACCGGCCTATACTTAATACTCAGTTTAATCTGTCACTCATCCATGGCGTAGGCGACATGGCCATCACCTACGAAAGTACCTCACGCGGCCAGTCAGTGGTTATTGTGACCTTAACAACAATCGTATTGACTACCATATTCGTCTTCGCCAGACTTGTAAGTCGCTTAGGTATACTTCGGACTCGCACAGCGGACGACTGGTTTATAATTTTAGCTTGGGTATGAAACTCCATTTCATTTTATACACGCTGAAATCGAGGGAAAATAGAAATTAGGATACTGACAGTTTACTCTAGGCTCTTGCTCTTGGCTTGAGTATCTCAGTCATATATGGGAATAGTGAAGAACTGGGTCAACATGAAGCTCATGAACCCACCGAGTGGTTGCCATTACTGCGACGAAGCGAATACGCCTTTACCATCCTCTACGTGCGTCAGATATTCCCTCTGGCTCCGGCCAAGCTAACTATACAGAACCCAGCATTAATGGCCACTAAGACCTCGATTCTCATACTATATTTACGCATGGCAAAGAATACCCAAAAACTGTTGCGTGTAGCTTCTTATGTTACTCTCGCCCTCGTCAACGTCTCTGGGGTAATTCTTACATTTCTTAATGCCTTCCAATGCGATCCGCCCAATGCTGCTTTCAATTTTGTCCGTACTGCCGAGTCATGTAATTCTATCGTCACTCTATATCTCTGCTCAGCTCCTGTCAACATCTTCACCGACCTCACGATCCTCGTGCTTCCTCTCCCTGTCCTAACTAGCATGCGGCTACCACCAAGGCAAAAGTCAGTGTTGGTGGCTACATTTGCTCTCGGAATTTTTGTCACAATCGTGGACGTTGTAAGAATATATTACCTGCAGGAAACAAGACACAGTCAGAATATTCAGACTTCTAGGCTTGGAACAGTCGTTGACTTTGCTTGGAATGCCGGAACAGCATTTATGTGGTCTGCTGTCGAGGTTAATGTTGGTATCATTTGTGCTTGCATTCCTACCCTAAAACCATTGATCAAAATGGTTCTACCTGCAATGATACTTGGGGCTGGTGAAATTTCTTCGTCAGAGAAGACCTCTTCCATACCGTCTCCTACTCAGCATCTAGACGATGCGCGTCAATCCTTTTTCTCGGCCGATGACTCCACGGTGGACCGCCCTCCTCCAGTATTTACTACCGAGCTCCCTCATAATGGAGATGATCAGTATAATTTTATGATCTTCCAATCGACTTCTCTCAGTATGGATCTTAGCCCTGGCACTGCAAATTTGAGTCAATCGAATCAGATTTGTGACTCTGAACCGACAACTCACTATGGATTCGTCAACATGAATCACCCAAAGACCATGTTGAATATCCATGGTTGGGAAAGCTTCAAGTACTGCTGCCTTGTCACCATGCTTTTTTTTCTCTGGGGATTTTCTTACGGGCTTCTTAACTTACTGAACAATGCGATTTCTTCCGTAACTCAGCCCCATATCTCTCACACACTGAGTCTTAGCACGGCATATTTCGGTGCATACTTTATAGGCGCGCTGACTGTTGGGCAATTTGTTCTACGTTTTGTAGGGTTCAAAGCGACCTTTATCACAGGTCTTACCATTTATGGCACAGGAACCTTGATTTTTTGGCCTTCTGCTGTTCTAAATTCATATCCAGGATTCGTACTTTCTAACTTTGTCGTTGGATTTGGCCTTGCCGTCCTAGAAACTGCTGCGAACCCTTTCATAATACACTGCGGTCCACGAAGCATGTCCGAGTTTCGCTTACTAATCGCACAAGGTGTTCAAGCGACGGCTACTATATTAAGTCAACTTTTGGCTGAAAAAGTATTGTTTGATGATATAACTTCCTTAATTGACCTACAGTGGACCTATCTAGCTGTTACGCTGTTTACGGTAATTCTAGCTCTATTTTTTTACTATTTGGCTATTCCCGAAATCTCGGACGATGAACTAGCATTACAAGCTGGAAACGATGCAATATTAATAACTCCGGGAGATTTCGCTCACTCAGGTCGGACTTGGTGGCACAAGTTTATGGCGACCTTTACTTCCTTCTGTGCCCGATTTATGCCCAAGACGCTCCTTCTATGCATCATTGCTCAGTTCCTCTATGTTTCTGCCCAGGAATCCTTGTCAATATTTTTTGTGCCTCTCTTGACTAGCCTGCCCAAACTTTCAACGCCTCTCGCTTTGTCATTTACGAACTACAATCTCCTTGGGCATTCACTATTCGCACTCGGTAGATTTACCTTTGCACCGCTCTGCCTCTTTATCGCACCTCGGCTTCTTCTCCTAACGGCATTCCTCCTTTCAATCTTCTTCGCAACATGCTCTGCTCTATTACCTATCACGGAGACATCTGACAAAGGCTCTCTAAGCTACAGGCCTACAACAGCGATACCGACTGCAGCTCTTCTTCTATTCTTTTCCGAAGCTCCTATATTTCCACTTCTTTTCACGATGGGCTTGCTGCCTCAGGGAAGAAATTCAAAGCGCGGAGCAGCATTTTTGACAGCTGCAATAAGCGGAGGAGGGGCTTTCCCTTGGGTAATGCTAGCAGTAGAGAGCCTTCATGGAGGAAATGAACAATCACGGTTCTGGGTTCTAGTGGCTCTATTCACAACAGGTACCGGTATTATTGCGCCAATCGTAGGGATGAAAGGATTTACGAGGAAAGAGGAGCAACAGAGCAATAAACTATTTGAACACTCGAACAACCACGAAATGCGGAATAATATGTTGACTAATGGTATTGATCTACTTTCTATTCGGAATAATAAGTCCTCATATGTCGGTCGATTTTCAAGTATCAAAAGATTAGCCATGCAAAATCATAATGCGATTAATTTCTCTCAAACACCTAAAAATAGTAGCAGCAACGGTGATTTGACTAATAACATAATTGATCTTCACGCAACAAGTTCCTCTCACCATGATCCCTCTCTCTTCTCAACAACATCATCGACTCCCTCATCCTCAACATACGTCTATCTTCCCACGCGCCAACGCAATTTTCTTCATGAATCTGCCTAAATATTCACCTTCTGATTCATCTAGAAATTCTTGATTTGCAGCTTCGAACACATCAGCCCAGAGAGTTGCGCGTTCTACCCTGTAGACAATTTAAGTATCTTTTGAAATCTTGCAGACGAATGAAGAGTCACGACTGACGAATCTGCCGAGAACAGATTGATATTTCAAGATTAGATAAGTGTCCTTAGGCCAGATACTGGGCGAATGGATTCAATATGGCTTGACAAAGGGCTTCTGCCTCACAATCTCTTATGAGGTAGAGGTAATGGGGATATAATAACCCGGCTCATAAAAACATTATTGTTAAGCTTCTATACGGATTATGCAAAGCAGTGAAAGAAAATGAGCCATGAGATAAAACTCAAGTGTTCAGGCTAAAAGTGGTTAACACTTCCAGACCTAGCGTCAACTTGCAAACATTCTGATCACCGGTGATCAAACATCGAAGTAAAAGATTTGGATTATTAGTTCAATATCTCTAGAAATCCCGGTCTTAAAGTTCTATAGCTACATCTCAACGCAAATGATCGAATCAATGAACTACACTTTGGACCTACTCACGTCAATTGTAACGAAGATGTCAACTTCATTCTAGATGTATGCTTTGATTTCTTAATGTACAGGAACAGTCACTTCTCCGTCTCTATGGCTAAGGCTTCAAAGTTATCGGCTCTCTGATAATATTATTCTTGAGGACTCGGTATGAGACGATGTCTTAGGTCTTTAAAAATAAATATTAACTGAGTGATTGTATTATACGGTGGTTATTCATTACTAAAATACGTTGTCAAAATAATCAAAATATTTATGAGCATGAAAATTATGAGATTTACCTCCCCCATATGGATGAAAGAGTGCTAGAGAAACGCAAATCCTACATTCTAAATGGGCTTGTTGTTCCGACTAGACTTTAAAGGGTTAGGATCCTCCACTTAAAGGACTAGCTACAAAATAATTCATCATAGGCTATATATGAAAATAAGAAAGAGGTATTCACCAAGCTTGTAATTAATACTGTATCAAGATACATGATACTACTAAAATTATAGGATGAGAATATTACAAACCAGGAGGCATAACATATAACTAAGGCAGTCCTTTCGCTTGTCATAGCCAGAATAGTCCACGCATGTTAACTCTGACCTGTTCTTGAACTAATAATCCTGTGAGTGTATTCAAATAAAAATTACTGACTCCTTGAAGAAGTATGGCAGGAAATAATGTAAACACTCTCCATAACTAGAAAATTAATAATTCTTGAGACAAAATACAATAAGCCATGAGTCAAATCTTCATAGAAAAAAGTTTACTTGTTTTTAAAAGCCAATATTTGGAATGACTACTGTAATTAATATTACGAGTTAGCTCTGCATGGTCTACGATTTCATTCATTGTACCCACCTTAAGTTGTATAATCCAGGCTATAATATTTTGTAATTTTGATGCTCTAAGGAGACTGAGGCAGAATAGAGTTGAAAAACTATATCTAAAAAACATATCAGACCATTTTATCATCTGATTTATTGGCAAGGCAAATTATATCAGGTTTCTAAGACTTTTTGATATCTGTTGTAAACGTCGTTGGCTCAATCTTGTATTGTAATTGGACCATTAAGACCAACTACCTATTTGTTAACAGAAAGAGTTTCCTTTTGTGTAAACATGCTTAGATCACCTTGAATGCCTGTATAACTCCCGGTCCTATACCCCCTTACTTCTTACTATTTACGTGCCACTAACCGTATGAATGGAGCTGATTACATTTAGATATGCCTCTACTCATATGTATACACTCTTGATCTAGTTACAGACCTTAAAATCTATTCAAATCTAGCTGCAGTTAGAAGTCCACTTCTCAAAAATATCCTCCTTCCTGCTTACACCATTCTGAAGCTCAAGCATAATATATCCAGCATTTACAAGTAGCGCATAAAAGAAAAACGGTTCTTACAGCTGGCGCGTCTGCCCATGTGGGAGCTACAGGCTCAAAAGCTCTCCAATCACTCTTTCTACCCTCCAAACCAGTCCTTCATAGTCACAGACTCAGTAGGGACTTAAATCTAAATCTATTCTATTCTACCCTCCAAACCAAGGCTTGGACGATCCTGGCCCCAGCTTAACGTCCTACAACTATAGCAGCATTCTAGAATATGACGAGCTTCCAGACTAACCTACAGACGACCCGTTAGACGCGCCAAACACATCTGGCCCTTTTGGAGAGGCACTCGGAAAAAAGCGTCGAAGCTGCAGAAAGTTGAGCTATAGAAGCTGAGTCATTGTTTGGTAGCATCGCCCCGTGTCTAGATAACCACAGTGTCGCACCTCAATCCTCGCCAATCAGCTTGAAGCCTTTAAAGACTTCGTCCGAGATCTAGCTGCAGTCGCTTCCCGTGACTTTGATGCCTACGTTAACCGAAACCCGGCATCTAAAAATGAACCCATTCCTGTGCTTTGCTGACCTTTGTGAGCACGAGAGACTCTATGATACACTAATTCGGCTCGTCAACGCCATAGCAACTGTACTGAGTGAGTTTCATGGATCGTTGTGGCATAGCGTAATATGAAACGGCATGCAGACGGCTAGGCTAAAACACAAATAATAGTTCAATGCAATTTTAAAGCCAGCAAAAAAGACTGATAAGAGTAGGCTAGTTTCATTAGCTGATGTGTAGCAGATTGTTTGGCATAGAGGCGGAGTGTTACATGCTATTTGGTAATTTTATGTATATATATATACTCGGTGTGAAGAAGCATTGTTCTTCACGCAACGTCTTCTTCAATTACCTTCACAATACATTTGTTTACCCATCTCTTCTTCGGGAAGACCATTTATCTCTTTCCAGCTCTTCATCAGCAAGACCCACATGTAGCATCTATCGCTACTATCTACCTATTTGTCTCTTCCTAGAGAAGACCAGTCATTCCTTCGACCCACTAATCACCTTCATCTACCATCTAGATCTCCGTTAGACCACATACGCACCCTGTGGAACACTGTCCTAACCTCGCCCTTGAGAGTGAGTGAGTGATGTTTTTATGGTATTACTTGAGTTTATGACTATCTAGCACATTAGGCTCCTCTCTTGCACAGGCCAGACCGTGTACAGAGCTCCTATCCTCTTTTTTCATTTCAAAAATCATTGATATATTGCCCGTGATGAATAGCCAATCAGCTCGGTGTTTACCCATGGAATTCGGCTACATTTTCTACGTAGCAACCGTACTGCAAACGTACATAACAGGAGTGATCCAGCACATCGAAGATTGCAAACTCAAACGCAGCCGCAAACATACCGTACTGATTACCGTCTTTCTATCCCCACGCTAGATGGGGATAAGCCGAGAGATCTCTCAGAGTACGGCATCCAGTCGCACCTGTGAGCTAAGCTTAGAAATGAGGGCTGGATTCACGCCGATGCGCAGTCCGCAAAGAGTCGCTTCGCCTTTTATCTCAAAGATGAATATAAATCGAAACTTAAGGAAGTAATCACCAAGCTCAGTATCTTTGGTAGTGCTATGGTAGAAAGGTTATAACCGTGGACTTCATGCAGAATTCCGAATGTTTGTGGAACATTCGGAACCATCAACAACTATCTTAAATCCTGCCTTCGACTAGCCACGGCCGTTGCTATGCACCACGCACTCTTGGCCACCGCAAGGACAGCCCCAGTAGCCATTCTTGCGTTGTGAAATATGAAGAATTACTCAGACTCCCCTCAATAACATGGACTGCTCGCTTCCCGGAGTCGTGCCAGTACCTTACTCGCCCTATCTTCTGTTGCAAAATAAACTCTGTACGATATTATATGGATATATGTGATGAAGTAAAGCAGGCTTGCTGGAAATAACGCGCAGTGAAATGGGCGCAATCTTGATGGAACGAAAGTAGAAGTTGCCTTAAAGAGTGTCATGTTCGGATTACGGCTAAAAGTGTAGGAAGTGTGCGCTACAAGTACAAGTGTAGGCGACACGTAGCCTAAGCCACACCATAAACGAGGGTGGAGCAATCTAGGCATAGAAAACCCCCAATAACCACCTTGTATCCACGCCATATAGCCGCTCATATATCTAATAGGTAGCCTGAAGCGCTACCATATTACCCATTCCAACCTCTTACTTACACACAAGATTGTGTCGGAAACCTAGACAAAATAGAGGTCCCGTACGTCCACAACACTGTGTTTCCATTTCCAACACCATTTATTCTCCTCGAGAACTATCGCCAAAGATAGTATGTTTCTTTTCGAAAACTACAGGTAAATTCTCTTGAATGTGACTTTTGAGAATTGTAATCGAGGCAGTTACTTCTAGGCTGCGGGAAGCTACCAAATCCATGACCATGGCAAAATCTGAGTCCACCAATTCCGCCAAAAATAATGGACAAGTTGTCTATTTTAATTTATATTATCCAATACCGGATACAAAAAGACAAAATTGGGCGCTAGTCCTGCTAAGTTGGATTCAAGTTATTGAAATGTATTCACATGATTGAAACAGCTCTTCTTAAAGACTAGCTTAGCCTGTCGTAGTGGCGAAAGAATCTGAGTGTGCTATGTCCATTATGAAGAAACTAGTTTTATTACACATTTATTACGAGAACTTTTGGGGCCTTGAAAAATGCCGTTAGTTTCTCCACCAGCAATCGCTATCCGAATACACTTTACAATTTTACCTAAACGAGGAAACAAAAATCATGTACATGATGGCGATTGTAATTACACACAGTGGCAATCTATATCCTCACATGGGCCGAAAATTTGATGTCAAGACGAATTACGCACTGAATCACTGAATCACTGAGAAACTAGAGAAAATAATCAAGCTTAATCTGCTTTTATTACCACGCTTACCCGCTCCTTTTTCTAGTGGATCAAATGAAAACCTCTTAGCTTGCCTCAGCTGTCTATACTAGCATCTCTTATTCAACAAAATTTGCCACATCTGTACAGGTCTCAGTGTTTGTTGAAAATATGCTAGAATGGCCGCATTTCTATCCAAGGAAGAATTGTTAGCTATGAGGTGCTTTCACTAAAATGTGTCAGTAAAGGATTATTTATCAAGTGGCTTCACTGTACAAGGGTCTTTGATTGTCATCCAGCTATAATCTATGTGGCAAGTACAATTGGCTTGAAAAATATGAGATTCCCAACATAGTAATCCCCATCGACTTTACCCCACAAAATACATGTGGGCCCTAGAAAAGACGTCCAAAATATCCCTTCAAAAATGGATGAGCGTCAAAGATTGGTTCCTCATTGCGGCTATTAAAAACTAAACATGACGTTAGGCTTGTTCAAGTCGAAAAATCATCCTTTCATACCATAATTTTGGAGTAAAAAGTTAACCAGGATCTAGATACGACCGAGGTGGCGGAACTGTATTGAAGACTTTGAAATTTCTAATGGTGCGGTCCTCACACGCCATGCCCCATAAAATACATGTGAGGCATGGAAAAAAAAGTCGAGAATTTCATATGAAGATTAGATGAGCGCTTGGGTCTCTCATAGTGCTAGAATCTAGACTGAATCTATGCATATATAAACCAACGTCTAGACGTTATTCAGGAACACAGCTTCAACCTCTCTACCCACCCAAACAGATACATTCTACAATCTTACTCGAAAATCATCTCTCAAGCAAATTTCGATTTTTAAAAGCTCACCTTACATCATGTACGTTTTTGCGGACTACAGTATCTTCCGACTTCAATATGCCGTAGTCTAACTAAAAGTGTAGCAGCAGAATAAATCATCAATAACTTGCAACAATGGGATCATCGTTTTCAAAATATTCGGCTAACTCCTACCTTAACGAGCATGCTTGTTCAGGTCGCAATATAACCTGGCAGTATATTCACCAAGGGCATTTACCCTTGCTGGAAAACCACAACTATAGCCAGAACTCATTTCCGAATATGATCTTGTACAATTATTCGGCATGTCCAGATGCGACAAGGATTCTTCGAGCCCATGGCTGCTGGGACGGTAGTTGCCAGCCAAATCGATGGGATCAGGAGTTCGATCGATATGGATGGGAGGACTGGCATGGACTTGGCAGTCCATATGTCAGGCTCTATGGAGAAAAAGGGGCCGGCAAGGAGGATCTGTGGTGGCGAAGTATCTCTCGCCGGCCTCTTTTGAACAAAGTCTCAGTATATATCAACGGAGGGAGACTCTACAATCTTCTTGTTGGTATAGACAAGAGTAGGCTGAGCGGAAAGCCACGAGAAGGGCTCGGAAGTGGAACGGAGATGAAAGATTTCCAAGTGAAAACTTTCATCGCCCATTCTGATAAAGACAGAACTCCAGGGAAAAAAGCTAAGACCCGCCTAAAAATACGGAATCTTAGCGAAAAGACCTGGCATCAAAGTCATCAGAATACAGCAATCGAGGCCCAATCGCGGGGGAGCCAAAGTGACGGAATAAAAGGGTTTGTAATTCAAATGATTTAAGAACATGACACACTAACCGATAGTGATAGGATCAAGTATCTGATTATGTTTTGTTTAATCTTAGCTTTAATACTATTATTATAATCAATGGAAAAAAGTACTTAATCTATGATAGAAACTGCTCTAATTTATGTGACAATAATTGCTAATATGAGAATTACATCTGCCTTGTATTCTCACAAAATATACAATATGTAGATGCTATCATAATTAAATGTTAAAGTCTCAGTCCTCAGCCTATAGGTCAGTTAGCGGTCTGGGTAATGCAGGGATCAACTAGCGTCCTTTGTAAATTTCATTCAGTTCTCTGGTTTAACGTCCTATGCGGTATCTTTACACAGAACCATGAAGACGGTAAGCTGCTTTGGTAAGGGAAAAAAGTTTTCAACAAAATCCGGTGTCCTGCCATTCAGAACCGACCCGCCTTTATGCTGAGGATGTTCCTTTTAACCACCATTTTATAAACTTTCCCCAGAATTCTATAACCCCTCCTTCAACCAGACTAACATTAGGAGAAATTAAAAAGAGAAGGCGCCTCCTCACTCGGCGTTGGTCGTCGAAGTGTTCGAAGAGCTGGCCCCAATGGAGGAAGTGCTGTCGCGTGGATGGTTGGTGCCACTGGTGCTTCGACTACCTTGCGTGGTCGTTCTGGCCCCCTTCTGAGTCCTTCAGCCTTCTTACTGGTGACCAAAGTGAAACCCTGATTATCAGTCGTTCCGACTGTTTGCATTGGCGCCATTGTTGATTTTACAGTCCATATTTCCGCCGTTCTCGACAACAGCTCCATCCGAGCTTTCTCCACACTTCCCTTGTAGAACTGGTAGGTCTGACACGCTGCTTTCTGCCACGAACGGTGTTCCTTGCCGCAGTTGGCACAAGAAACCCTTTTCCTCGAACAGTCCCGAGTTTGGTGAGCGCCAGCGCACCTGCCTGATCCGCACGACGCCTGGGTATGTCCCCACTGATTGCAGTTGTAACACTGCTTTGGCTGGGACCGTGGTGACCAGACCTGCGCGGTGTAGAGCATGGCGTTCATAACAAGGCCGTTTCGGACCACTTCCGTCTGCATTGCCTCCGATGGGAGGCTAACCACTATTGATCCTCGAGTGCGGCCACTTTTCTTTGAACGCTGGTGTTCCTCACCGTCGTATAACCACCTTATACAACTTATGACTAAGCCTGGAATTCGTGCCTTCATAGCCGTATCTATGTCCCTGATGATGGCGAAAATGTTGGCATGTCTGCTCCCCCTTCGATTCGTGTCCGCAATGGGACACCGTTGACCACGACGGGAAAATCTTGCCGCAAAATTTTGAATTCCGTTGGTTGTTGCATGTTTAGCGCCGCGTCTCTCTGGGACGCCGACTGGACGAATATTTCGGTATCGTTGCTCAGCATTTGACGAATCGCATATGCACCTTGAATGCGCTCTTTTGCCTTTGAAAGCAGCTCTTAAGGCTGCAATTTGTCTGCTCCATCGATGCTTATTCGTACCGCTGTTTTTGTCATTTGCGGAGCCACGACCGACGCGTAACTCCTTGGCGGCGGCGCACCCGAAACCACTGCTGGAGCAGCTTTTCGAGCGGGATCCGCGAGGCTTTTCTTGACGACTTCCTCTAGTGTCATCATCCTCTCCTCGATAGGAGACTAATTCTGGGACATTTCCGTCCAGGCCCTTTTGTGTGCGTTGAAGGCCTTCACGGCCTCGTTCACGTCCTCCATTGAGGGTAAGTCCTCCTCATCTATCTCTCCCATCACTATTAACCTAACCTGTTTTAATAGTTTCCCCAGGATTTCAAGGTTTTATCCTTTGGAGCTGTCTGCACTCCGCTGCCGTTGTTTGTTGAGGCCATTGTCGCATTTTGCGACGCGTCGAAACCGCTGGATTTACCCACACCAGCACCAACACTCGCCATGTTAGAGCACGAAAAGCGAAAAGATGTGAGGAGGGTAGAGAAGATGTAAAAATAATGATCACGATGTCAAATTGATGATACGGGCAGCATGGAATGCTGCGCGGATTTCTGGCAAACATGATGCCAATCTTAAACATTGGCCTTTGTAAATTTATTCTAGCTGTTAGATTTTCTTTTTAAAGTGAGGGTTTTCAATGATAGAACTTGTCCAGTATTATACTTCAATATTGAAGCATGGTGGAATATACATGGAGTGTGAAGGGACTTCACATTTGCTGTTCATAATTATGGGTCCAAAAATGATTTATATTTTATCTAGGATGGAGAAGATTCAATACGCGCGCGCAAGCCGGCAAAGACGAATTCTTCACCTTCCAGTGGTGCCGGTGTAATCGCTCAGTATGCTCTGCATATCTGGGATAGCCAAGAAGAATCGCATCCGAATCGAAGTCAAAAGCAACCTCAAGCATGTATCTATTTGACAACTTCTCGATAATGTCTTTCTCACTATTCTCATCAGAGTCCTCAATCTCTTTCCAACCACGCATCATTTCGCCTCAACGACCAATAAAGAAGTTACTCCAATTGCAAACAGGAGCTTGCCCCATTAATTACCGGCCATCACTCACTACAAATTTACGACGCTACGTATACCCGCAAGGAGGAAATCAAGTCATAATATACAAAGCTCGGGTCATGGTTTATGGGGGACTGATGCTCTAATGGAGTTCTACATCTTGAGGAAGGATAGGCTGCTGAGATGTGGTGCGAGAGGGGGAATAGGTCTCTGAAGACGATGCTGGGACTGACATTTTCGAGGGGCTTTCAACTTTGGAACGTTTGTGGGCGCCAAGACCGAGATTTCGGCTAATTAGCCAGGAGGGCTTCCTTTGTCGGTGAGTCAACGGCACTCCCCAGCGCCCTGGACGGCACAAAAGAAGTTAGGCTAAGCTACCATACAGCAATCACGCTCTGTCAAGACTTTTCTGACATTCCAGCACGACCTTAGGGAAGGAGTTGGAAGGAGGCTAGAAAGGCAGAGTGCGAATTTCCCGAGGTACACACAAGTCTGCAGCGCCCAGCTGGCCGGCCTCTTCGAACGCTTCAGAAGGGGCACTATGTCTTCGGATTTAGTCCTAATGTCGGTATTAGGAGAGCTCCGCACCCAGTGGTTTTTGCAATTTTTCCCGGCTGCCATACACCCGCAAATGGCCATCGTTTCGTTGGCTGGAGAGGGGAGATAATGAAGGGCAAAGGGCTCCTCTAAGTGTATGATCGAATGAGGGCTTGTGAGGGGTGGTACCGTTTGAGGGGAGCTGTATGGGAGGCATAGGAGGGGATATATTACTGGCATAGGTATCCTTGGCCTGTAGGCAGAGAGGACCTGCATGTCCTACATAGTCATAGACTCAGACAGGACAATTAAATGAAAAAATAAATACGCGCGCGCAAGATGTTTTGTTCCAATCGAGCGCGTTTTCCCGTGATACTAGCGCGATTTTGTTCATAGCCGGAGCCGGATGGTTCCGGATCCACATATATGGCTACAGCCTGTAGCAACCGCACGGGTTAGAACTAGGCAATAGACAAGTGAGGGAAAGAGGAGAGCCAAGAGAAAGAAGACTTGAGACCATTGATTTATGAGCCAGAATATAAGCTTGACAGGACGAATACTTCTTGAAGTTCTCTGTGAGGTGAAGAAAATCGGTGATGCTTGTTTCGACAGCCGCAATGCTATTACCTTGTAGAAAGCGACAAAGCTTTTTGTAACTATCGCAGGCCAGATTTTCGGCCATGACAAGTCGAATAAATCCTGGATCGACATTGATTGCCAGTGTCATTTTGACAAGTTTATTTGAAGTGGTCCAATCTTGATAGCCAGCTTCCTTTTCAGAGTTATATATCACCTCAGTCTTTACAGGGTCGATGCAATCTGAAAGAGAGTTTTGTCGCAAAGTAGATTCGCTAAGTAGCATCCAGTCTTTAAGGTTAGCGACACCGTGGAGTTCTGAGGCCGGAGGAAGCGCCATATCAAATAAAATGAAGCAGTCTCATTAGAATAAAATAAAATCCGAAGATAAGTGTAGAAACATAGAGAAGTGATAGAATCAAGAGAGGTGAGTAGCGAGCCAGAGATACCTTTTTCGATGAACAAAAAATACTGAGAGGTAGAGTCGCGAACAGAAGAAAAATCGAGTTACCAATCGTGATTCCACTGGAAGCGCAAGGGCCATAACCTCTTGAGGAGATAAGTGGGACACGATTTATGGATTTTGATTTGATTTCATTATCCTGAATTGGCGCCCTAAGGGCCCATGCAGGTGTCTAAAATCTTTAAAATTGGTGGAAAGTGTGTATGGGTTCTAAGAGGAATCGCGCTCAAAGAAGATAGGCACAGCTTCAAAGTACTTCGTAGCAGTTCAATCAAATAAATTATTCACGTAAGTCGTTCTTATTATATTATATTATTAATCAGAATATTGAAAAATATACATCTAGGTTTCTACATATTACTCGTGTTCTATGTCTGACGCTAAAACCAATTTCAGCCTAGTGCAATTGTGCGCCAAGTTATTCCTAAGCAGCCTTGCCGATCATCAGCGACAATTGTGTAGCCCTAGAGTAAGCAACTGGTGCAAAATTCCAACAAAAATTTACACAGGAGGAAACCTATATGGTGAAAACCTCCCACAACTTTCTGCTTGCTGTCTTTAGTTTTAACATATTTTCTTCAGGAAGCGCAGTTACACTGTATTGCCATCCATAAAAACCAACCCGATCATCTCTAATCGCCCCCAGCATTACTCGACCTGTTCCTTTCCCTCAGTAGCATTTCGACCGCCTTTGTCATCTGGAATTGCTCTATGCACCCATTATCAAGTATCCACTGTGTTATCCTTTTGATGTCTCCAGGATTATTTATCATTGCTTCGTAGGACCGATCTTTGGCTTGTCTCCAGATCTCAGCTCTACCATTCGACCATCGGGGGCAGGACATAATCATATGCTTGGGGTTCTGTGATTGGTAGCCACATGGACAACTCGGACTGCAGACTCCGGGTACTTTTCTTCTATATAAATGCGAACTGAGCCCCATGTGCCCACTTCGTATTTGCATAGCTAGACTGCTTTTGGCCCTTGTCAGGTTTCGGTGGAGTAGAAATGGCGAATCCCGGAGACATAATTTCCATCGTTCCGATTTTCGGTTTTGATAGGATTTGACTACTCTCCAGGTTTCGGGGCCGGCGACAGCCAATTGTCAAGGTAAATGAAGCCGCCTTTGATTTGGCCAGGATTAAGCCCATCCTTGGTATGCTGCGACTTTTCCTGCCTCTCTCTGCCGTTTTTTGGACTGGTCTTGCCCACAAATTTCCACCAAGTTTACCAGATCTAATCTCCTGTTATTGGCACGAATATCTTCCCTCCCTCGTTTGGCCAGCTTGCTATTACTACAGGCAGATTGTATGAGCTTCTGCACCGGTAGGTATTTAGAGCGGCCAACGTATTGAACCCTTTGCTGCTTCAAGTAGATTTCTATTGGTAGGGTGGCTGTTTCGTGTTCTAGCACTCTCGTGCTGGTCGATTTGTAGGCTCCTGTGACCATTTTTAAGCAGTTTCTTTGAATGCTTCGAAGGGGTTTCACTATCCTTTCAGGTATTCTACCACCTGGCCCGGCCTCGGCCCAAATTGGGGATCCATACGTGAAGGCCGGTCTCACTATCATGCTATACAACACCTTTGCCTTGTGGAAGGCTGCTCCCCATGTAGAATGTGTTAGCCTGGTTTTTACCTGGACCTGAGTCTCAGCCTTTAGCTGTATACTTTTGACGTGCCCTCCCCAATTTAGCTTCGGATCAAAGTAAATTCCAAGAACCCGAAGAGAAGGCTGTAGAACTGTTGTATGACCTTGTATTTCAATCGTTACTTTAAGATTATGTCTTTTCCTAGCTCGAGAGAAGTGCATCAGCTGGTACTTCTCGGGCGCGAACTTGACCCCATGCTTAATTTCCCACTGCTCGCAAACCTTATGTTTCTTCTCCAACTCTCGGCAATTTTCCTCGGTTGAACGTGACCATGTCAGAATATTTGTGTCGTCTACAAACCCTACGGCTGAGGAAGAGCACGTATTGAGCAACGGAAGGAGTGTGCCAACGAAGAAGAGAAACAGTATTAGCGATAGGGATGAGCCTTGAGGTATCCCCGTACTGGTGGATATCCGTTCTCCCTTGAACGATCCCAGCACTAATGAGGTCGTCCTTTCTTCTAGAAAAGATTTTACGTAAAGCCTGATCCAAGTCGGAATTCTTTTTTCTCTCAAGTTGTGTAGAAATCATTCGTGGGACACGTTGTCGAAGGCTCCCGATATATCAAGGCTGAGCAAGGACGCAACTCGTTTTTTGTCTTTACTCCAAATTGTATGGATTTGCTCAGTTAGAAACTCAACTGCGGAGACGGTAGACCTCGTCGGCCTAGCTCCCATCTGCTCGTCAGGGAGAAGGCTAAATTTTTCGGCTGCTTTGGAAAGACGATTAGCTACCAGCTTTTCCAGGAGCTTCCCGATGATATTTAGTAAAGCGATTGGTCTCTATGCTTTGGGAATATCGTGCGATTTATGGATTTTTAATGTTAACTAATAAGGTCTACTGCTACGGATGTAATCTATGTACTTCTAGGAAGGTCATGTGACGTCACTTGAATAGCGTACATAAGTAGGTGAAATTCCACCTCTTGACAGTTAGCTATGGAAAAAATTAAAAACTACCTTACTTTATCTGATCGCTCCAACACCGATATTCAAACCGTGACACAAGTCTATCTTGAAATAATATACTAGAATTTAACATGACCCGCACTGTTTCTTCAAAATGCAATGATTACTGTTGGTATGACAGGGTCAATCTCTATGATATCACAGGTAATCAGAGGGAGGTTTGCTACTGCAGAAGTGGTGACTGACTAAGATGTAAATGTATATGAATATCTTCATGTGGACGCCCCTGAAGAGTTGATAAAACCTGAGTCCACTTGTGAGCCTAAGGCATGAATCTAAACCTCAGGCCTACCGGAGCAAGTACTCCGACAATTTCTAATATATCTAATTTATTCAATTCGACTTAATAAGAAAAATCAAAAATTTAGAATCAAAAAGAAAGTTTAGATGCGAATATTATTCATGTTAGTATGGCTTTGATTACCATTTACATGCTTGTCTCTTGGTATCTGAGGGTGAAATTTTCTCTGCACCTGTCAGTGATGCGCCCTACTAACCTTCAGCTCTCACTGATGAGTCTGTCGAGACGGGATTGAGTAATAAAGTCCTCACTTCGATGAGGTTTCCTGATCGCTTTCGCGGTCTGTATTGTCTTAATCTCTCGGCACTAATGCTCTGCACTATTATCATCAAGCTAGCCACATTCAGATCAGATGGTAGGATTGAAGCCCAACTCATCACACCCTTGATCACGGCGGAAATACCATCCCATGAGATTCCAAAGCGTATTCAGCACCAGATATGGCGGTAGTGGATTAGACCAATTTGACTTCTATTGACTCACATTAAAACTTTAACGGGTGCCAATCAAATTGAAATATTACAAGTAAATATGATCTAGGACTAATTCAAAGGGGCTCTGCTTCTCTTGTAATTAGTCTTAACTTTCGGACAACTCAAGTATTGTTCAGTAATCCGATATATGAACATCTGTATGCAGGCAGAATAAAAACTGTCTTGAAATCAACGTTCTAGGAATTGGAGAACAAAACTGTTTCTGCGGCTATATAAAAATCGGAGATAAAGTGACCGATAGAATAAGGTGCGACTTTTAAGCGGAGATCTGTAAAAGAAAATCCGAATATTGGTAATAAAGCGCAATTAAATGGATGCAATAATTCCTAGAACAAAAGAAGAAGTCGAAAAAAGGATTACCATGAACATATTACTGCTAAAAGAGTATGAAGTCTGTGCTATAAGTATAAGTGTAAGTGTCGTAGAGTCTAAGTTACAACATGACCTATTTTGGCGCCATCTAAGCATAGAAAACCACTAATAAGCTCCTAGTTCCTTTACCATACAGCCTCTCATGTATCCACTAGATAGCCTGAATTACTACAAAATTACCCATTACAATCCATCAACTAGATGCAAGGTCGTGTCGTGAACCTGGACGAAATGGAGGGCCCGTACGTCCACAACACTATATGTTTCCATTTACAACACCATTAATTCTTCTCGAGAATTATCGCCTAGGATAGTATGTTTCTTTTCAAAAACTACAGGAAATTTCTCTTGAATGTGACTTATGAAAATTGTAATCGAGGCAATTACTTCTAGGCTGCGGGAAGTTACCAAATCCATGACAATGGCAAAAGCCAAGGCCACCAATTCCGACAAAAATAATGGACTAGTTGTCTATTTTAATTTATTTGATCCAACACCGGATACAAAAAGACAAAGTTGGGCGCTAGTGCTGCTAAGTTGGATTCAAGTTATTGAAATGTATTCACATGATTGAAACAGCTCTTCTTAAAGACTAGCTTGGCCTGTTGTAGTGGCGAAAGAATCTGAGTGTGCTATGTCCATTATGAAGAAACTAGTTTTATAACACATTTATTACGAGAACTTTTGTGGCCTTGAAAAATGCCGTTAGTTTCTCCACCAGCAATCGCTATACGAATGCACTTTACAATTTCACCTAACGGAGGAAACAAAAATAACATACATGATGGCGATTTTTATTACACACAGTGGCAATCTATATCCCACATCGGCCAAAAATTTGATGTCAAGACGAATAACGTACTGAATCACTGAGAAACTAGAGAAAATCATCAAGCTTAATCTGCAATTACTACTACCTTTACCCGCTCCTTTTTCTAGTGGATCAAATGAAAAACTCTTAGCTTGCCTCAGCTGTCTACACTAGCATCTCTTATTCAACAAAATTTGCCACATATGCACAGGTCTCAGTCTGTGTTGAAAATATGCTAGAATGGCCGCATTTCTATCCAAGGAAGAATTGTTAGCTATGAGGTGCTTTCACTAAAATGTGTCAGTAAAGGAGTATTTATCAAGTGGCTTCACTGTACAAGGGTCTTTGATTGTCATCCAGCTATAATCTATGTGGCAAGTACAATTGGCTTGAAGAATATGAGATTCCCAACATAGTAATACCCATCGACTTTACCCCACGAAATACACGTGAGACCTAGAAAAGACGTCCAAAATATCCCTTCAAAAATGGATGAGCGTCAAAGATTGGTTCCTCATTGCGGCTATTAAAAACTAAGCATGACGTTAGGCTTGTTCAAGTCGAAAAATCATCCTTTCATACCATAATTTTGGAGTAAAACGTTAACCAGGATCTAGATACGACCTAGGTGGCGGAACTGTATTGAAGACTTTGAAATTTCTAATGGTGCGGTCCTCACACGCCATGCCCCATAAAATACATGTGAGGCATGGAAAAAAAAGTCGAGAATTTCATATGAAGATTAGATGAGCGCTTGCGTCTCTCATGGTGCTAGAATCTAGACTGAATCTATGGATATATAAACCAACGTCTAGACGTTATTCAGAAACACAGCTTCAACCTCTCTACCCACCCAAACAGATACATTCTACAATCTTACTCGAAAATCATCTCTCAAGCAAATTTCGATATTTAAAAGCTCACCTTACATCATGTACGTTTTTGCGGACTACAGTATCTTCCGACTTCAATATGCCGTAGTCTAACTAAAAGTGTAGCAGCCGAATAAATCATCAATAACTTGCAACAATGGGATCATCGTTTTCAAAATATTCGGCTAACTCCTACCTTAACGAGCATGCTTGTTCAGGTCGCAATATAACCTGGCAGTATATTCACCAAGGGCATTTACCCTTGCTGGAAAACCACAACTATAGCCAGCACTCATTTCCGAATATGATCTTGTACAATTATTCGGCATGTCCAGATGCGACAAGGATTCTTCGAGCCCATGGCTGCTGGGACGGTAGTTGCCAGCCAAATCGATGGGATCAGGAGTTCGATCGATATGGATGGGAGGACTGGCATGGACTTGGCAGTCCATATGTCAGGCTCTATGGAGAAAAAGGGGCCGGCAAGGAGGATCTGTGGTGGCGAAGTATCTCTCGCCGGCCTCTTTTGAACAAAGTCTCAGTATATATCAACGGAGGGAGACTCTACAATCTTCTTGTTGGTATAGACAAGAGTAGGCTGAGCGGAAAGCCACGAGAAGGGCTCGGAAGTGGAACGGAGATGAAAGATTTCCAAGTGAAAACTTTCATCGCCCATTCTGATAAAGACAGAACTCCAGGGAAAAAAGCTAAGACCCGCCTAAAAATACGGAATCTTAGCGAAAAGACCTGGCATCAAAGTCATCAGAATACAGCAATCGAGGCCCAATCGCGGGGGAGCCAAAGTGACGGAATAAAAGGGTTTGTAATTCAAATGATTTAAGAACATGACACACTAACCGATAATGATAGGATCAAATATCTGATTATGTTTTGTTTAATCTTAGCTTTAATACTATTATTATATTCAATGGAAAAAAGTACTTAATCTATGATAGAAACTGCTCTAATTTATGTGACAATAATTGCTAACATGAGAATTAAATCTGTCTTGTATTCTCACAAGATATACATTATGTAGATGCTATCATAATTAAATGTGAAAGTCTCAGTCTTCAGCCTATAGGTCAGTTAGCGGTCTGGGTAATGCAGGGATCAACTAGTGTCCTTTGTGAATTTACTCTAGATGTTAGATTTTCTTCTAAAAGTGAGGGTTTTCAATGATAGAACTTGTTCGGTATTATAATTTAATATTAAAGGATGGTGGAATATACATGGGGGATTTATTTCTAGATATTTGTGTAGAAATGAAAGCCTTGAGATATAAAGTATCTGTTACAGTTTTACCGTTATTTGAGCTTAGGCGGATGCCTAAGCCTAATATTGAGAATTCTTATGATGAGGCTGTATGGGGGGAGATGAAGCTGAACGAAACGGCACTACTAGTCAGGAGGCGGAAACGTTATTACAACTTAGTGACACCTGAAAATACGTGGCTGGGTAATAAGTATTATGCCTAAGGACAAGTCACTAGTCTGTAGATTCACGAGGAGGACTAACGCCTATAAATACCTGTTAGTAGTAGCTAGAGTTATCTTTTCTCCTTATATAGTTTATTAAATCGATTTATTCATTACCAACTCGGTTTCCGTCACAGTATCAAAGGAAGTTTAAGCCAGATACTTTGCGCGAGCGGATGCGGATGTAAGTATAGTCAGCTCTAGTTAGTGATAATGCCCCGGAGGTATGTGGAATGATAGAATTGAACGTCGAGCGTCAAGTCAATACTGTAGGGAACTCAAGATATTGCAGATTTTTGTGATGTGATTATCGCAGTTATTCTAGATATATCTCTGCCGGGTTTCGGTGATACAGTATATCAATACGAGCAATGCACAGTCCTACATGGCCACTCTGTAGTTCGACCATAAGGGCGCAGCTCTACACCATGGCATGGAATGGGGATTGTAGTACTTCCTGCATAGGCAGTGATGTTCTGTACAGTGGGTGCCAAACATGTATATACAAGTCCTGTCTACCACCGTGATATGTAGATGATTATAACTAAACTATTAAATGTATCATCAAGCTCCGATAATCGTTAGCCCCCCTTTCTTTGGTACCTCTAGCCTACTCAACGTTCCATATCTTTTCATACTTGTGCTAGCTCGGTGGAGTTGTTAGGAGACAGGGGAAAGGAGGATGGGCTGCTGTATTAGGAAAGGGTGGAAAATACAGGCTGATGCACAGACGCTGTTCATGTACTTTCCAATCTCTTCACCTGCCGCGTTTAGTGAATCAAATTATCCAAATAATATCATACTTCACAACATCCATTAGATGATATTATCAATCGTTGGGACACGCATCTAGCATCACCCTCATAGATCACCATGGTCAGTAAGAGGTCACATTTGATTCCTACCGACCTCACCCAACTCGTGCGACAAGGCGCTGGGCTGGAGGCTGGGACTGGACAAAAGGATCATCACCATCAAGCTGCCTGGGCCTCGAAATGCCAAGTGAGGACAATTGAATAATTTGTTTATTTCGTTAATACTGTGCATCCACACCGAGGCCATCTTGTGGGAATCACATGATGGAACATCTACTTTTACGCTCTAGATAAAGCGACAGTTGCATGAATTCGTGATGCCATTCGAATGAGACTTGTCGTTGTGCCGTTTCGAAGGAATCTGTGAGATGCATCAACTCCCTCCACCGAAGCAAGAGCCCAAGATATGCTGGGACTCGGACTCTGTGCCATTTGGAGCTGAGCCGGGTATTGCCCGAGGTGGCATTAGAAAACGCAGTCGAGGGACTTGTCCGCATGGGCAGGATAGGTGGGCGTTTTCGTGCTGAGAGCGTCGGTGGTAGTCTGCAAAATCACCATGTCCAGACCGTGCAGCTGAGAGGTATCCCAGTGGACGTCGCCCTAGACGCGCGAGATCGATGGTGATCTTGGTACTAGAGCCACTACCTGATTCATAGTCTCTAGAAGGTGCATTTTCTGCCCAGTAGAGTGCATCGGATGCCTCGTAGTTGGACTACTTGATTTCGTACCTGCACGTAGCACGTGCTTTGAGATGTCATGTGCTGGCTGTTGTAGTTATGAGCTATGCGTAAGTCGTATTGTGGAGTGATGAGGAGTGGGTGACAGTGTATTGACTCATACAATATTATGCTGTAGGCTTATGGACAGAACGTATATGAGTACAGCTGTATCTATTTATCTTGGGTTCATGTATGAAAATATATACATGCTCGCCTAACCAGTACGCTAGTGATATACGCGATGCCTTAACCTCGACGACCGCGTTGTCTCATATCATAACAGTGGCGCCCTGAGGAGCCCAGCATTTTCTGCGAAGCCTCGAATATCTTATCTAGCGCCTTGCTACGCAACCAAGTCACAGAGAAGCGAGCTCTTCCAGCAGATCAATTCAGGGTTGTCTAGGAGAGAACGCGTGTCTACATGATTTATGAGGGAAGAAGTCCTGGTAGACTATGATAGTTGGAGTTATAGTTGCCGCAGGACATACCGAAGGTCGTGAAAGGATGTCAGAAACTTCTTGGTCGAGAGTGACTGTCGTGAAGGAGCCTAGCCTAGCATGCAAAAGTCGTTACGGACGTGGGGTCGTCGGGTAACTCATGTATTCCAGATACCCTCCTGGCTAGTAGATTCGGATGTAAAGATTAGAAGGGACGACATTATAGACGAGTCGAAATCTGCTTTTCTTGAGGGCGGAAGGGTCTTTTACTTTGCCTTCGTGGACTTTTTGTTTGCCCGACGGTGAGTAGCACATGTTGTGATGTGACGAGGGCTTCTCTGACTACCGTTGTAGCGTTTGGTAGCGCATCATCTTTCCTCATTCCCAGCATCATTATCGTCGTCTTGGTCGTCTTATGAGTCATCGGAAGCGTATCTTTGACGGAGGAGAGATAACTCAAAGTTGAAAAGGTGTTACTCAACCTCGGCTCTACAGTGAGAGCTGGAGGTTCGTAGGGGACTCCACTGATAGATGTTAAGAATAGTGCCCCATAAATTCAGGTAGTTTTAGTCTCAAGCTCTACTCACATTACAGTGTTGATTAGTCGGAGCCACGAGAAATCTGCGTGAAACTATTGTCATCATAAACTGCACAACCAAAAGCTACAGTGGCTCGAGGTTTGGTGATTGTGGACAGAGGTATGATACCTGTATATATGTATATCGCGCACTTGGCTCTTTAATATGACAATGCTCAGGCAAAGTAAATGGAAAAGAAAGTAGCTGGTATAGTGACTGTTGATGTCCAAGGGGCAGTTGATGGTATCCAGAAAGGATGGCCATTGAACGTGGTTCGCCGGGTAGCATTATTCACGGAGCAGCGAAAATCCATCATCTCTACAGAAGATACTACCTCCCCGCCACTCCAAACTCACTGTAGTTTCCTACAAGGCTCACCTTTATCGCCAATTCTATTTGTTCTGGATATGGAGATGGTACTGCCCTCTTTGCGTCTGCGCCCTCCCTTGTCGAATGTGCACGTAAACTCCAGGAGAAATTAGACAACACCATGACATGGCGACTGACTAACGGAATTAGTTTCCATCTTCCTAAGACTGAGCTTAAATACTTTCACCGGAAGCGAGGCTCACCACTAGAGCCTGCTCTCAGTACTGGAGAGATAACTATGACACCAAATGATCACCTCGCAGGCTTAGAATCTTCTTCAACTAGGCTCCTCGCTTCCAATATCATACTATACAGGCTTGCTGAAAGTCATTAGCTATCACCAGTCATTTGAAAAGACTCTCGACGATGACTCGAGGGATTAGCCCTCTCTTTCTGCGACAAGCTCTACAAGGTGCCGCATTTGCGACCCTCTTCTTCAGAGCCGAGACCTGGTACTCTAAAGAGACTTCTCAAAATATCATCTCGCGACTCCAATACAGGATGAACGACACAGCTCAGGCAGCTTTTCCAGCCTATCACACTACACCAATAGCAGCACTTCTACGAGAAGCTGGCTGGGGCTCAGCAGAATTCACAGTCGTCTGGCGGTTCAAATTTCAGCAGCTGACCCCTTCCACTCTCTTCGTAGGCGATGGATCCGCCAAAGAATCTCGCCAGAACTTACTGAAGGCACCATTCCCCCCACCGTGTGGAGGACGAAGGCTGAACACCTGTCAGTGGTGGCCCCTACGAGCCTGGGGGTGGAATATTCCCCCAGAGCCGAGATTCAGTCACGACAAAGGGTGAATCTGAGAGTTTTCGTCGAGTCGGCGATGGGGAGGAGTGGTGTTGGCTCAATTTTGGTCGAAAATGCGACCTGCAGAGATTTCACGACTGCACAACTCAACAAAATCAACCATCTACTACCCGGATTCGAACCGCAGACAGGCTATAACCTGTCTGATGTTCGTATTAAAATAACCGATACCTTTAAGTTCTTAATTTCTTTCTCTGGAAAATCATTCCCTCTCCACAATCATCTCACCACCTACCGAAGCTATCCCATGCCTCCAATAGTCAAATCGCCAATAAAGAAGTAAGAGCATGTCCCACACTGCCCAAGTGCCAGTCGCTGTGAAGGTACGGTCGAAATACCGGCCTTGAATGCGTCCTCACCTCGGCCAAGGGCACCAACGACTCGACCTGCGACGAATCGCCACCGACGAAATACGTACGACATTTCGCCGGCATACCAACTAGAGCGTTCGACAAAGGCTGAGGCACCGGTGCCTCGGTCTTGAGCTCTCGGTCGCATTTTCGACCTCCACGGTTAGGGGTACGGCAGCGACGGGGCAAGGCCGGAGGGGTGGACATTCTACAAAGTTTCGGGGATATTGAGGTTGACTAAAGAACAAAGGGATGCTGTATGGGGGGAAAATAGGGAATGTAAACGGAGGAAGCCTCGGTGGGCGACTGGATGAGGCCTCCAATGAAGAAAAAGACACCCGGATGAGATGAGCCAAAGCTGGGACTGAATTCAAGGGTAAAGTTACAGATCGCGAAGGTGTCAAGGGCTCGGGCGCGTGGTGGCCGAGGCCGAGGAGGAATTTGCGCTGCGGCGCGTCAAAATAGGGTTCTTTGGACGGTTGGGCTTGACATGATTCAACACATGGGTGAAGTCTGAGGTGGGACGAGGTAGATGTACTTAATGGTAGTCAATCTGATCCAGCCCGGCCCCACCTGTGCTCAAGCTCCAGTGGGAGTGCGACGGTAGTCCCTCTACCTAGCACGTTAATGAACAAACCAAACCAGACCCACACCGTGAGGAAAAGCTAATCAAGATTGGAGCAGTAGGTAGACTCTCGGGATCAAATCCATTCATACAATGGCAGGCTACCCGACCCATCCTAGACTTTTTCGTCTTCTCAGATGGCGCACTCGTGGGAGAGCGAGCAGGTGCAGAGTACGTCGTCTATCGAGGTCTCACGCAGGAGATCGGGCAAGGATCACTCTCGCTTAGGAAGTCGTGGGAAGTCTATGACGCTGAAATCGCCGGGGCCACGAAAGGCAGTAGTGCCGCACTCAGCAACCCACTGGCTTGCTATGCCACCACCGTCACCGTTTACCTTGACATCCAGAAATCCGCCCTCTGTCTCCTCTCTGACGTGCCGACATCATCCAGCTCCACAAAAATCTTTCTTCCAGCGCAAGCTTGCAGAAGAGTGGAAAAGAAGGGCACGCGGCCAAGGTACGATGCCTGGGGAAGTGGCTATCCGATGTGGCCCGGGCCATGCAGGCATTTTTGGAGACGAAGCAGCCAACGCGCTCGCCAAAGCCGCCTGTGCGGCTCCAGCTCCACACTCGGCTCTCTCTCTATCGAGGGCGAGAAGGCGAGTCAAAGCCCACTACGAGGCCTCCGTTGCACTCCATTGGGCCAAAAACACACCGTCTAGACACAAAGAATTAGGTATTGCTCCTAATGCTAAGATCACCATTGAGCTCGCTCGTCTAGGGCGACGCCCACGAGGATATCTCTCAGCTGCGCGGTCGGGACATGGTGATTTCTCAGACCACCACCGACGCTTTCGGCACGAAAATGCCAAGTGTCGAATGACCTACTGACTTCATGACCTTTCATGTATTATCTTAGAAGTGATGACTAATCATGTTGATGAGTAATGGGTTACCTGTTTAGGAATGGCGTGAGGAGAGAGGGACAACTGCTGTTTATACGTGTTTCCTTTCGTGAGAAGACGAGAATCAAGATATATGTTTTACCACCGATTGTTATTACTGCTGCAGAAAGCTTGTCATATAAATTCCACCCGAGCATTCCGACCCCAACCTTACCTGCGCCTGTGGAGAAGAGAAGTCGCCCGACCGCGTTTTCTTTTGCCACCTCGGGCCATGCCCGGCTCAGCTCGACATGGCACAGATCTTGTTAGACATTAGGAAGTATCTAAGGTTTATTTGGTGTTTGGATGACATTTGCATATATTGGGTCCATGAATGGAGTACTTTTAATTGGCCAGTTGAACGCACGGGCCAGGTGGAGAAGTGATTGCTTCTGGGGACCGATGCGCGCATGAAAAGAATTGAGTCGTTCCTACTGACTTGTTGATACCCCTAAATATTCTCCACCTGCTACCAGACGGGTTCCCCAGCTTCCTCATGGATCTTTAATCTCACCATATCTTGGGCTCTCACTTCAGCGGAGGGAGTTTAGGCATTTAATAGTTGGTCATGTAATAGAAGCCAGAGAGCTCGAAAGTGATGCAACCAACTTCCCTCTCGACCAATTTTATTTCCTTGACTTGCATTCTCCGTGGAATATCAGCTGTAGATCACGAGAGACAACGCGAGGCCGATGTTCATGTAAATTCAAACTTTGAGCGCAGGATAATAAGATGTTGAGTCTGTGTAGGCGCCAACACGTCGGATAGTTGTATATAGACTGGGCTAACCGGTGCGTGAGGAGCCCACGAGCTGTGCGCGCGCACGACGTTAAATATTATAGATGTTGCATAGACTACGGGGTGGTATCACGATCGATGGTAAAGCTTGAGAAAGAGTTCATAGTATTCTGTCTGTCAGTCTCGTCAGGGAGAGAGTCCCAACTCATAACTAAAGTGGGACCTAGCTAGCGTGTTCATAGCGAGCTCGTCATGTGATCCCCATGATGACAAATCTATTCTAGTGGAGCTCTATGAACCGACAATAGATGAATAAAGGTGATGATGCTTCCGACTACATCACAATGCGCATACCTGCTCTGGGCTAATCACCCCTTTCGATGTTGCTCTTCTATTCCAACTAATACCTTTTCGCCCTTTGATCGTAAATGGGAGGTCATGATATTCTTCGTCCTGCTGGCCATCATCAGGCTCAGAGCTGTGGACAGATTAAATCGTTGACACGTTTAATGTGTGTTCAGCTATCTAGCCAGGACGCATGATGGGCGCTATGTATACGCGTTGGATTCCTCTTTTGACGTTAGAGACACTCATACTCTGGATTTCGGATGCAAGGACCACTACGAGGGATGTTTGCTCACACAAACAGTCGACCCTCCCCCGTAAGTACCCACGAAGGGGATTCAAAGCCTTGGTCGTCCATATACACAGGAGCGGCGCGAGATACGCGGTTGTGTTTTGCCGGATTCGAACCGGCTGTCTGCGGTCGCGGGTATGATAAGAGTCAAGGCACAAGGTGTACCGACAAGGAGTTGGATTAGGATACCTGCGGTGGTCTGGCGTTATGGAAGCACTGTCGACTTATTCATTACCATTCGCTTCATCTCATACACTTGGATGTATGTAATTTGTAGACATGGCTTTGCTCTTTAGCTTTATTCCCTTTTTTTTAAAAAAAAAAAAATCATTACTTTATTACCTTGTAACCCTTGGGTTCTTGCTTGCCATATTCTGCGTGTCATGACAGACCCTACAAGGGGAAGCGGCCACGACAATGTACCGCCGCACCATGCAACCATGGCCGTGTCTATAGGGCCAGCTGCACTCGCGCACAGAGCTCAATTCGCCAAACTCCTTTCCAAATCTCAAGATTTCACGGCCGTCGAGATTGTAGCCATCCGCCCCATCATCTTGCAAACGTTCCTGATCCATCTGCTATCCGTCCCAAAGAGCTGTCTACCAGAATTGTGCGCCACGCTTTGCTTCCTCCGTCGGGGGTGAATATCGGCGGGTACGTGGTGGCCAGCTGAGGCCAGAGAATAGCTGATGAGAGGCGTGGTCATTGAAACGAGCATGTACTAAGTCGTACTTGCAGACTCGATGAGACTCAGGGACGAGTCAGTCTCGTTTGGAGGGAAAATTTGATATGGCAGAGTAATTTGAATCATTGGCTCGCGAGCCAACTTCTTGAGTACTACGAAATTAGACTGAGGTTCGTAGAGCACACGGCGCACGGGTGTTGAGTCTTGGCCTCCCTCATGGCACCTAGTTATCCTTGAACACTTTGGGGGATAAAAAAATTTCATAACTATCTCTGCCAGCATCCATCACCTACGTAGTCTCGGGACGCGGGGGTGCTGCCGGCGACTTTGAGCGGGTGAGAGAAAGATGACAGCAGCCTACCACTGCACCACCAGGCTCGTAATTAACCCCTTCTCAAGACCCTCAAGCAGCAATCGACGCTTCTTGTATTTGGTCCACGATTACATGGCCCTTATTCCGCATGTTACTGCTCTCACTCCGTGCCAGCGCAGACGACCGAGTTATCCGCGCCCAGAGGACACAGATTTCTCCGACCGCACGCAAATCCATGATTCCCGTATCTATTTTTAGGGCATCCAAGCTTATGGAGGGCAAGAGGCTGAATGCTGGCGGGAGACTGCGGCTGGGGGAGGTGATTTCGCCGTGATGCCGGCAGGCTGAGGGTCGGATGGAGGGAAATCAGACGACTCCGGCCCTCACATTGCGTGAAATGGCCTCGACAGGCTTCTACCGCTGCAACGCCCGACCGAAGCGTTGACCGGCCAATGCTCGAGCCCTGGTCGGCGGCATCTCGGAGAATTTTGGCCGGCCCACTTATTCGAGCCTATGCGCGCCAGCGTCGCCGGGGATCCGGCTGCCGCATCCCTACACGCCATCCAGGGCCGCTTGTGCCTCGTCCAAACCTCTCGCGACCTCCCTCCGCCAGGGCAGCGCATGGCTGGATTGGATTTTGCGCACAGTCGTGCTGCCACCCTCTGGCGTTGGAAGACGGATCAATGTCCAGTGGTGCTTGGTCAGTGTCCGGGGCACGTATTCCCTTTGCAACACGAGTCGATGAATTTCCCTGCATCGCAGAAATTGCTCCGCGAGACGGTCATTAAAAGCTCCTCGCCACTTTAATCCTTCACTCGTGCCTACATGGATTCCAATCAAGCTGCATCAAGTCGAGGAGTCTGACCTGGTGCATCCTCATCTCAATGACTACGCTCCATGTTGACTCATTCTCCGACCTCAGCGTGCCTGCCGATAACTCCCTCAGCACTGAGCATGGCCGCACGAGTGTACAAATCGTGGCATATAAATCTAGCGGTGCAGATCTTTGGAATGGAAGCGAAAGAGGGATCAGGGTAGAAGGGTCAGATGATCCATTATGCACGCCACAACTTCTGCGAGCGGACAAGCGAGAAGACTAATACACTCATTGCAGGGCTGTCTCTAAACTAGTCTAGATAATTTGGACACCTTTCTCCCTTGAGAGGGAAGATGTCTGGTTCGAATCCAGCAAGAAGAGGCCCTTTTTTTCCCAGTCCTCATGTGCAGGATAATGAAGGCTAACCTGGGCAAACGAGGGGTTCCAAACTTCTCTTTGACTGCTCATGGGGAAGGGGACACCATTTACTGTAAACAAACACATCTCATAGTTGTGTCATCGAAAACTATCTGAAATTTGAATGTCTGTGAATTCAAAAAAGTATCCCAAAATATGTTTCACCTAGCCATTTTAAGACACACGAATTACTTTTTTCAAGAATAAAAAGTACCCCATCTTCTCTGATCGTATTGAGTCGGCAAAATTTACACAGAAATACAGCGTGTCAGCCTCTACCTATATTTTCTAGTTATTGCGCAGAGTGCTGGCGTATTCCTCATGAACCTAAATATAAACGCTAGCGAGTTCTTTTTTCACAATACAGATTCTCTTTCGCCCATAATTAGTTAGTTGGCTCAACAGAATCTCATTGATCAACTGTATCATTTACGGCACAGAGAACAATTCACCATAAAACTAATACTCCATCTAATTGCGGATGAGTTTTTATATTGAAGCTGCATCGAAAAACATTGCTTTTGTATACAAAGAAAACTGAATCATTTTCATAACCTCATGTGTGCCGGGGGTTAGACAGTGTAGTTCTACAATTATTTGTGGCCACCAGCAAATCCTTCTAATGAAAAATACAGCGCTTTTCGATTTTTCTTGCAAGCCAAGCCCTTTCCTGGGTTCACAACTTTTGATTTCAAGTCTCATCAATGGAAATCATCATCAATTTTCGTAAAATTTGTGGAAAACTTTGACGGGCGATTTGAAAGAAGTGCTTCATGTGTCATTCATGATTCTTTTAACCCATGTTCAGCATATGAGTAACAGGGGTTAAAATAATGTTAATTAGTACATTGTGCCTGGACGTGACCAGGCTGCTTACACTTGTAGCAAGTTCGCTCAGAGGTGACTTCTGAAGCGCAATCCCTAGAAAGGTGACCGAGTTCGCCACAATTGTAACACTTTTGACCTTGAGTACAATCGCCTATCATCCATTAGTTGAATCTGCCATCTCTTGAAGCTAGGGATAAACTTACGGGATAAATGACCATAACCACCGCATGAATAACAAGTCTGACCACTTCCATAACTTCGTTGATTGTCATATCCACCAGACTCGGGGCAATTACGAGCAACGTGTCCAAATTTGGAGCACTAATATTTAGGTTAGAATCAAAGCTGAAGTAGGTCTGAAGTTTGCGACTACCTTGTAGCACTCTTGTGAGCCACCACCACCACTACCCGCAGCGTAGGCACTCCCAGAACGGCCAGTGTTTTCGGTTGAAGCACTGGTACAATCTCTAGATATGTGACCGGGGTAGCCACATTTGTAGCAAGTTTTATCCTTGGGAGTCTCCGGACATTCACGGCCTTCAATAGTTAATAACAGTTGGGATTAATTTTCGAAATTTTCATACTCATGTGTCCTTCCCCTGTGCGGTAAAACTTGATTTAGTCGAGTATGTAAGACAGAATTGATACTACATACCACCACAATTGTAACTAGACCTTGTTAGTAAGTGATAAGTCTTAAAAGTTTAACCCTTACCATTTAGCCGGTCCACGGGTAGGACAGTCTCGAACCTAAAATTTTCATTCAATAAGTTGTAAGAATCTTTTTGTGGCTTCGGCTATACCTGATGTGAGCCATCGCCACCTGTATGATCTCGTTAGCAAACCATGCGGAACATATGTGCACAATAAATTAATGCAGATCAATACCGAAATTAGAAAACACGTCAGAAGCTTCGACTTCCGAACTTCTTAAAAACCTGTAGGGTTTAGATGGGCGCTGTTCACTGGAACACAACGACATTTCTTTCTAATACTCTAGACTGAGGCTCACTGTTTCGTATTTTCTTGAAGTTTATTTCAAGGTCCTCAGAGTCACTGCTAATTACCAGTTCCCTGGACTTTAGCTTAAATGTAGGATGGGGCAATAGAAAACGAACTGTTTCATTGACTTACAGTTGTAGCAACCGCGGCCTTGAGTAGCGCCACTGTAATTATCCATCTTCTAGAGTGTGATTTTTTCTAGGCGAAGAATGAAAAAGTCAGTTTATCGTTGGATAAAATAACGGTCAAACAGCACTTGATACTGTCGTGCTCTTTCATGATGTTTGCTTAGAACTGAAAAAATCGCGGGGTTCGGCCTATATTGGAAGCTAGATCTGAAGATGAGATACGAATACGTACCTTTGACTAGTTGTTCATGCGCTAGTGCAACGGTACCAGTTTCTCAGTAATCTGGGATGACAGTCGCTAGGAGACTAGGAAAAAGGTAGTTCGGGACAAAGTTCAAGTGTGAAATAGGTTTGTTCGACAATTGGAGGGAAAACTTTCTGCTTGACTAGGGTTTTCTCGGAAGTGACTTACACTCCCGGCCCCATGTTAATGGTTTAGTCCTAATTGGTAACAAGTCAACAGGGATCTGAAAGGTAAATGGTATTTGGGATAGGTATGAAGATTAGTCATTATTTACATTAATTCCTTTGAATCTTTGTGGAGTGCTCAGTTATCAAGTTCTGACACACGATCTAAATTTTGGGTAGACGCTGGTAGATTCCTTTGACTTTACTGACACTCACCCCTGGATTGCACACGCAAACACTCCCATGCTTTATATCCTTTTTAGCCTCGCGTTATTGAGGATAGTGTAAGAGGCATATTTCCTCCCACAAGTTCGCGCTAAACTTTCAACAACACGCGTTCACTCAAAAATATTCACATCGATCGTCAGGGATATTTTCACAAACTTGGCCAGTCCATTGATTTCGTCGTCGTTTGTCTCAAAAAGGATTCCGGTTTTCTCTAGGCTACATCCAAAAGTTATGATGCCTATCCAATCGTATATTTACACATAATTAAAAATCTCGTACGCAGTCCGCCCAATTGAGTTTCCAACCTACGAAATTTATGGCAGTCATTTAATAGTATGAACAGCACAAATTCAACATGTTATGCTCAATTCATGTGGCGTGGATTTTAAGCTCAAATACAAAATGTAGTATCAGGTATTCTTTTCCGCCTAAATAGAACAGAATAGAATTTAATCAAAGTCCCTACTAATTCTATGATTAAGAAGGACATTTTTCCGTCCAAGATACTACTTTCTCATGAGTAATATCGAATTCATGTTTACTGGTCAAGTTTGCAAGATTTATATGCTTTCTTCAAGTTAAATAATCGGTGTTGATTTGTAACATAAATGTACCAAAAAATATTTATTCTACCTTCTCATAAAAAAATGGTCGAGCTCAGAAGTTTTTGAGCCCTGAACTGGGAGGGTTGAGTAAGAACATGTTAACAGCAAGTTCTTATTGGAAATCCTACATGCTGCACTGGTAATGTACAATAAATAGATTAGCAGCTTGGCTCTGTTCTATTAGTTTTTAATTTTTATTCATGTATGTCTGTGTGGAAGGATATTGTAACCAAAGTCTACAAAAATCAGGAAGACGGCCCGCGCGAAGTACCAGGCCCCAAAGGCTCTTGGCCTCATTCAGGCTGTCAGCAATCTCCCTAGCACCGACTGGCTTGATAAGTTGCTAATTGGTGCGCATCTAGTGCCCAAATTATAGTACCAAAGGCAATTCGTAGCAGTAAATCTAAGTAACAAAAGCGACGTGTCGAGTAAATTACTTGGATAAATGAGCTTTCAATGTACCTTTGCTCGATCATTAGGCTAGGCGACATATTTTAATAATTTTAACTAATCTAACTGGACAAGCTAATTTGGCAGATGCGACGTCAAGGAGGAGTCTTGATGATCACTAGTAAATACGGCTGTGGCATCACGTGGACAACCTTCAGAGCAATGAATACAGCACCTTTGGGCTTCCTTTGTTTACAATGCAAAATCATAATACTTCTAAAAATTGAATTGGTTCCTTCAGAGGCTTGCTGAAATTTCTCAGTCTTAATTAAATTGTCAGGATTCACAGATCGTGGCCCATTCCCGAGGGAAATTACGTCCGCATCAATTCATTGCGCAGTGACCTAGTCTCGTAGCGTGACGTGCCGACACGAGGACAACAAGGCAGTCTGGCATCTAAAGCAAGCGCACACCTTTGTATCTTCACAAACAAGTTAAATCCAATACTATCTTTGACATTACAACTTTAAATGAGAGAAACGAGTCACCTTCCGAACATATGACTTTAGTTAGGGAGATCTGCGGCTTCAATAGCAGGACTCTAAGCTACAGGCAACCAGAGAATACATAATTAGTCTTAACGGAGTTGTTATCCAGACACACAACCAAGTTCAGTAATAGTATAAATTATCAAAATCTTTCAGTATGTCACCATCAGGGGGCGGGAATATCAAGGTGGTGGTAAGGGTGAGACCTTTCAATGGTAGAGGTAAGCCAAGCAGCTTTTTACTCTTTTTAATTCATTATCGAATGTAAATACTGATTTTTAATAGAAATTGATCGTGGGGCAAAATGTATCGTGCAAATGAAAGATTCACAGACACTCCTTATTCCACCTCCAGAATACGAAGAGCGCGTCAAATCAGGGAAAGGAGGGAACAAAGATCTCGGCCAGAAAGTTTTTGCTTTTGATAAATCATATTGGTCCTTTGATCGCTCAGATGCTCATTATGCAGGGCAGGCAGAACTGCACAAAGACTTAGGAAAGCCTTTATTAGATAATGCCTTCCAGGGATACAACAACTGCATATTTGCATATGGCCAGACTGGATCAGGGAAGTCTTATTCGATGATGGGATATGGCAAAGAAGCCGGTGTAATTCCTCAAATATGCCAGGATATGTTTGTCCGCATAGAGAATATGCAGCAGGACAAAAACCTCAGATGTACCGTGGAGGTTTCTTACCTGGAGATTTACAACGAGCGCGTGCGAGATCTATTGAACCCCACAACAAAAGGAAACCTGAAGGTGCGAGAGCACCCGTCGACGGGTCCCTATGTCGAGGATCTAGCAAAGTTGGTGGTCAGCAGCTTCATTGACATTGAACACTTGATGGATGAGGGTAATAAAGCTAGGACAGTAGCTGCTACAAACATGAATGAAACTAGTAGTCGAAGTCATGCAGTGTTCACTCTGACCTTGACTCAAAAAAGAATCGACGTGGGGACGAAAATGGCTATGGAAAAGGTTGCCAAGATAAGCTTGGTAGATTTGGCAGGCTCTGAAAGGGCTACATCAACTGGTGCAACAGGTGCGCGTCTTAAAGAGGGCGCTGAGATCAATCGGTCATTATCCACACTCGGTCGAGTGATTGCAGCCTTAGCTGATCTATCTGATGGAAGGAAGAAAAAGTCCGGGAAAGGGATAAGTCAAGTTCCATACAGAGACAGCGTCTTAACTTGGCTACTAAAAGATTCTTTGGGAGGAAATAGTATGACTGCCATGATTGCGGCAATCAGCCCAGCAGATATTAATTTCGATGAGACTCTGAGCACTCTGAGATATGCTGATAGCGCCAAAAGAATAAAAAATCATGCAGTCGTAAATGAAGATGCAAATGCCCGGATGATTCGTGAATTAAAGGAGGAACTCGAAGCTCTTCGTAGTAAGCTGAGTGGTGGAGGTGGGAGTGCCACCGAGGAAACCTATGCCGTGGGAACCCCTCTTGACAAGCAAATTGTTAGTCTCACCCAGCCAGACGGTACAGTAAAAAAAGTATCCAAAGCAGAGATTGCCGAACAGCTCAGCCAATCTGAGAAACTATACTCCGACCTTAATCAAACATGGGAGGAAAAACTAGCAAAGACCGAAGAGATCCATAAAGAGCGTGAAGCTGCTCTTGAAGAACTTGGAATCAGTATCGAGAAAGGATTCGTAGGCTTACATACGCCCAAGAAAATGCCACATCTAGTTAACTTATCAGATGATCCTCTATTGGCGGAATGCCTAGTTTATAATCTCAAACCCGGCACAACTACTGTTGGAAATGTCGAGACGAACCCTGGACAAACTTTAGAAATTAGATTGAACGGAAGTCGTATTCTTTCGGAGCATTGTACATTTGAAAATGTCGAGAACATGGTCACTTTAGTACCCAAAGAAGGGGCCGCGGTCATGGTAAATGGTAAACGAATTATCATTCCAAAGCGACTAAGAAGTGGTTACCGTGTTATTCTGGGTGATTTCCACATATTTAGATTCAATCATCCGTTGGAAGCAAAGGCTGAACGGGTTGAACAAACCTCGCTAAGGTATTCCATCATAGCAAACCAGATGGGTGAAATTGAGAAGAATACGAATACACCCTCACCAAGGCCGAATCATGAACGCTGCATGAGTAGGGCTTATTCAGAAGTTGAATGGGATGGAACCAGACCAGACTCACCCCTACTACAGAGGAGTAGAGATTCAGACTGGTCTTTTGCGCGTCGAGAAGCTGCTTATGCCATCCTTGGCTCAGACAAACAGATTGCCGGTCTAACCGACGAAGAGCTCAACATCTTGTTTGAAGATGTTCAAAGAGCTAGGGCCGAACGAGCAGGTCAAACGCTAGATGATGATTGCGATTCTCTAATTTCATGCCCAGTTCGTGAAAAGTACATGTCAAATGGTACTCTAGATAATTTCTCTTTTGATACATCTTTGACAACACCCTCTACACCCAAGCAGGAAGAGATTGAAGACCGAATTCGTGAAGTCAGGGAAGAAATGCAAGCACAGCTCGACAAGCACAAAGTAGAATATGAGGAGCAATTAAAACATGCCGAATTTGCCAATGTTGAGGTTGAGGCGGTAAGAAAAGAAAAGGCTTTAGTGGAAGATGATCTGCGTGAAGTCAAGGCTGAGATGCTTAGAAAATTAGATGAACAACGCAAAGAATTTCTAGAACACATTCAAAAACTAGGCTCGTCAAACCTAGCAGCAACAGAGAAGATGTTATGCTTGTCAGAAAAAGAACTGGATATTGTTAAGAAAGTTGTGTATCAATGGCGAGGTAGCCGATATATCCAAATGGTTGAAGCTATGCTACGGACCGCGGCGAGCCTAAAAGAGGCCCAAGTGATGAGCAACGAGATGGAAGAGAATGTATACTTTCAGTTTGTTATCGTTGAAGCTGGCCATGATATATGTTCCTCATATGATATGGTCATGAAAAGTTCCTCTAATGAGGATGACGATCCCTACCTTGAGGATGCAGCGAAACCATGCGTCGGTGTTCGAGTCATCAATTATGGAAATAGTGTCATCCACCTATGGAGCTTAGAAAAGATGCAAGAGCGAATTCGAGTCATGCGACAGATTTATCGGCATACTGATAGACCAGGTTATCTTCGACGTTTCAAGCTTCGAAATCCCTTTACAGAAAATTACACGCCACAGTATACTCACGTCGGAGACGTAGACGTACCTCTCTCTGCGGTATTTGCGAGCCGGGTCCAAGACTTTACACTTGACGTTTTATCTCCATACACAACTCATGCGATAGGCATACTGAAACTTTCCCTGGAACCCTCTTCAGCTCAAGCTCCAACCAACACATTGAAATTCAATGTGGTCATGCATGAATTAAGCGGATTTGCTGAGCGTGAAGGTACAGAAGTTCATGCTCAACTCTTCGTGCCTGGAATGTCTGAAGGAAGCGGGGTTACAACTACACAGATGATACAAGATTTTGATGAAGGCCCAATACGCTTCAAAAGTGTCCACAGCCAGAGCGTGCCGATGTTTGGATCACAGAATGTTTGTCTCCGCGTGGCAATTTTTGCTCGTACCAGCACAATGCATTTGGATAAGATTTTAAGTTGGGATGACATGCAAGAGCCTAGCAGACGGCCAAGACAAGATTCAAAGAAAAATAGGATAGCCGAGAATAATTTTTTACAGGAGGAAAAGTACGATATTTTTACCAAAATACAAATACTCGAGCCAGCCAAGAATGGTGAATATCTTCCAGTTGAGGTTATCCAATCGAGCGATACTGATGTAGGCTCGTTCCAACTCCACCAAGGTCTTCAGAGACGGATTGTGTTGAAACTAGCGCACAGCTCAGGAGATGCATTACCTTGGCAAGAAGTGACAGATCTCAGGGTTGGTTCTATTCAGCTTGTGGATTTGGACGGGAACAAAACTAATAGTGAGGCACCGACTCTCTTCTTTCCAATGAAACTTGTATCAAAGCCGACAGTAATGAGAAACGCGAACGGAACAAGCAACATTACACTAGTTGGACAGTGGGATTCAAGTGCTCATTCTCATCTTCTTGATAATATTACTGCAGATAGAGTCAAAGTGAAAGTATCTCTTGAATGGGCTGTAACCTCATCAAGACTTGTGAAACCCATATCATTCTCCAGGGATCTCTTCTTGCTCATTCACTCGAGGGTTCACCCACGCTCAAATTCAATATTTGCATCATTATTCCAAAATGTTCGGATTACCCACTCGATATCTAGTATTTTCTCGGTCATGATCCGGCCCGCGCCAGTTAAGAGAATTGGGAATCTCTGGCGCATGAACACTCGTGATAACTACGTGCAAGGAGAGGAAGTATTAAATAATTGGAAACCACGGGGTATAAGCTTAATCCTGGATCACTACAGTGCTCGGCGACGAAAGCGGCGATTGGCCGAAATTGAAAGCTTTCAGCCGCTCCTTAGCAGAGTTACGTCCAGTTATCATCAGAGTCAACGTACAGGGAAAAATGATGAGGTGTCGAACCACGAACTGCAACTTTTGCAGAAGTGTATTCGGCTTTGGCAGGGTTGTAAAGATCCAATCTCTTCCCTCCTCAAGTCGATTAACACGGAACCCCCGACGGCCAGCAATCTAATGCCACTTTCACCCTCTACATCACCTCACCTATTAGCTAGTATCACGCTCTGTCCAAAGCATCCTATTTTGCTGAAAGGTGGCTATTTACTCACGCTCTCCGATGATTCGTCGCGCTGGGTCCGGCGGTTTGTCGAGCTTCGACATCCGTATCTTCATGTCTATTCGGTACAGGATGGCGATGAAGTGGGCGTAATTGGACTCGAGAATTCACGAGTAGATTGGCGTTTGCCCATGGCAAAGCTTGTTGGCAGTGAGAGCTCGGCACAAAGGCGGTCGCTGCGGGAGGCTAACATTTTTGCCGTCTATGGCACCGATAACACTTGGCTCTTTGTAGCACGGAGTGAACAGGATAAGATCGACTGGATCTGGCGAATTGATAAGAGCTTTATTGGACTCGGTGGCCGTGAGGGCCACTAGGACGGAGCTTAATGTACTACAATGGAACTTATGGCAAGCGGGGAAATGGCTAGAGTTTGGCCGAATAGAATAGGGAAAAGTTGTGATGATATTGGATGGCGTTGTATGGCGTCTGGATAGCGGGTATGAGAAGAAAATGCGATACCCTAGCTCTTGACCTCGTGGAGTCACTCACAAGCATACTTATATTCATACAACTAAATGTAATTACATATTTTGATATAGATTAGGCTTTGGATTGCCCCTGTGATACTTGTAATTATGGTAGCAGTGAGCTGACTTCCTACGAAAAACGGCGTGAAGATGCGCGTGAACAGGAACATGGACAGGGTGGCGACAGGATTAGAGACGGCTCTTTTCTGTGGAGAGATCGGGCAGAGGTGTGCTGGACGTGGAGGCAGCGAGGGCTGGTGGGGCACTGCTGATTAGGATAAAGACCATGCGTGCCCAGTCGTGATCACTCGGATTGCGCCAAGCGTGCATGGTAGCTCGTTGCACGCACACGTCGCCACGACGCAGACGACGTTTCTCGCCTGAGTCGAGGAGCAGCTCAATCTCTCCCTCGAGGACGATGCCGTAGTCGATGGAGTTTGTGCGATGCATAAAAGGCGTCATGGCGGGCGGGAAGTCGACGTAGCGCAGAACGCTCGCTGTAGAGACGGGGCCGGTCAGTGGGAGTGGGACAGATAGTGGGCGGAGGACGTACCGTTGTCCTGGGCCAAGGAGCGCGGCGGGTCGCGAAGATGCTGCTCGTAGAGGGCGAGGTCAGCAGGCTTGGCGTCGGCGCGCGGCGCATTGAGGTCGACGGGAAAGCCGAGAGTAGTGTAGGCGAGGAAGAAGCTGGCGAGACGGGAGTCGTCTTCGTTCTTAATGTGCTCCCATTCGGCGCGGGCCGGCGGCGTGGGGAGGAAGACGGAGGAGCCGTCGGCAGCGTGGGCGGTGATGTGGCGCTGGACGGGCGGCAGCGTGTTGGCGGGCTGGAGAGGGGCCATGCTGATGGGCGATGGGAGGAGGGGAAGGTGGAGGAGAGATGAGGGGAGGAGGGTGACGGGTCAACTAGAGGCTCGGCCATCACCTGCACGGCGCCAAAAGCAGCGGGCTCGGCTAAGCGTGGCCGGCCGAACTTTTGGCCGTAAGGCGTCGAGGCCTAGTCACGGGACGAGGGGCGCGGCAGCCGGATCTTGGCAGCCGGCGGGGCCAATGTCGTGGAGCCTGCACATAATTCCTTTTTTTGGAGGGGGGGGCGGCGGCGGCGTGATGCATGGCGAGTTTGCGCGGGCGCGGGCGCGGGCGGAGGAGGAGTGCAGCGTGTGATGGAGGAGCAGCGGCGATTGCAGTGGGCGGGCGGGCGAAAGCGCATCGTCGTCTTGGCCGACTCGCCGCAGCTGGCTGCCTCGCGCCATGTACGACGTGGCGGGGCAGGGCGGAGAAAAAGCAAGGTGAGGGCGGGCGAGAGGTATTTCGAGGGCGCGTTCCCGCCCTTTCTCGCCCTCATCGCCACTCGACTTCTTCCCCAAACACCGCATCGTCGCTCGTCGCTCGTCGCTCGTCGCCCGTCGCCATGCACCAGCTGCTCGCCGCCGTCCTCGCGCTCCCGCTACTGCCGCCGGCGCCGCCGCTCGCCAACATCACGCGCGAACATGTCTGTCTCCATCTCTCCATCGCCGGCGCCAGCGGCATCGTGTCCATCATCTTCAGCGCCGTCTGGGTGCTCTACATTGCCAAGTACCACGCCAAAGCCTGACGCCCACACCTCCGCGGCGACGAGGCCAAGCCATCATCATCTTCACGTCGTGCGCCGCCCTCTATCCCCGCTGCCGCCGCGCCACGCCGCCACCGCCTACCATGGGCCGCGCGATTTCGAGAGTGTGTGTGTGCCGTGTCTCTCTGCGGCGAGACGTCGACCAGTCACGGACCGCGTGGGAGGGAGCTGTTTTGCTGTAGTCATCAGGTGTTCGCGACGGCTGTGTGGCCCATGTAAATAGAAATCGTTCGGGGCTCCATCGTTTCCATGATAATCAATCCTCTCTACCGTCCCTGCGCGGCCTCTCCTCTTCTCTCCCCTCCCACTGTGCCTGCGAGCCGGCGAGTCGGCCACTTCTGCCTCGCCGCCGCCGCCGCCGCCCTGGTCCCCGTCGCACGTCTCCCGATGCGTGTGGGGCGGCGATGGCGACACTCGCGCCATGCCATCGCCGCCGCAGCACCCCGGCGATCGTCGCCCCGGTGACGAGCTGCACGCCTGCATCGCACCATGAGCAGCGAGCTTGCCAGGCGGTGCGTGCGCGGCCATCACTGTTCGTCTGGCCACTCACCTACGCGCTCGGCTACGGCAGCGGCGGGCATCACTTCACACTCGAATGCGCACAGAGTTTTGGACGGGCGGTGTGGGGGTGGGTTAAGGTTATCTATAGGGTTGATCTATGACTCTCATCGTCGTCCTATCGCTACCAGGCTAAATACAGCTAATCCTCCGAGTCTGTGTCTCGCTCGTTCCTCGCGCGCGCGCCCCCCCCTCCTCCTCCTCCAGACCAAGTCGCTCGCTATCGCGAGATTCCCCGCTCCCAAACTGAATCCCTGCTCATTACTATTATGTGGTCGGCGCCAGCTCATGCGAAGCTTCATGGGGACCTGGTGCTAGTAGAAAGTATGATGAATATACAAAAGTGGTGTGCCAAAAGCCGCGCGGTGACCGAAGCCTGCAGGCAGGTCGACGGCGGCCACCGAGGCCGAAAGATACACGCTAGAAGTGAAAGTGGTGTGTGGGTGCCCACGACACCAGGCCGAAGCTCAAGGTATGCTACACAATATTAGACCATGGCGTGGCAGAGTTGCAGTATTCGTGGATTCGTCGTCATCGTCATGGCCTGCTGATTAATTTATTACTCGCAAAGGAAAAAGAGCGCTCCGAGGCATAGCATCCTTGCCGCCTCACATGCCCATGCGCACAACCTCGTCCATGACGAACTCCATGAGCTCGTAGACATCGCCCTCGGCATAGTCATCGTTGCTTAGTTTCGCATGGCGAGTCGGACTCGCGTCGTTCAGGTAGGGGGATGGCGCGCGAGCTGCGTGCTTCTTGAGGTAACGATCGGGCGGCGAATGCGGCGAGCGCGGTGAGCGCGGCGGCGTGTTCTCGCCCGTCGGTCGGGAGGTGGTGAGGGAGGTCTTGGACGGCATCTCTTCGCGTACGGGAGAGGGAATGGTCATGACGGCGGCAGCGGCAACATGCTCTAGAAGCTTCTGTCGCACACGCATGCGTCGGTTCTCTGCCTGCTCCAACTTGCTCACCCACGAGTCGATGCTCCGATCCAGCTCGCTCAGACTCTCCTCCTGCTTCAACAGTGCCTCGGGCGAAAATCTCGCCACGCGCGGACTGCGCAAGTAGGAGCAGATACGATCATGGAGAGACTGGCGACCGAGACGTAGGGAGCGATGGGTATTGCGCAAGTATTCACACCGCTCATCGAGCGCGCGAAGCTCTCGCGAGAGCGACTCGACATCGCGGCTGGGGAGCACTTGGAAGCGATGAATTTGCGCGAGGGCCTGAGCTTGAAGCTGTATAAGCTCCGTCGGCGTGTAGTGTTGGCTGGCCAGGTGTGGAGGATGACCCGCGGGGAGATTGAGGAAGCTTTGCTGCTGTGGCGATGGACAAGGAGAGGCGCCACGTGCCGACATGTGACTGTTGGCGGTGGGCGGGCGAATTGGGGCTGGCGTAGGCCGACTTGGAGGATTTCGTGAGGCAGAGAGGCCGTGATTCTGTTTCTTAGATCTTGAATGCGGGACAGAGCGCGTGATGGCTTCATCGTCCGACTCGTAGCGTCGATAACTTGGCACCGAAGTCTGGAGACTGGGGCCGGAATCGAAGCAGCCCTCGGACTTGTTGGGATGCAAGCCTAGCACCGGAGTGTTGGGCTGCTGCTCTAGCGGCTTGGGACGAGATATTTTGGGTGAGCTGCGGCCGGTGATACTCCAGAGCTTGGGAGAAGTGCGACCAAAGGACCAGGGTTTGGGTGAGCTGCGGCCTTCAGGTTCGGGGACGGTGACAGAGGAGGAGAACGTAGCAGTCAGGGCGGAAGATAGTGCAGAGATGGGGGAGAAAGAGGAGCTCTTGGTCGCCGTCGAGGGCGAGGCGGTGAGATGCGGTGATTCATGATGCTTCCGCGTCTTGGGAGGGACTTCGGGCGGCGAGGTGTCGTCGTGGGATGGTGCAGGGGTATGTGATCGAGGTTGGGAGGAGACGGGGATGGGGATCGAGAGGGGCTGCGGTAGGCATTGGGCGCGATCTGGTGCCATGACTAGGGGGACCTCGGTAGAGTGAACATCAGTGGCAGCATTAGGCGGGCTCGCAGCTGGAAGCTGAGGACAAGAGGAGACTGGGGCTTCGGACAGCTGGGCGGATTCCGCGCATAGATCTGCAGTGCCGATCTTGCCAGATTGACTAGGGTCGGCGGTACTGGTGACGGGTTCTGTAGGCTCGTCCAGTTGCTGGCGACATGCGCTGGTCGGGTCGCTGTGGGAGCGTTCGTGGGCTCGCTCATGGACGGGAGGACGGCCGGGAATAGTAGCTACGGCGCGTGAGCCAGCGCACCTGGCATTTGGGAAGGGCAAAAGACTTACGAGAATCCATAGCCATTTCCTGCACTGTGGTCATGGGCCCGAGTTCGGGGACACTGATCTTTCTCCGCCGCGTCAAAGTCGGCTCTTTCTGCTTCAATTTGAGGGTCATACTAAGGGTATCGACGGCGCGTGGTGGCTCTTCGCGCATCATGCTGGCGGTCTTGGAAAGCGATACGAGAGAGTCATCGTCGCCGAAGCTGCGCGACGGTAGTGATGTGGATTGTGCCGTCGACTCATGCGGCTGGAACATCCTCCAGACATGCGCCTCAGCCTGCCATGGATCATCTTCGGTCGGTCGGGTCTAGAGAAGTCTCAGTAAGTGAGGACTGCGAGAAGAGCTGGTGCGAGTTACCTTTGGAAAGAGGGGCGAGGAGAGCGCGGACTCGGCGCTGTCAGTGGCAATGATTAGATTGGCAATGTGGGCCATGGTTTAGGGCGAAAGCTGGAGGGAGCGGTGACAGTTGGACGATGATTAAAAGGATGAGAGACAAGTCGTGGTGTTGTCAGAAGGGAATAGAGGCATTCGGCCAGACGTGAGAAGGTCAGCGACGTTGAAGGTGGCGGAGAGGGCGAAGGGCGTGGTAGATATGGAGGAGCAGAGCTGGTGCGTGGCCTTGACACAGCGGCGACGGCGGCGGAGAGTTTGAGGGGGGACCATCAGGGGTCGGGCGCACGGAGGACTCGAGGGCAGCGACACGCCGTCGTCGCCGCCGCCGCCTGACCCCTGTCGACAGGACTTGAACTCAACACAAGTCTGGGACCACGTCGTTCGCTGTCGCCGCAGGGGAGCCAAAGTCCCGTTTCAGGAGGATCTGACCAGCCAGGGCGTGGATTGTAGTAGCAGCAGCAGCGGCGGCGGCGGCAGAGCTTCTTTGCCCTGGCAGCCTCGGGAGGGGCTTTGAGTGTCTCTGCCCTCTGCTGGGCAGCACGGCGAGTGAAGTCTCTGGTCGCACAGGCTTAGCTAGAGAGTCGGCGGGAAATATCGCGTCCAAGTGAGCAAATGGCCGGTACGTCAATGTTCAAAGGTTTCGCTCCTTCCGTCACCCGGCCGGGCCGAAACAACACGAGTCCTTTCCATCACCCACTCGGGCCGAGAGATGCCGAGAGACGGGCGGATTCCGTGTAGAAGGCTCCAAGACCCCTTCTTTCTGCCACGATTCTGGTCAGAGACCGGCTGGCCGGTTCCTCGTCCACAGGGACCGTCAGGGTGAACAATCTTTGAAACGGCGCTCAGGCCCCGGCGCAGGTCGTCTGTCCAAATCCGCGGGGCCCCGATCGTCTGAAGATGAAGGGGTAGCCGCGCGTCAGACGTCTAGCAGCTCCAGCGGCGCCTGTCTCTGGCCATGCCATCTCTCTGCATAGTCGCGCCGCACCATTGCCTCGACGGGCCGCGGCGTGCAGCTCGCATCGTCTCTGACCTCTAGATTCGTCGTCTGCAGGCCCGCTGGAACCGGCCTGTCTCGGGACGCCCTGCCCGTCCCGCTCTGCGACCCGTGCACCAAGCTGGGACGGCCTAATGTTTACCCGACAAGGCCGTGCATTGGGTGCGACCTGAGGCGCCGACTAGCATAACGTAACGGCTTTTATCTCTGAAAGTCAATCGGCGCCGGCGTCCGCAACCACGGTACCCTTGGCCCTGGGCAGACGAGGATTCTCAAACTCTATCGGGACTTGTTCATCGAAGCGGCCGCCGTGCGCCGCCCGTCTCCCGGCGCTGTACCATTTCTCCCCGCGCCGAGTGGTATCTGGCCGTCGCCGCCGCTGCCCGCTCAATCTACTGGCCGCTGCGCGAGTCTACTACAGCTGGGTCATGACAGCAGCAGCAATAGAAGAAATGCGTCTCACCGACAAGGTCCGTTCACAATAAGCTTAACTCCATCTAAGCTTCTTTGCCTAGTCCGAGCAGGGCCGGGCTCTGCTCAGACAGTTCGTGCTCGGGCCCGGACCCGGCGCGGCGCCGATGCTGGCCCTGTTCATAGCCTGCCAAGCCTAGCCATGCGGCCGGCCAGTTGTTTATTTGCTCCGCCAACTCGACGTCTAGCGCCGACCACCGCCGTGGCCTCAAGTTCTGCCAGTCCCGCGCCAGCTCGAGATACTACAGTCCAAACTACCATCTGCCCTCATCTACCCACCTCGTAGAAACTCCCCATGCCGCTCCCATGACAGGCGCGGGTGCCACGCAACCTGCTGCCACTCTCGTCATTTTCCTCTGCCGACTGCTCCCTCGTCCGCTTACGTAAAGGGAGCGAGACCCAGCTTACCTAATGCCACAGTTAAGTTTGAGACAAATTTCAAACTCGTCGCGCCTTCTGTCCACTCCAGCCATCATCATTGCGCCGCCTCACCCTCCATCAGGGTCCGCGCCCTTCTAGACTCGCTCGTTGCGCACATGGTCGACGTGTCGAAGCTCATCCGAAGCCGCGACCCTCCCACCAGGGACTCGTACTCGCGATTCCAGGAGTCCCCGTCGAAATCTCGCCTTATCTCTTCCATCTCCCTCTCCCCGCCCCTCCAAAAACCAGCTAGCGTGCCTTCAACCGCCTGGAGATAGTCCTCGTATCTTCTCACAAGTTTCTGAATTGCTAGGTTGTTTTTCATCCGTCCACTTCATTCGCCATATAGATGGAAGGGCCGAGATGACCTAAGATGGACCCATCGACCGCACTTACACCCTCACTCTAGACTTGCGGGTGACAGGGAGCTACCATGGCTGTGCCCAGAAAACGCTCAAATAAGATCTTGGCCTGATAGCAGCGCTGAGCATCCTTCTCGAGCCTATATTCCATCGTGCCAGAAAATGCAAGCTCTCGGAGAAAAGGCGAAAGATTAGAATAGGATAATCATCCGCGTGGTACCAGAAGCCGAACACACTCGATTGTCGCCCCGAATCTACGATAGAGCTAGCCCAGCCTCGGTCACAAACTAGACTTGCTATTGCCACTATGCGGGTGGTGCGAGTTTGATAGTGGTGTTTGACTCGACAAAATCTTTGATATACCATCAATAGCTGTACCAAACTCCCTTCTCTCGGTTGCATAATTCATCAAAGCTAGCATTATCCGCTCGACCAGGAGCAAACGTATCTTCAAATAGCCCGGCATGGGCCGCAGTCTACGGCCGTGTCGTTTCTATCTTACGCTCTCATGAGAAATGTGGATCGGTCTAGATTAATTGATTGGGAATACACATGTCAGAAATAATGGCCAGTCGTATCTTCCTTTGTAGGGAGAGTGAGAGCTGTAATAAGTCTGAAAGCTGTAGGGCTCACATCAAGAGAATCTCTAACGGGGGCAGCGCGTGACGGCGATGGGGCTATGGCGATGATGATGAGAGGGAAAAGGGTGCTAAGACATGGGCGCAACCGATGCTTTCTTGGACGCCTCGAGGTGTAGAAAATCTTTGTCGAGGACCCGCCGCTGTCCGAGAGAGTGAGGCTGGCAAACCCTTATTTTGCTCGGGCTCACTCGTCTCTTACTGTGCTGACAGTGTCGGCCACGCGAGATGACAGTGTCGTGGTCCCGGACCCTTGACCGACCTTGACAAATCCCTAGCTCCCACGCGACCGACCCTCGGGCTCACAGTCACTGACTCTCTTCTGCCTCATTACCACCCTTATCTGGGAGTGCAAGGTCCCTCCTTCGCATGCTTGCCGCGCCCGGGACACAATACTGAGCCGACCTCGAACCCATGACTTAGACTTCTCCGACCCGTTCAACCCTTGATGTCGTGCTGGCAGGTCCGGGGAACGCAGCCGAACCGAAGACCTACTTTGGCGACTATAGTCACTGACTTGTGCATCTGATGGAGCGGAGGGTTAGCGAGTCGAGTTTTTGCTTGCCCTACTGCAACCAGCCTGGGAAGTAGGTTGTATTTCACGTGACTGCGCGTCTGCGAAGATGCCGGGGTATGTTGTCTAGCCAGCTCGTTGCAGCCTGCGTGGCGCAGGGTAGCAGGAGGGCGGCGATGGCGATGGTGTAAAAATATTGAGGCGGGTCGGCAGATGAGCTACGCGTCGTACGCGTCGCATGGGACCCGCAAGCGTGGCGAGTGGAATTTTACAGTCATTTAAGGTAGATTCAGATACCCAAATGTGAAACATGACCAGTGCTTGTGTAGATTTAAGATGACTTCTCTGACTCGAGACACTTGCACCCCGGATATCATTCGCTAATGCCACTATGCGGCATGTTTGTTTGGACAGAGCAGTTGACCCTCCTCCGTGAGCACCCAGCAAAGGTTAGTTTCAAACCCTTTGCTTATGCAAGCATGTCTTGTCGTCCTGTAGATGAGCACGACGATAAGTTGGTCTCGTCTTGCTGGATTCGAACCGGCCATCTTCCGTCTCAAGTGGGATAGGTGTCCAAGCTATCCAGACCCTGCTGGGGAGACGGCCCAGCCCTGAGCATGTCTACCGTGTCGCTTGCCCTCTCGCTGAGGAAGTCGTGGTGCGCACAAGCCTTCCAGCTGCAAAAACCCCCAAAAATTGAGATTTTATTTCTTTTTGAGGCGTGTCTATGCTCTGCATTGTCTCGTCGGTCTACCTTGATATCTCATTTACGCCCATGTCGCAGATCTGCCTTGCCATATTTGGGTCCTCTTGCAGGAATTCACGATAACGAAGGCCAGCTGAGGCCAGAGAATGAGTCTTCTTGTAGCGTGGTCATGAAGTTGGTAAAGGCCCATGCCAGATTATACTTCTCCCTCGGCGGAAGTGAGGAGTCTTGAATCATTGCCTCGTAGGCCAGCTTCCTCCGTGTAGGCAAACATGGCTGGACGCGATGGAGGGCAAGCTGGCGAGGTCGGCACTGTTTAGACACAAGGTCTCTTCCCCATGGACCGAAATGTCGTGAGATGGATTTGGCAGGATAGATGAGACGACCAGGCCGGGCCATCTTCAGTCTGCTAGAGAATCAGGGCTGTATGGCGCAGTGGTATACGGTCCCGCTCGATCTCAACACGTGACCATATCGCAGGGAGATGCCAAACTCTCTTGAAAAGTAATTCAAGATCCCACTGAGCCTATAACTGTGTGGTACTTGAATCAAATTCCTTGCAAGCTAGACTCGTCTCATCTAAACCTTTGGATTCTAAGGAATTGAATGTGATAACTACTGAGACTCTCTGCCGCCAGAGCACTAGTGACTCATTCATTCCAGCTCCTCTGATGCCACATAGAAGTGCCCTTGTGGTTTACGGGCATAGCATCATTCCCTACGGAGCGCTGACAACCTGCTCGGCGTACTCTGAGTCAAGGGGGCCCATCACCATGAGCCTACGCCGCTAATGACGCCTCATCGCCATAGGCCTCAACACACATGAGACGCCAGGCACTTGGAGGGCGCAAAGGATCCGGGTCTTCCATCGCGCAGACGCATGTATCGGCTGCAGCTCTTGAGCCGCGTCACAATGGGCGAGAGTGATGGGGGAGAACGAGCGGTCGCGGCCAGACGTTTCAGGCGGCTCATCCGGCGATGATGCAGGTTCCGGGCACGACGGCGGCGTCTCCCCGTGTGCGCCGGGGAGACGCCGGGTCTCACGTCATGTGTTACATCTCACCGACCCTTCTCGATGATTCCGCTCCCTCACGTCATCCCACGCCGCCAACCGCATCGACGTCATCAGCGTCGGGGAGCATTATGTCATGGCACTGCCACCGGCGTTTGCTCGGGAGTGGCGGTGCGCTCGAGTTCGTGCCGCGACGGGGTCCGTCGGCCTATTTACCCCCCCCCGGCCGAAAGGACGGCCGGAAAGGCGTGGAGCACCATCATCATTCGGAACACGGCACGGGACGCGGCAGGATCTTCCCCCAGCTCCTTTGCATTGGTCTAGGGGGAGTGGGTGTCGGTCGCCTGGCGGAGAGAGAGCTTCTCTAACGTCCTGCAACAGCGGGTAGGGGAGTAATTGAATCATCATGGTTTTGTTAATGGTGAGGGCCATGAAGACTTTTTTTCTTTTCCTCTGTCGGTCAAGGGCATCATCTACCGCATACTCAACTCTGAGTGGGCTCTTTCACGTAGGCTGAAACTTTCGCTTTTTATCACAGAGTGCTACAGCTTCCCCATGACTCAAAAGAGAAAGCAAATGTCGCTGGTCTGAATGGTGGAAGACCGAGAGAGCGGATCGAGAGGCTGCCCTGGCCATCCACCATCTTTCCCATGGGCTTGTCATGTTAAGCGTCTGCTAGAAGCTCAGCGAGGCCGGCAGACGTTACCTATGAAGCCATTGCTAACTATCATTTGTTTTACGCCGCCTCAACTCACCACACAATCGTAGGAGCCAACACTGTCGAGTGCGGCAGGTCACCTGACCGCATACTACGCCCGGCTGAGTTGGGCACGGGCCCCAGACTCACCGCCGCCTCTGCCGGCCATAATCTGCATGGCGGGGGCGCTTATCCTCGCTAGACCGAAGATCATTGCTCCGCTACCACCAACACTCGACTCTATTTCGCGCCGCCATGATCCACGCCATGCCCGCCACAGCTAATACATGAAACTCCCCTTGGGTGGACACTTCCGGACTGGGACGGGCGGACGATGTGAAGACAGTGACCTGTGTCCATGCCGTTTACGAATGCATTCGAGAGCAGATGCGTCTCTCACGTCATAAGAGTCGCTTCATCCTACACGCAGGATACCGGCCAGGTGTCATAACCAGAGGGCAGAGAGACCGAGAGACCCAGAGATCAATCCCCCAGGCCCAAACGAAAAAGCAGCCCTCACACGAGCCCCTCGACTACTCCAAGAGCCCACAGCTCTCATTCCATCACCTGCAGTCTCTAGGGAAGCACAAAGGAATTCACAATGCCAACTTTCCCGTACCACAAGCGGCCGATCAAACTTGCGCCCCTCTCATGTGTAAGCCTCGCGCAATGCTCCGACGTGCATGGCAGATCACGCCCACCATAGCAGCTATCGTCCTAGGACTCGCACAATGATCAAGTATATCACCGCATGATTGATGCCTGGATTCATTATACTCACCTCGGACTGAGTGTCCATACCTTTGCCACCAGAATAGTAGTTGTCGGCTAGCCAGGCTTTTTCGTCAGTCTCCCTCATCTCTTGAGAACTGTATGTAGCCCACGCCTATGACGTCGGCTTACTGCCTACTGCATTCGGCATTGATTGCGGCACAACAACTTCTCCCCGTCATATACTCCTTTCCTAGCGCCAACACTTCGACCGTTAATCCATTACCCGCACTACCAAACCCTTAATCGACACTTTGACTCCTTCAAATTCCTTACCATATCATCAGCGTCATTCATCTCCACCGAGACCTCTGCCTAGAGCCCACAAACAGAAATAGTCTGACAGAGATGGAATTCCAAGAGCCCCTAATGCAAGCCTATTAATTACCTGGCCAAACGATCCGAGGTTTATGATAACACAAGGCACACAGAATATAGCCTTCAAATCTGGGCTCTCGGCCAAGTGAAAATTTCAGTAACTCCAAACACCAGAATGGTTACAACTAATGAGTGACAATATTACCAGAGTCCAGAAATCTATCTTTCAAGTCTTAGAATCCTGGGCTCGTAATTTATGGCACTGACGGGACTACCTTTTGAAAGCATTTAACCATCTTATTTCAGGGCCAAATATTGAGGGTAATACAGCAAGCACTAAATCGTTCAATAGAGCCCTGCGCGTAGCCAGGTATCCCATCTTTAATCTCAGCATTCTAGACCTTGATCCTGATTCCCAGAGCATTCAGTGCACTATCCCTCGGAAAGGGCTCAGAAGATGAGCAGCCACGAGATTGATACAAAATATAATGGCATGTTTGAGCTCAGAGAAGGGAAATAAGTTTGCGAGAAACTTATCGATTGATTACACAAGCTGTCAAGGGTCGGCCACACGTAGCTAAATACTCGTTCTTTTGCCCTTCATTGCCACGCGAGTAGCTGCATGTGAGTGGAAAGAGAGCTGCAATTTATGCCGACGTGAGCATGGACGTGGGAAAGCCTAGGCCTTAGATTAATACAATCCGCAACACCAAGTAAAACTTCTGACTCCAGGCAAACTAAGGAGCATTAATAGTAGAAATTAGGAATGTCAACCAGAAGCCTACTTATCCGTTTGATGTGTTTTTTCGGCAGAAGAAAGCTCATGCATTCATGAAGCACAAAAGCATGCGTATCGGATTGATTTACATGACTGGAGTCGATGGTCTTGTATTAGGTATAGCTAATTCATTTGATTTGTGAATCCTACTATTCAGATGAAATATTTACTGAATGAAAGATAGATAACTATCCTGGAACATTAATATAATAACTATGTATCAAGAAATTTGTTTCCTGGCAGCTGCTTGATGTGCATCTTTTATGATGATGCACAAAAAGCTAACGGATAAATAAAATGGGCCACAGGACCATTGAGTGTGGAGGCAGACAAAGAAGCTCATGCGGCATTAAAGTTACTTCCGGATAGCCAGAGACAATCCAGTTATATCGGACTTACTTTCCTTCGGCGTATCATGCAAAAGCGAACACAAGAACAGGTAGATCAATGGTGGTCAGCTGCTCATCCAGCTCGATAACAAGACATTGACTGGCAAATGCGACGATGAAAATCCCCATAAATATCGCTGCTTCGGAGATTACTTGGCAATTTTATTGCTTCGAGCTCAGTACATGGAACTTTGCAATGTACCACCGTCGCTTGAAGCACGAAGACGCAAACTTGGCTTGAAGAGGTCGTTGGCTGCTTTGGTGAACCAGGCGCAAATTAGTTTTCTGCCGGATACAAAGACTATTTTTGGGATGAATTCCGGTGTTAGTAGTCTGGCAGCGGCGAGTTCAGCATGGAGAATGCTGGTCCAACATCAGTGATAACTTGCTTCATTTCATTTCTTAGTTTACTGTCTTAATCGTACAGTGAGCTCGAGATTTGTTGTCTCTAAAATGGGTGCGAACAAGTAGGCCAGGCCTCAGGTTAAATCTCAGCGAGCTCCACCGGTCCTGTATCTAAAGGATCGAAGGTTTCGACCAACAACATGAAACTAAACGTATAAATCAACAATCAACACCCATCGCTTCTGAAAGATCGTCCTTAGCATGTACAAGGGTACTCTCATCTATATGAGTGAGCTTTTAGGGTTTTAGTGTATGACCTTTGTCATGCCGATAACATGAATTGAAAGACTCTCCTGGACTTGCAATTCGGGCTCCTTTTATGAAGGGATGGTGGTAGACACTTGGTATCCCCAATTGATTGATTAGTACCACTCTGGAGGGCCAGGATACACATGGGTGCTTATGGCAATAGTGCGTGAGAGATGCCAATGTTATCTCACAATGTTCCCTTGTGTATGTTGTTAGTTGCTGATTATATACATGATAATTAACCAATCCAACACACTTCCAGAAAGCTCCGTAACTAGTCTCTTTTATGAGTGGTCGGTGGATGAATTTAGCTATCGGCGTATATGATTTATCACTGATCGAGCTCCATTGGCTCTGCATGCTGCTCTACATCGATGGAAGACAGAGAGGGAGGTCAATTTATTGTGCTACTTGAGTCTATGAATATCTAGCACATAAAGCTCCTCTGACCCAGGTCACACTTTGTTCTGTGCTCCCTGCCTCTCATGTTTCTTGAAAGATCATTGATATATTGCCCTTGATGAATAGCCATCCAGCTCAGTGTTTACCCATGGAATTCGGCCACCTTTTACAGGGAAACTTAACCCCAAAAAAATAGGGTAGTAATGGAAACTTCGTGCGCGGGAAAAAGTCTCAAGAGACCTGCAGCACCAGCCAGGCGAGGCCTAGACACCGGGACCACATGAGGTGCGCATATTCATCTATACCTCCCTTCCCTGCAAGATTAGAGGCCAATTTGATCCAAACACCATCGCTGCATTGGATGCTGGATACACTCCGGAAACTCATCGCATGGCTTCTCCTCTATGATCAATGGTTGGTGATGAGAAGGGTTTCGACCTTAGCATCTGATGTGATCCTGGTCATCTTCACGATAATGGTGATAGAGGGATGTGTTGAGAGATGAAGGCGATACAGACGGCGAAAGCGATTAGGAATTCTCATAGAAGTGAGGACTTTGTTACTCAATCTCGCCTCTGCAGACTCTACAGTGAGAGCCAAAGGTTCGTAGGGGAAACCACTGACAGGTGTTGGAATAGTCTTCCGACGACCACTAAGTTGATTGAGTGCAAGTAATTAAGGAGACGGCTATGTTAATCAGGCGTTGTTTTTATCAGTTTATCTCTATGCAGGATAAAAGAGAACGATATTATAGTTAAACATGATTCATTTAGTTAATTCATGTAGTCTCCAAGTGTCTACAACGTAGGTGTCGAACAGGGCTAAGCCGATACCATTCCACCTCATCACCGACTCGACGGGTGTTTTGGTACGTTTTCGGTCCAAGGAGTTCCGCACCCAGAGAAGCAATTCATGACTTTTTAACTAGGTATGCGCCACAAAATAAAACTGAGTATTGATCACTATGTTCTTTGACCTGCACAGGGGTCGAACCTGTAATCTTTTGATTCGAAGTCAAACGCCTTGCCATTGGGCCAGCAGGCCGATGACGGAGGCGTTAAATATATATCCATACACTTATATTTGTAACACGCATTAATGCATTGCGCACTTGATCTTTTTTGTTTGCTTCAAATTTCAATTGCGTGTACAGCTATCTACCTATGACAAAATATCGGAGAAAATGTACATAATAGGTAATTCAATATTCGGAAGAGCACTCATGCCTCGGATTTCATTTGCAAGTAGCACTGGGAAGTTATGGTGGCTTTTTCTTCACCCCAAGTCAACACTCATCCGTGAATACCCACCCAGGGAAGCGTCTCAAAAACCCTGAGTTATCCAGACATGTCTTCATCATCCGCATACTATTCTCCGTGCGAAATGTAGTCTGGAGTTTCTTTTTTCAACTCACGTACTATTAGAGTCTATGATTAATTAGATGTGCGTTGGCCTTAATCAAGTCAGATTATTCGTTGATCATTGTTTGGACCCTCGGGGCCTATGCAGGTATTTGTAAGATATTGCCAGTGTTCCCATTCAAGCAACTGGATAATCAGCTTGTGGATGATAGTGATAGCCCAAACTGTCCTGTGGGTAGGGTTCATCAACTCTTTGAAGCGCATACCAGAACAATTGTTACAGCAGATGTTATTTGAATTGGTCTAGGTAGATAGGAAACTCCTGCAGGCTCGCTACCATTTGCTGGCAGTAGTCCATAACTCATGAGTTAATTGATAGTTGCGTGAGGCTGACAGAGCTCATGCGACGTCCTCGTGAACTTATCTTACCCAGAGATCTGATCTCTTATTCCGATTTGTCTCCTTTCCGACATGCTCTTAATGCACAATGATTCATTCGGCATTTGGAACTCTCATACAAAGGTTTCAACCGCTAATAACACGAAAATAGCCGGCAAACACGAATTCCTCAGCTTCCAGTGGTGCCGGTGTAATCGCTCAGTATGCTCTGCATATCTGTGATATCCAAGAAGAATCGCATCCGAATGGAAGTCGAAAGCAACCTCAAGCATATTTACATTTGACGACTTTTCGACAATGCCTTTCTTACCATTCCCATCTGAGTCTTCGACCTCTTTTTAATCACGTATCATCTCGCCTCGACAACCAATAAAGAAGTTGCTCCAATTGCAAACAGGAGCTTGTCTCATTTATTATCGGCCATAATCTATTAAAAAATTACGATGCTACGTACACCCGCAAGGAGGAAATCAAGTCATAACGTGCAAAGCTCGGGCCATGGTTTATGGGGGACTAATGCTCTAATGGGGCTCTACATCATGAGGAAGTATAGCCGGCTGAGATGTGGTGCGAGAGGGGGAACAGATCTCTGAGGACCATGCTGGGACCGACATTTTCCAGGGGTTTTCAACTTTGGAACGTTTGTGGGCGGCAAGACTGAGATTTCGGCAAACTAGCCAGGAGGGCTTCTATTTTCGATGAGTCAATGGCACTCCGTAGCGCCCTGGACGGCATAAAAGAAGTTGTGCGAAGCTATCACACAGCATTCACGCTCTGTCAAGACTTTTCTGACATTTCCGCACGATGTTCGGGAAGGAGTTGGAAGGAGGCTAGAAAGGCAGAGGGTGAATTCCCCGAAGTACCCCAAAATCTGCAGCGCCCAGCTGGCCGGCCTCTTCGAATTCTTCAGGAGGGTAGTTATTTCGAATTTAGTCCTAATGTCGGTATTAGGAGAGCTCCGCACCCAGTGATTTTTTGAAAATTCTCCCGGCTGCCATACACCCGCACATGGTCATCGTTTAGTTGGCTGGAGAGGGGAGATAATGAAGGATGAAGGGCTCCTCTAAGTATATGATTGAATGAGGACGTGTGAGGAGTGGTACTATTTGAGGAGGGCTATATGGGAGGCATAGGAGGGGATATACTACTGGCATAGGTTTCCTTGACTTGTAGGCAGAGAGGACCTGCATGTCCTACACAGTCATAGGATCAGACAGTACCATAAAATGAAATAATGGTAATAATAATATAGCTCGCCAGGAAGAAGTGGATAGGATAGTCCAACCGGCTGCGGCATATGATTAGATTCGACCCTTCGAAGTCCGAGCTACTGGTTATCGGGGGAGGACCGAAGAAGAAACTTGACTCATCCAACCTCTCGATTCAAGTTGGTGAAGAGCTTATCACACCATCTCCACACATCCGATGGCTGGACAACAACTGACATTTAAACAGCTTGTTCAGGAATGGTGTAGTAAGGTACAACAGTTATCACAATTCTTACGAAGCGTTGCTGTAAAAGTAAGAGCTTACGGAGGTTAATTGGCAGAAGTTTTACGTATGATTATCGATGAATCAATTTGAACTGCTGATATATTTGGTATTCAGAACTATGAGGATTTGGGGGGTAGAAAGAGCTAATTACATACAAATCTAAGATAGCTAGACTCTCGCCTTATTTTCCCAAAACAGTATCACGGAATATTCTAGTCTCCTCCATCTGGTAGTATTATCTAGAAACACTTTCCATACAGTGCTCCATTAATCTTCTACTCATCATGGAGCCACTTGGAAAGTTCTTCCTTCACACTCAGTGATCATTACCCTTGTGCATCTTAATCCTAGCCATCACCAGCACAACAAGCGTCAACAAGATCCAGCGAGGCGCGGCTACAGGACCATTAATACGTGCTGTAAACGCATATGTAGTCAGTATGGCTTTCTATAGCGCTGAACCTTGGTGGCCTAGACTCACCCTCTTCATGACGATACGAGATAAGAAAAGGACGGGTGTTGGATGGCACCTCAAACTGCTGGATAGGACTAGTTTAACCACAGTTCGAGCTGCACTACTAGTGTGGCAAACTACACCTAATAAAGTACTTCACAGAGAATAAGACATCTTACCGGCAGAAATAATGCTCCAGTAGCGACAGCTCCGAAATGCGGCCAGAATCCGCCGACTCGATAGCTATCACCCATTGTCGCAAAGGGCAGTTGAGACACCCAAGGAGGCTATAAAATGGCTCAAACTCCGAGAGGAGTAGGAAGAACGTGTATTCAAGGTCCCAGGGTAATACCTAAGACGCCCACAAAATGGTAACATCAACCTACCGGCATTGGAAGGGCCTGGACACCTGTAGCAGCCAAGGACAGCGATCACTAACCCCAGGACCAAATGCAACAATGAAGAAAAGGCGACGCAGATCAAGTCTTGGCTTAGAAGTCTTCCCGTAGGAACGTTTTATTTCTACTTTGATGATTCATCTACCGGTCCAGCGTACTCAGTCTACGGCTATGCCACATACCGAGATGAAGACCTCGTAGCAAGCGGTGGTAAATCACTCCCTGGAGCTGAAGTATTTGACGCTGAAACTACCGGGGTAGTTCGAGTAGAGAGGTAGGATTAGAGATCGGAGGTAGCACAAACATAAAGGTGCTCCTAGACAATCAAGAGGCTGCTGAAGCTCTTGTGAGCGGTAGAGCTAATGCCCCACAGTCCGAGGTTAGAAAATTTATGGAACTATGCAAGGCTCAACTCGATAGAGAGGTCCGCTAGGTTCCGGGACACCGTGGTATAATGGGGAATGAAAAGGCTGATACGATGGCCAAGGCAGTCCTTGCATCGAAAACCAGAGAAGAAAATTTATCGCGACCAGAATGCATTCGGGAGGAATTTCACGAGGTCCTGACATCCCCAGTGTGACGGCTTGTAAGCCGGTAATTGCCTGTAGCCTGCGCTGTCTAACGCAGGCTTAGCATGAAACTAGGCAGGGACTATTCTTGGAAGCAGGGTCTTACAACTTGGCAAACACCTCCAAGAATAGGGCACGACAAAGGGATACGAGAAGGTATACGAGAAGGGATACGAGAAGGGATACGAGAAGGGATACGAGAAGGGATACGAGAAGAGATACGGATATACGGATAGAAAACTGTGTCATTGGCCGGGATAATAATCATGTATAAAGTAACTGTTATTATCCTCTTCAATCTGTAGTTCACCATAGATTGAAAATAGAATACCTCTGACCATAAGGTTGCCTCAGTGCCTATGCTCAGACTGTGACACCCAGCACTCAAACGCCACGTCACGATCCGCATACAAAGCCTTGGAAAAGATTGGTTGGAGAAGGATAAACCGACAGGTACAGAGATCTAGACCTAATGATGCGAAGAAAACGCCCTCCGGATCTAGCTCCACCTCGATGGGCGTATCGCCGACTAATCGCAGCAAGGACTGGGCACGGTGACTTTGCCAGTGATCGTAGGAGATTTCAAGACCCGAACGAAGAAATGCCATGCAAATGCAGGCGTGAGAAGCGGCCATGGCACTTTGCAGAATGTCGCCCGGCAATTCAGAAGTGGAGGACGGAAACGAAGGAGCTGCCACAAATGATGAGGCATATGATATGACAAGAAGCATGGCAGATATTCTGGCGCTATTTAGCCGTGACCAAATGTTACGGCATGAGTGGATTATAAAGAGGCGGTGTAAAGATCATCTGTAATACTTCTCGGGCCCGCGTAATGTGTGGCACGAGGATTGAGGTGTAGTGCAGGGCACCAGCACTTTCGAAATAGCGGTTTTATTTGTTTAAACTTTTGCATTTCCAAGGTTCTGCGAAACTATGATGTAGGTAGTGAAGAGTCTTTTCTGGATCTGGGCTACCCGTGCCATGCCCTCCGGGTGCTGGGGTAGCACTCAGTCACGGTTAAAATCTCATCATCATGATATAGCTCGTGTGTGAGATTCCCACGAGCAGTAGCGAGCAATAATGATAAAAGGTAAAATCGCCGTCTTGGCTGGACGGTGCAGTGGCACATCATCTTGGCCGGTTTCTCAACTAAGGTTTGGATAGCTGGGACACATATACTACACCAGACAGGAAATGGATAGTTCAAATCAGGAAAAACTAAGCTACATTTCTCGCGGCGCTGGTATGCATGGATTATGAAGGCATGCCTGGATAATCAAAGGTTTTAAACCTCCCTTTTGGTGGGTATTTACAAAGGAGAATTGACTGTTTGTGTAAGCAAACAGACCTCATAGCGGTATTTGCCAATGAAATCCAGAGTATGAGTGTCTCTAGCGTCAAAAGAGTCATCCAACATGTATACATAGCACCGGTCATGGGTCATAGCTGAATAGCTGCATACACATTAAATGATGTAAAAAAGGCGCCAAATCGGCATAACTGAATAATCTCTGCAACCTCGACGTCTGCCTGCCAAACCTAGTGAAATCAACGCAGCGCATGGCAGCGCACGGATATCCAAAAAGGCCAGCCAGTCCTCCTTCAACGACTGCCATCACAGAGCACCCAATCCAGCCCGGGATCCGACCACGTCAACGAGAGCATGCACAAGCCCGAGATTCTCGGTTCGGGAAGGGAAAGGGAGGAAATGCGCCACGCACGGAGCGGCCCGAACCGCTTTCGCATGGGAACGTCGCTCAATGCTGGGCTAGTGCGCACAAGGCTCAGAAAAGACCAAATGTGACATGGGTCTACGGACATGATACTATTCAACGTCAAGACTTGTTCAGATAGCTACATAATTTCGGCCAAAGAAATTAGAATGAGGAAAGTTGAGAAATGCGGGCGACGCTGGATCTTGAGATGGAGGAGATGGGGCGAGATTGCCTTGTCCGTGAGAGGAACAAGAGGGAATAATGTCGATGGCATGACTTTCTGACGAGAACTGATTCGTCAGGATTGACTGAGCTCTGGAATGTAAGTGAGCTCTTGTCTAATAGTAGCATGGAAACATTCGGCCCGAGACAGGCTATTCGAGCCTCACACAAGGGCTATGTGGGAAAAAGCTTAAGCCGTCATCTTTGCGCGCCCATCAAATAGAAATCCATTTGACAATCATCAGCGCCATCGAACAGAACATCAAGATGAATCGCCGATCTCATACCGACAATAATCTTCGAGGAGCATAAGATGAGCAAACAGGCACCAGCTGGTATGTTACGTTGAGGGAGCGAGGCGTCCCGTCAGAGGAGACATCATGGGAATTAGTCGCCAGAAGTCGGTAGTTATTAGTAAAACACGAGCTATTTCGGTCTGACTACATCCATAGAATCGATAGATGTAATCGATGAGTGGAAAAATCGAAATAAATTGTCGGGTCCCTCCCTTCGACTCCAAACGCCTCTCTGGGATTCAGTCAAATCTCTGTACGGGTCTCAACGACATCCTGGACACCATAATTGCAATTTCCTAGTTGCTGTAAAGAACAAAAAGCGCAACCAATGGTTCATAGTGCCTGATTATGATAATTTACAGGCACTAGTTGTTGCTAGCACTCGGGGACTACGGTTTACAGCATATGCTTGAATAATAGTATAAATTGTAGTCTATTGGAGAGTAACTATTTATATTATCAGGGTTCCGTATCGGTGTTGAGAGTTCTGGAATCCTAAGAGGTTTAAGGGAAATCGGCTGACAATAAGGGGTATCTGCGTTCTCACCTATTGCTCCCAGCGGAGGTCGGAAATTTCATTTAGAACACATGACAGGAAGGGCGGTGTCTAGACCACAAAAGAATTTCTTTTAATTTTGCTCCAAATTTTTTTATTTCACTTTTTGATTCATGTTCGGTAATTACCTTTCTCTCTTTCTGCCATAGTTGACGCGGTTTAGTTGGACCTGTAAGGAGTGACCCCCGCTGGCTTCTTCGGCCCTCGAAGCGAAAAATATATCGAGCGTACCTTAAGGCTTGAACGAATGTGAAACAAAATAGAGATATGTTAAGAGAAGAAGTCCATGAAAAATTCAAGTTCAGCTATAAAGATAACACAATACATAAAACTTAACTCTCTGAAATGAGATTCGAAATTCGACCTTCACATACAGTAATAGCTGCTACAGGATAGGCCTGTAAGCTTGATATTGGCCGAGCTAGCACCGACTCAGCTAATATATACTATGCAGCGCTAGTAGCCACAGAGATGGCTTTGATAAGGCCGGCGACTGCCTGGCTAGTTGTTGCTAGGCTGGTTGTTTGAGGCTGGTCATTAATGCCGTGACTTTCAAAGCAATGTCTATAAGCAAGGTATAATTGGGTATAGAAAAGAGTGATGATTCCGATTTATTGTCTAGGTTAGAATGATTAGCTGACTTTATTTTCGTACTTATTCTAGTGCCTATTATCTTCAGTTGATCCTGCGACACCAGCAGAATGAAGTGTTGGAGTCACTTAAGATACAGATATGGTTGAATTGAGCATTGATATATTATCCGGCTTGTTTTCTATATCAGCATTTATAATACCTTGACACCTACCTTACTAGATATGGAATATGGCTAGTTCGAATCCAGGAAAACGAGGTTATATATCTCGTGTTACTTGTGTACAGGATAAAAAGGCATGTTTTGATAACCGGAGGGTTTGATACCACCCTTTGCTGGGCACAAACAGTGGAGGATCGACTGTTCTGCACCGGCTAAAATACCTTGTAGTGGTATTTGTGAATAAAATCTAGAATACGAGTGTCTTTAAAGCCAAAGAGTCATTCGATGTCTACACGTTAGAATGATCATATGTCATAACTGGATATCCAGCAACTCGTTCAATGATCAAAACATCTGTTTTTTTCTTTCAGTAATGTAACAAAGTCTATTAGGTACTTACAACTGGTTACTTTACTTCGTACGGAGTAAATGTTAAGGGTAATCAAACTCTGCTTTGACTAGTCGAATAATTGCTAAGCCGTCCAAGCAAGAGAGACTTGGTCGAATACTGATAACTAAAGTGGCAGTTCCTCTTGCCCAATACCTGAGAAGTTTTTGTGTCTACAAATGAGCCATATTGGGATAATAGCCTTTTAATTTAATTCCTTGAACTACTAAGTGGGTCCAAACGACTTAGAATAGACCACTTTTTTCCACAATTGTGGACTTTCTCTTTGTAATCTAGTTTTTATATATCGCCATTTGATGCAAAGCTTTCAAATTTCTCGCACATAGCCTGCCTGGATTGTTGAGGTTTTCAAGCAGTAGTACTGTTTTGGTTTAGATATTCTATCTTGATACTCAATGCGTTACTCGTAAAACTATTTTGTTTGACAGCCTAGATTGAGGCGGCTCGCATTCGAGATATCAGAGGATAAGTTCCGCTATTAAGTTAAGACAAAAGATACATTTGGTATGATAATCGGACCGACACATCAAAAAGGGGCAAAGAGTGACTGGCCGTCTTCCAGAGCTCTTAAGGCCATTATTTATTTTAAACGGTAGATCAGTCGTAAAGTCTTCTTCATAGTAGGTGGCTAAATTTCAAATACGATGAAGAAAAGCTTAGATGCCATACTTGATGATCGGCTTTTACTTGACCATCTTCGTTGAAGTAATGCTCAATGATCAATCTTTCGTGTAGATCCCGTTGCCAGTACCGAGCTATCATTGAGAATTTTCAGTTGTATAGCTCTCATAGTTAAGCTAAAAAACAGGTGGTGTAACAAAAACTTTGCCGCTAGTCCTTGCGTCATTCCCGGCCGATTTCCAAAAGAGCAGACCAAATTAATTTCTTCGTATCTTATGGGCACATGCATATCTTGTGCCTTTATATCTCAAAACAATCAGGCCACTGCCCTTAATATTAATAAGGTTAGACGCGAGAATAATCGGTTGATCATTAGAGTATTTTACTGGTACCCATCCACATATTCTACAGTAAATATTTCAAAAAGTGTATTCGGTGTACACTTAGGATGCCTTGAAGTCCCGCTTCAAATTGAATTGGCGCATTCTGATTTCGGGATATATCTTGTGCCGCACCATTCTCCGACCTGTATTCCACAACTCTGCCCAAATTTCCGGGAAATATTCCTCAGCCCATGCTTGCATTATATCTTGTGAGGATTCCCCTGGTAAACAATTGTAGATTGTGCCAAGCCTAACATCACTCGTATCAGTATCGGAAGCTCTTTCTCTGCTAGGGGTAATTACTCACATCCTTACATCTGGTTTTAAGCAGTATTCTTGCTCCATTCGACTCATCATTGATTTTACCTCTGCCCAGTGCCCATCGCGAGCAAGTGATCCCATATACTCAGAAAATATGGGCCTAGTAATGCTAACACCCATTCGCTTCATCATTGCCCATATTTCCCGTGCCGTATGGCTTCCAACATTCAAATCTTGAGATGCCCACAATACAATTTCAAGACTCTTGTAGTCGGGTCCTTCAAGTCTATTTACTATATCGTTCCAGAATGAAAGCGCTCGATGACCTTCACAAATACTAGTATATGCGAGCATGAGCGCATTGTAGAGCTTGGTATTAGGCTCAATGTTGGCATCTAGCTTAAGCATATCATATACTACATCCGCATACTCACTATCAGATAATCTGGCGATCCCCTCAAAACAGGCAACGTATGTTTCCAATACGGGCTTGCGATCAGGAATGTTACTTTGACGCATATGTCCAAAAGTGTGGCATGCCATGTCACATCGGCTTCTCTCAAAAAAAGAATTCATGATTTGCGTCCGCTGTTCTGTATTTGTTTCGTCGAAAAACTGTCGCAATATATTGTAGGCATCCCAAGCTTTCAAAGTAGAATTTTTACGGTCGCAAATAAATTTGACAAAACAATCACGAATAAGCCCTCGCTCAGATAATGTATAATGGTAAATGTTGGTTTGTAAGATATCGACAAGATCATCAATCTCGCGCTGGGTGAGGTAGACTATAGCAATTTCTGAGACAGTAGAAGCTTTCAGGCCCTTGCCACGTTCATCAAGATCAGCAATTACCGACTTGATTAGATTAAAGTCTGGCTCTTTACAGGCACAAGCTGCGCGAATATATTTGTTTATGGACGGCAGATCTTCGTCATGTAAGATCTCTTCTGCCTGGAGGGCATCATAGGCTGCTTGGGCACCCCGAAGATCTCCGGCATCAATCCGGTAGTTCATTTGAAGAATAAACGTGTGCGCATCAGGCCTAATTCCAAAACGAAGGCCGAGGGATAAATATCTTTCGGCGAGATAAGGGTCATTATTTGAAATGGCTAGACTTACGAGCCCATTAAAGGTAGAACTATTAGGCCATTTGACCCTGCTGTCGTGATTACGTTCAACCATGAGCTTTATCATAAGTTCCAAATCTTCAACTCCCTTTCCCATTACTCCGGCAGCCCATTGTAGGACCACATCCCAAGTACCATTGGTTGAGTCGAGGGATAGAGCATTCTTAAAGACTTCTTGGCACCATTCGAGCTCATCATTGCGGACGCAGAATTGCATGATAGCAGCCAAGGTTCGGGATTGTGGCGAGGAATCACCGTTGCATATTACTGGCTCGTTAAACCAGCGTTTCGTCTGTTCGATATCATTCCTTTCCGCAAAAAATGTTGTGATGATTTCATGTTTCGCTGAATCAAAGAACAAACCGTATTTTCTAGCCAAGTCAAGCGTGTGTAGTAATTCCACTGCATTCTGCTCTTTTGAAAAGCCTTTGAGAACGTGAAGCCATAAGTTATCAGTGTTATAACTGGCTAGCTCCGAATTCTCTGATGTTAGGAAATTTTCCCTTTCCAACATGAACGTATTGAGCAGTTTGAGTGCCTCGGAGGAATCACCGGATAGCGAGAGTGTCTCGACAAAGCATTCTAGATTTTGAATCTTCTGGAGCAGATCTTTATTATCTTCTTGGAGCTCGCTGAATAATACCTTTGAAAGCTGGTTATGGTAGTCGGTCTCTTCTTCAGGCAAGCACCGAAGTGCACGAATAGCAAGTCTGAGCTCTGAAATTTCTAACTTTTCCCGCGTTTCACTTGAGCCAGATTTCTTAAGATAATTAAAAGTACGCCAAGCATGTTCGGCTTGCAGACCATTGATAGTTTCTTTATTTCTTAACTTGTATCCAAAGAATTCTTGCCATGATATCTTTAGTTCATTTGGGGGCGGTGGCCTTGCTCCGATTTTTTCCATGCGAGAGAGTTCCATCATTTTGGGTAGTCCTGGTGTAATTGAGGGGTTCTTAGGCTCTCGGGCTATCTGCTTCGCGAAAGCAAAAAGAGTTCGCTGAGACCATAGTGGCACCGTATAGTGATTGGTATTTTGTTTGCGATATATCAACAACGGGTTGGGGTTATGAGGGCAATAGCATGATAACCCTCTTCCGGAAAGGAGTCTGCGAAAAACATTGCGGGTCAATGGAGAACGCATTATAAGTGATTGCTAAATTATCAATCATCACCTTTACTTATTTCCGCCTTTGTTCGTGAGGCTCAGACCATGGCAAATAAATTTGTGTTGCATCTTGTGACAAATTATTTGTCTAACGCCCGGGCCCCAAAATTATTTCACCAAGAGCTAGTCCGTAATTGAGCCGTTTATACACGTGACATTTCCGAGAATCCCATTTCCCTAAAAGTTTACTCCCCCGGTTGCTAGACTGATAATCTTTCCTGGGATGATTGAAGGAACAATTAGTTAAAAATCCTCCCAGCGATGATGCGTAGACAAAAATAGGCGGGAGATCAGTTTTATTTGATGTACGGCCGGCTCGAAGGGGTTGAATTCAGTACTTTGCTAAAAACAGATTGGTAAGGACAAGAAAGCGGCGTAAAAGTCATAGATAGGGTGAACAATGAATGAAGATCAGATACAGGTATTCTCTGTGGAACTAGAGATGAGGAACATTCCGAGATGGAGCTCAGGTAAATTTATCAACGCAGAAGAAGTTTGTCCGCGAGGCAGTCATCTAACACTGTATACCACATCGATATTTCACTTCCAACAAGATCGCATCTAACCAAAACCTCTTCAAGTCTATAAGCACTACCTAGCACATTATTGTTTCAATGACCATACCCTTTTCAAATCAGTCTCTAGCCTCGGCTAACCTCCAAAACATCGTCCACCACAATTAGAATACCCGACTTGGGAAAAAATTCGTGGCACACAAATCTGGTAGAAGTATCTTCGGGCTGGGCGTGAGAGGAGTAAGCATAGACGGAGAAAGCAAATTTAAGGATTTATGATCCTGTAAGAGGTGACATTTTGATCATTAAGGAGGCGTCTACAAACTAAAGATCGGGTGCGGGCGACGCTATAAATACTGCCATGGCTGGATGGTGCGATGGTATATCGCCTTGGCCGGTCTTCCTAGTAGAATCTGGATAGCTTGTAGACGTATCCCACCCGAGACACTAGATCGCTGGTTCGAATCCGGCAAAATAAAATTACATTTCTGACGGCACTGGTGTACGTGGATGATGAAAACATGCTTGGATGATCAAAGGTTTTGAATATCCATGTGGTGGATACTCACGAAGAAGGGTCGACTGTTTGTGTAAGCAGACATACCTCATAGAGCTATTAGTAAATGAAGTTCAGAATATGAGTGTCTCTAACGTCAAAAGATACATCCAACATGTGTTGGGATATTAAAAAGTTATTGTCACGAGAGTAAGATAATACGGATGGTAATATGCGATATATAGAGGATTGTATATTATGGTACTACAAGTGTGAAGTAATAAAGATGTATTATTTACTTTTTTTGCATCAGATTTTAATTGGGTATGCTGCTATCTAGCTATGTTGTAGAAAAGTACATGTCAGGATACTTAAACACGGTGCAAAGAGCGTAAACTGTATGTCACGTTTCTGCGGTTGTGTTGGTGGATCTTATCTATTCTCCTATTCTACAAAAGGTACTAATACTCATAATGAACGATGACTAACCTATGACTAACATTTGAAAAAGAGGTCAAGACATTTATACCAACAGTACAGAATAGATAACTCATTATAAGGAAGAGCACTCAAGCCTCGGATTTCATTTGCAAGTACCACTGCGAATTTGTGATAACATTTTCTTTACCCCAAGTAAACCATCATCCATGTATACCCACCCAGGGAAACGTCTCAAGGACCATGAGTTATCCGGAGATGCCTCCATCATCCATTCACTTTTCTCCGCGCGAAATGTGGTCTTAGGTATTTCCTTCCCAAGTGGAGTAGGTGCCCAGGCTACTCAAAATATACCAGAGAACACCACCAAGAGACGGACTACGGCACCTTTCATCGTTTGCTTGTGTTTATAGTGTCAGCTTCACTCTCGCAAGCTACGCCTTGTCCCGCAAAAAGCTCAATTCGTGAAACTCCTTGCCAAAATTCAAAATCACACGCCCGTCGAGGTTGCATCAATCCTCCGTGTCATCTTGAATACTTGTCCTGATCCCTCTCACGTCCGTCTCAAAGAACTGCCTCCCAGATTTGTGCGCCACGCTTTGCATCCTCCGTCGGGTATAAATATCGGCGTGAGCGTGTATTTGGCGGCTAGCTGAGGCCAGAGAATAGTTGATGAGAGGTGTGGTCATTGGAATGAGGATGTACTAAGTCGTACTTGTAAACTTGATGAGACTTAGGTAGGAGTTGAACTCGTTCGGAGCGAAAATTTGACTTGACGAAGTATTTTGAAACATTGCCTCGTGGCCAACTTGTTCGGTATTGCGAAATTGGACTGAACTTGGCTCTGGGAGAATATTTCACTCCCAGATTCGTAGAGGACACCACGTATAGGTGTTCAGTCTTGCCCTCCCACTCTTGGTAGTGTCTATAGCTGACTAGACCCTAGATTCCATCTCTACCGTACTGGCGCAGACAGTACACACATGTGGGAGTATTCCGGTAAAAATATGGCCCACTTCCTAGGTGAATTTTGTTGGCGGTTTTCAGCCGCCCTTTCTGTGCCAAAAGACCACTTTTCTCATTTATGGATGATACATGGGCCTAAATCATTTTAAGCAACAGCACTATCTCTAGCTTTTCGTCAAAGCTTTCAGGAAATTTGTTCTCTTTTCTTATTTTGGATTTACTGACCAGCAGTAGCCGTGCCTTAGTCACACTCTTGAGCTGATGAATACTTTTAACGTCTCGGGTCATGGTCATAGCCTAATATTGGCATACCGTTCTTCTTTTGACCAATTCCATCCATGAGCTGGATCTCTAGACGCCATGTAACGAGGATAGAGCCCCCTTAGAAAGTAATCTGCTCCAAATTGCGATATAACCAGAGTCTATGGAACATCCAGATTGTAGTTTTCCGACATTACGGCTTCGCCTATAAATTATAAAGTGTCGAGAGAAGTACTCTAAGATGAGGCAAGTCTTAATCACAGTAATTTAGGGTCATGAAACAAGGTTATCTTTTAGGTCAATACCCACAGAAGCCAAGGCAGTAAGTACAAGAACTCAGTTGATATCAAGTACATGTTTTACTTTATATTGCTACTCTTTACATTATTCTTATAGTTTTTAAATTCCGAGTTTTGACACTAAGTTAATTCTTTTACAGTACCAGTACTTCATCATGATATAACAACAAATCAAGCAGGCTCACACAGTTTCTGACCTAATAATTGCATTATTTATTCTAACATGAAGCCGAAAACCATCGTATTTTGAGTGCTGTTTAAGTCCATATGCGAGAAAGAGCTTCTTGAGGTGTAAGACTACCTCAACCGACACGGAGCTGGAGTTGGAGTGTTAAGAGGCTTTAACTCAACCCTAATTAGGTGCACCCATACTTTTTTGTCAGAACAAAAAGTGACAAAAGAGCTCCAGAGTGTTGAAATAGTCATTTTAAAATATTTTCTGCTTATAGTATTTTAGAGAATCGATTGCTGCTGGAATTGTATCCTATATAATCCGGTCATTCCGCAGATGTTTGCAAGTTGGTCGTGCCACTGAGAAGCCCTGCAGGGGTTGACTTGTTACACTAAATGCTTCCGAAACCAATCTAACCCACGATTTTTGGCCTCATCTTGAGCTAGATAGTCCTCGTGGAATCTTGAGTCACAGCGTAACGTAAATCCATGGACTTGAGCTTTATAAATCTTCAGTTCGTTCGGGACCTGAGTCATACTACTCAGTATTTGTTTAATCTGTTGAAGAGTACTGCTGCTCATGTGACTATCACTTTCACCAAAGGCTAGACTTAAGGGGGCCGAAATTTTTGAAAAGTCCTCGGGTACAATGAGGAGCCATGGATCACAGGCATATACAGCGTCAACTTGGCCCTGTGAAGCTAGAACTGCGTACCGTCCTCCCCAAGAAAATCCCATAACCCCTATCTTGCTAGTTTCAGGACATTCTCGAAGAGTCTTAATGAATGAGTCAATCAAAGGCTTAGTTAGAACTTCCTACTACGGGTCAGTTATATTCATCAACAGGGGTTGGGTACTCGAAACTCTATGTTGAATCAGCCATTGAGGCAATTCCATACCCATACTCGCGGCAGCTTTAGTTCGTTCGATCCTACTGAGATGTTGGCGAGCATCAAGAGTAGGTTCAAGATTTCGTAGGAACTCGATGGGAAATGAATCTCCACAGTGGATATCGGGTATGTAGCAGTAGAAGCCGGCGCGAGCATAAGTATCAGCTAGTTCTCGGATAGTGTGGAGTTCCCATCCAAATACTTTCTGCACAGTCAGATAAATTTTCTGAAGGGAGAGACGTGTATTTCAATCTAACTGGTTTTCTCAGACGACGAGATGTGAAAGGGACTCACAATCCACCAGAAATATGATTGTTCTAGCCTTTGAACCGTCGGTAGGCGCAGCGACATAGGTTTGGAGCGAATCGATTGTCTCAACTTTTCCCATAGCTCGGGTTTCTTTATCACGCATTCTTGGAATTCTCTTGCAGCTGATACCGATAACCATAGTATTAAAACTGATGCTGTGACTTTATTCTGGATTCAACACTTCAAAAGAGCTGGTCGAAATTTGGAAGCGAGATGATATTCAGAGCGCCTCATAGAGAGGATAGAAACCTATAAGGTGTGAAAAATAGAGATACTTGTTTTGACATGCATCCTTAAAGTGAAGTGAAAATAGGTCTGCAACGCCCATGTATTCTTGTTGAGTGCATTATACCTTGATGGAGAGCATTCCAAACTTGTGTTGGTGCAGATTGTATAATTCGGCAGCTCTTTTTTTCATCTAGTAAGTTGGCTAGAGTTGGGTCCCATCCAGACGGACTGTCCATAGTTAAATGACGCTGGATTTTAAGTGACAGATGTTTGTTATCACATTGTCTCTATGCCTTATGTTGTTGTAGTCGATAGGAACATTAAGCCTTCTGTTTGATGTATAACACTAATCCCAAATTGGAAAAGGCGCCTATAATTACATCATACGTTCTATTTGCGCTCAAGTATACCGGTTTGGCTAGTACATGACAAGCACTAGACATGTGCCGGCATAGACGATTTCTTCACCTTCCAGTGGTGCCGGTGTAATCGCTCAATATGCTCTGCATATCTGGGATAGCCAAGAAGAATCGCATCCGAATTGATGTCGAAAGCAATCTCAAACATTTCCCCATTTGACGACTTCTCCACAATGCCTTTCTTAACATTCTCATCTGAGTCCTCAACCTCTTTTTAACCACGCATCATCTCGCCTCAACAACCAATAAAGAAGTTGCCCCATAAATTACCGGTCATCACTCATTGCAAATTTACGACGCTACGTATACCCGCAAGGAGGAAATCAAGTCATAACGTGCAAAGCTCGGGTCATGGTTTATGGGGGACTGATGCTCTAATGGGGCTCTACATCATGGGGAAGGATAGGTGGCTGAGATGTGGTGCGAGAGGGGGAACAGAGCTCTGAAGACCATGCTGGGACTGACATTTTCGAGGGGTTTTCAACTTTGGAACGTTTGTGGGCGGCAAGACTGAGATTTCGGCAAATTAGCCAGGAGGGCTTCTTTTTTGGATGAGTCAATGACACTCCGTAGCGTCCTGGATGGCATAAAAGAAGTTGTGCTAAGCTATCACACAGCATTCACGCTCTGTCAAGACTTTTCTGACATTTCTGCACGACGTTCGGGAAGGAGGCTAGAGAGGCAGAGGTTGAATTTCCCGAGGTACCCACAAGTCTGCAGCGCCTAGCTGGCCGGCCTCTTCGAACGCTTCAGAAGGGTCACTATGTCTTCGGATTTAGTCCGAATGTCGGTATGAGGAGAGCTCCGCACCCAGTGTTTTGTGCAATTTTTCCCGGCTGCCATACACCTGCACATGGCAATCGTTTCGTTGGCTGGAGAGGGAAGATAATGAAGGGCAAAGAGCTCCTCTAAATTTAAGACCAAATGAGGGCTTGTGAGGTGTGGTACTGTTTGAGGAGGGCTGTATGGGAGGCATAGGAGGGGATATCCTACTGGTATGGGTATCCTTGGCCTGTAGGCAGAGTGGGCCTGCATGTCTTAAATAGTTATAGACTCAGACAGGACAATCAAATAAATTAATAAAAAAACTAATAGACATGTAGATCCTCTCTGCCTACAGTCCGAGTGTATCTATGCCTCTTTCGTGTCTTAGTTCAACTAGTACTACCCACACAGGTAATCTTTTTTTCTTGCATCAAGTTTTAATTGCGTATGCAGCTTTTTGGCAATGGGAAAATACCAAAGAAAAGTACAGAATAGATGAATCAGTAGAAAGGAAGAGTACTCATGCCTCGGATTTCATTTGCAAGTACCCCTGCGAATTTATTATAACATTGTCTTTAGCCCAAGTAAACCTTCATCCATGAATACCCACCCAGGGAAATGTCTCAAGGACCATGAGTTATCCGGAGATGCCTCCATCATCCATTGTATTTCTCCGCTCAAAATATGATCTTAGGTGTTTCCTTCCCGAGTGGAGTAGGTGCCCAGGCTACTCGAACCATACGAGAGAACATCACCAAACAGTGCAGGCAACACTGTAAACACCGCCATGGTTAGATAGTGCAGTGGTATATCATCTTGGCTCGTTTCTCAAGTAAGGTCTGGATAGCTCGGACACATATACTACACCAGACAGGAGACCGCTGGTTCGAATCCGGCAAAACTTAACTACATTTCTCGCGGCGCTAGTATGCATGGATGATGAGGGCATGCTTGGATAATCATAGGTCTTAAACCTCCCTTTGGTGGCTACTTACGGAGGAGAATTGACTGTTTGTGTTAGCAAACATACCTCATAGTGGTATTTGCAATGAAATCCAGAGTATGAGTTTCACTGACGTCAAGAGAGTCATCCAATATGTATATATAGTACCGGTCACGGGTCATAGTTAGATAGCTGAAAACACAATAAATGATGTAAAAAAATAAAAGCTATGACCCATGACCGGTGCTATGTATACATATTGGATGACTCTCTTGACGTCAGAGACACTCATACTCTGGATTTCATTGCAAATACCACTATGAGGTATGTTCGCGTACACAAACAGTCGACCCTCCTCCTGAAGTACCCACGAAAGGGAAATTTAAAACCTTTGATTGGGTCATAGCTAAATAGCTGAATACGAATTAGGTGATTTAAAACAAAAAAGACTAGTGGGGTTAACTAAGGAACCCATGAACCATGCCCAAGGCATTTATTTGGAATCCTTACACGTCTTTCTGGGTCGCCGACTGAACAAACATCTTGGTGTTTTTTATATTAAATCATTTTATTGTCCTGTCTGAGTCTAAGACTATGTAGGACATGCAGGTCCTCTCTGCCTACAGGCCAAGGATACCTATGCCAGTAGTATATCCCCTCCTATGCCTCCCATACAGCTCCCCTCAAACAGTACCACCCCTCACAAGTCCTCATTCGATCATACACTTAGAGGAGCCCTTTGCCCTTCATTATCTCCCCTCTCCAACCAACGAAACGATGGCCATTTGCGGGTGTATGGCAGCCGGGAAAAATCGCAAAAACCACTGGGTGCGGAGCTCTCCTCATACCGACATTAGGACTAAATCCGAAGACATAGTGCCCCTTCTGAAGCGTTCGAAGAGGCCGGCCAGCTGGGCGCTGCAGACTTGTGTGTACCTCGGGAAATTCACACTCTGCCTTTCTAGCCTCCTTCCAACTCCTTCCCTAAGGTCGTGCTGGAATGTCAGAAAAGTCTTGACAGAGCGTGATTGCTGTATGATAGCTTAGCCTAACTTCTTTTGTGCCGTCCAGGGCGCTGGGGAGTGCCGTTGACTCATCGACAAAAGAAGCCCTCCTGGCTAATTAGCCGAAATCTCGGTCTTGGCGCCCACAAACGTTCCAAAGTTGAAAACCCCTCGAAAATGTCAGTCCCAGCATCGTCTTCAGAGACCTATTCCCCCTCTAGCACAACATCTCAGCCGCCTATCCTTCCTCAAGATGTAGAACTCCATTAGAGCATCAGTCCCCCATAAACCATGACCCGAGCTTTGTATATTATGACTTGATTTCCTCCTTGCGGGTATACGTAGCGTCGTAAATTTGTAGTCGGTGATGGCCGGTAATTAATGGGGCAAGCTCCTGTTTGCAATTGGAGTAACTTCTTTATTGGTTGTTCAGGCGAGATGAGGCGTGGTTAAAAGGAGGTTGAGGACTGAGATGAGGATGGTAAGAAAGGCATTGTCGAGAAGTTGTCAAATGGAGACATGCTTGAGGTTGCTTTCGACTTCGATTCGGATGCGATTCTTCTTGGCTATCCCAGATATGCAGAGCATACTGAGCGATTACACCGGCACCACTGGAAGGTGAAGAATTCGTCTTTGCCGGCACATCTTGGTGTTATTGCTGTGGATCCTGAAAAGATCTACATTATCACCGGTTGATCAGATTTTGGATGTACGGCACATGCACAAAATACTAGTGCCATTGTGATCTCACACGATCAGATCGCACTGGAGCTGAGGGGTAACAGAATATTGATGTATATAGGCGCATAGATATCCTACATTTAGGAGATATAGAATTCACGTATTAGTCTCAAGCACTACACAAGATCCGTTGTAGTTAGGAGCCACGAGACACCACGTGATAACATTTCATTTTTACACACACATACCGTCACTTACTAGACACCCAACGCGCGCAGCAACTCAACACACATTTTTCACGCATCTAACACAGCATATTCTCATCTGTAGATTGTACTGTAAAGATCCTTCCGTTCTGGCTCCGATCAGAAACAACCACAAAAACATCAAACCCCCCCTTACCACCCTTCACAAGTCGCGTCAAAAACCGACAACTGTAGCCAAACCGACATCAGAATCAAGCCGCATCCCGCGCTCAGCGCGCGCGAGAGCTGCCCTCCCGACTATGGAGGGTCTTAACCAATCTCAAGCGGTAGATTCCATTCCCTTCTATAATCCAGCTCTTAGCGATTGGGACACACCCGGGAGCAGCCAGCAGCATGACATGGAGATCGATCCAATTAATTACGACGATCTAATCGAATACGACGACCCCGTAGACGACCCATTTTTAGAGCCAGCTCCCGCGGGCCTGATGCAAGACACTCTGACCAAGAGCGTAAAATCTTTGACAGCCCGAGCAAAAGAAGCAGAGACCCTTTTTGGAGGTATTTCTGCACTAATCGACAAGCATAGCAGCGCACCCAACTACGCTACACTACCCGCCAAGCGAGCTGAAGCATGCAAAAGCCTTTGCAATGATTAGCTAAAGTCGCAGCACGGCATTTCGATGCTTACCTCTGTGATAAGCCTGTGACCGCCACAAACGATGCCGCCCCGCCCAGCCGCAATGCCCAAAAACTGCGCAGACCTACGCAAATGCAGCTTCAAGGGCATCCAATAAGCAATTCGCCGGTCGCCACACTCCAACCCCCCAAACAACCGCTAAAGCGCGGCTTCAGCCTAAGCCCACCCGCACCGATGATCGGTTATTCGTCCGCATCCCGGAAGGTAATACACTCCGAGATCACTCAGCATACGCGATACACACCCACCTGAAAGCTAAGCTTGGCAATGAGGGTCAGATTCTCACAAATGTGCAGTCAACAAAGACTGGTTTCGCTCTCTGCCCCAAAGACGGAGACTCCGAAAATCTCATGGAAAAGATCAAGTCCGTTAGTTTCTTCGGGGACGCACCAGTTGAGAAAGCAACACCATGGACTTCCTACCGCATCAAAAATGTTCCTAGGACATATGGAGCCCTGGAACACATCAACGAAGAATGGAAGTACTGTCTTAAGCCCGTCACAGCTGAGGCGTTGAAGGATGCCCTTGCCACGGCAGCTGGAGCGGTACCTGTAGCTATTGCGGCTTCTCGCGACAATGATGCTAATCCAACGTCCTCATCGACGACATGGATCGTGCGTTTCCCAGAATCACATCAGCGCCTGCCACGAACCCTCTTCCTCTTTGGCTGCCGCACGCAGACAAGAATTTTGCCCAAGCGTCAGATGGCTGTCCAGTGCACCCGGTGCTGGCTCTGGCACAATACACGCACATGTGCCTCCGACCTCAGATGCCGCCTTTGCGGATCCTCCAGACACTCCGAAAAAGACCATGCCAATCAATGCGGCGCTACGGGCCAACATATATGCCCCAACAGATGCATCCACTGTCATGGGCCCCATCCCGCGGACGATGTTAGCTGTGACCTCCGGCCTAAGCCCTCCGGTCCTCCCAAGACCAAGAATCAAGTAACTGCTATCCGCCAGATTAACGCAGATGCTCGCCTACGGAAACAAGCAGAAGCTGGCTGTATCAAGGCTACGGCCAACCTCAAAACCATGCATACTGCGGCCGCAACTCCTGCTGAAATAGGCCAAACCCAGCCGGTTTCCGTAAAATCCATCAACCCCTATGAAGTTTTACTCACAGAGGATCAGAGCAACGATCAAGCGCAATCGTAATGACTCCTTTACGGCGCCGCAAACAAAACAATTGCCCATTAAAAATAGTATCTGCAAATGTCGGCCGCGGAGCCCAAGCGCACGAGTTAGCTCTCAACGAAGCCAGCCTAGCCTCCGCTGATATTGTACTAATACAAGAACCGTACATTTACAGCGACCGCGCCAGGCGTATCACCAAACGCCACCCATCCTTCGAGACCTTCTCACCTATCGACGACTGGACATCTTCACGACCCAGGGTGATGTCCTATGTGCGGAAAAATGCCTGTCTCTGTTCAGAACAGGGTTATACGGCATCCTCAAGCGATATGCTTCTTCTTAGAATTATCTCGTCCTCTGGTAAGTCCATAAGCATTATCAACGTCTACAACGCTCCTGCAGGACCCACTAGTAATAGCGTTCTCGATTTTCTTTACTCTCTCACCCTCCCTTTCGAAGGCAATCTGCTTATCTCTGGAGATTTCAACCTACACCACACTAGATGGCAGCCATCATGGACCCGCAGCCCCTCCCCCGGCGCCGAAAAGTTCACAGAATGGGCAGATAAAAATAATCTCTCTCTTCTATCACCTGCAGATATGGCAACGCATGACCGAGGCAATGTACTCGATTTAGTTCTCGGATCCAGCCCTCTAGTTCAAAAGACAAAGTGCACCCTCGCTCCACACCTGGACACGACGTCAGACCATGCTACAATACTAACTTTTGTAGATTGGGAAGGCTATACTGAACCCATCCGCAGGCTCAGATTCGACACGTTGGACAAGGACCTTTTCCTCCGTCTCCTATCCACCAATATTGATGGTATTAGTCCAATTCCACTAGCTTCCACCAGGGAGGCGCTGGACAGGTGTGCTATAGAGCTTACAGAAGCTATTCGCACAGCATACACGGGCGCAGCCCGCCGTTCACTAGGCCATGGTAAAGGGAACCCATGGTGGGATATATCATGCAAACAGGCTCGCCAAAGGTACAAGAAGGTCCGTAGCGGACCCATAACAGAGGAAGATGTTGCCAGAGAGAGAAAGGAGTATCGGGACACGATTGCAAGGGCAAAGAAGGCATACTTCACTAACAAGATTGCCGCAGCCAGTACAGGCAAGGACATCTTTGCTCTGACAAAATGGCATAAGTCCACGGGAAACTTCCGATCCACTCCCCTTAAAGATCCCAGGTCTCCAGACCGCCCCCCTGCAACATCGTTGCCTGAAAAAAGGGAAATTCTACTCGGTAATTTACTTACAAACCTGGCTGAAGTGGGTGATATCCCTTTGGATACCCCGACTGTTGCAAAACGCTCCATTTCGTTCCCACCACTCTGCCAGGACGAAGTTCAGGATTCGATTCTTAGAGCAGGAAATACAGCCCCTGGGGTTGACGAGATTTCGACTGCCATATTACGTACAGCTTGGCCCCTCATCGGTGAACATATCTTCTCACTGTTCAAAAGCTGTCTCACTCTCGGCCATCATCCTGTCTGCTTTCGACAAGCTGTTTTAATCATACTTCAGAAGCCAAACAAGGCAGACCTATCTTCTCCTCGCTCATACCGCCCGATAGTACTTCTCTCCGCACTTGGGAAGGGGTTGGAGCGGCTCATAGCCAGACGTATAGCTTGGATCGCGACCCGAAATACGATACTCACCACCCAGCAGTTTGGTGCTCTCCCAGGAAGGTCAGCCGTCGATCTCACCACCTGCCTTACACATGATGTCGAGAGAGCTTTGAGCGAGGGGCGCACGGCTAGCATGCTGACACTCGACGTGAAAGGAGCCTTTGATGCTGTGCTCCCAGGCCGGCTTGTCCGGCGTATGCGGGAGCAAGGCTGGCCAGAGTTCCTTGTCAAATGGGTAGCCTCTTTCGCTACTAACCGTTCAGTACAAATCCGTCTTGATGGCGAGCTAGGTCCTCTCCAGTCAATCAACTGTGGTCTCCCACAAGGCTCCCCTGCCTCTCCTATCCTTTTCATGCTCTATATATCCCCTCTGTTCAAGCTGGGAAACGTCTCTAGGAGGTTTGGGTATGCTGACGATGTCGCAATTCTTGAGACCCAAAAATCACTTCATGACAATTGCATTTCTTTAAAAATGGCACTGAAAGAAGTTTTAGAATGGGGGATAAAGGAGGGCATCACTTTCGACCCAGCTAAGGCAGAGCTTCAGCATTTTTCACGAAAACGGGCTGATAAGAATCCGGGTAACACTCCGTCGGTCAAGCACGGCAATTTCTCCGTATCTGAGAAAACAAATCGCCCATACACCAGATGGTTGGGAGTATATTTTGACAAAACTCTTTCTTTTAAATGGCACGTCCGCATCCTTGCAAATAAAGCTCTAGTAGTGGCAAACGCGCTCCGCAGCCTTGGTAACACATTAAGTGGCGCCCCCCCTAAACTCCTACGCCAAGCAGTCACCGCTTGCGTACTACCTATCGCTTATTATGGAGCTGAAACATGGTGGCCTGGCCTGACACGCGCTATCTCTCCAACTCGGACCGTCTCAAACTTAGTGAAGGGACATCTTTCCCTCCTCCAAAAGGTTGTTAGAACTAGTGCAAGAGCAATTCTTCCAGTCTACCGAACAACACCAGCTAGCGCGCTATATAGAGAAGCAGGTATTTCCCCTCCAGAAATCGCGCTGGACTCAAAACTTCGTCAAGCATCCCTCCGTATACACCGCCTCGATCCACGGCACCCTCTCAGCCGCCGGAACATTTGGATCCTTAGCCAACAAAGATATGTCTCACGCCTTTCTAGGTGGGCCCTAAGCTTCCCGCCTACAGAGTATCTGGACCCTCTGGTAAACCCCCCTTGGTTAGCAAAGGAGAGTTGGTTCTCAAGGACTAGACGGGTCACTGCTGCCTCACATCAACTTCCTGAGGGGATCCCCTCACAAGACTTAGTTATATATTCCGATGGCAGCCGCCTAGAATCAGCTTCGGGACCTCGCGTCGGAGGTGGTTTTGTAATCTTCCAAGCAGGCCATATGATCTGCCAGAAAAGAATACCTCTAAGCCCATCACTAGAGATATTTGATGCAGAAGCTGCTGCAGCTTTAAGTGCTGTAGAGACAGCAATAGATCTTACTTCTACACGCTTTGCAAACAACCTATGGGTCCTACTCGATAACCTAGATGTAGCCCGACAGCTTCTATCAACTCCGATCTGCTCTTCCCAAGACGTATTTAAAAAATTCGCGTTCAAAGCTCAAGAATGGCCAGGACGCACGCGTCTCCCCCATACTATTCCAGGCGAAGTCCGGGTTCACTGGATCCCAAGCCACTCTGGACTCTTAGGTAATGTTCTAGCAGACAAAGCAGCGAAAGATGCTTTGGCCATGCCGTATCCATCCCTATCTCCACTCACAATTGCCTCGGCAAAAGTTTGGGTCAAGGACATATCAATAAAAGCTCACAAAGAGTATTGGGCAAAGCATGCCCCTCAGTCATATCAAGACTTGGAAATCGGGTATCCTGTAGGCTGCCCCGCAGAGCTATCACTACCTCGACATCATACTGCCCATATATACGCTGCTTGCTCTGGACATGGAGATTTTGCAGCCTATCATAATCGCTTCAACCACAACCCCGCCCACAATACCTGCAGCTGCAGCAAACTCAAGTCCCCTGAACATTTCCTAAACTGTAGACTGATCACATCAAGCCCCCTCAAACCACCCAGGGGCTGTTCAGACAAATGGAAGTTCTTTCTTGGGACCCCCACAGGAGCATCAAAACTTGCACAATGGCTTGAAAAATCACAATTATTCACTAAAATTTGTCCCCGGATTCTTCCTGATACATCGATAAACGATGCTTAACAGCAGTTCAAAGAAAATTAAAAATAAAAGAATGCTCATGAGCTAAATTTTCTTTTCTTTCCTCTAATTCAATCAAGCATATTGGGAAGATATTCTTCTCACTATGACTGGCTCTCATCCCCTCTAGGAGGCATAAATTTCTGTAGACAGCGTGACGTAATAAGTCATCTAACACTGTATCTCATCTCGGGTCCCTTCTTTTTTGTTTGGGGAAGCTGGGTGCCCCCGGTTCTAGAGCAGTAAGCTCTGGCGTCCTTTTCCAGTCCAGGACTAGTGTATTATAATCATTAGTTAGACGTTAAATAATAAACAAACAAACAACAAAAAAACCCAACGCGCGCCCAGAAACCTCATTGCTCCGCATCTGTTGCACTGAGTATGCCCCCTGATATACGTTTTTGTACCATTGTAGGTAGCTGTACTAGCTGCATGCCCTGCGCACTCTCGACGCGTATTCTAACCGCCGTCTCCGCCGTTGGCGGCGTTGCCACTGACAAGTATGTCCCTGGGGCCTGAGGCCCATAAACTGATGGAGCTGCGTTGCGAGCGGGCTTTGCGAGTTTCTTCTTGATTGCTTCTTCAAGAGCCAGCTTCCCTTCTTCGACGGGGGATTTCATCGTCAGCATCTCCTTCCAAGCCTTGTTATGTGCGTTGAAGGCCCTGACGGCCTCCGCAATGTCTTCCGTAGTGATGGTGATGCCATCGTCGTCTTCATCTGATTAAAGATTTCTGAGCCTTTTTAGTAACAGCCGTAGGATATTGAGATTCTTATCTGGTGGAGCTGTGGACGCTCCACTGCCTTCCGGTTATTTGGCTATTAATAAATAAATTATTCAAATCTTCCTGATTTGGCGCCTTGAGGCCCAAGCAGGTTTTATCCGGAAGATATGTAACTCAAGAAGGATGACTCAATCTGACGCTTAGAACACTCATACCCAGATTTCATTTGCAGATACCACTCGAGGCTAACCCTTACGGCTTGTAACCTCTTCCGTGCACACCCACCACATGGAAAAGAATGACAACCCTGTGGTTATCCGAGTATGCTTTCATCATCCCACAGATACAATTTCACCGCGAGAGAGAATGGTGTGTGGGTTTTGCTGTATTCGAACCAGCTTTCTCCTGTCTCAAAAGGGGTAGGTATTCAAGCTACCAAGAATCTATTCGGGAGAACGGCTCGAATGGTGTACCACTGCACCATCCAGCCCAATGTTTGGCCATTGTCGCATTTGCGACGCGTCGAGACCGCTGGATCCCATCGAACCGGCACCAACATCCACCCTGTTGTGACACAATGGACACGGGGATGGAATTGGGGCAAGATTAGCGGAAAAATACGATTTTTTGAGTTAATTTTGATGAGAGCGGCAGCGTGGTGCGATGCGCAGCTTTCGTGAAAAATGGTATTTCTCTGCCGAAATATGCAGATATTTGTTCTCAAATATTGAGGGTCAAGCTTTGGGGAATAGTGAAGTAAATTCCTTTATCAAGAAATTTGTAAAACTTAGTCACGGCTTCGTGTGAATGTCACGTGAATCAAAGAAAGTTAAGAGCGAATACAAGAATGACTGATTGATTTCTTCGCACTACATTTTCATCGTAGCACTATAATATCTAATTCTACCCTGCTAACACCCCTCATCATCATTATTAGACTGATATGTCTCTATGTAGATTGTTCTATCGCTTCTGAACTGGGTTCGGACTTATGCATGCACAAGGCTGCTTACAAAAGTCAATTATTGATTATGCTCCATTACAAACAACGTGATACATTTCTGCAAACGCAACTCTAGCTCTAGATAAATTCTTGGCCACTTGACTAGATGAGCTAAAACAAAGGATTCATGATAGCACTAAATTTAAAGCTTAATTATGACAATCCAGATTATTTTTATCATATAAAATAATGATACCTTTTCTAATCTTATATCCCGTGACAAATTATGTGTTCATTACATGGAATCGTTCCAAGCTTTTTCCGGCCTTGATGACCAAGGTTGGTGGGAAGCTTATATAACAGAGTTACCGGTGCCACGAATATTCACTCGAGACCTACTATAGTTGCAGTGCCCTCCCTAAAATTTCCGCTTTATATATTTAGTTACACAGACATTCAAAGCTTCCTTTCATCTGATTATCAAGCATCATGGACGAAATCTGCAAGGCGAATGGTGCCGCTTGCTGGCTGTAGAAGAATTAGTGCAATGCTTATGTGAGGCATAGGAAGAGTACAGGAATATATTTTTTCAACTTAACGCCTGCTTCCTTAAATATCTTTGCAGTATCCTCGTCCATACTATATTCTCGGCTGTAGATGACTTCGGATATCCCAACCTGGGCGATTTTGATACTGCAAGTCAAGCAAGGACATGTGTCACAGTACAGAACCGTACCCTCTCGTATTCTATCGCGACCAGCCTCTAGAAGAGCATTTTCTTCAGCATGTATACAAAGACAAGTACCTAAGCTAGACCCAGAGCCATGACCTTCATTACATCGTGGACAGCCGCCCTCGCCACAATTTTTCAGCCCCCTAGGTGTTCCGTTGTAGCCAGTACTGATTACTCTTTTTTCTCTTACCAGTACACAGCCAACCCGTCTTTTCATACAATTGCTTCGTTTTGCAGCTAGTGATGCCAGCTGCATAAAATATAAGTCCCAACTGGGTCTAAGTCTATCTTCATTCGTCAAGTCCAGTTTTCCAAGTGTGCCATACAAGTGTGCAAGACTCGGAGAAGTGTTTAGCAGGCGGACTGTAGCACGAGATATCAAAAGTTGACCTGAGTCAGAGGTTGAACTATATAAATGACGGTCTGATTTTAAGATAAACTCTTCCAAAGTAAGAGAACTTTTGGTACTAGAACATTCCTGTCTTGCCTGCCACCATTTCCATCTGAGTGAGATAGGAGCATCGACGCTTAGGAGGATAAAAAATGGACGTCCCAGAAGTTTATTCAGAATGTTCTGATTATGAATGTCAGTTGTTACCCATCGTCCGCGCCAGCGCTTGGTAACGAAGTCAAGTAACTCTTCCGTTGTCTCAAATATGTGCTCTGCGAGCCTGTTAGAAGAATTCTGAGATTCAGTTGATATTTGTGTGCCATCTAGAGTGCCTGGCGTTATAACATTATTTGGATGAGTTTCCTGTAAAATTATATTATTTTTTAGGGTTAGCCTTGTGAAGCTATGATGTTCTATAAGATAGTCGCTAATTGTACGCTTGCCCGCGCATATTCCTAGTAAATTTTCAGAGGATATTACGTCCCAGAGTCTTCGGGTAGACTTACCTCCACAGACACCTATCAGCATTTTCAGACTGGCTGTTTGTTGGCTGGACCGTAAGTTGGCACTGTGGCAGGTTGGAATAGCCAGCAGCGTTTTGTCTCCTTTAGTCTCTAGCGTTGTTTTCATCTCTCCCTTGCCCCAAAACAAGGCTAGGACCATCCTGCCCTGTCCATGTTCACGTGGGAGGGGACGGATGACTACCCCTACCTATGATGTTTACAACAGCGGAATTCAAAAACAATAGGTAGATTGCCAACTGATTGTTAAGCCTAATACAGTAACAAGCCATTGAAGTAGCCTCAAGTGTACTTTACTGTCGCCGCCTTTTCTTTATCGCTTTCAACAATGGCGTCGCAAACTGCAGATCCTGAACTGGCTCTCAAATTTGCACCATTTGGATCAGAGATAGAACTACCCTTTTATAGAGCTCTCTCTCAATTGAAAATCGATGTTGACCGTTTGGATGATTCTCCTCGCCCAGTGCTGGGACTATATCAACATCGCATGACTATTTCCTCCGACGTGAGTTGCCGGATGCAGATTCTTGGAGATGCATTAACCAGCGAAGTGTGAGTTTATATAGTTATAATTTTTATTTCACTGACATTTAAAGCGTTCCTGCGGGGCATATTCGTGCCGAAGGAAAAATTAAAAATCTTAATACCTTTGAAGATTTCAAAAATGTAGACAAGGCATCGATTATGAACACAGCGGCCAAGCAGGTAGGCTGAAAGATTAGCACAAACTAGCCCGTTGCTTATCTCCGCCAGATATGGGATGCAATAAATGATGGCTCTATCTACACAGTTCCTTCGCTTCTTTCATCGTTCACAATTATATCATATGCAGATCTAAAGAACTACAAGTTCACGTATTGGTTTGCATTTCCAGCTTTACACTCTAGACCAGTTTGGAATAGAAATGCTACCGAAAAGCCTATTCAACTTACCGGGTTGGAAACGTCTGCATTGCATGAAAAATATAGCTTATGGAAAAGCTCGACTGATGTACGCGAGCATGGTTTCTTTTTGGCAAAGAAAGTAAGAGACAGTAGTCGTGGGTCTGATACGTCAATGAACACCATAGAAACCATCAGCGATCAACTCGGTTATAGATGGGAAGTTGGCTCATTACGAAATTTTGAAAACGGCTTCTTCCATAATATTGATGAAAAAGATCAATACATATCATTCGTTGATCCATCTACTTATCCGGATCACCCTGGATGGATGCTGCGAAATTTTTTGGTCTTAATAAGACGGCGCTTCCGCCTGAACAAGGTCCAGATCCTATGTTACAGAGATACAAATTCGCGTCGGCGCGAAACGCGTAGCTTGGTGCTCAATTTAGAAACTGAATCTTCATCTTTTGAGCCAGAGAAAATGCCAGTAGCCACGGGATGGGGGCGTAATAGCTCCGGAAAGGTGGCACCTATGGTTGTTAATCTCTCACAATATTTGGATCCAAAAATTCTTGCAGACTCGGCTGTCGAGTTGAATACAAAGCTAATAAAATGGCGGGCAGCTCCAAGTCTAAACCTCGACATAATGAAGAACAGCAGATGTTTGCTCTTGGGTGCAGGAACTCTTGGAACTTATGTTAGCCGCCTATTATTGGGATGGAATGTAAATAAAATTACTTTTATCGATAACGCTAATGTTTCCTTTTCGAACCCAGTTCGACAGCCGCTTTTCAGCTTTGAGGACTGTCTTGATGGCGGGACGAAAAAAGCTATAGCTGGTGCTGCCGCTCTTAGAAAAATTTTTCCCGGTGTGGAGAGCTCGGGTCATGTTATGACGGTTCCTATGCTTGGACATCCTTTTGTTGACGAGCTGGAGAGTCGCAGTCATTTTGAATTGATGGAGAAATTATTTGATGAACATGATGTAATTTTCCTATTGATGGACACTCGAGAAAGTCGATGGCTTCCAACAGTAATGGGAAAGGCCAAAAATAAACTTGTTCTCAACGCAGCTCTAGGATTTGACACATGGATGGTAATGCGTCACGGAATGTTGGCAAAAGAAGACGGATCAAATTCTCTGGGCTGCTATTTTTGCAATGATGTAGTCGTTCCCACTGATGTAAGGCCCACTAAGAATTTTGCAGAGAAGCGCCACTAACAGTTGAAGTCTGTCAAAGATCAGACCCTTGATCAACAGTGTACAGTTACCCGTCCAGGCATCGCTCCTATGGCCGCCGCTCAGATTGTGGAGCTTCTCGTTTCTATCCTTCAGCATCCTCTTGGTCCTTACGCACCTTGTCCTATTTTATCGAATAGCCAAAATAGCTCAAATACTAGTTATGATCGAGATCCACCTGATCATCCCCTAGGAATTATCCCACACCAAATTCGTGGCTTTTGCGCCACATTTCAAAATATGATTATCAGTGGAAAGTCCTATGACTGCTGCTCTGCATGCTCACCGAAAATTATAAATGAATATGAAAAGCATGGGTGGGAGTTTGTAAAAAGAGCTCTGTCAGATGAAACATATGTTTCAAATGTTAGTGGGCTAGCCGAGGTGCAAAGGTTAGCAGAGCTAGCACTAGAAAACACCGATTGGAGTGAAACAGAAGATGTATATGATCCTGAAAACGAAGGCGAACTTTTGTAGCCGGCCTTGACCGAAAGTTCGAAAATATTGATGAAGTTAGAGCGAGATAATGATCAGAACATCTGCATCTGTTCGGCGTATCGGCGAGTGAGAGTATGTTTACTAAATGTTCAGTAGGAGGCAAACGAGGAAAACTTGACATTCAGCGTAATTCTAGGGGTAAGGCGATTTGATTTGCATTAAGGTTGTTTTTAAAAACTATGATTAAAATTACCTTTGATTTCTGAAAAGCCGTACTAAAGTCTCAAGTCTTTCACTTTTCTTAGACAGAATGTTACTATCGGCTATCGATTACAAATCTATCTGTATTTCTTCTCGCTTTCACGCTTGACTCGTTCTTTGTACATGATCTCTGGGTGACGATGCACGCTAGGCATCATGCCTATCCCAATACTCCGTCTAATTGCTTTCGCAATTCGTCGCTGATTGACAGGACGAAGCCCCGTTTCTTTACGCGATTTAATTCGGCCCATGGGAGTCATCCATTCAGACATTAAAGAAAAGTTCTAAAAAAGAGCGTTAGCTTAACTTGTTTTTTCAAGTAAGAAATTAAGTATTTTGTGACCATGATACGGGTCTGAACGGGTCAGCTCTCACCCGGTAATGTTCAAGCGGGTTCATGTCCAGAGCATCAAAGATATCAGTGCTCGCGTCAACTTTTTGCCTGAACTTAACTTGCTCTGCATGATGTAGGTCATGAGGGGCATACACGTCTCCAGACTTCCATCGACGAGCTATTTGCCCCGCCAGACGCATACTCTGCCGGATATTTTCCACATCGTCAGCAGAAGATGAACGTTCGGGCGTCAAATTCTTGTTCCGATGCATCATATTATAAGCTGCTCCAGTTGAAGAGAAATTTGAGTGAGCAGGCGCCGCGATTTCAGTGATGGGATTGACGTTGATCTCAGATGCCTTAGTACTGCTTGCGTTACGCGATTCAAGATAGCTAGTTCTTTCGAAGCGGGCAAGTTTGTGAAGATCAAGATTGGTTTTAGCTGGCTCATCGCCTGGGGCACCTTGCGAAGCCTCTAATAGATGGTCAGAGACAGCCGTCACAAAGTGATGTTGACCGACTTGTTTGAATAACTCGACTGGTAGGAGGAGCCAGAGACCGAGGCCAAGGTCTGCTCATGAGACTTCGAATGTTGAAAAGGCCACGGGGCGATAGGTAACCCATGATTATGAAGATATGCTGAACTGGTCCTGGCGGTCTTGATCCAATCGGTATACCTACACCTTCGCTAAGAAAAAATTAACAAATCCTCATATGTATGAGCGCGCTCGTCGCTCCGTGCTTGCGGCTTAGTCAGATATTATCACTCCACCTACCACTACCTGTATCTTAAAACACGTGTCAATGAGCCAACTACTAGATAATTATTGCAGTCTTGGGGGCGCGCAGTTTCTCAATCACGACAAATAGGGATTAAATGGGTTTCAAGGAGAGGCTGATCAGGAGTAGTGCTGTTAACAGGCCATTTATCGAACCCCCGACCCGAAGAAACTTCGCGACAGCACTATAACCTACATCAATTACTTATACTCAAAATACAACCTCCAGACAGGACTCAGCCCATCTAGTGTTCATACTTGTAAAAATTTATGACTGTCGCTACCCACCATATCCAACTGTCGGCGGAACATTGGAAAATAGTTGATTCGTTGGCTCACGTAAGCTAGACGCGCACGCTTGCTATTAGTTAGATATTGGCTTAGCCGACTAGAATAGACTAACAATTCAAATCATACATCCAGTTATCTTTGCATCTACTCGTCACATACGTGATACATAACCCATCCAACAATGACCGTCTACGTTGTGTTTTTCTTCAAAGATCTTTTCATCTAAAATAATAAAGCGAACTCCAGATATAATGTAACGTTCAAACTGTTGAATTCTCTATCAGGGGCAAAAAACGACGTCCAAGCCGCAATTGATACGAGCTATCGAAGTACAATCGAATCTTATGGATAAAATTCTTTTACTCCCCAGACAAGGAAATCACGATTACGGAACCTCACATATTGAGGAAAAAGAATTAACAAGGATGTGGGAAGAAAGAGAGAAGAGGCTGTAAATAGGCAAACTGGGATCGCTATTATTGCGGAGTTTTCGAGATTGGGGTACTTGTGGTTGCCAAGATCATGGTATCGCATAATGCTATCGGCTTTCAAAATATAGGACACACCACATTGGCTTCTGTGGACGGAGATGTGAGCAATCGACTCGGGCTGTTCTGAGAATGGTTGGCGCAAGCAAAGGTGCTGCCTTAAAAATTGATCGTTTGGTGAATAATATTCGAAAATGCAGACGAAGCGCAGGACACCGGACCTAGATTTGGTAATTACTCATGTTTTGCCCGGATTCTTTTGAATTGGTCATCCGGGTAGTATTGGGTCTTTCGGGATCAAATGCTCGTATCATATCAACATAGATGCAGAGCTTGTGCCTTGCTCGTTAAAATAGCAATCAGTCAATGGCATCTGATATTAGACCTACGACTCAGCGCCACCGATAAAATAGATACCAAAACAACTAGCTTAACCTGGGAGTTCGAATAAAGCCAGGATATCGGTGCCTCGACTTTGAGATTATTTTCGTTTATTCTGACTGCACTTCCAGGTGCACGAGGCGATGGGCAAGCCCCGAGGCCCAGACAGTTCTCATAGTTTTTAGATTTCTGCCATTAGTAGAAGGGTTGAGAATAAGCTACAATTCAGGGCAAAGTAAAAAATAGAGGAAGCCTCGATTAAAGAAATCGATTTCTAGGTGTGGCGAGGAGATTTCGGGACGGGTAAATGCTTTGTGTGGAGGAAGAAAAATTTAAGAGCGGAAAAGAGTGAAAAACTTGAGCGCTTAGTGTCCCAAGAGGAATCCCCGCATGGGACCTCCAAAGTGAGATTTTGTGGACGGCTTGACTTGTCATATTCAATGTATGGGCGGAGTCTGAGGCGGGACGAGGTTAATGCACTTCATAGCAGCTAGCCATATGCAGCCCGGTCCAATCCTTATCAGATTCTCAAAGAGTACAGAGTATACTAATTGTCTAGTAAAATAATTTACAATCAAAATTTTAAAAAGAAACGCCCTGAATTTGGTTCGAAAATACTGTTATAAAGTTCCTGCTTACACAGAAGATTTGACCCTCCTCCATGGGTACCCACCAAAGGGAAAATCAAAAACTTTGGGTATCGTAGCATGCTTTTATTCCCTCATATACTAGTATTGCGAAAAAATGTAGCAGAGTCTCATCAGTTTCGAACTAGATTTCCATCAACAAGTGGGACACGTGTTAAAGATGACCAGACTCTACGAGAGAGATAAATATTGAGGAAGTATCACTGCGCCTTCTAGATACAGCCGTGTCGGTTATCGTCAATGCTACCTCAAACGAAGCAGTAACACTGAGCTATATTGTGTGAAAAAATTTGTTCACAATATCCTCTCATAGCAATGCCTAAATAAACGGTAAATATGTTCTGTACATCTGGGAAAGCCAGGAAGAAACCTATCAGAGTATAGATCGAAAGAAAACCCAAGCATATATACAATCAACGACTTTTTATGGTCTTTGACCCTATCATTATCACATAATTTTTGGGACTTCATCTTTTCATTTATAACATCTCCTCAACGACTTACCTAGAAGTTGCTACAAGTGCAGACAGAATCTTACCTCATCAATCACAAGCCATCTCCCACGCTAAATCTACGATGTCGCATGTACCCGCAAAGACGAAATTGAATGACAATATACAAAGCTTAGGTCTTGGTTTGTTGGAGCCCGTAGCTCTGCTGGAGCTGAGTAATTTGAGAGATGCTAGCTAGCTATGACATAGAATTAGAGAGGGAAGGGCTCTCTCGTAGGCGTTCTGAGACTGATATTTTCGAGGGATTCTCGACTAGAAGGTTTGTGGGCGCCAAGGCTAAAGTTTCGTTTAACGATCTAAATGAAAATTTTTGCCCGCGTCTACTATACCATTCAGCTTCTCAGAGGGCACAAAGGAGTTAGACTGAGCCACTGTACAGCAAACAAACTCTGTCAAGACTTTTCTGATATTACAATTCGACCTTCGGGATAGAGTTGGAAGGAGTCTAGAAAAGCAGGGCATGGATTCTCCGAGATACCAACAAGCCTGAAGTGCCCAGCTGGTCGTCCTCTTCGAACTCTCCAGAAGGGCAGCTTTGTCCTCGTCTTAAGTTCGGATTTCGGTATAAGAAGAGCCCTGCACCCAGTGGTTTTTGTGACTATTCCCGGCTGCCCTACTGCTGCAAATAATTATTTTTTTGTTGGATAGAGAGAGAGCATAGCGACGGGTTCGCTTTTTTTCAACTACTAAATGTCATGCCAGTGTATAACATTAGGCTTCGGGGCCCAATTGCCGGCTAGCTCGGTCCATATAGACTACTCAACGTTCCAACATCCCATAAGGGCCGGTAAATGAAAATATGAGACTCAGCCACTGTTAGGCGCCTCAGAAAGTTATGAAATTTGTTAAGGAATGATTGCCTCTGCAGATCTTCTATAAGATAATCTTCATCTCTAGAGGTCTTTATTCAAACCACTTAACGAGCTTCCACGGCCCGACAACCCTTTCATATTTAGAGACTATTCTCAACATCTAGCAGTGGTGTCCCCTACGAACCTTTGGCTCTCACTGTAGAGTCTGCAGAGGCGAGATTGAGTAACAAAGTCCTCACTTCTATGAGAATTCCTAATCGCTTTCGCCGTCTGTATCGCCTTCATCTCTCAACACATCCCTCTATCACCATTATCGTGAAGATGACCACGATCACATCAGATGGTAGGGTCGAATCCTTCTCATCACCAACCATTGATCATAGAGGAGAAGCCATGCGATGAGTTTCCGGAGCGTATCCAGCATCCAATGCAGCGATGGTGTTTGGATCAAATTGGCCTCTAATTTTGCAGGGAAGGGAGGTATAGATGAATATGCGCACCTCATGTGGTTCTGGTGTCTAGGCCTCGTCTGGCTGGTGCTGCAGGTTTTTTGAGACTTTTTCCCGCGCACGTAGTTTCCATTGCTACCATTTTCATTTTCCTGGGTAGAAGGTTCCGTGGAAAAGGTGGCCGAACTCCACGGATAAACACTGAGCTGATAGCTATCTACTATGAGCAATATATCAATGATCTTTGAAGTAACAAAAGTGGATAAGACCACCGTACAAGGTGTGGCCTGGGCCAGAGAGTATCCCAATATGATAGAAAGTCATTGACTCAAGTGGTACAATTAACACAAACACGATTTTTTAAAATTCTAATATTTGAATCCACCCTTTTCCACTCTCTCGCGCTCGTCACATTCTCCTGAAAAATTGTGATCGAGTCGCTGGCATTTTAATCATGCCACGTGTTCGAAAAAAGCTTCTCAACGCAATGTTGGACAAATCGAGAGTTCGCCCGAGGGCTCTCGCAAAAACTTTCAAGCACATTTGCGAGTGAGGCCTTTCTCGAAGAGAATTTTCCAACCCTTCCCGACGAAGAGATGACTGTTTCTGAGCCCGTAAGGTCCGTAAAAATTGGTCCCAAGACCTACACTCCCATCGAGCTTGTCCCAGAGGCAAGCAGTTTCAAGAAAATAAAGGAAGTCGTCCGAGAGAAGTCGATAGAAAATGTAGAAACTTCAGCAAGAAAATTCGCTTTGCTAGCCTCCCAAGGCACAGCTTCGTCATTAGTATCAGAATTTCCTCTGGTGCTATAATAAGTGATGGAGGCCGAAGATCGTCACGCAATGCAAATCAAGGCCCGCCTCGCAATCTGTTCCACTGCAATAACCCGTGTTGACGCAGCACTTTCGCCTCTTTCCATGGGCAAAGAAAACCAATTTGTAGACGGCATCGAAGTCTACCTTCAAGCAGCCATTGGCTTTTTCATACAATTAGGACCTGGGAGCACCCCGCCAGTTCTCCCTGCGCGTTCCAGCAAACTTTCCCCGCCGAGGGCTCAAGGAATTAGGGTAACTATCCCTACGAAAACCCAGGCTCCGGCCCCAAAGACAACTTGGGCCACCGTAGCTCGGGTAGGCCTAGTCAGCAGTGCTGGACCATCGACAAAAAAGGCAGCATCGCCCGCCCAGAAAGCAAAAAGTGCCAACTCGAGTGAAAAAGTCGATTCGCGACTTTTTCTACGCCTTGAATATTTACATCCCCACCGTCTCCTCTCCCCAGCTGGCATAAGGCTAGCGGTGTCTCAGGCGCTGGGAACCGCTGCCAACAATATCACGTTGGTTCAGCGGGTAAAGACCGGCTTTGCAATAACCGCAAAGGATGAACTCGCTCGAAAAGAGCTCCTAGATTCCTCCACATCACGGAGCGTATCTGGAATCAAACTGGAACCAGCATCAAATCTGATTGCCATGCAAATTGCCACCGTCCCGGAGACAATTCGAACTCTCGATGGCCCCATCGCCGTGACAGCAAAGATGGTTGCCGATGAAGTCACGCGAGTGACCAAATCAGTTCCTTTTCTTGTTCATCCTCATGGGACCTGAAAACCTGGAGCGCCCTACCAGAACTAGCAGGCTCTCTTCCCTCGCGAATCCACGCCCCAACCTGGATTTCGCCTCTCCGATGACTCCGGAGCTGCAAAGCTCTTCCAACATCGTCGAAACATAGTTCAGTGCAAACGATTTCTTGGCTTCCATGACTCTCGCGGTTGCTCCCGCGCTCCGGCTTGCTGGAACTGCGGATCAAATATGCACTCGGAAACGGAGTGCAAAGCCCCCACACGGTGCCGAAACTATGGTGGACCTCATCGATCGGACTCACGGTTCTGCAAAGCTAGACCCAGCAAGTTTGGCCCGGTGAAAAGAGAGCAGCTCGCGATAATTCGCAAAGTCGAGCAGAAAAGGCTAGTGTCAAAACTATTGAAGGGTGGTGGTGTATATGGTTGTATACACTTGGTATCTTCAATTAAATGGTTGTGACTACTCAGGGGGCTTAGACTGTACTTGGGTGGTTATGGCAATAATGTGTTTGGGTGCGAATGGTATCTTATTGTGTGATGTTATGTTATAGATTATTTACATGATGATTAACCAATCCCACATACTTCCAGATAGTCCCTTAACTAGTCTCCTTTAGGAGTGGTCTTCAGGTGAATGTAGCGATTGGGGGGATGTAATCTATCACTTATCTAGTTCCATTTCCTTGGCCCTGCATGCTACACTATGTGGATGACAATTTACTACTAATGTGAAAAGCGCATTCATGACAAAAACTACAGCCGGAATAGCTATTTAGGCGATTTACGGCTCGAATAAAGATGTCTGCATGGCAGACTGTTGTATAATCCACGTAGATTGCCAGGGCAGACACTTGGGGCCACGCCGCGGTTAGTGCACGTGAGGGTGGAGCTAAACCGTATAGGTTTAGTGTGCGATGCGTGCATTTTTTTTTTTTTTGTATCAGATTTTAATTGCGTATGCAGCTAACTAGCTATGACACAATATCGGAGAAAATGTACAGAATAGATGACTTAATTTACAATAAGAGCACTCATACCTCAGATTTCATTTGCGCGATGCGTGCATTGGCAATATGGAGCCAACCAGATCTCGATGAAACGGGGTTAATGGGACTAGCCAGAGAGCGATGGAATCGGGGAGAGCAAGAGATACATTTCTCCTAGGAGAGAAATGATGTAACAAAGGGAATGTTCTAGCACGGGGCTGTGGACAACACAGTAAGTCTGGAACGACATATAAGGAGGACTTGACCTCCGTTCATTCACTTGTAACTAAGTTTCCTTAATATACAATTCAAGTCTTACAAAGAGAACACACGCGACAGTGATAATAGAGACCTACTGCAAGTACGAGTTCCCCAGTAGCATCCATCATCCCCCTCCTATATAGACTCGTTATTACAACACAGACGGATCAGGTTTCGAAATCCTGTCATTCGAAGGGGAGTTTTAAGGTTTTGGTGAGCCTTAGTGAAGTCATCAAGGCTTCAATAAGTGAAGAGCAAGACACTCGTTGAATAAATAGTGCCTACGAGCTCATCTTTTGCTCTCAGCGAAGATTAGAAATCGTTACTTGGAAGATGTGACAGGAAAGGGAACGGGCGATAGGCGCGGGATCCGAACCAAATTGGGATTTCTTCTTGATTTGATTTTAGTTTTGCTATTAACTTCTGTCATTTCTGTTGAACTTCACACAGTTAAAATTGGCTAGGCCTACATACAGTGATCCTTGCCGCCTCCACCGGTCCTTTGCCCATATAAGGATGAAGAGCTTTACTGTAGCTCAGGACTTCAAACAATTCAACAGCAACTGAGAATTCCCAAGAATAACCAAGTCTCCCACAAAGTAGCGTTATTACTCATTTTCCCCATCTATAAATGCAGATTTATATAGTATAGTGATCAGACGACCACTAAGTTTATTGGTGTTGATTGTACTACTTGACTCATATACTATCTCGCACATTGGGCTCCTCTCTGACCCAGGCCACACTTTGAACTGTGCTCCCTGTGTTACGGTTTGTTCTACTATATGTTTCTTTAAGGCGTTGATGGTACTGCAGGGAAAAGAACTCGGATGTGCGGCGTTAGTGTCTTGGTATGTAGATATTTTACTATAGGAGATACACGTAGAAAACAGGCAGCAGAATAGACAATCAGACGATTATTACCGCAAATCATTAATGCTATCAAGTCCATTACAAGTGATCTAATACCCTGCCTCTCATGTTTCTTGAAAGATTATTGATATTTTGCCCTTGATGTATAGCCATTCAGCTCAGTGTTTACCCATGGAATTCGGCCACCTTCTCCGCGGAACCTTCTATCCAAAAAAAAAATTCTCAAAAATCCTGCAGCCCCAGCCAGGCGAGGCCTAGACACCGGGACCACATGAGGTGCGCATATTCATCTATACCTCCCTTCCCTGCAAGATTAGAGGCCAATTTAACCCAAACACCATCTCCGTATCGGGTGATGGGTACGCTCCGGAAACTCATCGGATGGCTTCTCCTCCATGATCAATGGTTGGTGATGAGAAGGGTTTCGACCTTAGCATCTGATGTGATCCTGGTCATCTTCACGATAATGGTGATAGAGGGATGTGTTGAGAGATGAAGGCGATACAGACGGCGAAAGCGATTAGGAATTCTCATAGAAGTGAGGACTTTGTTACTCAATCTCGCCTCTGCAGACTCTACAGTGAGAGCCAAAGGTTCGTAGGGGAAACCACTGACAGGTGTTGGAATAGTCTTCCGACGACCACTAAGTTGATTGAGTGCAAGTAATCAAGGAGACGGCTATGTTAATCAGGCGTTGTTTTTATCAGTTTATCTCTATGCAGGATAAAAGAGAACGATATTATAGTTAAACATGATTCATTTAGTTAATTCATGTAGTCTCCAAGTGTCTACAAGGTGGGTGTCGAACAGGGCTAAGCCGATACCATTCCACCTCATCACCGACTCGATGGGTGTTTTGGTACGTTTTCGGTCCAGGGAGTTTCGCACCCAGAGGATCAATTCATGACTTTTTAACTAGGTATGCGCCACAAAATAATTAAGACGAACAACAGTCTCATCACTCTACGTTCTTTGACCTGCACAGGGGTCGAACCTGTAATCTTTTGATTCGAAGTCAAACGCCTTGCCATTGGGCCAGCAGGCCGATGACGGTGGCGTTAAATATATATCCATACACTTATATTTGTAACACGCATTAATGCATTGCGCACTTGATCTTTTTTGTTTGCTTCAAATTTCAATTGCGTGTACAGCTATCTACCTATGACAAAATATCGGAGAAAATATACATAATAGGTAATTCAATATTCGGAAGAGCACTCATGCCTCGAATTTCATTTGCAAGTAGCACTGGGAAGTTATGGTGGCTTTTTCTTCACCCCAAGTCAACCCTCATCCGTGAATACCCACCCAGGGAAGCGTCTCAAAAACCCTGAGTTATCCAGACATGTCTTCATCATCCGCATACTTTTCTCCGTGCGAAATGTAGTCTGGAGTTTCTTTTTTCAACTCACGTACTATTAGAGTCTATGATTAATTAGATGTGCGTTGGCCTTAATCAAGTCAGATTATTCGTTGATCATTGTTTGGACCCTCGGGGCCTATGCAGGTATTTGTAAGATATTGCCAGTGTTCCCATTCAAGCAACTGGATAATCAGCTTATGGATGATAGTGATAGCCCAAACTGTCCTGTGGGTAGGGTTCATCAACTCTTTGAAGCGCATACCAGAACAATTGTTACAGCAGATGTTATTTGAATTGGTCTAGGTGGATAGGAAACTCCTGCAGCCTCTCTACCATTTGCTGGCAGTAGTCCATAACTCATGAGTTAATTGATAGTTGCGTGAGGCTGACAGAGCTCATGCGACGTCCTTGTAAACTTATCTTACCCAGAGATCTGATCTCTTATTCCGATTTGTCTCCTTTCCGACATGCTCTTAATGCACAATGATTCATTCGGCATTTGGAACTCCCATACAAAGGTTTCAACCGCTAATAACACGAAAATAGCCGGCAAACACGAATTCCTCAGCTTCCAGTGGTGCCGGTGTAATCGCTCAGTATGCTCTGCATATCTGTGATATCCAAGAAGAATCGCATCCGAATGGAAGTCGAAAGCAACCTCAAGCATATTTACATTTGACGACTTTTCGACAATGCCTTTCTTACCATTCCCATCTGAGTCTTCGACCTCTTTTTAATCAGGTATCATCTCGCCTCGACAACCAATAAAGAAGTTGCTCCAATTGCAAACAGGAGCTTGTCTCATTTATTATCGGCCATAATCTATTAAAAATTTACGATGCTACGTACACCCGCAAGGAGGAAATCAAGTCATAACGTGCAAAGCTCGGGCCATGGTTTAAGGGGGACTAATGCTCTAATGGGGCTCTACATCATGAGGAAGTATAGCCGGCTGAGATGTGGTGCGAGAGGGGGAACAGATCTCTGAGGACCATGCTGGGACCGACATTTTCCAGGGGTTTTCAACTTTGGAACGTTTGTGGGCGGCAAGACTGAGATTTCGGCAAACTAGCCAGGAGGGCTTCTATTTTCGATGAGTCAATGGCACTCCGTAGCGCCCTGGACGGCATAAAAGAAGTTGTGCGAAGCTATCACACAGCATTCACGCTCTGTCAAGACTTTTCTGACATTTCCGCACGATGTTCAGGAAGGAGTTGGAAGGAGGCTAAAAAGGCAGAGGGTGAATTCCCCGAAGTACCCCCAAATCTGCAGCGCCCAGCTGGCCGGCCTCTTCGAATTCTTCAGGAGGGTAGTTATTTCGAATTTAGTCCTAATGTCGGTATTAGGAGAGCTCCGCACCCAGTGATTTTTTGAAAATTCTCCCGGCTGCCATACACCCTCACATGGTCATCGTTTAGTTGGCTGGAGAGGGGAGATAATGAAGGATAAAGGGCTCCTCTAAGTATATGATTGAATGAGGACGTGTGAGGAGTGGTACTATTTGAGGAGGGCTATATGGGAGGCATAGGAGGGGATATACTACTGGCATAGGTTTCCTTGACTTGTAGGCAGAGAGGACCTGCATGTCCTACACAGTCATAGCCTCAGAGAGAACGATGGGATGGCAAGACTGACACCTGTACGCGGTGCCCTCTACGAACCTGGGAGTGAAATATTCTCCCAGAGCCAAGTTCAGTCAAATTTCGCAATACCGATCAAGTTGGCTCATGAGGCAATGATTCAAGACTCTCCACCTAATCAAATTTTCACACCTGACGAGATCATTCACCACCAAAACCTCATCAAGTTTGCATGTACGACTTAGTACATTCTTATTTCAATGATCACACATCTCGTCGACTTTCTCTGGCCTCAATTGACCACCACGTACACGCCCACGCCGATATGTACACCCGACGGAGGAAGCAAAGCGTGGCGCACAAACCTGGGAGACAGTTCTTTGGGATGGGCGTGAGAGAGATTAGGACAAGTTCACAAGATGATACAGAGGATGGAAACGATCTCGATGGGCGTGAATTTAAAAATTTTGACAACGAGTTTTCGAATTGAGCTTTGTGCGTGCGGCAAGACTTCGCTTGCGAGAGTGCAGGCGACACTATAAACACCGCCGTGGTTGGATGGTGCGGTGGTACATCATCTTGGCCGGTTTCTCAAGTAAGGTCTGGATAGCTAGGACACATATCCCATCCGAGACAGGAGACCGCTGGTTCGAATCCGGCAAAACTAAGCAACATTTCTCGCGGCGCTGGTATGCATGGATGATGAAGGCATGCTTGGATAATCAAAGGTTTTAAATCTCCCTTTGGTGAGTACTTACGGAGGAGGGTTGACTGTTTGTGTAAGCGAACATACCTCATAGTGGTATTTTCAAATGAAATCCAGAGTATGAGTTTCGATAACGTCAAAAGAGTCATCCTACATGTATACATAGTACCGGTCATGTGTCATAGCTAGATAGCTGAAAACACATTACATGATTAAAAAAAAAAAGAGAGAACGATGAAATCAATTAAATACTCTTTACTAGCAAGATTCATGGATACTTACACACTTGTCAGCCTCCCATTATTCACGACAAGCGAGAAGTGATGTCCTCCGCTTAGATCTAGTTATCAAATAATTAAATTGTAGCAGCCATTTTTACTAGAATGGCCATGAGAACGAAGGATGATCACCTATCAGTGGTGTCCTCTACAAACCTGGGAGTGAAAAATTCTGCCAAAGCTGAGATTCAGTCACGAAAAAGTGAGGGGATAAATTTTTTTGTATGGACTTTCGCCTTGATGGAGTGGTACTCGGTATTTAGGTCGAAAAATCAGTCGACAGAGATTTCATAACCGCAAGAAAGTCGAATAAAAATTTATCACCACCAACATACGATTCACGGATGAGCCAAGGTCTTCCTGGAGGTCGTATTCAAACAAATTACATCACTCAAACTCCTTACATATTTGCGACGACACATTTTCCAGTCCATCCTACACCTGCGATCCACCTCCATACTCGTCGCATAACCTACCTTTCCACGCCATAATGAGGAAATCCACGAGGAAAACGGGACGCGTACAAAAGAGGAGAAAGGGAATATACCCCGAGGGGATAACACAAACACCCAATGACGACAACAACTCAGCGATAAGATTTAAAGGTGCAATACTAGAGCAACAATGAGATTTTGGACAACATTTCAATTTCGGAGTCAATGAGGATGTCAAGGGCTAGGACGCGTGGTGGCCGAAGCCAAGGACGAATTTTTGCTACCGCTTATATACAGCAGTTTTCTGGACAGTCAGGCTTTGTATGATTCAACACATAGGTGAGGTCTGAGGTGGGTTAAGATCTATTGTACTTATATGGAAGTTCAACTGATCGGATCCGAGCCTTCTCGTGCTCAAGCTCACATAGGAGTGCGGAGGGTGCCAATGGCCTAGCACGTTAACTTACAAACAAACAAAAAATCAAAATTGGTAATGCGCCCGGAATTTGATACAGAAAAGTGGGCTCCAGTGGCGAGCGGCATGAAAATTGGAGGGTAGTCAATGGCAAGTAAAGGTCTGGGGAGGTTCGTATACCCTCACTATATCTCTTCGTAAAAGTCGACGCCCACAAACCTTCTCCTTTATATAACACAAACTAATATACTGATTGCCTTTCCCTTCGGATTCGAATCCAAGGACCTGGTATTTCAACCAAAATCATCCAATTCTCCTGATTTGGCCCCATCGGGCTGATGCAGGTTTTGTGGGAAGATATGTGTGTTATGTAGGATGACTCATTCGGACGTTGGGAACACTCACTTTAGGAAGTCATTTGCACATACCACTCGAGGCTAACCCTTACGGCGTAGAACCTCTTTCATGCCTACCCATCACAGGGAAAAGCCCTCGCTATCCGAGTATGCTTTCATCACCCACAAAAGCGATATCATAGCGGGATTAGTGGTGTGTGGGTTTTACTAGAATCGAGCCAGCTTTCTCCCGCCTCAATTGGGACAGGTATTCAAGCTTGCCAAAAACTACTTGGCGGATCAGAACGGATTGTGTACCACTGTACCATCTAGTCGTAACTTGAAAATATTTGTCGATATAAAACACTCCGATACACAGAAGGTTTAATCAACAATCCCACTCCACAGTTTTCCAACTCTTCATTTTCCCAAATCGTCTCACTAGGTGATATTAGACTGATGCCTACAGCTTGGGCTTCTTTATAGACACCCACTCCAATATTCCTTTGAATAGAGGCAATATACGTGTACAGAATGCATGGAAATGTTACGTGAATGGAAAACCCTCCGACAACTTGAAGGTCATGTACAATATGCGACTATTATCGCTCCCTCCACTAGAGCTCACGTGGTTATCTCTTAGTCACTGTAAGGCCGTCTCTACCTTAGTATGTATGTATGAATTTCGTATCAGGCAGAAGCCCTACGCCCAAGAGGCGTGATGCGGGTGAGTGATCCCCAAAGACTCACTACTACCTATCTGTCCAGCTTACAAGGCCGATTGATTACATGAAAAGAAGGAATAAAGAAAAATTGCCTAGACAATAAACGCCCTGCGCCATGCCCACTTTCATATTCAACTACTAAAGATGTTCCAGTCCCTCGGAAAGGTTTAGCCCTCTTAATGTGAAAATTGCTCTGCGTAGCATCTCGTTACGGTTATGTACTTTTAGAATTCCTCCCATCCGTCTTCTGCCAACATAACTGGACTTCTTGGTGGTGATTCATGTCTGAATATTATCAATTGTCGCAAAGCCGTTCGGCACTCTTCAAAGTGCCAAGGACGTCTTTCCCTTTTACAGACGCATCTACAGTCTAAATTTTCATGCCCGATTCTGTCGTGGTAACCCTTGAAATATCCTTGTCCTATCCTCGCTGCTATTAGACGGTGGTATACCCATCTGGGAAATCCAAGCTCGGGTGGTCGTTTTAGTCCCATTAGAAGGTCTAATTCTTCGTACTATCTTGGTCTATTTTGAAGTCACCAGGATTCCACAGCTTCCTCGGCCTGCTCTCGGACGATCCGATTCAGCGCCACAAAGGTGTATATCTGCTCACCCCTCAGTCTAAGGGATCTCTCAGGGCTACCTTGGCCAATTTGTCCGCCTGCTTGTTCCCGGTAATCCTAGAATGTCTCGGTATCCAACGAACCTCGACTGATAGAAACTGGCCTGTTTGAGTCGTAAATTTGTCAACAACAGACCGAGAAGATCTTGATCGGCCGCTTCGTAGAGCTCGTACGGCAGTAGGGTTGTCCAGAAGTACCTTTACTGGGCCTCCGTTTGCCTTCTTTGTGGCTTTCTGGGCTCCTAACAACTCTGTGTCGGAAACCTCTGCTCTGGGCATGGGATCTGATCCTGACCCTATCATTTGGCCTGCTCTGTATAAGGTTTATCCCCAAGCAGATTTGGCGGGGCCACATGAAGAACCGTCCGAATAAGCACAGACTGTCTTCGCTGATAGACTAACTATCCATTGCTTGGCATGATCTGCTTCCGTTTTCTTGTCGCTTCCAGTGGATTCACTTGTAGGTTCACCTCTTGGGTAACAAAGTTTACCCGGTCCTTCGGCTGTCGGTACGCTCTTAGAACTTATTTGGAGCCTCGTGAGGTAACGATCTAGCACAGAGATCGCTCGACTTCTTTGGCCTGTTGGCAGGCCTAGACGACTTATCGTTTCCTTAGGTCCCTCTCTCGATCTAAATACTAGCCGGTGCCAAACGTCGAGTCGTTGCATCCGTGCAGCTTCCTGGAGTTGCCTTTCCTGTAGCAGAAAATTTGCTGGAGGGACGCCTGACTCTCGATACAGAGCCATATTTGGCGTGGTACGCCATGCTGGTAGCCCTGCTCGAACTGCTTTTAGGATTTTACTGTCCAGTAGATTGATATGCCAGCCAACCTGGTACCCACTTTTTAGTCACGCTTAGTAGTGATCATGATCAGCTCTAGCCACCATGTCTCTGCTCCGTATAGTGCCGTGCTTTGGACACAAGACTGCACCACTTTGATCATTGGGCCTGGGTCGATCCCACGTTGGACCATGTTGTGACGTATAGATTGGGTTATACGTTGGGATTTCCCGCACCATTCTTGAACATGCTGCTTAAAGGAGAGTTGAGAGTAGCCATACTCCAAGCCATTTCACACATAAATATGGTTGAATGCTTTGTCCCTTGATCTGAATACCGAGTTCCGTGGTGTCTACTTTTTTCCTTGGTCCTCCTCCTATCACTAGGAGTTCCAACTTAGCTGGATCGAAGTCTATCTTGTGCTCATTAGCTAGCGAGACAAGCTTGTTGACGTCGTGTTGAAGTGTTTCTACTGCTTGAGCCGCAGTGCTTCCTATACCGAAAATGGCCATGTCATCCGCATATCCAAATCGGGTTCTGCTATTGCCGTCTTGGAGCAGAATGGTGATGTACAGTAAGAACAGGAGCGGTGACAGTGGCGAGCTTTGAGGGACCCCGCACTCCATTATTTTGTCTTGCGTCGTCCCATTTTGATGTCAGACACGTATCCTTCGCTGAGGCAGAAAAGATTCTACCCATTGGCAAAGATTAATAGGCCATCCTTGTTCCCGTATCCGGTATAATAGGCACTTGTGAAGTACTGCATCGAACGCGCCTTGCACATCTAGGGTTGCGATGGCCATGACCTTACCGTTCCGCATTGTCGCCTCTGCATCATGTATAACACAGGAGACAAGATCAATCGCCGAATGCCCAAGTATGGCGCCGAAGAGCTGCTAAGGAACAGCTCGATGTTCATTAGCCAACCAGGCCATTCGTTTGGCCACTAATCGTTCCAGACCTTTGCACAAGCAGGAGAGAAGAGAGATTGGCCGCCATCCCTTGGTAGTCGCGAGGTCTCGCCATGGTTTGGGGAGAAGCACGACTTCTGCTACCCTGAAATCTGTAGGAAAATAACTCACTTCTAGGCAAGCTTGCAAAATATCTCTTACATGTTCTCCAATTTCGTTCCAGCAAGATTTGAGCAATCGAACTGTTATTTTATCTGACACTGGGGCCTTTTCTCCGTTCCCAATGATGCATGCCATAATATCATCTAGTAAAAGCGTATGGTCCTACGGGATTGACTCTCGTTGACCACACTCCCACCTAGGTAGGTCGTGGGCCGCGTTGAATCTGGCCATTAACGTATCTCTTAGGATTTCTCCTCGCTCAAGTGGGTCCGATATCCATCTATCCGCCGCGACTTTCAATGGAGGGGGTTCACGACACACTTGGGGTTTGGCCCAGCGCATCACCTTGAAGACCTGGGACTGCGAGATGGCACTTTCGACTTGATTCCTCCAGTGTTTTTTCTTAGCCGCCTTAACTGTCGCTCCGAAGCTTTTACGTGCCTTTGTTGATCCTTCAGGTAAGTTCCTGGAATCCTGAAACTCACAGTATTTCAACTTGCAATCCTCTGTCCACCATGGTGCTGTATTCCCGCATGATATCGAGGGTCTCTGTCCTACTGCCTTGAGGGCGTCCCCATGTGCTTCCAAAAGGCTAGATGTCTGGCGTTCGATATCAGCCACGCTACTTATAGGACCCGGGTTGATCCACGCCTTAACATATTGCACAAACTTATGGAGGTTTTTGTCGCTGAAAATTAGTCCTTGAGTGAGATTGCGGTTATCAGATATTTTTTTACACTGCACAGATCCTATAATGGTGCTGTGGTCCGAGGTGCAATTGTAGTCGCGTGAAACTGTCGCCGTGGCCGACATATTACTCCATACCAAGTCAAGCACATTACCGTCTCGATGTGTGTGTAGCTCTGCTGTGGTGACCAAATATATTTCCTGAGCCGAGGCCCATTCCATGATCTGATCAGTGTTGCCTTACTGACGTGGAGCCTGTGGTTGCCAGTGTCTTGATACCGCGTTGAAGTCCCCCCCGATGACCGTAGGACCAAGAGATCTTCACTGAAGTAAGGGCTCTAAGGATCCGCTAAGTCCAGAAGCACGGTAAACATTTGCGAAAGTTAGACTATCTACTTTTACGAAGCAATAGTCTGAGATTGGTCTATGTGGCGGAAATATTTGCGTAGCACTGATGCTTTTCCGGGTGAAAGTAATAGCTTGAGGACGGTTTCCAATTTCCCCAACTGGTTTGTGACCCTTAAAGTCAGAGTGACTTTATGTGATGAGGTCTCCGTCTGTCTGCATTGTCCACAGTTCTTGTACCATAACAACGTTCGCTCCTGCATCCCACGCCTGTTGTAATGCAGTGTCCATGTTCATTCCGCCCTTTCCTAAGTTCACTTGGTGAAATAGAAGGGTGCTATGTTTTCCGGTTGAATGGTTAGAGTTTGGCGTCCTACTTATTGACCAGCCATCGTCGCTTCCGGGGTATTGATAACCTCAACATCCTTACCCTTCCTTTCCCACGCCGCTAGCGCAGCTTTAAAGTCTCGGTGACCACGTTCTCTGATAACGTGTAGCTCTGCTGATATGCGGGGAACTACTATTCCATTATATCTTCTCGGCCGGGCCATGCAGATGAGGTCCATCGACTCGTGTGATTCTGCACAATTTGAGTACTTTGGTACCTTTGCCGGGCACTCCTTTGTCTCATGCGCCCCCGTTCAACGTCCACACCTTTGTCCCTTGGTGCAAGCTCTTGTTGTGTGGAAACCAAAACATCGCTGACATTGTTCAATAGGTCGTCGGCGTGAAAACGGCATCGATAGTCCACTCTCGTCGACGAGTCTGAATTTCAAATTCGCTGGTTTTTGTATGAAGTGCACTATCCAGCTTGTGGAATATTGACCCAATCTTACTTGATTTGGCCGAGCCATTACTGGTGTGACCCCACATACAGGCTGACACTCTGTTTTTACCATTTCACTTGTAACTGAAATGCTTCCTTCAAGGGTTCTGATGTAAAGGGGAACGTGTGGGACAATGAACGAGACCCAGTCTGAGGCTAGCTCGATGGTGATATTCTGTTGCTGGAAGGACGGGGCAACACCCAGAACTGTTTCTCTTAGCGCATCTGAAGCGCATTCAAAGGCCAGGCCAGATCGGACCTGATACATCTGCACGATTGCGGATGCTGCTACTCCAGCTCGCTCCGTGATTAACTTTTTAATGGCAACAGGAGATAGTTTCGCCATGCGTGGTCTGGCCCCAGTTGAAGAAAAAGTCGTTTATCTTCTTTTGGAGGCATTGGATTCGTCGTATTTGCCGGCAAGATAGTTGTTCGATGGAGCGGAGCTGCTGGAGGATCTGGGAGCTTTGCGTCTCTACGAGCTACTATTGCCCATGGGTTCTTATCCGCTTGCGGCTTTGCTGGGAGCGCGCAATCAGGCGGCGCAAGTATTTTGGTCACCCTGGGAGCCTCTGTCCTTATCGCACTCTTCGAGGCTTAGTGGGTCTTACGGGGAGCTTTATTTACCTGTGTGGTTCCAATAGCAAACGACATTACTATTGTAGCTATAATTTCAATTAGAGGCGTCATTGTGGCCGTCGCCGCTGTTTCTGCCTTGGTTTTAGCCCAGGCGTCGATTTTTTCCAACAATTCATGGGCAAGATGCAGTCTTATTTCCTTAGCTGCTCTGATTTTTGCATTGCCTCGGCAATGCCCATCACAGTTGGGTGAATTGTTGCACTGGGGTTAGCAGCCATCGATGAGGACGATGCGCTGGCAGAATGTTGGAAATGGAGACACGGAGTGTTGTGGACGTACGGGCCCTCCATTTCGTCTAGGTTCCCGACACGATCTTGTGTGTGTTTAAGAGGTTGGAATGGGTAATATGGTAGCGCTTCAGGCTACCTATTAGATATATGAGCGGCTGTATGGCGTGGGCACAAGGAGGTTACTGGGGGGTTTTCTATGCCTAGATGGTGCCACACTCGTTTATGGTGTGGCTTAGGTTACGTGCCGCTTACACTTGCACTTTTTTTTTTTTTTAAATCATTTAATGTGTATGCAGCTATAAAGCCATGACACATGACCGGTACTATATATACCTGTAGGATGACTCTTTTGACGTTAGAGACACTCATACTCTGGATTTCATTTGCAAATACCACTATGAGGTATGTTTGCTTACACAAACAGTCGACCCTCCTCGTGTACCCACCAAATGGAAATTTAAAACCTTTGATTATCCAAGTATGCCTTCATCATCCATGCATACCAGCGCCGCGAGAAATGTGGTTCAGTTTTGCCGGATTCGAACCAGCGGTCTCCTGTCTCGGGTGGGATATGTGTCCTAGCTATCCAGACCTTACTTGAGAAACCGGCCAAGATGATGTACCACCGCACCATCCAACCACGGCGGTGTTTATAGTGTCGCCTGCACTCTCGCAAGCGAAGTCTTGCCGCACGCACAAAGCTCAATTCGAAAACTCGTTGTCAAAATTTTTAAATTCACGCCCATCGAGATCGTTTCCATCCTCTGCATCATCTTGTGAACTTGTCCTAATCTCTCTCACGCCCATCCCAAAGAACTGTCTCCCAGGTTTGTGCGCCACGCTTTGCTTCCTCCGTCGGGTGTAAATATCGGCGTGGGCGTGTACGTGGTGGTCAATTGAGGCCAGAGAAAGTCGACGAGATGTGTGATCATTGAAATAAGAATGTACTAAGTCGTACATGCAAACTTGATGAGGTTTTGGTGGTGAATGATCTCGTCAGGTGTGAAAATTTGATTAGGTGGAGAGTCTTGAATCATTGCCTCATGGGCCAACTTGATCGGTATTGCGAAATTTAACTGAACTTGGCTCTGGGAGAATATTTCACTCCCCGGTTAGTAGAGGGCACCGCGTACAGGTGTCAGTCTTGCCCTCCTACACTTGTACATGTAGCGCACACTTCCCACAATTTTAGCTGTAATCCGAACATGACACTCGTTTAGTCAACTTCTACTTTCGTTCCATAAATATTGCGCCCATTTCATTGCGCGATATTTCTAACACAGAAGCTATTACACCTCTAGCTATTTCGAATTTAATCGGACTCTAGTTCAAGATGATAGTTGTGGGTATGCAATGTTAGAGATGCTTTTCAGCTTATCTTCGTTCTTATATACATCTTGAGATTATTCTTATAATTGCTACCAAAATTCAGATGTAAGCCAATAATTACATTTGTTTATGTAAACAGCTCGTATTTCTCTCCTTTACATGGTTCTGAAATTGATCGTATTTGTTCCCTTAATAACAAATAACAAGTGGAAAGTATAACCAGGCATATTAGTTTTAATACGGTTTGATTGGAGATTGAGTGCTTCCGTTGTAATGACAAAATACAAATTGCTGATCATAAAATATGCATGACTCGGCTGTAGTCAGTGACGATTTGATGTTGTACTTCATTTACTTACAGATAAACAATCTTAACAAAGGTGATTCTTTATTTCGGTATTTTGATGTTTTGTTCAACAGTATGAATAGATACGGAACGTTGAATAGGCATGACTTGGCAAAGAAAGGTGGATAACAATTATCGGAGCTTGATGATACGATGAATAGCTTAGTTATAATCATCTACATATCACGGTGGTAGACAGGACTTGTATATACTTGTTTGGCACCCACTATACAGAACATCACTGCCTATGCAGGAAGTACTACAATCCCAATTCCATGCCATTGTGTAGAGCTGCGCCCTAATGGTCGAACTTCATAGTGGTCATGTAGGGCTGTGTATTACTCGCATTGATATACTGTATCACCGAAACCCGGCAGAGATATATCTAGAATAACTGCGATAATCACATCACAACAATCTGCAATTTCTTGAAATCCCCTACAGTATTGACTTGATGCTCGACGTTCAATTCTATCATTCCAAATACCTCTAGGACTTTTATATTAAGTAGAACTGACTATACTTACATCCGCATCCGCTCGCACAAAGTATACAACTTAGACTTCCTTTGATAGTTTATATCTCAACGCTTTATTTTTTACACAAATATCTAGAAATGAATCATCCATATATACTCGACTATGCTTTAATATGGAAGTATCATACTGGACTAGTTCTATCATTGAAAACCCTCAGTTTTAAAAGAAAATCTAACAGCTAGAATAAATTTACAAGGGACACTAGTAGATCCCTGCATTCCCTAGGCCGCTACCTGACCTATAGGCTGAGGTCTGAGCCTTTAACATTTAGTTATAATGGCATCTGTATAAATGTATATTTTGTGCATATACAAGGTAGATTTAATTCTCATAATAGCATTTATCGTCACATAAATTAGAGCGGTTTCTATCATAGATTTTTAACTTTTTTCAATTGATTATAATGACAGAATTAAAGCTAAGATTAAACAAAACATCGTCAGATATTTGATCCTATCAATATCGATTAGTGTGTCATATTCTTAAGTCATTTGAATTACCAACCCTTTTATTCCGTCACTTTGGTTCCCCCGCGATTGGGCCTCGATTTCTGCATTCTGAAGACTTCGATGCCAGGTCGTATCGCTAAGATTCCGTATTTTTAGGCGGGTCTTAGCTTTTTTCCCTGGATTTCTGTCTTTATCAGAATTGGCATTTGAAGTTATCACTGTGAAATCTTTCATCTCAGTTCCACTTCCGAGCCCTTCTCGTGGCTTTTCGCTTAGCCTACTCTTGTCTATACCAACAAAAAGATTATAGAGCCTCCCTCCGTTGATATATACCGAGACTCTATTCAAAAGAGGCCGGTGAGTGATACTTCGCCACCACTGATCCTCATTACCGGTTCCATTTTCTCCATGTAGCCTGATATATGGATTGCCAAGTCCATGCCAGTCATGCCATCCATATCGGTTGAACTCTTCGTCCCATCGATTTGGCTGGCAAGTACCGTCCCAGCAGCCATGGGCTCGAAGAATCCTTGTCGCATCTGGACAGGCCGAATAATTATACAAGGTCATTTTCGGAAACGAGTGCTGGCTATAGTTGTGGTGGTCCAGCAAAGGTAAATGACCTTGGTGAATATACTGCCAGGTCAGGTTGCGACCTGAACAAGCATGCTCGTTAAGGTAAGAGTTAGCCGAATATTTTGAATATGATGATCCCATTGTTGCAAGTTATTGATAATTTATTCGACTACTACACTTTTAGTTAGACTACGGCATAATGATGTTGGAAGATACTATAGTCCGCAAAAACGTACATTATGTTAGGTGAGCTATTAAAAGTCAAAATTTGCTGGATAGATGATTTTCGAATGAGATTATAGAATATATCTGTTTGGGTGTGTAGAGAGGTTGATGCTATACTCCTGAATAACGTCTAGACATTGGTTTATATATGCATAGATTCAGTCTAGATTCAGTCTAGATTCTAGCACCTCGAGAGACCCAAGCGCTCATCTAATCTTCATATGAAATTCTTGACTTTTTTTTCCAGGCCTCACATGTATTTTATGGAGCATAGCATGTGAGGACTGCACCATTAGAAATTTCAAAGTCTTCAATACAGTTCCGCCACCTGGGTCGTATCTAGATCCTGTTCAAATTTCTATTCCAAAATTTTTGTATGAAAGAATGACTTTTCGACTTGGACAAGCCTAACGTCATGCTTAGTTTTTAATAGCCGCAATTAGGAACCAATATTGAGACTCATCCATTTTTGAAGTGATATTTTAGACATCCTGTCTAGGGCCCACATGTATTTCGTGGGGCATTGTCGGTTGGTAATACTGTATTGGGAATCTCATATTTTTCAAGCCAACGGTATTTGCCACATAAATTATAGCTGGATGGCAATCAAAGCCCCTTGTATAGTGAAGCCACTTGATAAATACTCCTTTTCTCACATATTTTAGTGAAAGCACCTCATTGCTAACAATTCTTCCTTGGATAAAAATGCGGCTTTTCTAGCATATTTTCAACACACACTGAGCCCTGTGCAGATGTGGCAAATTTTGTTGAATAAGAGATGCTAGTATAGACAGCTGAGGCAAGCTAAGAGTTTGTCACTTGATCCACTAGAAAAAAGAGTGGATAAAGGTGGTAGTAATTGCAGATTAAGCTTGATGATTTTCTCTAGTTTCTCAGTGATACAGTGATTCGGTGATTCGGTGATTCAGTGCGTAATTCATCTTGAAATCAAATTTTCGGCCGATGTGAGGATAAAGATTGCCACTGTGTGTAATAACAATCGCCATCATGTATATTATTTTAATTTCCTCATAAAGGACATAGTACACTCAGCCTTCTTCGCCACTACAACAGGCCAAGCTAGTCTTTAAGAGCTGTTTGAAATCATGTAAATACATTTCAATAACTTGAATCCGACTTAGCATCACTAGCGCTCAATTTTGTCTTTTTGTATCCGGTGTTCGATAAAAAAGACTAAATTAGACAACTAGTTCATTATTTTTGTCAGGATTGGCGGTCTCGGTCTTTGCCATTGTCATGGATTTGGTAGCTTCCCGTAGCCTAGAAGGTATTGCCTCGATTACAATTCTCATAAGTCACATTCAAGAGAAATTTCCTGTAGTTTTCGAAAAAAAAACATACTATCCTTGGCGATGAATCTCGAGATGAATTAATGGTGTTGGAAATGGAAACACAGAGTGTTGTGGACGTACGGGCCCTCCATTTCGTCTAGGTTCACGATACGACCTTGTGTCTGGTTAATTGATTGTATTATGTAAAGTTGTATTAATTCAGGCTACTTAATGGATACATGAGAGTCTGTATGTTGTAGTAACTAGGAGCTTATTAATGGTTTCATTTGCTTAGATGGTGCCAAAATAGGTCATGTTGTAACTTAGACTCTGCGACGCTTACACTTGTACTAATAGCACAGACGTCATACTCTGTTAGCAGGAACATTTTAATTGCAATTCTTTTTTCGACTTCTTCTTTCGTTCCAGGAATTATTGCGTCCATTTAATTGCACATTATCACCAATATTCGGATCTTCTTATACAGCTATCCGCTTAAAATTCATACCTAATTCTATCGGTCATTATATCTCCGATTTTTATATAGGCACAGAAACAGTTTTGTTCTCCAATTCCTAGAACGTTGATTTCAAGACAATTTTTATTCTGCCTGCATTTAGATGTTCATATATTGGATTACTTCACGATTCATTCGTTATCCAAAAGTTAAGACTAATTACAAGAGAAGCTGAGCCCCTATTCATTATTCCTAGATCATATTTACTGGTAATATGTCAATGTTATTGGCACCCGTGAAAGTTTTAAAGTGAGTTACTAGAAGTCAACTTGGTCTAATCCACTACCGCCATATCGGGTGCTGAATACGCTCTGGAATCTCATGGGATGGCATTTCCTCTGTGATTAGGGGTGGGTGATGAGTTGGGCCTCAATCCTACCATCTGACCTGATCGTGGCTAGCTTCATGATAAGAGCAGAGCAGTGGTGCCGATAGATTAAGACAACACAGTCCGCGAAAGTGATCAGGAATCGTCATCGAATTGAGGACGTCACTACTCAATCTCGTCTCGGCAGACACATCAGTGAGAGCTGGAGGTTCGTAGGGCGCACCACTGACAGGTGTTGAGAAAAGCCCTTCCCCCCTAGATACCAAGAGACAAGTATGTAAATGATAGTCAGAGTCATACTCACATGAAAAATATTCGCATCTAAACTTTCTATTAGCTTGTAACCTTTTGATTTTTCTATGAAGTTGAATTGAATAAATCAGATATATTAGGAATCGTCGCATTTTGAAGAAACAGTGAGGGTCATGTTAAATTCTAGTATATTATTTCAAGATAGACTTGTGTCACGGTTTGGATATTGGTGTTGGAGTGATCAGATAAACTAAGGTAGTTTTTAATTTTTTCTATAGCTAACTATAAAAATATTAAGGCCATGACCCTAATCATCTATTGGCAATTATTAAGCACATTAATATTCAAATTTACTATCAACTTTAAAGCTATTAAGTTAGCTTTAGCTGTCCATCATAGTCATAGACTTAATAAGGACATATATGAATTTTTGTTCTATCCTATCAAAGTATTACTTCAACTATGTATATATTCATTAAAATATCCAGAATATGCGTTCTTGTGTGATACTAGCTTCCCTAATGTTCCACTGAGGGTCACCCTTAATCTTGCTACCAATAACTAGAACCTTCCAGCTACAATAGAGCTGATCTGTCTTAAGTGGAGGGCAAGACCGAACACCTGAACGTTATGCCCTTTACAAACCTGGGAGTGAAATATTCTCCCAGAGCCAAGTTCAGTCAAATTTTGTAATATCGAACAAGTTGGCCCACGAGGCAATGATTCAAAATACTTTGTCATGTCAAATTTTCGCTCCTAACGAGTTCGATACCTACCTAAGGTTCATCAAGGTTACAAGTACGACCAAGTACATCCTCGTTTCAATAACAACACCACTAATCAACTATTCTCTGGCCTCAGCTAGCCGCAAAATACATGCCCACGCAGATATTCACATCCGACGGAGGAAGAAAAGCTTAGCGCAGAAATCTAGGAGACAGTTCTTTGGGATGGACATGAGAGGGATTGTAACATGTTCACAAGATGATGCAGAAGATGGATACAATCTCGATGGGCGTGGATTTTGGAATCTTGGCAAGGAGTTCTACGAATTGAGATTTGTGTGCGCCAAGACTTCGGTTGCTAGAGTGCAGCTGACACTATAAAAACAAGTCAACGATGAAAGGTGTCGTAGTCTACCTCCTGTTGGTGTTCTCCGGTATAATTTGAGTAGCCTGGGCACCTACTCCACTTGGGAATGAGACACCTCAGACTACATTTCGCGCAGAGAAAGTTCAGTGGATGATGAAGGCATGTCTGGATAACTCAAGGTTTTTGGGACGTTCCCCTGGGTAGGTATTCATGGATGAGGGTTGACTTGGGGTGAAAAAGCCACCATAACTTCGCAGTGGTACTTGCAAATGAAATCCGAGGCATGAGTGCTCTTCCTTTGTATTGAGTCATCTATTCTATACTTTTTTTGATGATGTGTCATAGCTAGATAGCTGCATACGTAATTAAAATCTGATGCAGAAAGAAAGAAAAATCCCTGGGGAGCGTCCATTCAGGAGTACCGAACCTTACTTCCATATCGCATGGCTCGAAGTTGGAGTAGAGTTTAAGACCTATTTATACTTTCTCTGGGATTTCTATGGCAAGTCCTTATGTAAAACTTAGAAAGGGAAAGCAAATTCACTACAAGTTGGACCCCTTCCCAGGTTCCTAGCAAAAATTTCTTTGGGTCCCTTGAAGATGCTGAAGCTCCAGGGGGCCTGTGGGTGGTTAGGTGACACTCTAGGAAGTGCAATGGGGCTTTGGACTGTCCGCAGCCACAATGTAGGTCAGCGCCCTCGTGATTGAAACGGCGGCGGTACTCTACAAAGTCATCATATCCTGAGCAGGAAGCGTATAGTCTAGAGAGAAATGGTCTGGATAGCGAGAGTTCCTTAGGTTGACGAGAGAATGAGACCATGGGAAGCTCCATATATAAAACTGGGGCATGTTGGTTCCAGTAATCTTTCATAGCCATCGGTACTTCTGCTTTGATGCGGATTTTTGCGGTTTCTAAAAAAACGTACCCACGGGCTATATGCGGGGTTTTTGAAAGCCCTTCCCTGGCAGAGGCGTCAGCCAAATTATTACCCAGTATGTCAGAGTGGCTAGGGATCCAATAAGCCTGAACTTTCCTGGGAGGGATGTGCGGTAGCTGGGTGCTAAGAGGCCAGTCTCGGGAGGGGCCCGTATTTTTTGAAAAACCACTTGCGACAAGCAAATTGGGGACTGAAATAAAAGGCGAGTTACCTCCAGGTTATCTGTGAGGATCCAAAAATTTTCTGAGAAGCGTGCTGTTGGTAAGGAAAGCGCAGCTTTGAGGGCTTCTTTCAAGATGGTCACTTCTGTGTCAAAAGGTAACAGCGTCGAGACAAGGGAAAGACTCTCGCAGTATACCATCTGGCCAGCTTGAAAGATAACCATTCCACCGCCTGTCCTGGACAATTCTGCTATCTCAAATCGAGCGCCATCTGTATATACTGCTAGATCTCTAAAAGGGATACCAGAAGGGAGATTAATGGGAGGGTGCGTAACTAGCCTGTCACTTTTATACCATGTCTCTCTTTTGAGCTATGGCAGCTGTATCAGAGGTTCGATCATTTCAGTGTTCGGACTTTGGAGAGCCCAGCTCGCAAGCCGGGAGACTCGACGATTTTGTGCCCGAATTCATATGGCTCTTTTCCGGAGTGGGTGCCTAGGGTCCAGGCGTTGGATCCGCAGTGCCGCGAATTTTGATTTAGAGTCCAGCTCTAAATCAGGAGGAAGGAGGCCTGGTTTGTGGTATAGAATATGGATTGGCGTAGTCCAGTGTATAGGTAGGATAACTCTGGCTCCCGTTAGAACAACTATGCAGAAGGTGGATAGGTGTCCTTCGGATTGATTCGAGATAAGTTTATTGCTGTATCTGGTGCGGCCAGGCCAACAGACCTCTGCGCCATAATAGGCGATGGGAAGTGTGCGAGCTAAGATGGCATGACGTATAAGTTGGTGGCACTCCTCTAACGGTGTTACTAAGAGAACGGAGTGCGTTGGCAACTTTTAAAGCCTTCTCAGCTAGTATGCGGACATGCCATTTAAAGGAGAGGGTTTGATCAAAATGGACCCCTAGCCAGCGCGCGTAGGGTTTATTTGGATCTTCAGAGACCCTTATATTTCTGTGGGAGACGGAAGGGGCTGACAAAGGGTCGCGGTCAGCCCGTTTTCGAGAAAACTGTTGTAGCTCAGATTTTTCTGGATCGAAAGTAATGCCTTTCTTTTCGCCCCACTCTATTGCTTCCGCCAGCAAGTGAGAGGGAGCTGTGAAGTTACTCAGGAGGTCAGGCCCTGTCTCAAGAAGGGCAAAATTATCTATATAGCCGAATCTTTTCGTCTTTATTCCTATATCGAAGAGCGGGGAAATGTAGAGAATGAATAGGATGGGCGAGGCCGGTGAGCCTTGTGTGATACCGCAATCCACATGTTTTGGAGAGCCTGTTACTCCATCGAGATAGACGCACATCTTACGGCGTGAGTTAGTAGATTCCATCCAGCGCACCAGGATTTCAGGTTAACCTTGCACTCGTAGACGGTGGACAAGTCGTCCTGGATATACGGCGTCGAAGGCTCCCTTGACATGTAAGGTGAGCATACTGGCTTTAGAACCCCCATAAAGTATCTTTTCTGCATAGTGGGTAAAGCAGGTAGTTAGATCAACAGCCGATCTGCCTGGAAGAGCGCCGAATTGTCGGCTCGATACCACCTTGTGCCGGATAGCAGTCCAAGCCATTCTTTTCGCAATAAGTCTCTCTAATTCTTTGCCTAGTACAGATAGTAGTGCAATTGGGTTGTAATATCGGGGCGAAGAGAAGTTTATCTTGTTTGGCTTTTGAATCATTACCAGAATGACCTTCCGGATGCACTCAGGATGGTGCCCAATCGAAAGGCACGCGTTAAACAGAGATAGCACTTGTTGTTAAATCAAAGGCCACACGTTCGAATAACGACCGTGGGTTTTCTGTCTGTACCAGGAGCAATATTTGCAGCAAGTAAGATGGAGTCTCGGATTTCCTTGGCGGTAGGGGTGGGAATGGTAGTGAGGTTGAAAAAAGCGTTGGAGAATCTATAAGGATGTCACCAACTGCTTAGGAGTTTGCGAGTAGATTTTGTATAAGAACCTCCGTTATTCCAGTAAGACTCTAGACTGGAGGTTGCTCTGGGAAGCAGGCGTAAACGATAATTCCCCACAGATTTACACCACTTGGTTACTCCAAATATTTCCTTAGCTATGCGGACCCTCTCCAATTTGGTCTTGAAAAACTTGTCTTTTGCTGTTTGTATTGTTTTCATAAAGGTCTTTCGGGCATCACAAACACCACTTTTAGTGGACGGTAACCGCAGAGCTGTCTTGTAGCCCTTCCCAGCCTCTTTGCATGAATCGTTCGACCTGGGATTGCCGTATCCGATACCTAGGGTCCGCTTTTAAGCACCACAATATGCGTCGTGTATAATTCGCACGAGAACGTCCGCTTGGTTGTTAAGATGTTCATTTGAAGGGGAGACGGGAGGAAGGACTAGACCTCTATATCCGAGTTTCAAGAGCTGCCTGAATAAGGATGGGTCCAATGTGTCGGGCCAGAGCCGCTCTTGGGGGACCGGAGGGTTGGCCCAGCCTACAGTTGCTAATATTGGCAGATGGTCGGATGTGGCTGCAAGGTATCTAGCAATGCCACAGGAAACGTTGTTTACAGTAAGACCTGTACCAAATGCCAAGTCTAGAACGTTGCCACGTTTATGGGCAGCTTTGTCAGGTGGGGATAGAAGGGTGAATGGAACAGAATCCAGCCACTCCACAAACTGAACGGCTCCCAAAGATGGGCCACGTCCTATTGAGGGCTACCACCTAGAGTTATGGTGTTTGGAATCTCTTAGAATTAAATAGTTTCCCAAAATAGGAACCGTCAGAATAGCCATGAGAGCATTAGCCCCGGTACCTGCACGAATCGAACCTGGAGACGGTGATCGGTTGTTCTGAGGCGTAACTAACGGATTTATTGCTGGCAGATATTCACATAAACATCGATTAATCGTGGAATGTGATTTATTGCACCAGTGTCGAGGATAACATCATTTTTATTGGAATCGCTAGATACCAACAAAGCATGCTCCCCATTTCCCTCACCCTAGACCTAGATGGTTGATAATCGCTGAAAATATCTAATTTAACTATTCCTGGCTTGTTTTGATCCATTTATTTTGTTCAAAGCTCCCTAATATTGAAAGTCGTATCCAGGTTCTTGGATTACCAATTAGATCCGTCTGATGTATTAATCTAGTGCAAGCTATTTCCAAGCAATTAATATCGGCGCTTACAATGCGCACTTCTATTAATATCTATAGGATTTTTGAAAGATGAGCTGGATTCCCAGGCTAGGGCTATGACTAGTGAAGGATCAAGATTGCGACAAACTCATCGGGAAGCACGAATCGACGTGACGGCAGATAACAAAGTAAAAGATGGATCCTGCAGTGAAATAAAAATCGACACGTAAAATATCCGTAGCGCTCAACAAAATGGGTGAGTACTTGTTATTCCATGCTTGGGTCGAAAGGAGCTGTATTGCTATTGCTCAAACAGGTATTAATTCGGCTTTCCGATAGCTTCGGCGTGCATCCATGACCTCTGTTATCCTCAAAATTAAATCTCCAGTAGTCTTTCGGAAGCTAATCCATATTGTAAATTGCGCAAGAACAGTAGAATCGTTTGAGATTATCTCTTCGCAGTCAGCAAAGTCAAGATTGAGTAATATCGTCCTTATTTTAACAAGGATTCTCAATCGTTTTAGGGGTCTACATCGTCTCGATCTCTCAGCGCCACTCCCTAACGCCATTATCATGAAGCTAACCACAATCAGATCAGTTGTTAGGGTCGAAGCCCTTCTCATCACAAACCACTGGTTATGGAGAAAAAGCTCCCCGATATGTTTCAGGAGCGTACCCAGCACCCGATGCGGCGACGTTGGATTGGATAAAGTTGGCCTCTCATTTCACAAAGAAATGAAATTTTGCTGTACATACTTACCTCTATTTTTTAATCATATTGTATTCATACTTACCTCATAATGCTGTAGTTACAGGTTTGTGAGAGTTTTCCTGCGCATGCAGTTTCATTTGCTTCCTTTTTTCGTTTTGTGTGGAAGGTTCCGTGGAAATGGTGGCTGAATTCCACAGGTAAACACTAAGCTGAATGGATGTCCATGATGAGAAATTTATTAAAGATATTTTAAATTACAAAAGAGGATAGGAGCACTGTTCAAGGCGAGGCTTGAGCCAGAGAGGAGCCCAATGTGCTAGATAATCGTGGTCTCAAGTAGCCAAATATAAAACAAATCCACTTTCCGTCTGTGGATTCATTATATGAATTGATAGATCTATGCTAAGCTTCGACAAAATCATTCTCCAAATTACGAATCACAAGTCCCTTTTCACATAGATAATCTTTGACTTGTTTGACGGTGTACTCGCCGCGGTGAAACATACCTGCCCCGAGTGCTGCATCAGCCTTGGTTTTGGAAAATACTTCTTCAAAGTGGCTGGGGTTTCCAGCTCCGCTTGAAGCAATTACAGGAATACCAACAGCCTTTTTTACTTGTTCAATAAGTTCTAGATCAAAGCCGCTACTGGTACCATCTTTATCTATGCAGTTAAGTAAAATTTCACCGGCCCCCATTGCCTCAACTGCTTGGACAAGTTCCACCACGTCAATGTCTCGACTCTCCCGGCCGCCCTTGATAGTACAAGTATACCAACAAAAATTTTCTCCATTTGGACCAGGGAATTTTGTTCTAATAGAAGCATGTTTTGTCTCGGTTGGTTCCAATAGATATACCCGCTTGGGATCGACACTGACAACTACTGCCTGATTTCCGTATGCACCTGATATTTGCTCAATAGGAGTTTTTCCAGATAGTTTCTTTCCTGCAGCGTAATAATTTTCTGCTGCAGTCACAGCGTCGGAGCCGATTGACACTTTGTCTGCGCCGCTCTGGAAATACATTTTGGCAATCTCAAGAGCAGATACTTTTCGCCCTTCGGAATCTGTCGTGTCCTTGATTCCCCCACCGATTGTAAGTGGCACGAAAACCGTCTCCGAAGTCTGCCGTAATATCTCTAGCATAGGGAGATCTGCTAGTGGACAATCTCGAAAGCTAGTAATATTTAGGAATGTCACCTCATCAGCGCCTTGTTCATAGTACTTTTTTGCCATTTCGACTGGTTTCCCGAGATTTCGAACATTACCGCCGGTTTCTTTTTCCCGTACATCATATTGATCACCTTTGGTAACCACTAAATCGCCATGATCGTTTGTCCGCACGTCGAGGCACGCAATCACCCTTCGAGTCAAACCATCTGTGATAAGTCTTGAATCATCTGTCAAGTATGACTTGTCCTTTCCATCAAGAAAGGACTTGATGACTCGTAGTCCTGCTGCCCCACTTTTCTCTGGATGAAACTGCGTCGCTAGAACATTATCCTTAGCTATTGCCCCGACAAACTCTTCCCCATCGTAGGTTGCTGTTGCGACAGACCATCCATAGCTTTCAAGTTTACCTGCTTGATATGGTACCATATATGAATGGACATAGTAGTACTTTGAACTTGAACTTATGCCATACATCTTCTTATCCACTGTCTTTGCACTATTCCAACCGATGTGCGGAACGGACTTAGAGGTACTATCAAATCTGGTTAGATGACCCTCGATAAGAGCTAAGCCTGATGTGGCTGGATCCTCAGAGGAGCCTTCGAAAAGAGCTTGTAGGCCGACACATATCCCCATGAAAGGTTTGCCAGTTTTAATATGTTTCCGAATAGCAGGTAAGTATCCAGCGGCTGAGAACTGATTCATGCAGTGGCCAAAATGGCCAACTCCTGGAAGTATCAATTTCTAGAAAATCTTAGCGAATGTAGATTCCACTAACAGCCAATAATCATGTATTAAACTTACTTTGGCATTTTCTAGATCCTCTGGCGATCGCACCCATTCAACTCTGTACCCTACTTTTTCAATTGCATTGACTAAACTCCGCGTGTTACCCGCCACATAATCTAGTAGATGGACGGACGGCTGCATCCTGGATAACGTTAATTTACGCCTTAATTGAGGATATTGACTGGACTATTCTTTGCGACGCCCTTTAAATTATGGAATAAAATTTAATAGATCCGATGCCAAGATTTCTAAGGTTCGAAGGCAGATCGCGGCTTTTCGCCTAAGGGTAAAATAATTGTACATAACGGCGATAGATACCAAGTCACAATGGACTTGTTAGAAATTTCAGAGAATTATCCGAATTAAATTACATCCACGGAAACAAATTCTAACGACAATGGCTTTGAAGAGACAACGCGCTCATTCTGAAACGATAAGTTATACAATTGAGATCGGCTGTCAGGCCACTACCTAGGCAAAATACATTTCAGCATGTATTACAACTTAAGGTGTGCGAACTTGTGTGTAGAAATTTAGATTTCATCATTTAATCCCGCCTGTTTCCTTTGCGTTCAAAAGCCTGCTTGAAATAGTTCGGTTTTTGACAATTCTAAGTTCAGAGCACAAATGTAGTACTGAATATATATTTATATTCCCTCCAAGGTATCAAGCGGCTTTAGCTCACTTGGGAGAGCGTCAGACTGAAGTCAACTTCGGTGGTAAATCTGAAGGCACTGTGTTCGATCCACAGAAGCCGCACAAACATGACTATGGATTGATGTTGATTCACCTTTTTTCATGCCCCGCTCTCAGAAAGAAGTTAAGCGCCGGCGGAGGCTATCTCATCCTCAGCCACATATCAGCGTGACAATTAGATCATACATGCAAAAAGTGAATCTTCTTCCGTAAGCTACATTTTGCTCGGATATCTAGCTATGACAAGGTGGTACATTCTTTGATACCATTCGGGACTTCTGTAATTGTGGCGCCCCGACATCTCTTGGGTAATGCAAGTGAGCAGGCTGATCAGACTATAGCTGAGTGAGATGACGACCAGGAGGTGGTCTACAATAGCTTTCACTGTTGCCTTACTCTAAAATAACGGTAGCATTATCAGAAAAACTAGTCTTGGTGTACACAATTATTCCCAAATCAAAGAACTCTTCGAAATATGATAGTTCCATAATTCCTATCGATGGTCACTTCCCTCTCACATTTTACGTCCCCATTGCATGTACTCCCTGTATTTATATAGCCACACGATTTCAGCGGCCCCTCATAAGTCAACCTCCCAGATTTGTATCTCACAACTTAATCTCCTCCTTTTGGGTATACGTAGCGTTGTGATTTCATAGAGGAAGACGGCCGGTAATTTCTGGGATAAGCTCCCGTTTGAATTCGCAGCAGCTCCATGTGTTATAATGGAAGTTATGTAGAGAAGCTTAAGCTATTAGGCTTCTGTTTAATATCACCTAGTGAAGCGAGTTGGGAGATTGAAGAGTCTGAAAACTATAGTGGAGAGTTGTTGATTAAACCCACCTAGTATCAGAGTGCTACTTAAACTAATTATTACAACTAAGCGAGGGACACGATTACTGGCTTATTGTGGATAATTGGGAGGCTGGTCAATGTATGAGTCATCATGAACCTGGCTAGAGAACTTATACCTTTCTACGTTCCATGTTAATGATACCATTCATTACCATATAGCACCAATTTCAACACCTTGATCGGTCACCAAGGCATGGTGGTTTATAATGAGATGTAGATGGAGATCTCCTGAGAGAGTGTTAGTGTTACGGCCTAGGCCCGGTTGGTTGTAGCTAGGCTGTTTAAGGCTATAGGGCGGGGAATAATTCTCAACACCTGTCAGTGGTGTCCCATACGAACCTCCAGCTCTCACTGTAGAGTTTGCAGAGCCAAGGTTGAGTAACACCTTTTCAACTTTGAGCTGAGTTATCTCCCCTCCGTCAAAGATACGCTTCCGATAACACATACGACTACCATGACGTTGGTTATGATGCTGGGAATGAGGAAAGATAATGCGGTACCAAACGCTACAACGATAGTCAGAGAAGCCCTCGTTATATTACAACATGTGCTACCCACCAGCGGGAAAACAAAAAGCCCACGAAAGCAAAGTAAAAGACCCTTCCGCCCTCAAGAATAGCAGATTTCGACTTGTCAAAAATATCATCCCTCCTAACCTTTAATTCCGAATCTACTAGCCTGGAGGGCATCTGAAATACATGAGTTGCCCGACGACCCCACGTCAGTATCGACTTTTGCATGCTAGGCTAGGCTCCTTCACGACAGTCACTCTCGACCAAGACTTTTCTGACATCCTTTCACGATCCTCGGTTTGTCCTGCGGCATGAATCAGGAAAAGAGGAAGGAGGAGGCTAGCAAGGTTGAGAGACGCTCTTAGGTATACACAGGTCTGCTGCGCCTAGCTGGCCGGCCTCTTCGTCATAGGATAGCCCGCACCAAGTGGTTTATGAGACCTTTCCCTGCAGCTACACACCCGTAAATTGCCATCGTTTCGTTGGCTGGAGAGGGGAGATAATGACGGGATAACGGCTCCTCTTAGTGTGTACTCGAATGAAGACCTGTGGGGGTATTACTGCTGGAAAGAAGTCGTGAGGGAGGCATAGAAGGGAGTACAATACTCGAGGCATAGATACTCCCGGCCTGTAGGCAGAAAGGACCTCCATATCCCTACACAGTCATAGACTTTATAGGACAATAAACACATACGCAAGGCTATAGGGCCCTTCTTTATCATGTGGGCGCAAGCGAGTTTGTAAACCTACTTGCTATACAGGAGTATTATCAGATCACTTGTACAGGACCAGGGGATCTGGAACAAGCATTTTAGTTACAAAGCGCCGTGGCTTCCCTCTTCCAAATTCTTCATAGAAAATATAAATGTGTAATTGTGGCATTGTTTTCGTGCATTGGCCAAAGGTCGTAGCCCGTCGCAGATAGGACCGATATTGATGAGAGGTCAGTTCTAGATATGCTGAAGTTTGCTTTCGACTTCGATTCGCATGCGATTCTTCTCGGCTATCCCAGATATGCCGAGTATACTCAGGGATTACATCGGCATAATCGAAAGGTGAAGAATTCTTCTTTGTCGATTTGTTTTTTGTTGCTTGTTCCGCTACTTATGACTATGCATATCTGGCACGGTGGGCTCATCTCTGGCCCGAACTACACCTTTAACAGTGGTCCTATCCTCTTTTATCATTTAAAAGATCTCTAATACATTGCTCATGATACATATCCATTCAGCTCAGTGTTTAACGGGGGAATTTAGCCACCATTTCCACGTAACACTCTACCCAAAACAGGAAAAGCAAAGGAAACTGTGTGCGCGGGAAAATGTCTCAAAAAACCTGTAACCACAGCTATTGAAGGCAATTTCGAATGAGCTGATGACTTCATGGTCTTTCGTGTATTATCTTAGAAATTATGACTAATTATGTTGACGAGTAATGAGCTAGCTGTTTAGGAATAGCGTTAGAAGAGAGGGATAACTGCTGTATATACGTTTTCCTTTAGTTGGATGATACACAAGAGTTAAGATACATGTCAACCACAATCGTTATTACTGCTATAGAAAGCTTGTGATACAAATACTACCCGAGTATTCCGACGGGTAAGTATAAACATCTATATCTCTCTTCTTTGTAACATTAGAAACCAACTTGATCCAATCCACAGTGGCTGCATCGGGTGCTGGATTCGCTCCAAAAACTCATCGGATGGCTTCTCCTCCATGATCAATGGTTGGTGATGACAAGGGCTTCGACCCTACCATCTGATGTGATCGTGGTTAGCTTCATGATAATGGTGATAGGGGGTTATGCCTAGGGATGAAGATGATAAAGACCGCGAAAGCGAATGAGGATCCTCGTCGGAGTGAGGACTTTATTACTCAATCTCGGCTCTGCAAACTCTACAGTCAAAGCTGGAGCTTCGCAGGGGACACCACTGAGAGGAGTTGAGAATAGTCCCCGTCTGTGGCCTTGAGCCATATGCGATGCCCTAACCTTGACTACTTTGTTGTCTCATATAATAATATGCAGGCGGCCAAAACCGTATTGGATCTAGTGCTTCATTTTAAACAAGTGTTGCTCTCTTTATGACCTGGGAGCCGTAACAGAATGAATCTATGAGGAGTTCAATCATTGAAAAGAGCAAATGACAGTAATCAATCTTAGTTGAGCTGGGGCTCTAATTACAATTAGGCCTTGTTTAGAGCGAATAATACGAGTGTTTCCAACTCAGAAATAATCATAATCCGGAATATCGTTATTTGAATCTCGTCACTTATCTGAAATCCAGCTTTGAGATGGTAAAATATTACCATTTTAACATTGCTAACTACTTATTTTTGGCTAGTATTTGGTTTCCATAATGAAGTTCGGTTTTAAGCGGTTGCGATGTCTACTGCTCTGACCTACTATCAAACTTGGGGTTATTTTCATATTACAGCTTTGGTCAGGCTATGTCGTCTGATAAGTCATGATAAATTATTGAGGGCTGTTTAGAGTTTAGATCTTTACTCGGACATTTGAGTAGAAATCTCAAAGAAAACCACAAAGTTTCTCGAGAGGTTCAGTCCTAATACATTGTAATAAGATGTTCATGCACTTTGTGTTACAGGCCGCTGCCTCATTTATCTGGAATCAGAGTTTATCCGGCTCCCAACAGGCGTCATTCCCTATTTAGTTAAGATCATGTAATTGCTTATGTAAATTCCAAGAGGCGATACGTAGTCGTTATACTCTGGTAAACTCCACATAAATAAATTTCTTTTAGAAAATAAACATCATTTTCGAAACATGTTTGCGAGAAGCTGACATAACGTCTATTAACACTCTGTCATCACATATATATATATATATGTCCATAAGAGACATATATCTACATATCGAGCTTTTTTAGATTAGAACGCTAAGTATGTTAATACGCATTCATATTACATTTTTCACTTGACTCTCAGTGTCTAAAATCTATCCATAAGCGCCAGAATAACTCTTAAACGATCTTTATCGCATATTTTCAAGACTCAGCGTTTTGAAAAGACGAGCTCTCTTTAGGCTTAGTATTACTAATAGGTGCAGCATACTAGAAGGACATACAGAGACAAGATTTTGGAAAAGTCACGGGGATATCGATTGCTGTGAATGTATCGTATTTAGCCCGTAAGCAATGAAGCTAGAGAATCTACTACCCTAAAGCTGAAGCGCAAAAACGTGATCTCCTCTTTCCCCAACCATCCCCAAGTATTTTCTACACTATTTTCTCAGCTATTTCTTTTAAATCCTTTTCGACTTGTTGACGACAAATTGGATGGTAAAAGTCCTTATTCTTTTCGAATGTCTCAAGAGCTAGTGGGCGGTCGACTTGATTTAGTTTACGATAAAGTGGCCGCACGAATTTCATGCGACCTACCCGTCCTAGTAAGTCGGTGGTGGGCTTATAGACCTCTTCATCATGCGCAGCGAGGCCGATACCTAGGTAGCGCGAAGTCAATTCGACATTACGAGAGGCAGTAAGGGAGTATGCCCGGCCCATGGAGCGTGATTGTGACACGGTCAAGGGTTTGGGAAAAAGCTGTATGCGTTCAAGGAACACAACAATTTGATTTGCACTCCAGCCCTCAATATCGCTGGGTGATGGCGTGAAATTCTACACATTATATGAGCAGTTATTAACTGATGATAGGTCAGAGCATAAGACTAGGTTTACCTCAGATTCCCATTTCTCAGCAAGGGCATAACATTTATCAACCATGGTCGTATCAAACTGCGGCTTCGGAGGAAGTCCAGGCTTGTAAAACCAGCCATCCCAATCTACCGAATTAAGTTTCGAAGATACATCAGAATTCGGCTGAAAAAACTCTATCAGTGTTTGCTTAAACTCATGAGAGTTGAGAGATTTCTGTGACCAGGTAGAAAAGTAGTGTGGAATAAAAGTGTCAAAATTATCTTTGCCAATCAGTTTTTCCAAGTAGTAGAGTAGATGAAACCCTTTCTCGTACGGAACACTGCTGAATGCATCGTCAGGATCCTTTCCTTTAAGATCAATTATTAGCTTGGTGAACTCGTGTTCTTCCCCGAGCAAGGTCACGGAATCTTCCAAGGCTTTCCAGCCTATAATGGCAGAAAAGTCCCGATAGGGCTCCCCATGGAAGACAGCCAGGAGCCTACGCTCAAGGTAAGTTGTCCAACCTTCGTTAAGCCAAAAGTGCTCCCAAGACGCATTGGATACTAGATTTCCGCTCCAACTGTGACTCAGCTCGTGAGCGATGACATCTACATTTTCGCGATCGCCACTGATGATGGTTGGGGTGGCAAATGTAAAGATAGGATTTTCCATACCACCGTAGGGGAAACTAGGCGGTAGAACCAAGACATTGTACTGTGTCCAGGGATATTCAAAAATCAGATTCTCGGCGGCTTGAATAAAATTTTCAGTATCCTTCTCGAGTTCCCACTTTGCATCAGTGAGCTCCTCTGGACCGGTTGAGACAAGGGAGCGTGGGCCAATAGAGCCAGTAGCAAGATCACCAGAGGCTATGGCAAAAAGATACGACGGGATAGGAATAAGCTGCTTGAACGAATAGAGGAGGCTGCCAGCTGCACCATTTTTTCCCGGCTGAAACTCGCTAGCGCCAGTCGAGAGGCCGCTCGCTACGACGGGGAGTGTAGAGCGGATATAAAATTCGTAGGTACTCTTGACGTCCGGAGTATCTTGGCAAGGAAAAATGGATCGGTTGTGGATGGCTTGGCACTGAGAAAACATGTAAGGAAATTTCTTGTTTGACGTTTGGGCAGGTGTGAGCCATTGGAGAGCTGTACAGCGCTCTGTAGTTGAGAGGATAATTTCGACGGCAACTATAGCCCCCTTACATGCACCTTCTGATAGTTTGATGGTGAGAGGACTGCCGTAGGGTTCAGTCCGTTCCTTAACACTCCAATCGTCATGTACAGTGCCTTCAAGCAGAACCGAGCTAATGTTGAGAAAACTAGTATCAAGAACAATCTCTCTGGATTTTCGGTCTGTGAGAGATTCAAGCTCTAGCTTCACCTTTCCTGAGAGACCTTGCTGTGGGAAGTCGATTGCAAAGTTGACAATTGTGTGCTTAGTCTTCCAGCAATCATAGTTAGAAAGGGTATTTGGGTCACGGATAGATGTCATGCTGCTAAGCGTGGATCTCGAGCGGCCGGAAAAAAACCGGCCAGTCAGCTCAAGAATAGGTCTTGTTGCTGAAATGACCTGGAGCATTATCTCAAGTTGATTGAATATGGTCGAATCCTGACGTTGGACAAATCGCAAGGCGATCCCTGGGTGGCGGCAGTAATAGCCTAGGCCTTGCTCGTCACGGGACATACCTGCCAAGCCCCAGAAAGCTAGCCTCCGATGCTGGCAAACACTAATTATTCAATCATCCATAACCTACCCAAACACATAGCCGGCAAAGACGAATTCCTCACCTTGCAGTAAGTGAGTGGGTTTTATTGTACTACTTGAGTCTTCGACTATCTAGCACATTGGGCTCCTCTCTGGCCCAGGCCACACCTTGTACAGTGCTCCTGTCCTCTCTTGTTACTTGTAAGATCATTGATATATTGCCCATGATGAATAGCCATTCAGCTCAGTATTTACCCGTGGAATTCAGCCACCTTTTCCACGGAACCTTCTACCCAAAAAAAATAAAAATGGTAGCAATGGAAACTGCGTGCGCGGGAAAAAGTCTCAAAAAACCTGCAGCCCCAGCCAGGCGAGGCCTAGACACCGGGACCACATGAGGTGCGCATATTCATCTATATCTCCCTTCTTTGTAGCATTCGAGGCCATCTTGATCCAATCCACCATCTCCGTATCGGGTGCTGGGTTCGCTCCGGAAACTCATCGGATGGCTTTTCCTCCATGATCAAGGGTTGGTGACGAGAAGGGCTTCGACCCTAACGTCTGATCTGATCGTGGTTAGCTTCATGATAATGGTGATAGGGGGATGTGATGAGAAATGAAGACGATACAGATCGCGAACGCGACTGGGAATCCTCATCGAAGTGAGGAGGTTGTTACTCAATCTTGGCTCTGCAGACTCTACAGTGAGAGCTGGAGGTTCGTAGGGGACACCACTGACAGGTGTTGAGAATAGTCCCCCCTCACCTTGCAGTAGTGCCAGTGTAATTGCTCAATATTCTCTTCATACCTGGGATAGCCAAGAAGAACCGCGTCCGAATTGAAGTCGAGAGCAACCTCAATCATATTTCCATTTGACGACTTCTCGACAATGCCTTTACCATTCTCATCTGAGTCTTCGACCTCTTTTTAACTACGTATCATCTCGCCTCGACAACCAATAAAGAAGTTATTCCAATTGCAAACAGGAGCTTGCCCCATTTAGAACTGGCAATCACTCACTACAAAAATACGACGCTAAGTATACCCGCGAGGAAACTAAGTCATAACATACAAAGCTTGGGTAATGGTTTATGGGGGACTGATGCTCTAATGGGGATCTACATCTTGAGGAATAAAAGGCAGCTGATACGTGCAGCGAGATGGGGAACAGATTTCTGAGGACTTTGCGGGAAACGATCTTTTCGAGGGGTTTTCAACTTTGGAACGTTTGTGGGCGCCAAGACTGAGATTTCGGCTAATTAGCCAGGAGGCCTTCTTTTTTCGATGAGTCAACGGCACTCCCCAGCGTCCGGGACGGCACAAAAGAAGTTGGGCTAAGCTATCATACAGCAATCGCGCTCTTTCAAGACTTTTCTAACACTTCCGCACGACCTTCGGGAAAGAGGCTGGAAGGCAGCGGGTGAATTCCCCGAGGTACCCCAAGTCTGCAGCACCCAGCTAGCCGGCCTCTTCGAACGCTTCAGAAGGGGCACTATATCTTCGGATTTAGTCCTAATGTCGTTATTAAGAGAGCTCCGCACCCAGTGGTTTGTGCAATTTTTCCCGGCTGCCATAAACCCGCAAATGGCCATCGTTTCGTCGATTGAAAAGGAGAGATAATGAAGGGCAAAGGGCTCCTATAAGTGTATGATCAAATGAGGGCTTGTGAGGGGCGGTACTGTTTGGGAGGAGCTGTATGGGAGGCATAGGAGGGGATATACTACTGGCATAGGTATCCTTGGCCTGTAGGCAGAGAGGACCTGCATGTCTTACATAGTCATTGACTCAGACACGACAATAAAATGAATTAGAAAAAAACTGCCCTGCACTATTATCATGAAGCTAGCCACAATCAGATCAGATGGTAGGGTTGAAGCCCCATTCATCACCCGCCCTTGGTTACGGTGGAAATGCCATCCCATGATAATCCACAGCGTGCTTATCCTCCGATACAGCGGTAGTGGATTAGACCAAGTTGACTTCTATTAACTCACATAAAAACTTTCACGGATGCCAATCACATTGACATATTACAAGTAAATATGATCTAGGAATAATGAATAGGGGCTCAGCTTCTCTTGTAATTAGTCTTAAATTTTGGATAACGAAAGAACTGTGAAGTAATCCAATATATGAACATCTATATGCAGGCCGAATAAAGAGTGTCTTTATATCAACATTCTAGGAATTGGAGAACAAAACTGTTTCTGTGACTATATAAAGATCGGTGACAATGCATACAACACTGTAAACACCGCCATGGCTGGATGGTGCAGTGCTACATCATGGCCGTTTTCACAAGTAAGGTCTGGATAGCTAGGACACACATCCCGCTCGAGACAGGAGACCGCTGGTTCGAATCCGGCAAAACTAATCTACATTTCTCGCGGCGCTGGCATACACGGATGACGAAGGCATGCTTGGAAAACCACAGGTTTTAAATTCCCCTTTGGTGAGTATTTACGGCGGAGAACGGATTGTTTATGTAATCCAATTTACCTCATAGTGGTATTTGCAAATGAAATCCAGAGTATGAGTGTTTCAAACGTCAAAAGAGTCATCCTACATATATACATAGTAGCGGCCATGTGTTAGAGCTATATAGCTGAATACACATTAAATGATTTAAAAAAACAAAAGTTAAAAAATCAGAGATACGATGACCGATAGAATTAGATATGACTTTTAAGCGGATAGCTGTATAAGAAAATCCAAATGTTAGCAATAATGCGCAATTCCATAGACGCAATAATTCCTGGAACGAAAGAAGAAGTCGAAAAAAGAATTGCAATTAACATGTTCCTGCTAACAGAGTATGACGTCTGTGCTATTAGTATAAGTGTAAGCGTCGCAGAGTCTAAGTTACAACATGACCTATTTTGGCACCATCTAAGCAAATGAAACCATTAATAAGCTCCTAGTTACTACAACATACAGACTCTCATGTATCCATTAAGTAGCCTGAATTAATACAACTTTACATAATACAATCCATTAACCAGACACAAGGTCGTATCGTGAACCTAGACGAAATGGAGGGCCCGTACGTCCACAACACTCTGTGTTTCCATTTCCAACACCATTAATTCTTCTCGAGATTCATCGCCAAGGATAGTATATTTTTTTTTCGAAAACTACAGGAAATTTCTCTTGAATGTGACTTATGAGAATTGTAATCGAGGCAATACCTTCTAGGCTACGGGAAGCTACCAAATCCATGACAATGGCAAAGACCGAGACCGCCAATCCTGACAAAAATAATGAACTAGTTGTCTAATTTAGTCTTTTTTATCGAACACCGGATACAAAAAGACAAAATTGAGCGCTAGTGATGCTAAGTCGGATTCAAGTTATTGAAATGTATTTACATGATTTCAAACAGCTCTTAAAGACTAGCTTGGCCTGTTGTAGTGGCGAAGAAGGCTGAGTGTACTATGTCCTTTATGAGGAAATTAAAATAATATACATGATGGCGATTGTTATTACACACAGTGGCAATCTTTATCCTCACATCGGCCGAAAATTTGATTTCAAGATGAATTACGCACTGAATCACTGTATCACTGAGAAACTAGAGAAAATCATCAACCTTAATCTGCAATAACTACCACCTTTATCCACTCTTTTTTCTAGTGGATCAAGTGACAAACTCTTAGGTTGCCTCAGCTGTCTATACTAGCATCTCTTATTCAACAAAATTTGCCACATCTGCACAGGGCTCAGTGTGTGTTGAAAATATGCTAGAAAAGCCGCATTTTTATCCAAGGAAGAATTGTTAGCTATGAGGTGCTTTTACTAAAATATGTCAGTAAAGGAGTAATTATCAAGTGGCTTCACTATAAAGAGGGCTTTGATTGCCATCCAGCTATAATTTATGTGGCAAATACCGTTGGCTTGAAAAATATGAGATTCCCAATACAGTATTACCAACCGACAATGCCCCACGAAATACATGTGGGCCCTAGACAGTATGTCTAAAATATCACTTCCAAAATGGATGAGTCTCAATGTTGGTTCCTAATTGCGGCTATTAAAAACTAAGCATGACGTTAGGCTTGTCCAAGTCGAGAAATCATTCTTTCATACAAAAATTTTGGAATAGAAATTTGAACAGGATCTAGATACGACCCAGGTGGCGGAACTGTATTGAAGACTTTGAAATTTCTAATGGTGCAGTCCTCACATGCCATGCCCCATAAAATACATGTGAGGCCTGGAAAAAAAAGTCAAGAATTTCATATGAAGATTAGATGAGCGCTTGGGTCTCTCGAGGTGCTAGAATCTAGACTGAATCTAGACTGAATCTATGCATATATAAACCAATGTCTAGACGTTATTCAGGAGTATAGCATCAACCTCTCTACACACCCAAACAGATATATTCTATAATCTCATTCGAAAATCATCTATCCAGCAAATTTTGACTTTTAATAGCTCACCTAACATAATGTACGTTTTTGCGGACTATAGTATCTTCCAACATCATTATGCCGTAGTCTAACTAAAAGTGTAGTAGCCGAATAAATTATCAATAACTTGCAACAATGGGATCATCGTTTTCAAAATATTCGGCTAACTCTTACCTTAACGAGCATGCTTGTTCAGGTCGCAACCTGACCTGGCAGTATATTCACCAAGGTCATTTACCTTTGCTGGACCACCACAACTATAGCCAGCACTCGTTTCCGAAAATGACCTTGTATAATTATTCGGCCTGTCCAGATGCGACAAGGATTCTTCGAGCCCATGGCTGCTGGGACGGTACTTGCCAGCCAAATCGATGGGACGAAGAGTTCAACCGATATGGATGGCATGACTGGCATGGACTTGGCAATCCATATATCAGGCTACATGGAGAAAATGGAACCGGTAATGAGGATCAGTGGTGGCGAAGTATCACTCACCGGCCTCTTTTGAATAGAGTCTCGGTATATATCAACGGAGGGAGGCTCTATAATCTTTTTGTTGGTATAGACAAGAGTAGGCTAAGCGAAAAGCCACGAGAAGGGCTCGGAAGTGGAACTGAGATGAAAGATTTCACAGTGATAACTTCAAATGCCAATTCTGATAAAGACAGAAATCCAGGGAAAAAAGCTAAGACCCGCCTAAAAATACGGAATCTTAGCGATACGACCTGGCATCGAAGTCTTCAGAATGCAGAAATCGAGGCCCAATCGCGGGGGAACCAAAGTGACGAAATAAAAGGGTTGGTAATTCAAATGACTTAAGAATATGACACACTAATTGATATTGATAGGATCAAATATCTGATGATGTTTTGTTTAATCTTAGCTTTAATTCTGTCATTATAATCAATTGAAAAAAGTAAAAAATCTATGATAGAAACCGCTCTAATTTATGTGACGATAAATGCTATCATGAGAATTAAATCTACCTTGTATATGCACAAAACATACATTTATACAGATGCCATTATAACTAAATGTTAAAGGCTCAGACCTCAGCCTATAGGTCAGGTAGCGGTCTAGGGAATACAGGGATCTACTAGTTTCCTTTGTAAATTTATTCTGGCTGTTAGATTTTCTTTTAAAAGTGAGGGTTTTCAATGATAGAACTAGTCCAGTATTATACTTCCATATTAAAGCATAGTCGAGTATATATGGATGATTCATTTCTAGATATTTGTGTAAAAAATAAAGCGTTGAGATATAAACTATCAAAGGAAGTCTAAGTTGTATGCTTTGTGCGAGCGGATGCGGATGTAAGTATAGTCAGTTCTACTTAATATAAAAGTCCTAGAGGTATTTGGAATGATAGAATTGAACGTCGAGCATCAAGTCAATACTGTAGGGGATTTCAAGAAATTGCAGATTGTTGTGATGTGATTATCGCAGTTATTCTAGATATATCTCTGCCGGGTTTCGGTGATACAGTATATCAATGCGAGTAATACACAGCCCTACATGACCACTATGAAGTTCGACCATTAGGGCGCAGCTCTACACAATGGCATGGAATTGGGATTGTAGTACTTCCTGCATAGGCAGTGATGTTCTGTATAGTGGGTGCCAAACAAGTATATACAAGTCCTGTCTACCACCGTGATATGTAGATGATTATAACTAAGCTATTCATCGTATCATCAAGCTCCGATAATTGTTATCCACCTTTCTTTGGCAAGTCAAGCCTATTCAACGTTCCGTATCTATTCATACTGTTGAACAAAACATCAAAAAACCGAAATAAAGAATCACCATTGTTAAGATTGTTTATCTGTAAGTGAATAAAGTTCAAGATCAAAGCATGACTGGCTATGGCAGAGTCATGCATATTTAAAATCAGCAAATAGATATATGCCCACTTTCCTATGCATAATTACGTTGATAGTTACAATTTGTATTTTGTCATGACAATCGAGGCACTCAATCTCCTATGAAACCGCATGAAGTCTAATATAGCTGGTTGTACTTTCCACTCGTAATTTGTTATAAAGGGAAAAAACACGATCAATTCCAGAACCATGTAAAGAAGGGAAATACGAGCTGTTTTCGCAAATAATTGTAATTATTGGCCTATATCTGAATGTTTATAGCAATTATATGAATAATCTCAAGATGTATGTAAGAAAAAAGATAGTATCCTAATAGCGGACAATCAAAATTCTATCAACTTGGAGAGAGATTCACATCAGTATAAATTTACCCAACACATACCTTAATCACAATAGAGATTTCGGGCTCAGAGATGAAAGATTAGGATCAGTGAGGTTTTAGCTTATTGAACTGATTCATCCAAGAGATCGGGTTTTATTCAGGGCTTATCATTCAACTATGTTCTACCTCTTTTGCGGGTATTAACGTTGCTTCAAGCACGAAGATGCAAACGTGGTTTGTACTTGTGGGTTAGAAAAGAAGCCCACCCACTTTACACGCTGTCGGGCGTATAACACTCTACTGCACAAACCCTGAGAGACATGATCTTAGATGCTTTTACGCGGCACCATCTCGGATATAAGGGGTCGAAGAAGATTATAAATTTTTGCACAGATCACAGGCTGCCTTGGTGGGCCGATCGCATACTAGTTCTCTGCTGGATGTATCAACAGTTTTTGGGATGAATGCCAGCACTAACTCTTTGGTGGAAGAGAGATCAGATCGAGGAATGCTGAATAACCATCTCGTACAATTTCCTTTGTTCATTTCTTTGTCACCGCATTACTTTTAAAATGATCCCGAGATGAATTAGCTCAAAAATGGGTATGAAATAGCAGGGTTGGTCTGAAGGGTATATCTCGACCCAAACTCTACCGATCCTATAACAATATAGAAAGTTGATCTTGGCTGACGAGTTTCAACTAAATATATCTATTCTACGTCACTCGGGTAGAAACATTCTATTCTGATTAGGTGATGGAACAATATCTCCACCGGAGAGATCATTACCAACTCAAACCACACGAAAGCTGGTAGCGATCGAAGATGAGTAGCTTTCGTCAACTCCATACTGTGTACAGGTCGGCATATCATGCCTAAATTTCAACCGTCATACTGTCATTTGACACAAGAAGAGTAAGTCATTTGGGGCATCGAATGTGATCGGAGCATATATGTATGCACAAAGGTAGAGTCGGCCTTACAGTGACTAAGAGTTGACCACATGAGCTCTAGTGGAGGGAGCGATAATAGTCGCATATTGTACATGACCTTCAAGTTGTCGGAGGTTTTTCCATTCGCGCAACATTTCCATGCATTCTGTACACATATATTGCCTCTATTCAAAGGAATATTGGATTGGAGGCCTGTATAGAAGCTCAAGTCGTTAGGCTTCAGTCTTATATCACCTAGTGAGACGATTTGGGAAAATGAAGACTTGGAAAACTGTGGAGTGGAATCGTTGATTAAACCTTCTGTGTATTGGAGTCTTTTATATCGACGAAGTTTTAAGTAACGGAGAGATGGCGCAGTGGTACAAAATCCGCACTGATCCGACAAGTAGTTTTTGGCTAGCTTGAATACCTGTCCCAATTGAGGCGGGAGAGAACTGGCTTGAATCTAGTAAAACCCACACACCACTAATCCCGCTATGATATTGCTTTTGTGGGTGATGAAAGCATACTCGAATAGCGAGGGCTTTTCCCTGTGATGGGTAGGCATGAAAGAGGTTCTACGCCGTAAGGGTTAGCCTCGAGTGGTATGTGCAAATGACTTCCTAATGTGAGTGTTCCCAACGTCCAAATGAGTCATCCTACATAACACACATATCTTCCCACAAAATCTGCATCAGCCCGATGGGGCCAAATCAGGAGAATTGGATAATTTTGGTTAAAAAACCAGGTCCTTAGATTCGAGTCCCAAGGGAAAGGCAATCAGTATATTAGTTTGTGTTATATAAAGGGGAAGGTTTGTGGGCGTCGACTTTTACGAAGAGATATAGTGAGGGTATACGAACCTCCCCAGACCTTTACTTGCCATTGACTACTCTCCTATTTTCATGCCGCTCGCCACTGGAGCCCACTTTTCTGTATCAAATTCCGGGCGCATTACCAATTTTGATTTTTTGTTTGTTTGTAAGTTAACGTGCTAGGCCATTGGCACCCTCCGCACTCCTATGTGAGCTTGAGCACGAGAAGGCTCGGATCCGATCAGTTGAACTTCCATATAAGTACAATAGATCTTAACCCACCTCAGACCTCACCTATGTGTTGAATCATACAAAGCCTGACTGTCCAGAAAACTGCTGTATATAAGCGGTAGCGAAAATTCGTCCTTGGCTTCGGCCACCACGCGTCCTAGCCCTTGACATCCTCATTGACTCCGAAATTGAAATGTTGTCCAAAATCTCATTGTTGCTCTAGTATTGCACCTTTAAATCTTATCGCTGAGTTGTTGTCGTCATTGGGTGTTTGTGTTATCCCCTCGGGGTATATTCCCTTTCTCCTCTTTTGTACGCGTCCCGTTTTCCTCGTGGATTTCCTCATTATGGCGTGGAAAGGTAGGTTATGCGACGAGTATGGAGGTGGATCGCAGGTGTAGGATGGACTGGAAAATGTGTCGTCGCAAATATGTAAGGAGTTTGAGTGATGTAATTTGTTTGAATACGACCTCCAGGAAGACCTTGGCTCATCCGTGAATCGTATGTTGGTGGTGATAAATTTTTATTCGACTTTCTTGCGGTTATGAAATCTCTGTCGACTGATTTTTCGACCTAAATACCGAGTACCACTCCATCAAGGCGAAAGTCCATACAAAAAAATTTATCCCCTCACTTTTTCGTGACTGAATCTCAGATGTGGCAGAATTTTCACTCCCAGGTTCGTAGAGGACATCACTGACAGGAGTTCAGCCTTTGTTCTCATTGCCATTGTAGTGAAAATGGCTGCGAAAAATTATTTACTTGCTAACTACATATAAGCGAAAGACACGACTCCTCGCTTATTGTGAATAATGGGAGGCTGGCAAGTGCGTCTGTATTTATTAATCTGGCTAGTAAATAGTAATTAATTGATTTCATCGTTCTCTCTGAGGCTACGGCTTTGTATGAGATGCAGGTCCTCTCTGCCTTTAGTTCAAGGAAACTAATGCCAGTAGTATATCCCCTCCTATGCCTCCCATACAGCTCCTCCCAAACAGTAACGCCCCTCACAAGCCCTCATTTGATCATACACTTATAGGAGCCCTTTGCCCTTCATTATCTCTCCTTTTCAATCGACAAAACGATGGCCATTTGCGGGTTTATGGCAGCCGGGAAAAATTGCACAAACCACTGGGTACGGAGCTCTCTTAATAACGACATTAGGACTAAATCCGAAATAATAGTGCCCCTTCTGAAGCTTTCGAAGAGGCCGGCCAGCTGGGCGCTGCAGACGTGGGGTACCTCGGGGAATTCACCCGCTGCCTTCCAGCCTCCTTCCCGAAGGTCGTGCGGAAGTGTTAGAAAAGTCTTGAAAGAGCGTGATTGCTGTATGATAGCTTAGCCCAACTTCTTTTGTGCCGTCCCGGACGCTGGGGAGTGCCGTTGACTCATCGGCATAAGAAGCCATCCTGGCTAATTTGCCAAAATTTCGGTATTGCCGCCCACAAACGTTCCAAAGTTGAAACCCTGTCGAAAGTGTTAATCCAGATTGGTCTTTAGATATGTGTTCCTCCTCTCGCTTCACATCTCAGTCGCCTTTCCTTCCTCAAGATGTATAGCCCCAATAGAGCAACAGTCCCCCATAAATTATGACCCGAGCTTTGTATGTTATGACTTGATTTCCGTCTTGCGGGTATACGCAGCGTCGTATTTTTGTAGTGAGTGATTGCCAGTTCTAAATGGGGCAAGCTCCTGTTTGCAACTGGAGTAACTTCTTTATTGGTCGTTGAGGCGAGATGATGCGTGGTTAGATAGAGGTTGAGGACTCAGATGAGGATGGTAGGAGAAGCATTGTCGAGAAGTCGTCAGGTGAAGATATTCTTGGAGTTGCTTTCGTCATCCATTCAAATGCGATTCTTCTTGGCTATCCCAGGTATGAAGAGAATATTGAGCGATTACACCGGCACCACTGGAAGGTGAATGATTCGCCTTTGCTGGTTAGTAAATAGTATCAATGATCCGAAAAGGCATGATCATTTGGTAAAAAGCGGCACCACGTTCCATTATCGTTATTCCATCGTTTTATAATTAGGAACATCTTAACCAGTCCTTCTTATCTGATTCCCCATTTTTTTCACGTTGCACTTCGGCATGTCGAGTTGGATAGCCAGAGAGGTGGGTTTCACGGCAGAAAAAGTTTTCACGGCAGCACCACAATCAAAAATCGGCAGCGGAACCGCCGCAATTTTAGCTCTTGAGTCTCTCACAACCTCTACAGGCGTCGATATGTATACAATAAAGATAGTAGGGCTTTATCTAGACAAAATCAGAGACAGGCTGGTGATAGCAGGCACTGACAAATCTGTGACACCAATGCTTGAATTAGGTAGGGCACTCGATGCCTTTAAAGCCCACGCTACGATTTTTCACTCGAAGCTGAAGGCTTCACGAATAGAAGAACGGATGCTCGCCTTAGAGAAGGCAGTTACGAAGAATCTCGAGGAGACTTCGCGCAAGAGGGATGCTTCGGCAATACAAGGAATGGGAGGGCGTTCTACATACACCTTCATTGTCGTACCGCCAGCCACTAAAGCGGCAGTACGGATATGAATACAAGTAGCAGATAAAATGGAGCCGGCAGAGCTCCTATGCAAGGCAAAAAACACATCGAGGGTGCCTACGCAGTAAGGAAGCTGTGGAGCAATGATACGGAGGTTTTTGTGCAGTCGGTCTCCCAGCGAGACGCTGCCTTGAGGATGGCGCAACCAAAGGAATACTGCGTCCTGAATTAGGATTACCCTATTGAGATCTTAGGGATCCCTTTGGGAATATTTATACGAGGAGGAAAAAAATCACACAATGGTTAATTTATAAACTAAATAGGGCAGAAACAAAATTTCTGATTCCCGAACTAAAAATCATCAAGGTGAGATGGCTCTTCGACGGAAAGGAGCACTGATGGATGGGAACTAACGGCCATATTGGAGGGTCAAGCGTTGCGTGTTTGCCGACAGAGGCACCTTAACGCGAAGCGATAAGAAATGGCATCGTATACAACTCAATGCTACACACGGCCCAGCTTAGATCACCCCGCGCACAAACCAAGCATTGCTTCAACTGCTGTCAATGGGGGCATACCCAATCATCCTGCTACAAGACAAGGAGATGTGGAGATCGTGCGGGCACTCATCAGGCCAGAGACTGCCCGACCAAATCTGTCCTATGTTGCAACTGCGGCAAGGACCATATATCGTGGTAGTAGGGGGCGTGTCAGAACTTCGCGGCGTATAAGGCCAGAGATCAAAGGGCACGCTTTGAACTATTGGAGAGAACGGTGGAATTCAGGAAAGGAGAAATATCAACAACGGCATCTACAACAACAACAACTACGGCAGAATCTACGGACGACTAAGGGTTCACACTAATGTCCCATCAAAAGCCGGAAGTACTTAAAAGAGGGCCAGGACGCCCAAGCATCAGCTCCTGGTCAATCCCCCACCATAAGTGTTTGAACCATCGTGGTCAAGTTCAAGATCACAGTCGTCCCTTTTCAGCACGCGAGAGCAGGGAAAGCTTAGCGAGATACAATATAATTTTAGTTAGTCCTGTCTCGGACCCAAGACCAATTGCATTTCCTCTAGGTAACGAAGGACCGTAGATGGAAATAAAACTTACTAGGAGTAGGGGATTTTACCGCAATGGTTTCCCCTTCATGTAAATATAAATATAGGCTCCTAACTGCCTGCAAGGGCCCATACGGCGCGAAATCGGGTTAAAAGAAATCAAATTGGAAAAAAGCACTAATGACCCATTACTGACCTTAATCAGTCATCAACTATATGAGACAGCCTGGTAGGTTTAGGGATTAGCCTTTTTACACTCCATGCTGATGATGGTCTTTATTGCCAAGTAGCAACAATTTCAACAGAGGGCACATACATTCGGGGAAGCGTCCCGGGCTTTTCGTCACCGAGTGGAGAGGAAAGCGACCCTGCACCATAGTGTGGAGTATGCATGCCATGACATAGTAAGGAGCTGCCCCGTAGCCATTGCACGGGCCATGTAGACTAGACTAGAATAGACTAGAATTTTATTTATGTCCCTACTGAGTCTATGACTATGAAGGACAGCAAAAACTATCTAGATAGCTTTAAAGTTAATAGTAAATTTCGATATTGTTGTGCTTAATGTTTGCCAAAAGATGATGAGGTTCATGCCCTATTTTATTTCTGTCTTCAACTGCAACATCCTCCACCTGCCATGAATCTCCCTTCCAATCCTCACCCTCCATTTTCACTCTTTTGAAGATGCCATCTTCTTGTTGATACTTTGGTCTTCTTGATATATTCAATGGTATTTTTTATCCTAAATTTGGTGTGTAGCAAGAGCTTCATACTCAACTGGTTATTGTTACGGTTATTTTTCAGCTGCCTCCATTCGTGCCTGTAGTTGCTACAGCTGAGTAATGGGTGTTCAGGTATTTCTCTCTTCCCACATCTACACTTGTCACTATCACTGAGTCCTCGCTTGTACAAGTATGACTTATTGTAGCCATGTCCAATCTTTAGCTGGTAGAATGCGCTAACCACTTCTCTTGCCATACCTGGTGGTATTTTGATTTTGCCATTCACCTTCCAGTCAAACTTCTTCGCATAGGATCAAGGTTTATATTTAAATCTTTTCTGTCTATTTTTCAGATAATTGAGCCATTGATCTTGAAAGCTGTGGTGAATGAGTGTCCCTGCCATGACAAAGCTTGTCTCTTCCTTTTCAGCAGGAAGACATGATGCTGCTTTGGCAAGTCTATCTGCCTTCTCGTTGCCTTCAATGCTCGCATGCCCTGGAATCCAGTTGAGATTTATTGTTGAATTTTTGCTATGAATAATCTTTCCAGCTGCTATATCTCTGAGCTGGCAAGCCTGTCCTGGATTATCAGATGGTTTTTTAAGTCTATATAGGGCTGCCTGGTTATCTGAAAAGACTTGATAGCTGTGTCCTGTCAGCGTAAGCTGGCTTGCATACTCTATATCCAGAACAATGGCTTCGATCTCTCCATTATATACTAGAACCCCTGGTCCAATATTAGTTTGTAATTGATGCTGAGCTCTGCTGGAGCTCCCAGATGCTACAAAAGCTAACCCAACTCCAGTACTTTCTGCCACCAATGAGGCATCTGTGTAAATAAATGTTGTAGAGGTCCAGTCAGTTTGTCGGAGGCAAAGATTGATGTCTCTCTGCTGCTTCATCCTTGGGGATTCTCTCAATTGTGATTGTATATGGAAGGGCCTGCCTCCATAGCTTAAAAGTGAATTGTTTAATTTGTTCTATTCCATCATAATCAATGAGATTTTCAATTGAATTATTGATCCTGCTGAGCTGGGTTGGCTTGGCTTTTGAAGACCAATATGCCTGTTCAATGCTATGTTCACTGGATGAGATTTGGATAGTTTTGATAGTCTTAGTGCAAATCTTTGCATATTTTTATGAAGTCTGACCCTTGGTGGAGCCAGAGAAGCTTCTGCCTCCATAGGAAGAATCGGTGCTGTCTTGAAGACAACGAGAATTTTCCGAAGGGCAAGATTCTATATTTTTTGCAGTGCATCTGCCATGTAATTTTGCCCCTTCCACCAGATCACTGAGCCATAATCTGCAATGCTGATAACACAAGCAAGACAGATTTGCCTCACGGGCCATGTATAAACTATGTAAAAAAATTAATTCATATTGTATTCAGCTACATAGCTATGACAATACTATGTACAATTAAAGATCTGTAGACACTTTCTTTTCCTTCTCTTCTTTAGTCTCGGATCCTACATGTCACAATGCTTATTTGAGTCTCCATTAGATTTGATTTGGTTGTCTCCTAGCTTGCACCCTCTCCGCCCAGTCACAAACACCGGGGCTAGCTAATACAAGAGTAAGCTCTTCAGGACTTAGTTGGAATGGAAGATACGACCGATCTCCTCGGTCCTTTGTGGGACGAAGTCTTTTGGCGCATAAAAAGCATGAAACTACAAGAGTACTCTATCAGATTAGGCTTTCTTTTGGATGGAGACGAAGAATCAGCGTCTGTCCTTGAATAGAAGGATTTAGAATATAATCAATGTCCCTTTTGAGTCTACAACTATGAAGGATAGCTAGAACTATATAAATACCTTGAAAGTTAATTGTAAGTCTGGATATTGATTTGCTAAATATTTGCCAGTACATGATGAAGGTCATGCCCTGTGTGTCTCTCCTCGGTATCCTCTCGAAATATACAGCTCTCACTGTAAGTTCTACCGAGCTGACTTTGAGTTTGACCCCAGCAAGCAAGACTTCTATTTCAATGAGTCTACGTGTTATGCTCAGCTATGTAGTATGGTAGATCTAGTAGCTGAGGCATAGGTAGTTATTATGGAAATATGGCATTGTGGCGCATGAATGAGATCCAGTCTCTACGTAATGGCATTACATGTAGTACTGTGTGCAGTTTGAGCGAAGGGTTGTCGATATGACACAAGTGGGATATGTGCACACTTGGGCGCGCTACATACTGGTTATGTGATCGGTCTTCAAGTGAGCTAGCTAGGAGATAAGCGATGAGCTTTCCCTAAAACTGTAACATAACAATTATCGCAGTAACCTCACTTCTGCATACTAATAAAGATATCTCTCCACAAACTATATTAGCTACTCCAGCGCAAATGTACATTCCCAAACCATATACTAATCATCATACGACGGCATTATTCACAACGCAAGATGGTACAAAGAATTGGGCCTGTCTACTTCGTAGCACACAATGCCTATCAAGATGTCTCTAGAGCTCAATTACGACCTCCAATCTATCCCGAGACGGAAATTATATGGGTTGAAAAGGGTCTGAAAGTACAGAGAATACTTATCTTAGGCACTTACAATTCTGTCGCGTCCAACTGGCCAGTCTATGATGATAATTCATTGGAGCATCTATGTCTCTATATTTAGACCCGACATTTAGAAAAGAAGAGCCCGCACCTCGTTTTTCGAAAATTCTCAGCCGCTTTACATCTGAAGACAGTCTCGTGTTATTGGTTACAGAGGGAAGGTAATAAAGGGCGAAAGCTCTCCTAAGTTTGTGATTAAACTGAGTTTTGTAAGAGATGGTACTATCGAAAAAGAGCTGAAATTGAGGCATGATTAACTTTGGCCCAATGGTGTTGGAATTTTGACGCTCCAGTTTAGAGCTCACTCGTTATCTGTTTCGTCCGAGGTTCCCGACAAAATCTAGTGTCTCTACAAATGCCTCTGATGCACCAATCACATACACTACTGCATAAACGTTTGGATATTTACGTACGGCAGTGTACATTGTGACATCATGGTAGATGGGAGGTGTTTGGACATTACTAGGTATGAGAGGCATGCAAGACTAGTCGTGATCTATCAAGTCTTTTTTCATCTTACTATATCCATAGAATATTGGCCAGAAGATATTTTCCAAAGGTTGGTCGAAGACCCAACACATCTAACATAGGCATAGCCTCAGAAAAGAAAATAGTGCTATCATGGTATAGATGAATTTTGAGTTTCACCGGCCAGTAATTTGGGTCCTGTGATTAAATGGTGACGAGAGGAATAGCGAGCTGATTATAAAAAGCAAATTGAAAATGGGATTTCTGGGTGAGGAGCTATCTAAGGTCAAATGGACACGCAAAAATAGTAATGAAAATAATGTCGAGAAAATAGCCATTAATGCGAGGAAATTGGCAGGCATCACTTGCGGTTAATCTAGGCTGGCAAATGCTTCCATTTTTGACGTTGATGGGTATGCGCGTAAGAGGTTTTCTCTTCCCGCAACCTCTACTTTACTTAACTCCTCAATATATTTGTTTATTCATCTCTTTGGGAAAATTATCTTCCAATTTTAGCGCTCTTAATTAGCAAGACCCACGTGTAGCTTTTAAAGCATAAAGATCACGATCCCACTCTTCCCAGAGAAGGAGTGTTACCAATTGGCCCCCTTCTCACTGTGGCTTTACAATCCAAATCTTCAAGCATTCTCTAAAACGCAACTCATGGAGTACTTTTAACCCTTATCCCTGGGAGGATTAAATGTAATGGGACACGGGGTATTTCTCAATGTCGCTTCTTACGCACACGAGCCCTTGATTTCCCCATGACCTTTGAATATTAATCCCTTGCTAGTTGTCAGTGTGGCCCTAACCTAGCACCCACTCGTTGTGTTATAATCAAAATGCTTAAATTACTGCATTAAAATTGACTGTCTGCAAGGGAAATAATGACCCCTCAGTCATTGAGGCTGTCGAGCGCACTGATTCAGGTAACTACCAAACTGAAACTAAGTCTAGAATTAGCAGTCACGTGTGTATCAAGTAGGCCGAGGCCTACCTGATAGCCCCAAATATCCTAAATTCCAACACTATGCACTTTAGGATAATGTGCGCAGGCGCCATGAGATATGATGGGCCCATATCTAATTGCTCACGAAAAAGCTTTGTCAGTAACTGCACACAAGGAGGTGTTTCGCATGAATTAAAATTCCAAGATGAAGCTAGGACCGTCCATTAATTGCACCTTGATAGTACTGAGTTGTTTGGCTCTTGAGCCTGCTCAATCACCTGCGGTCTGAAATTTTGGCCAATGTGTCAACTCCACTTCCTCAATGCGATTGTTTATCAAATTGTACGGGCTCCACTTTTTTTGATACAAATCTCCCGATTCTAAGGGAATATTTCACTGATATATCCTTGTAGAACACTAATGATATATTTAGCACCTAGTCTCTAATTGTATTGAATGAGTACAAATATATGTCAGGATTTGAAGGAAAAAGGTAGCTTTTGGGCAAAACTTTCATTTGGAAGGCTAATGATATTTGTTGTTGGTTCATTAATATTTAACCTTGTCATATCTCTCATATTTATAATTACAATATTAATTTTTATTTGTCATCGGCTGCCACACGCCTCCTTGGCGCAGTGGTAACGCGTAGCACTTGTACAGTCGATGTAATGCTAAGATCACAGGTTCGATTCCTGTAAGAGGCACACAATGATACCTTTTTGGTGATCCAGCTACAGAAGAGAAACTAAAACTCAAGAGGTGCTCCCCCAATTTGAGTGAGAAATAAAGGTTGAGTATGAACAGATTATCCCACATAGTTGTCAACTCAAATTGGATATAAATGGATGATTGATTAACTTCCTCCAGGCAAGAGATGTGAAGTAATTTTAAGAAGATATCGAAGCGAATTTCGTAAAGTAAATTCTAACCGGATAATGAAGGCATAATTTGATCGCTATATCAGTTGAAGCCAGTGCTTGATAACTTCTGACAAGGTAGGATCGATCATTTACACGAGATGACAATCGTTTATTCGATCTGAATAGCTGTATGCATATCGAGTTGTTTAAAAAATGAGATAGTCTCACGTCACAGCCATGCACTGGCTGGTTTCTGGTAGGACCTGATAACTTTGCTCTTCAAACTTATATTTTCATTCAGTAGCCAGCTGTGGCTCCCAAAAGCTTGATTCTCCAATTTATCTCCTAGCATTGTGATCTGATGGTGCGAGTTTAAAACAAGGTTGGGTCATTAGCACGCACTGTAAAACCATATTTGAGATAAAATCTAGCCTAGGCGATTGCTCAGGTTTAATCGACGGGAGAATGAGCAGCTTCACACAGCTTTCACGAGGGTAGATGTTCTTGTTCCCTATACGTCGTCAATGGTGCATGGCAGCGCTCATGACTTTCCTACCGTGTCTGGGCTAGAGCAAGATCGCACTGGTTCAAATTCTGGCCACGGCGGGGCAAGCGTAATTAGCGGCAAAAGTATTGTGTCCGGCTGTTTGAAAATCTAGAGAACCTGATACCGTACATTTGTATTCTGTTTGCCCGTCGTCGTAAGCACGAGGTAATCCTTGGATCAAGAAAATTGACGACATACTCAAGACGCGCGAGTCACAACGTTTAGCTTAATCGTCGCGAGACCTTCTTCAGAATTTGAAGCACTTCTCTTCAGCTAGCCTTGTCGAGCCTGCCAATCCTGGCATCTCTGCGAATATGCGTCTCGATATGGACTCTTCTCGCACAAGCTTGAATGGCTGGTGAGCCGGGCTGAAAGAGCCGCATTTCTTGTCAGTTCAACAAGCAGCCAATCTTTGTGGGGAATCCGGGGAACTAGCCAGGCCAGGCGCCAAAGGCATGAGTCTCATAAATTCAACCGTCTCAAATACTGCAGGACTGTGTAAGATTTTGGACAAGGTGCGACGGTGTTATTATTAGCTACAATGAAGAACTGGAACCGATAATCGAAGGTGAAATACCCGACTGATGAAAGCAGGGTGGTAGTGTTGTGTGGATATAATCTTGCGGAGGTTTTGAAGTCAAAGGATTTGAAACAATTGAGAATGAACCCATGTTAGATGCGTTCATCTTGATATTCAGAACTACAGTGTCTTTTTTTTTTTTTTTTAAATCATTTAATGTGTTTTCAGCTATCTAGCTATGACACATGACCGGTACTATGTATACATATAGGATGACTCTTTTGACGTTAGAGACACTCATACTCTGGATTTCATTCGCAAATACCACAACTACAGTGTCTCAAGTGGTGGAAAAGACATGTCATGTACACAAGGCTACTTGACCCTGCCTTACTTTCTGTGTGTCTCACAGATCATTTACTCTCTCACTACTTACAGTTATATCTAGAAACACACTCCGCAATGTGCTCGGATCTTCGCCTAATCATCACTGAATCATGTGAGTATTTGTTCCTTCACTTCCAGTGATTACACCCGTCGCAAATTGTAACCTTGGCCATCAACAGCAAAGCGGATGTACGAATAATGTAAATACATCAAGAATCACGCATGATTTAAACGAGGTCCGTCAAATTATGAGCACTGGAATAAAGTAGCAACGGTCTACATGGTCACCAGATATTGATAAGTTTTGTTGAATTTTTATCTTTCTTCAGGCTAAAATAAAAAGGAAAAAATTGGCTCTCTCCCTTACCACCAACAGAAGCTGCAGGAAGACAAACGCTGAAAGCTTGACCAAAGCGTCCCCTAAGAAACTGAGAATGGAATATTCTCTAGGAGCCGGGTTCAGCCATGTATCACAATCCCAAACAAATTGATCCAAAAGGTAGTGATTCTAGACTCCATATCACTGCAACACTTTACTCCCACCAAGACCTCATCAAGTCTACAAGTACGAGCTAGTGCATCCCGGTCTCTATGAATATATCTTGCGTCGACTCAGTCTCTGGCCTCCGAACACATGCTCGCGAAATTACAAATAATTTCAGGAGAAAATAAATCCTAGGACACAAGCCTAGAGTTCAGATTCTCTGGACGAACGTAAGAGATTTTCGGAAAGATTGACAATATAATATCAAGGACGAATATAAAATTGGAAGGGGTTATATTCCGGGTTTTGAAAAGAGGGTTTTCAGATTGAGCATTATGCGCTGTACGACTTCTTTTGTAAGAGTACAAATGGCACTGCTAGTAAGATTATACTTGGATGGTGCAGTGTTTCATATTCCAGGCCGGCCTGCCAAGTAAAGTCTGGGTGTTTTGGATAGCTACCCTACTTGAGGCAGGTGGTTACTGGTTCGAATCCAGCAAGATCTGAATGCATTCTCGCGGTGCTCGCATGTTTAATGAAAAAAAGATTGCTTGAACATGCAAAAGAATTGCAACTTTTCTCTGAGTACCCTCAGACAAGAGTCGATTATTTCATGAAAAGACATCCCTCATACCGGTACTCGCAAATGAGATTGACATTCTTATTTTCTCTGGATTAAGAAGATTCATCAACGTTTACACAAAGCATTGATCATATATCATAGCAAGACTTCTGACTACACGTAAAATGATTTCGGACAAACAGGTAAGCTGTAGCTTGAAAATTTTATTCCATCCAACAGCAATTCCCCTCGTAAAACTTACTTGGTCACATACTATCTGCTGTCTCTGAATATATGTTCTCCCTACTCAACGAAACGAAATATATTTTTGGGTACATGGTCGCTGGGAAAATTGTAAAATTGCAGTGGGTGAGGGGCTTTTTAAAGACACTAGGACTAAATATAAAGATATAGGGATCCTACTGAAGCGTTCACAGAGGCCGGTCAACTGGTGCAAAAACTACTGTGGTACTACGATTTGTGCTCTCTGTCTCCCATGCCTCCTCAATCCTTCCATAAATGTCACCTCAGGATAAGCAGTAAATTGTGTAAAACTATTATATAAGCCTTGGCAGAATTTGCGTGCTGTGGTGTGAGCGGGTTAGGCACCCAACTGACATATGGATCTATAGCTCTCATTCATGGCAGGGATAGAGAACAGGCAAGGGTCTACAAAGTCTGCAGGCATAATGTCATTTATTACGTTCCATGAGTCCTGGGCACACCGAGGCCAGATAACGTATCTGTCAGCACTCCTAAAGGTTGAGCTTGATACCTCTGCCGAATCTCTCTCGACCTGAAGCTGGGATATGAACTGCACAGCTGCGAACTATCAAGCCAAACACCATGACAGCCCCGGCAACATCCCTTGATCCAGGCCAAGGAGCGCCGAGAGGAACAAGACATCTCCCCGCCCAGAGATTGATTATCTTATCCGAGTAAGGCAAGAGTCCGTCCGCCTTGCCGGACTCCACTAGCTAGCGCAGATCGACAAGAATTCGAAATTAAAGTCTCTGGGGCTTCGACGATGGCTGGCAAGTTCCATGAATGTCTATTGAGATATAAGTCAACGCCAAGGAGGTCCAGCGAACTGGCTAGAGTAATCCTCCCTACTTATCGCTCGGAGACCGGACAGCAAAATATGTTAAAAGTACACGAAGCTCTGTACGATGTGCTTGGCTGAGCGTGGACTGGGCTGTTGAACCGTGTGTGCTCTAATCAAGTCGCCATGGCTCTTGGGAAATCTGGAGAATAGACGCCCAGAGATTGAAGGGCAATTGATACAAGGGTAAAGATGTAGTAAGCAGCTCAACCCTCCCCCGGTAGCGTGGTGATAATAACGCCGATCGAATGGCACATTCATCCTCTGGTACCCCAGCCCCAGAACGGAAGACAAGCAGCAAGGCTGATGGACCTTAACCTTTGACTGGCCTTCAAAGTGGATCAGCGCGCGCGTCAGACCCGGAAATCAGATAAACATGTGGGTGAAGTGGGCCAGCATTGATCTCGGGAGGACAGGCTTCAATCTCTTTCCACAACCATGGCTCACTACTTGGCCATCCTACGCATAGTGCTCGAAGATGCCAATCTACCACATCCCGGCAAAGGCTGAGGAATGGATAAGAGTAGTAAACCCGAGGACAACCCCCGGCCTCTGGCTGTCCTCGCAGACCTGGCCCCTCAATCTAGGATCGAGAATGCGATCCGTGAGAGGCATGAGGGCCGTTTGAAGCTCTACATGCTCCTGCCGACTCTTGCCTAAAACTTGCATGAAGCAATGCCATTGCAGTCCAAAATGCAAGGGGCTCATCATCGTTGCCGAGAGACATGGAATCGATGGAGCCAATCGACCATTCAAGGTGAAAGACGGCGTGAGTAGGCAGATAGAGGCCGGTATGATGGCAGCCGTACATGATTTAAGCCCCCTTGAACCCGTCAAAACAGGGGGCGGAGCTCTGACTTTTACGTACCGGCAGACGCCGAAGATTGAAAAGCAATAAACATCATCCTCCAACTAATAGCAAGGCGGACAGTAAGAAATAAGGCTGTGATTTACAACTTCAACAGAGACCTTGATGGCGGGCAAAGTAGTGTCGTCTTTCAGTCAAGAAACAAGCATATCATGGCCGGCTCATGGATGGGTGATAAGGAGATCCCTGGAGTTGACGGCCCAAGATACCGATTTGGATATCCACCACAAAGCGTCAAGAATATAGTCTTGGCATGTCTATAACGGGCAAAGGGGAGAGGGGAAGCATTGTGACGAGCAAAAGACACGTCGTTTGAGCCATGATGTATAATGTAGATGGTATGGAAAAGGATGGATTGGACGCCAAGCAGAGGCTGCTTTGACTGACCTAGACTTGCAGAAGTCGAGGCAGCAGTGAAAGGTTAGATAAGGCGACCGGAAGGGAATAGCTCGAAATGTACAGGGTAGGGCTACCAAAGACCTGTCTCTTGAAGGAACGCCGGATGGAAGAGAGGTGGGTGGGAACCTCTGTGCCAAATGCGTCTCATATTCTCTAGATATTAAGGCTGTAGACGTCCTCGTCGTTGTAGAGAATGTATGATGAGGTACGATGAGAACAAAAGAGGGAATGGTTGAAATTCAAGTCGGCATGACTACATGGCATCTGCGGGCTCTACAGTGTTGGTCGCTCCATGTGGCAGTTGGATTGTCGATACAACGGAATTCCCTCGAAATGGTACTGGCTATGAGGTATAGCTCTAGCATCCAGTGCCTCTTTCCCGGCGCGTCGAGTCAAGTTTCGAGGAGATTCCGTGCGGTTGAAGGCATGGCATCCTGGCCAGCAAACAGCGGCGGACAGTCGAGCACTGCATGGAATGCCGCCTAGAACACGTGCAGACGCCTAGACCGAAGTATGGGAGAGATGCCAAGACGGCAGAAGCCGGGAGGAGTAGGGCGTGCCGGCTCGGCGCAGGCGGGCGGGGCAGCAGCAGGCGCCTATCTAGGCCGGGATTGCGCAGGAGCAAGGTCGTAGACTCCTAGGGCGACTGCCTTCATCTCGCGCCGGCCAGAAGGAATCGGGCAGTGCGGCGCGCGGTGCGATATTGCTAGCTCTGCAGTCGAGTCAGGGGCCGTGATCTCGTCGTTCCCAGCCCTCAGCAGCCCCGGCCTCGCGTGCTCAGGTGAGGGTGTTGCCGTCGGCGGGCGCGCGCGCGGAGAAGTAGCGTGGTGACGGCTAATCAGGGCAGAAGTAGTGGCCAGCTCGGCTCAGCGAGTTAGTAGGTTGGGGCGCGCGTGAGCGGCCTCTCCACGAAGCCGAGCTCATCTCTGCCGGGGCAGATTTTTTTTTAATAAATCATTTAATGTGTATTCAGCTATTTGGCTATCACACATGAGCGGTACTATGTATACACGTAGGATGACTCTCTTGACGTTCGGGACACTCATACTCTGGATTTCACTTGCAAATACCACTACGAGGCATGTTCGTTTTTACAAACAGCCAATTCTCCTCCGTACCTACCCACCAAAAGGGAATTTAAAAACTTTGATTATTCATGCACACTAGCGCCGCGAGAGATGTAGATTAGTTTTGCCGGATGCGACCCGGCAGTCTCCTCTCTCGGGTGGGATATGTAACGTGGCTATCGAGGCCTTGGATGAGAGGGTGGTTGAGAGGATGCACCACTGCACCATCCAGCCATGCCGGTCTTTCCGCAGATTCTAATTCAGCAGGAAGCTCACCGGGAGACATGTCGACGCCGCCGCCGCCCCCATCAGAGCAACTACCACTGCACCAAGCGAGCCGGGCCGACACGGCAAGGAATTTCCACCGCTGGCCCACGTCATGCCGTCGCACACCACTAGACGACATGGGACGAACTCTGGCTCGCCCGAGGTGCTCGGAGCCCTCAGTACTCACTGACGCAGGACTGGGAGTGGAATGCACCAAGTCGCACCTGGCATCATGGCCGCGCACAGCACGCGAGCTCTTGCCGCAGCAGCAGCAGCCAGGCCGTTCTCAAGAGGCCTCGAGCTCAGGCGAATTCCGGCCTCTCGTCGGCCCTCCCGCTACAAGCCGACGCGTGCCGCGTCGGGCAGTTTTGTCGGTCTCACACGTGATCTCCCTACGTCTCACACGTGACTTCCAATTATGTACATTGTTTCAGGTGGGTAGTTTGTCGGATGAAGGCGCTGAGCCACGTCCATGACTGAGGCAGCAACACTCCCCCCTTCCCCCCCCCCCAAACCATGCGCACGCGGGCCATGAAACAGTGACATGTGCCGACAGGGCGGGAGATGAGGCATAAGACATGGTGACGCCATGGGAGACTAGCTGCGATGGCGACGCGGCGGCGGCTGTTTGTTTTGCGACCGGCACACCTCCTTAATCTCCACGACGCGGCCGAGGGAGATGGAGTTCGATGCTGGCCCTCGCCCGTCGATCGCACCGCCTTTGCCAGGCATGACGGGATCACGGCAAGTTTGGCTGGTGGTGCAGAATGGGCTCGCAGGTAGAGATGCTTGGAGCAAGGGGCTAGTCGGCCTTGCTGTCTGCATCACAGCGTGGCCAGAGGCAATGGTGCAGCAGTCAGTGTCAAGCTTATACCACACCGCTGCACAGTGCCTGTGCAAATATGCATAAACTCCCCTACGCTAGGCGACGACGTAGGGCTGACGCTTTGCCCTTTCCGGCCCAACTGCAGGAATCGGCAAGCGGCGCGCAAATGAGGTTCATGATGTTTGTCACCTCCTATCTTGACGACGTGTCTGGGCCAGGGCAAATTACCAAGAGGCCCATGTAGTTGGTATTCGCGCGGCCTGTCTCTTCCTCATCTGCGCCTCGCCGGTCCAATCATTATCTGGATCAAGGCGAGGAATTCAGGAGGTTGGTAGGACCGGCGGGCCCAACTGCGCTCTCTCCCCCTAAACGGATATGACTGATTGGCCTGGTGCCCCGTGTTGACGTCATGTCGTCGCCGGCCCAGATGGTGTAGTGGTATGCCGTCCGAACCCTCTCGCACTGATGCCGAGAAGTGTCAACACTGAAGTGCATTCTTTCACTGTCGGACGCGCTGGGTTGGTCGAAGGCCACACTGCCTCGAGTGTAGCGGGGGATGGAGTAGGTCCATCAGAGAAGTCATCTACAAGAGCCTTGAGTCGGCCGGCACGTAGTCTGAGATTACAAGCCGGGGCATAGATTGCCTCGCACTCGCATTCCCGCCGCACATTAATGCAGTTTTTACACATGGTGCAAGCGGGCGCTGCGTGTCCTTGGATGAGACATTCGGGGCTCGTGCGAGGGCCAAGCCATGGGTCCGATGACAAGACTATGGATTGGAGGGCGGATACCCTACTAATCTGGGGGTGAAATGTGCAGACAGAACGGGCCTGCGAGGCCAATGATTCACGAGTCCCGATAATATCAGCATCATACTTCCAGCAATGCCGTTTCCGACCAAACCTAGCCTGGTCCGCGCACACTTAAATGAGCACATCTCCCGTCGACTCAGCCGCCCTTGGAATTCTCGCATGAGCATTGTGGTGCAATGTGCGGTACGGACGACGGCTTACGGGCACCATGGAGTCGAGGAGCCTTGCAATCTCGTAAAGTTGAGTCGTGACAAGGCGTTATATTTTGGTAGTTATATATAACAAGGTCAAACTTCTCTCGAACCGACCGAGTATCAGACATATACAAAGGTCCGTGCATAATATGTATCACGTGGCTATTTTGGCTGACACCCGCCAATCACAACGCTAGCCTTACACATTGACGAGGCTTGTGTGGGTCTCGAGGTTACGCGGGGACTGGTGACGCGGTGGATCACGCTCATGGCTACGTGGTGCAGTGGTATACGTCCCCGCCCGCCCTCTCGATTAGAGACTGCATCTCTCAGTACCTAGCCCACTAAGGGCAGCACATGGCTGGCCCAATCCAGCAAGACCTCCCCGCATCTCGCGCTGCCAGTGTGCTGGATGAATGATGAATGCTCGGACATGCGATTTCCCAGAGTCCTCACCAACGAGAGCCGGCCGTTTCATGTAAAGACATGGGCCGCACTGGTGCTGGCAAGTGAAATTTGATTATGAATGTCTGGATTCAATATAATCAACTCCATATACATATAACACTGGTCATGTCTCGTGACTAGGCACTCGAACGAGCAATGAATAATAGGAAGAACGAGTCCATGTGCATGCCGTGGCTGCTGTGGTATGCCATTGAGCCGGCCCAACCAATGAGGGCCAACAAGGCGGCGTCGTTTGTTTACTGGAGGTCAGTAGGCTGCCACTACCAATTCGGCCGAGTTTAGAAGGCTTTACGCACCTCCGACATGTCGAGCGTGCGGCTGTGGAATTTATACTTTACATCATCGTTCTCGACGCAGCGCCGCGACGGGTGACGAAGGTTTGGCACTGTCATCCGCTAAAATACGCACGAGGGCTCGAGCCAAAGTCACGACGCTGCTCTGGAGTAAGTGAGCGGCCGAGATACACGTCGTCCCTATTTGAGAGGGCGGGAATACGAGCAGGCTGTCTCGCAGAGGACCGTCGTCCCATCATCCATTCCGAAACAGCAGAGTCTGAAACCACATGGGACCGCCTGGCCCCTTCATAGCCAATCAGCGGCGAAACAACAAGCACACCCGGCACTCCTCTGTCTGGCTCGTATAGGCTCAAACTGGTGCGTAGCAGTTGACGGGCGCACAATAGAGGATCGTGGCCATGACGAGCAGCGTCCGTCGCAGCTCTGACGTAGCCGCCGTCACTCGAGCCAACTCCAGCAAACACACACACACTCTGAGCCATGCGCACGCTGCCGGACCATGGACATTCTGCGATGCAGGCACGAGGAAAGTAGGCGGCTGGCCCAGTCGCCCCAAGGAATCGGCCCTAGCCATGCGCCAGAGCTTCTCAAGGGGAACTCGCATTCCCCCGCATCCAGGAGCCGGGATTACTCTAATACGTCTATTCTTACCAACACTCACGACATTCAAAGATGCGCCGTGGTCATTACGGAGTGATTCGATAGAGTTTACTAGAATACCCAAGGCTGTGCCGAGCATCGACTTGTTGAAACATTCATGAATCATGGACCGTCTCCTCCCCTCATACATCTGCCTACGCTGCCCAAAGTACGAGCCGAGACTGCCACTAGCAGTCGATGGGCGGGGAAGTATCTCGTATCCGCAATCGCACCCGCACATCCCCGATCTGTGTTGGTCACTGCAACCAGACTTTGTGGAGTTCGCGGTGGAGACTGGCCAGGCAAACGCAGTGCCACAGTCTTCCCAATATAGAGCTACTCACTGCCTACTCTAGTGACTGACTCGAATCTGGCGTTGGGAGGAGGGCTAAATGGACCCTCGACGACGGTAAGGAAGCGTCACTGCAATCTCTAATCCCGAGAGACGAAACGTTCGTCGGCAGAGCTGCGCATGAAGTCATCCATGAGACGCGGCGCGTCCGCAAGCCCATCTGAGATCAGACGGTCTAGGCTGGCAGAACTGAGCGGCAACAGCCACGGTATTTGTAATGGATTTCCACCACTGCCATGTGCATGCAGGCGAGGGTGCGTGGGGAGGTTGTGCAGGGGAAGGGCAGGTATCGACGGAGGGTTAGGAGCAGCGGAATTGCCCATGAATGCCTCCAGGACCCCGAAGAGATGGATGAGACCACTTTCTCCACTTCGCCGCTCCCGCCGAGCATGACAGTCGAGTAAATATATCGATATGCAGGCGACGCCGAGACAGACTCACGCCCGTCGTCTGCCCTGCACCTCGAGGAGGCTCCACGACCCACACCCACTAGCCGTGGAACGTGTTACTTGGGAGGAACATTCCACCCACACCCGACCCATCGTGCGCAAGGCCGACAGAGGTCGGGGAGTCGTGTAGTGGACAACGTTGCGCGTATGGGGGCCTCTGTCGCCCCGGACCAGCTGGTGCACAGGGCGGGAGCGATGGCGCCTCGCGCGCACCCACCCACCCACGCACGCCATTCAAACGACTTGATTTGCTTTCGCGAGGACTCCACCCGAGACTGTTGTCGTGCTGCAACGGACGCCTCCCTATCTGCCTGTCCCAGCGTGAGCCTTTGAATTAGTTTGGTGCAGCTCGTCGTCGCCGATTTCCGACTGGCCGCCGCACTGCGAGAGATCCTTTGGGCCGTGTCGATATGGTCAACACACGTGACGGCCGATTCGGGCGTAGCGTGTTTGTGGAAAAAAGACATGGCGACGGCACTTGTGTCGAGGTCTAGAGCGTGCATCCTTCGCCGTTGAGCAGGTTGAGTCTGGCTCCATGGAATTCATGTGTGTGTGTGTGTGTGTGTACCCGCCGTGTCAATCCTTCGAGGCAAGTTTCTGAAAGTCAATAGAGTCAACCAACATGCACTCTAGACACTGACGGCGTGTCAGAGCCCAGAGGCCGAGTAGAGATCAATTGATTAGGAGCAAGAGATTCTCCAGGGCAATTTACCTGCCGAAGCACGGCGGGCCAGACTCACTGATTCGTGAGGCCCACAAGGCACGTCTTGGACGGCAACCACTATTTCGGTATCAGAAGGAGCCGCACACTCGCGAGTCGAGTGCTGGGAGACGCGTGGCTATTTCGGACGGAGGCATCCTGTTCATGCGGCTGCATTGTGCAGCGGCTGTGGGCGCGACAGCAGCTTGCCCGAAACAAGCCGGCGTCACGACGTCTAGACCCGTCCATGGAACAATTTGGAGATGGAAGGCCGTCGAGCACGACGGCCCGTCTCAGGTCAGGCTCGCCGCTCCCTCGGGCATGATTTGTGGATTTTGCAACGACGGTCGACAGGACACTGGCGTTTCGGGGATGATCGCCAGTCGCTCCCTCTTGCCAGACGTAGGAGGCCTGGCTGCATCTAAACGCAGATGGCATACTCTTCTAAACCAGCACGAAGCTCCGAGAGCAAGGGTCCATTTGTGCAGCCAGCCCACCGGTCCTCATGCCAAGTGGATAATAATGCGACTTGTGCGGCCCAACGGGCGTACAAACTTAATCTGGGACTACTCCATCTCGACGCTTGCGAGCGGGCATAGCCAGTGAAGACGCAATGCTCTAGGCGTCTTGGCGCTGCGTCTTCTTCGATGGTGGTGGAGACGCTGCTACAGGACATGGCAGAGTAGCCCATGCCCCCCCGCCACGTGATTTAGGCCGGGGCTAGGCGATTATGTAAGAAGTGGGAGGGACGGACGGACCAGGCTGGAATGGGATCGGGTATGAGAGGGTAGAGCTGCCTAGGACGTCCATCAGCACTAGCCTATCCCACACCTGGCCCTTTTCTGTCGGCTCAATGGGGTTGGCAGTCGAACGAGTGGAGAAGATTGGGGGTTTGTGAATCAGCCGCTTGTCTCTAATACGCCAAGTCACGTTGGCGTGAGACAGGCCGTGTGCCAAGAAGAGGGTGTTTGACGCGACATGGATGGACCTGGACGGGACTGGCAATGCACGTGCATGGGACCTGCGTAGGAGATGGTTAGCATTCAGGCCAGCAGTGCCAATGGGACAGGGGACATGGAAGGGCGCAGAAGAAGGAGAGAAGCAGAAGAGAAGACGCAGAAGAGAAGAAGCAAGAAGCGCTAGAGGGTGTCGGAGCGCGCGTGCGCGAACGTGTCCCGCCGGCGCGCTTGCAGTGCTGGCAAACGTGTCGGCAAGTGTCTCCCCCCCCCCAGCGAGATGGCTCTCGTCGCGGGCGTGGACGGCGACGGCAGAGGTCGGGCAGAGTGGAGGGCGGAGAAGAGCAAAGTCACGGTAATACCGTCAGCACGACTTACTGAGTGAGCAGAGGCACCAGGCCGGGGGAGAGCGAGTCGGGGAAACTCGAGGGCAATACCCTTAATTAGTTTGGGTCCGTATGGCGAGCCAAGCCAGCGACGACGGAGCTACGGCATGAATGCGTGTGGTTTAGGAGGCTAATCCAACCGTCAGTGACGACCCCTTCTGCTTACACGGAGCCTGTGCCAAGACGGGCCGTTCGTTGCAATGGGGGAGGCCAGCACCTGCAACTTGGGGTTGCGCGGTTAGGATGAGAATGGTGGCTGCGGAAAGGGAATTACGATGGTGACGGGCAGCATAGGGGATGGCTGGACGTCTTTTTTTATCCGGCTCGTTTGGGATCTGAGTCGATCGACAAATGAGGATCCACTCGCTCTCATCATGGTCTCAATCTACCCTGTCTCAAACTGACAACAACCCAGTGCGGGTTTCCTCTTGTCGCCGCGAATTCGACATTAAAATCCCACGCGTGCGCGCCCTATCTGCCCATTCTCCTTCTCCGTTGCAGACCCCTCTCAGCTGATAAGACGACTCTCTCCTAGCCTCCCCGCACACCCCCCCCCCTGGTCCGTCTATTTTCTCCCTCCGCCATCTCCATTGTCTCCCAACCTGCCAACCTCTCCGCCTCTGTCCTGACTTCCACGCCGACCACAGCTGCCATCATCTCCAGCATCTCTGCCCTCACCTCTGTCAACCCTACGCTCTCTACTACTGCTCGCATCTTCCATTTGTCCGCCATAATATCCCTTTGTCCACCACCCCATCCACTCTATTAACTCTCCGTCAAACCGCAGCCAAGTTCAGGGGACCCCTTTCAACTCGACTCAAGCAAGCCATACCGCTTGCGTCATAAACTACTTTACCTTTCCTCCTCTCCTCCTACGCCGTCCTCACTGAGCTCCGAATAAATACATCTACTCTACCACCCCCCCTCCCACCGCTCTCCAATACGCTCAGTTCAAGAGCCACCAGCTTTTATTAATATTAGTATCTGATTCAACCCTCCCCGCCACATCGTCTCCATGACCTTCCCACGACACAGGCACAGCGTATCCGAGCCTCGCTACGACGACGAGGACTTGAAGATGTATCCCATCACCACCAAGCAACAGCATGCTCTTGATATCGAGAACCAATTCGCCGCGAGTGATCTGTCCGCTACCATGATGAATGAAAAACACCCCGAGGCCAACCCAATCCCTCGAGAGGGCCTCACCCTTCGACAACGCTTAAAGCACTTTACCTTTGCTTGGTACGCCTGCACCATGTCAACCGGCGGCGTCGCCTTCACCCTCTCCGTCATTCCCAACCGCTTTCCCGGCCTCACCCAGATTGGCCTCGGACTCTTCGTTATCAATGTTATCCTCTTCATCACCTTCACCACGCTCATGATTGCCCGCTTCATAATTCACCCAGGCACCCTGCGACACGCCTTTCTCAATCCACACGAAGGCTTCTTCTCCGCCACATTTTGGCTGACTCTAGCCACCATGATGTCCAATAGCACCGCTTACATCCTGCCCCACGCTGGATCTTGGCTTCCCGTCGTCTTACGCTACTCATTCTGGACCTACACGGCTCTCGTCACGGCCCACGCCATCTTCTACTATAATATCCTATTTACCCATCACAAGTTAGTCATCACAAACGTTCTTCCTGGCTGGGTCCTGCCCATCTTCCCGCCCATGCTCGTCGGTACTCTGGCCTCTGCCATTGCTCGCAGTCAACCGCCACAGCAAGCCTTGACCATCCTCGTCGCCGGTCTTTCCTATCAGGGACTCGGCATGATGATTGCCATATTCATGTACAGCCTTTACTTTGGTCGCCTGCTAACCTGCGGCTTGCCCGTCGACATGTCACGCCCGGCCATGTTTATCGCTGTCGGCCCCCCATCATTCACCGCCCTGGCATTCATTGGAATGGCCCAAAGCGTCACCCAGGCCGACATTTTTCAAACTGACATTGGCTTGGATGGAATTGACTCTGCTCTCATTGCTCCCATATTGCTGCTGCTCGCGCTCATTGCTGCCATCTTCCTCTGGATGCTCTCCTTTTGGTTCTTCGCCATTGCCCTCCTTGCCACCATCGAAGCCATTCCCCGCAATGACTTTCACCTGAATTGGTATGCCTACGTTTTCCCCAATGTTGGCTTTACCATTGCCACCATCAAGATTGGCGAGAGACTCATGGCACCCGCAATCCTTGGTGTCGGCATCGGCATGGCCTCCGTCATCTTCGTCCTCTGGGTGTTGATTGTAGCGTGTCACATCAAGGCATTCATCAACAAGCAAATCTGTTGGCCTGGGAAGGATGAAGATGCCCATTGAATCCGGCCCTTTACCCACAGCAATCCTTGGTCTCGCAAGATGGCTTAGCGCGCCCACTGTCTCGGACGTGAAGGAGGAGAGAAACGAAGAGAAATGCAGCTACCACAACTCGCTGTACGGCCTATGACTGGAAATGGTGCACGGTGTTTGGAGTACTTTCCTTGCGTTGGGTTTGTTCTCGAAATTCCTGCCTGCCTTTCTATCCGCACAGACCGATGACTGCTGGATAGTCATGGGCCGCTTGAATCCCCGATTTAATTATTCTAGAGAACTACAAAAGTGAAAATTTAGGCCACGTACACATTTTAATGGATTTGGTAATTTTTTTGGAGGGCAGCACGCCAGTGTTGCCACTGTTGGACGAACAGGCTCTACGAAGCCTGCGGAGAGGGAGTCGGCGAAATAGGGAAAATTCTTGGCACACCTGTAAAATAGAATAGAGATTGAGATAGATTTCCTTTGTTTGGCGAATGCATACAACTTCCGAAGCTGATCTCCGTGCCCCCTTGAACCATGATCATTGTGATGTTGCTTTTTCTTCGTCGCTGCGCCCTGAAGCGGTAGGAGATGTGTCTGATCGGCAGCCCCCTCCCTAGTCGGCCAGCGCTTGAGCCTCTAGTCCAAGGCGCGAGACACTGGCTCATCTTGCTTGGTGACGATCAGATTCGTAGCAGGACCGCTCGATGGTGGCGGACGTGGCGCCACCACGCCTGCCGCTCAGGGACTCAGACGCGCGTTTGTCAGGAGAGAGCAGGTTGCTGGCTATCCAGACGCCGGTGTACGGGAGCCACGCCAGACGCAGGTACGAGTAGGCGCTTGTCTCGGCCAGCACAGCGGCCCATGGGCCCTGACGATTAGCCCTCGATATCGGCCGCACCGCCCACGAGAGTCGGCATTCGGCGCGGCTCGACCAGTGTCGCACGTCGGGTTTCAGTAGGCAGAGACTTGAGCGCGCGCGCGCCCATGCCCTCTTGCCTCCCACACCTGCGGCCTCCAATTTCCCGCGTGCAGGGCCGCCTGGCTACGGCGAGCGTCGATCGCTGCTCTCCTGCGCGCCGCCGCCGCCGCCGCCCATGCCACGCCCCTGGCCCTGCCCCACCGGGCTCGCAGCTCATCTACCGCGCACGTGACCCCACTGCCGAGCCTGCCTTGGAAGCAGCGGGCAGCGAGAAGCAAGGTCGAGTGCCGAGCCTCGCGGGTCCCGCCTGGTTCTGAAGCGGCCGGACGGCCGTCGAGGAATCACGGCTGCCCCGGCCGATGGAGGGGAATGGCTGGTTGGCCCTCCTCTCCCCTCCCTGCCCCAAGGTCGTCGAGCTGGCTTCCACAATCGCCTCGGCAGCATGCGCCATGAGTCCTCTTCAGACCATACAGCCTCTCATCTCTGACCGCTGCCCCGGCACCCGCTTCTCCACGACCAACTCACTCATGGCAGCGCCAGAACGGCCCTGCACCGCTGTTCCGAAGCAGGAATCTCGCATTGCCATCCAAGGCCTGGTGAGCTCATGGAGCCAGGCCCCGCTGCCGAACCTTGCCACCTGGGCCGTCGAAGCGGGCCCCGTCTGTCAATGGAGACTTCGACTCGGCCGCAGCGACCACGATACTGCCCACCAGCGCCGGGGAGTTGCATTTCTGCAGCGCTTGTGCCCGCAGACTACGAGGCTCCTCTTCGCAGTGCCGGAGAAGTCGGCCCGCGAGGCACTGGCTCAAGCCTCTCCACCAACCCCCCTCAAGTCTGCAGCTACGATGTGGTCCTCACTCCATGACCACACCTCTCGCCTCTCTCTCGCCTCAGCTGGTCACCAAATATACGCCCGCGCCGATATTTACATCCGACGGCGGGAGCAAAGCGTGGCCCACAAATCTGGGAGACGGCTCTTTGTGACGGGCGTGAAATATGACGACGAGTTTTCAAAGTGAGCTTTCTGCGTGCACCCAGACTTCGCTTGCGATGGTGCAGGCAACACTACAAAGACCGCCGTGGCTGGATGCTGCATCATCTTGGCCGCTCCCTCATCCGCGGCCTCGATAGCCACGTTACATATCCCACTCGAGAGAGGAGGCCGCTGGCTCGCATCCGGCAAACCAGAGTACATTTCTCGCGGCGCCGGCCTGCTTGGCTAATCAAAGCCTTTAAGCCCCCCCCCCTTGATGGGTATTCACGCAGGAGGGTCGACTGTTTGTGTGAGCGGACAGACCTCGCAGTGGTACTTGCAGGTGTTATCCAGAGCATGAGTGTCCCCAACGTCACGTGTGTCATCCTACATGTCTACACAGTGCCGGTCATGTGTCGCGGCTAAATAGCTGAATACACATTGGATGGTTTAAAAGAGCTCTTCATCCCGCTGCGCACCCTGCGCGCCTAGCTTTAAAGAATCTCATGGCTTCGCCTATCTCGCCAGTCGCATTACCAGTGCGAGACCTCATCGACCCTCGCGCCGTCCTGCACACCCCGCCAACCCGAGATTCGTGGCCGAGGCGAAGCGGGACCACCCGCCACGCCATCACGGTACCCATCGTGCCGTCTCAACCGCGAAATCAACCTGCATCCACACCAAACCCCCCGACTAGCCACCACATCTAGCCATCCGCGCAGAGCACTACACGTGAATGCACGTGTTCGTCCGACGCATGCATACTCATTCACCATGCAAGGGCGGGAGAGCCGTTCCGGACGAGTCCAGGAATCACCATCACATAGCGTAGGCAAGCAGTCTAATACCATATGTGTCAGTGTAGACTTACACTTCATGTATCCCTCAATTCAAGCACGACCGCTACCACCACCCACTCACTCACTCGACCCCATCCCTCAGGAATCCACGCTCACTCCCGCTCATTGGCCGCGGGCCAGCTGGAAACCGGCTCAAGCCCGCCCGACAACAGGTTTGCCGCGGCGCCAAGACGGACGCCTCGGCACCACGAATCTCCAACACACGATATGACAGCCCTCAGCCGTGATCCCTGGCGAGGCAGTCCTGCCCAGCAACATCGTAGCCAGCCGAGGCCCGGCTGCTCTCCTGAGGTATGGCGGTGCTGGCATGACGGGATCCACTGCTATCATCGCTGATATCACATTCCCACACGAATGATCGAGCCGAAACGGCGGCAAAGAAAGCTAACCCGCCGCTACCACCTTCACATGCAGAGCCCGGCCGAACCTTCTCGTGTCTCTTACGGGGGCCCGGGAGAAAAGCTGTGATGCCACTAGCACCACCCCTCTCCGACAAACGGGTCGACGGAATTCGTCAATCGAGAGCTCAGACGAAATCACGCCTTCCGTCCATCGTCCAATGATCTGCCCTGACTTACTGCTCTAGGGCGTTGAATAAGAATAATGCATGGAACCCATGAAGTCGAGCTCTTCAACCTTCCGAGCATCGAAGGCTTATCGGAAGCTCCCTGTCAAATATCTTAAAATTGCCTTCCATCATCCCAGACTCCCTCCGTACGAAAGTGACAGGCCGGAATTCAATAGCCCAATCATAGTGTAAGAATCCTTGCGCAAGAGCCTCTCTGGAAGCATCAAACTGCCGTAATACCGGTGCCATGATGAAGAATCCTCGAGGGCAGTCCAAGACTTGTGGGCATCTCTCAGGCCAAACGAATCTCCCTCGGGCTAGGATAACGAGGGGCTCGAAAATTTTGGGGAAAGACTGAGGGTCGAAGTTTGCAAGGCCGAGGAATCTCGGCATATGATTCAGGGAGGGTGGAAGTATCCCTTCGGCCACGCATTGAATTTTCCGCGCGTCCATTTGTCCGGAGGTCGTAGAGGTAATGATGCCGGCGTCTGCCTCCTCCCAGACTTGCAATTCAGATTCTCTGGTATTGCAATGACGCACAGCCCTCTGTCGTTATTGGGAAAATACGTAGGAGCCGGTCGTCAGAGTATGCTAGAGTATCATCAATGTGCCTCTTCCAAATTATGGCGGGACGAGATGTTACGATTTTCTTCCTACGTGCTTCGAATGCCGAAGGCGCGTTGAAGAAAGCGTTTCTGGGGCTAAAACTTGCCATTCGACTATGGCTGAGCCCAGCAGTAATATCGACCTCGGCATAGTATCTAGTATGGAGATTTGCGACGCCATGTAGACCATGCAAAGGCAAGAGCCGGCACCAGACGTCTATCCTCATAACATGCGTCAGGTGTGGTGTGATTTATACACTAGGCCCGCTCTCAACACAGTGCCTAGCATTAGGACGCGTATCTCGATCCACACCAGTGTCTGAGATTTGCTCAAGTGTAGGAACATGTTGAATCTAACTTGGTATCAAGCGAGGAACTCAATCAGAGTGAGATGTACCGGCTCAGTAAGAACAAAGTAAGAGAACCCAGGCGCCCTATTCATTGAGATGCAACGCTTTAGTCTTCACAGGAACACACATCATTTACCACTACCAACGCGTCAACTCAACCCGCGAACGTGATATCCACAAAAATCCAACGACCCTTTCCAAACTTCTCTCCATTCGGCTACTCACGGCTACTGCATTTAGCAAGGCTGTACTGCGATTACGGGAAATATGTCGATTCTAGATGATGATGATGATGATGATGATGGTAGAATCTACCCCACCACAGTCTACACTAAACCGTAATTATGCAGCAGCTTTTTCCGGCACGCAAGCTCACGTGGCTAGGAGTGGTTTGCTAGTACAGATGAATCCTCTCCGCCACTTGTTCGTGGAGATACTTTCCCGGCCCCCTGAGTCCTTTGCGGATATCGTGTAGAGAGGCCTTTGTGGAGGTGTGTGTCTAGGTCACGGGATAAAGGGATGATAACATTAGTGTGGTATCTATGTAATCATAGGTTAGCGTGTTTGTATTAGGGAGTTTCTGGTCAGCATTGAATGAACAACGAACTTACACTAGACTTGACGAAATCCACAGGCATTCTGCAAGCCAAGATTACAGGAGTGCTTTGAGTTCATGGTCTACAGTAAGACATTCGTAATCCATACACGTGAACGCACAAATAGCTATTTGCGCAGGTACCTCAACTACCATAAGAAGTTTTACTTTGACAAAAACGAAATGGCTCCGTCAACAAGGAGTTCTGGTTGTACCAATCCGGACGTTAGCCCAGCTTTATCAGCAGAGATTACTCTTCACGACATCATGACAGAAATTCGTGAGATTACAGCGCAACAGGATAGGCAAAGCAGCGACATTGCAGTTCTTGCTACACGTATGGATGAGATGGACGATAAATTTAATCAACTGTCCAATTCTCCTGAAACTCAAGCTCAGGATCGACCAAAGAGACCTGATCAGCATGGAACTTCAGGGTTTCAAACAACTGCTGGGGAACCCGGTACCGGCGACACTAGAGATTCATTAACTATCCCTGGTTTGCAGTCTACCTGGGACCCGAACAAAGGACCGTTTCGAGCACCACCAAACTCACCCGGCCCGCGGACAAAAGCAAATCTGCCATGTTTATCAGAACCAATGGTAGATGGGTCAGACCGCGAAAACTGGTCATCATACAGCAACAACAGTCAATATATCCAGTGGTTGTGGAAGTACTGGTGTGAGCTCGTCGCCAAGAGTGACTTTGAAACATCCTAGACGTTCGAAATAGTAGTAAACCATCTCGACCTGGATTAAAACCTCTCTCAATTACACATGATGTCGAAAATCTAATGCACTTACAGGAAATACAATCAGCATTAGTTCAAGAGCGGTCCTACTACCATCTGTGGCCGCAACGAGTTTGCCACCTATTCCAGGGGGATTTCGAACAAGTGAACGCTTTCTGCAAGACACATCGTCCGACATGGCCAATGACTATTGAGGCAGTCCTACAAATCCTCTCGCTGTCCAACAATCTGAGAAGTCCAGTCGGCGCATCTGTTGCCCTTCGTTCTCGCCCATTACCAAATGCGTCAACTGCTCAGTTTTTGAGGGGTTTTGAAGAGGCATTCCATAGAATGCCATCCAGGGAAAGGATTGAAAAAGAAGTTGAGTGCACGATTGAGTACACTCTGCAAACACATGCGGGTATGGTCTGGAATTGCTTGGTGCAACGGAATGATGCATTTCCGCTTCATAATGCGCTTTCTATTGCTTGGACGATTGCTGGAAAGGCAACGAAATTGGATGGCTCAACTATCGTCCCGTCCTATGCATCGAGGATTCCTCCCAATCTATAAAGATGCGCTCCGAGACATCCAAGGTGAGAAAAACACACTGCAAGCACCTGTCTTTGAAAATCCCATACCTTCGCCCAATGCCGCAAGCGCACAAACAGTTTGCTACGGCCGTGGGAAAATGGGACACTTTGGCTCGTATTGCGGAAGCGAAAATTATACTTCAAAGGAAACTTATGGAACGTTTAAAGCGAAAATTGGACAACAAACACTTCAGCGCTCAAGATGTAAAAATCCTGTTGCAAATACAATGAATCCTACTCCAAATCTCAACAATTAAAAAAACCAAGCGACCGCCGCTCAAATCCGTCCAGATCTGTTTATGCTAATCATTCGGCTCAGTCTGATGACGATATACCAGAATTATGGGACGCCGACGAGCATGATGAATTGTACCCCCAACATACAGAAAATAATGACAATGCCAGTGGGTAGGAATTTGGCGGCGGCGCCTTTGACACTGACGCCGTGTGCCTGCATGATTCAACACTTTCTGATAATATGAATAATTATTCGTTTTCCCGTGTTTCGCGAGAAGGCGTTCATGATAATCATCGTTTCTTCTCCTATCTCATCAGTGGTGTTCAGAGTTTTGCTTTTTTTGGTGGGGGTACCGCTAGTTGTTACATGGATGATTCCATTGCTTCGACTGTTCCGCCTCATAACCTGACTTTATCTGCATCACCAGTGCAGCTCCAAGGAGTAGGAAGAATGTAGGTCCTACTGCTAGCCATGACTGCGATCTTTCTATTAATTTCGGAAGCGCGCCCTCGTGACGAATGTCTTACTGTAGACTACAAACTCGAAGCACGCCTGTAATCTTGGCCTGCAGAATGCCTGTGGAGTTCGTCAAGTCTAGTGTAAGTTCGTTGTTCATTCAATGCTGACCAGAAACTCCCTAAGAATACAAACACGCTAACCTATGATTACATAGATACCACACTAATGTTATCATCCCTTTATCCCGTGACCTGGACACACAGAGGTGTAGTGCCCGGCTTTAGCGCCATTTGCTGCTTGCAGTCTGCGCGAGGAGTGAGGGTCTCGGGTCCCTTGGCTCGGAGGGCAATTTGTCTGTGTTCCAGTGAGTGACCTGCCGAGTGCATGTCAACTGCCATTAAGCGAGATTCCAGGCCATCATCCCGACCTCCAGTCTAAAATTGTATATCCTGATGCGTTTTATGGCTAGCATGGAGGTTGTAATGATGATTGGTTGGCGGAATTCCGGCCAGCAATCGTGCCGACTGAGCCCGAATCCTCGAGTCTTGCATCTACCTCACACAATGGCAGGGGGATACTTCAACGGCTTTTTGTTTAGACGGTGTTTAGAAGTCAGATGCTCGCCTTTTTCTCGAGTGGCCGCTGACGCTGGATTTTCGGGGGGAAAAGTACCGAGGTACGGGTGCTTCATTTGTGACTCGGGTCAGTTGCATGTATAATGGTGCGAGTTGACAGGGAAGCCTCTTCCAACCAATCACTGGAGGCGCCCGAGAATAACTTTACACTGGCTGAGGCTTACGGGGAAGATCAAAGACTCCGCGCGGGGCCGCGTCTATTTGGGTAAAGATAACAGAGTGTTAGAGTTGGACTCTATTCCCATGGCGTCCAAACTGTGTTTATTAGACCGCAGGTATCCGCCGCTGATCATACATCTGTGGGCAAATTACACGTTCGGCCAAGTGCCGGGCAATGAAGGCTGGAAAAGCTAATACCGAAGGGACGGATGTGGTAGAAGATAGTTTCGGACGTGCGCATGATATCGGAGGCAGGTCACAAGTCTGGATTGAACACACATCTCATGGGATATCGGTCTCCTATCCTTGCCTTTGGGAATATCCATAGAACAAGGCTTTTACTTGCACATATTAGAGTAGACCTCACTGCGGGGGGAGGGTATTTCCATGATAAATGAATATAAGAAAGATACTTGATACAGACCTTTACATCATTTACATCCAAGTGCAATCGCAGCCACATCATAATCGACAAACAGACCGTGTTCATTCTATGTCTGGATATCTAGATAAAGTCGCATACAGAGTCGCTCGGGAAGTGCGATGGGAGTCGTTAGACGCTTGCGAGATGCCACCTTGGCGGGATGAGGACTGGAGCTTGCAGATCAAGACGAGCGTCGTGGAGTTGTATTGTTATTGGAGCGAGCCGCTACGACTCCGGGCGCAAGTCGCACCCTGACTTCCCTTGATTTCGCATGACTAAGCAGCTACATCTCGCTCTGATGGAGCTCCTCACCTCCTACTCACTGAGAGCCAACATCATCCTACCCTTCCACGTGTCTCCATGACTGGTGCGGATGGAGAGACGCGTGCCACAGCTAGCCACTGCACTCGGGGCGGGAGTGGTGAGTAGAGCGTGCGACGCCTGATGCAGGGCGTGAGCATACGAGCCGGCGGCTGGCTGAGGCCTAGCATCGACGAACCGACGCCAACATTCCCGCCATTCCGTCGGAAGATTGCAGAGTTGGTGGGCTTGGAGTGGCGTGGCCGGCTACCATAGATTTGTAGGGGTGGATCTATCGAAGGCCGCCTCGTTGCCTAGGCTTCACGTCGCGAATTCGTCCGCACGGCGGCAAGCAGGCAGCGCTGCAGAGCAACGCCTCAACACTCGGGCCGAGATTCAGGCACGAGCAGGGGTGGCATGGACCCTCGGCTGCATGGAGTTGTAGGCGGTACGTTGGTCGAGTGATCAGTCGATGGGGTCTCTGCAAGCGCGAGAAGGTCAAAGGAAAGCTCATCACCAGCAACCTACGGTGCACAACTGGGCACAGGTCTGTCTGGAGCTCGTATTCCAACAAGTTACATCAAACTCCTCATATATTTACGACGACGCATTTTCCCGCCCATCCGACACCTGCGACCCACCTCCCTACCCGTCGCATTACCTACCCATACACTCCATAACGAGGAGAGCCATGATGGAAACCGGACGCCTACAAAGGAGGAAAGAAAGGGAATATACCCCGAGGAGATTACACAAACACCCAATGACGACCACAACCCAGCGGTATGATATGAAGGCGCAGTACTAGAGCCACAATGAGATTTTGGACAACATTTACATTTCAGAGTCCATGAGGATGTCAAGGGCTGGGACGCGTGGTGGCCGAAGCCAAGGAAGAATTTGCGCTACGCTGTATATACAGCGGTATTCTGGACGGTCAGGCTTTGTATGATTCAACACATAGGTGAGGTCTGAGGTGGGTTAAGATCTATTGCTCTCATATGGAAGTTCAACTGATCGGGTCCGAGCCTTCTCGTGCTCAAGCTCACATAGGAGTGCGGAGGGTGCCAATGGCCTAGCACATTAATGAATAAAAATCAAGGGTCACTTCTGTTTGCATCTATATCATGTGGGAGAAGGTGGCTGTTCAGATGTTCTGTTGATGGAGACAAAATCTCTCCTATTGCCTTGTTCTGAGTATATAATTCCTTGACTTTCTCCCTCTCTGTATGCCTCTGATGGCGACTTTGATCAAAGATTATGCATTCTCCCCCTTCATTGCAGTCTTTTGGCCTGCAGATGGAATCTTTCATGGATAAACGTGGTGAGGCTCAAGATGGTATTTCATACGGAGTGCCAGTCTCGAACAGAACGAATCGTGAAGATGAGCATCTAAAAAAGTAAGATTAACTCGTGAGACTAGGCTCGATCCATGTAAAATGCGTGGTAAATTTTACGACATAGAGCCCGCGCGCAATAAAAGTAAAATTTACTACGCATAATGGAGCAATCTTCTTCACGCAATGCCTTCAGTTTATGCCGATATCTTATACTAATAAACTTCAATCTTCCATAAGAAAATCACTGTACTCATTCAGAGTCTATTTCTTGTTCACCATACTATTACCTTTTTTGAATTTCTTCCTTACGTTGACCTCATACTTCCACTCAAAAGGAACTATCGCTGTTCTTTACAACCCCAATAACTCGTACCCTACAGAACACTGATAATTCAACCCCATGGTATAGTATTACTTTTGCATTATCTTGCTTCGGCGCAGATTTGTCCCCAGTATCCCTGATCATAGCACTAGTTGCACAGTTTATTCTTAAAACTATATGTACGCTGGTAAATTTTCTTAGCTTCGTTTTGGGGAATACAATGGTTGATTGCGCTTGCTAGAGCCGAAGCGATGTTACGGCCATGGTCTGAAGTGCTCAGATTCTGTGATCATCTGACAGATGTGGTAGAATGAAGAGCGGTAGTAGTTGGAATAGGAAGACTTCGGGCTTGATCACTCCTACTATATAATTCTTCTTTTGTTTACCCAGGGGTTGAAGAGCGTAGAGCTGCATCATTATATCGTACTTCAACATGGTATGATGTCAAGTCTACTGATAAGGGCTAGTATGGTATACTATAGTTGGAGTCAAACACTCTTAAAGATTACTGATGTTGGAATCATCGGCAACCTCGGTTTTCTGAGCTAGTTTAGACCAGTCAGAAATGAGTTTACGTGTCCTTGTTCTACTTAATATTCAAAATTTTCGACGGCCGGCTTTGCGCTCGTCAAAAATAGCATAAGCTCTCTCGAAGAGGGCTACAATGGCGTCGCAAGAAGTAAATTTGATCGTGAAATTACAATTTATGCCGCACTCAATTGTTGAATAGGTTTTGCCTTTGAGACATGACACTAAATAGAGCTTCTTACTCTGTTTATATGGCTACTAATCTCTGTTTGCAATAGACTTCATGTTGTATGTAGACTTATACTTGTATAAGCCTGGATCCAGTCCCAAAGAGAAAATACGATAGGCGTGCTGACATATCGGACTAGTGATGATGCTCCAGGGCGTGATTTGAGGTGGGATTAGATATTATATCGCTGTGATTGACTCGAAGCGAAATTAATCCACTATCAATTAATGTGTTTGCTCGCACATTTTGACGATTCGCGTGACATTCACACCAAGCCCACTTGAAGTTTTCTAAATGTTAATTTTTCGAATAAAAATGAAATATTTATGTAGTATGAAGTGGCTTATAAATACATTCTTAAGGTCGGCATATCTGGCTGATCGTATTGAAGCTGGAGTACTAAAGTGGAAGGAACCAGATGATTTTTAGGATTTTGAATTCGCTACTCCTAGTTATTGTAATAAAACAATTTTGCATCAGTGCCGATGCGGGATCTCGGTCTGTACACTGCCACTTGTAACTAGAGTCCATGCTATATGTACTCGCTTCTACCTCTTGTTTTAGTTGCAGGTCGTTCACTATTCACAAGGCTAAGAGACGTTTGAATAATGTTGTCAAGTTGAGACATTAGTACGTACCTCCAAAATCCCCCAACTTTCGTTGTACAAAGCTAGATTCCTGTAAATATATGTAGTCTCTTCTATCTCCAGAGATCTTAGGCTTATTGATTTAACTGAGTATCCCTGAAAGTTATTTTCATCGCTCCTCTTGTCAACTCCCACAGCTTTACATCTAAAGCTCTGTTCACCTACTATTGTGTTCGAATACCTCTTCTTTCCTCTCCAACAGCCAGAAACCCCTTTCTGTCTTTAACCTCACAACAATAGCTCTTGATCTGCTGATGGAATGAAGTGTTCTGCCATTATAGCTCCGAGAAGCTCGATCCGAATGATTTGTTTATTTCTGGAACTCTATGATATTTTCGACAAGCTCCTCATAACTTTTTGGTAATGTATCACAGTCATTTTTGTATCACAAAATTTCCTCACCAAGTTGTACGTAAGAGCAGGTGAGTCCTAGTATGTTCGCACTAATTTGTAGGGCTTTGGTGTCTCAATTACCATTTTTCATGGCTACAATGAATGGAGTTTTATTGAGAATAGAGCAAAGATGAGGAAACCTTTGGACAAACAGGTTATCTCGACCATTAAGTGGGTCTGTATGATGGAAGCCGAGTCGGAGATGAGTAAGACGATCTATCAAAACATATGAAGAGAAAAGAGATCTCTAGCTACTACTGATAGGTAGTTGTAACAATTGCCCCACTTTGTGACTCTATTGACTTTCCCCTAGTCTCATGATTTGGTAGCAAGCCAAGTATTGTCAGGTGTCACCATGCTATGACGTTGCTTCAAACTCCTGGCTGGTAAGGTCATTCTATCCATATTTTTCTATCAATCCTCAATTAATTTTACCCAAGTAATACTTAATAAGATGCTTTGCTTTCCACCTAAGCTCAAACGGCAGTCTAACCGCTTACAGTTTGAGTGATAAGAATCAGCTGGCAGAGTGTATAGATTACTTCACCGTCGAAGTTCCAAGGGTTAGTTTCCGTTTTCCCTTGGGAGAAAACAATTCAATGCTAGCTTAGATTTCACTCTAGCTGTAAAATTTATTCCCAAATCTTGAATGTGATATTTAGGCAATGTGGCGGTGAATTAAAGTAGATTGAAAGATACTTTTATCAAGGAAATTGTGCGGTAGAGAGAATGGCATGGCCAATTCTAGTGAATCAGACTGTCAACGGAGGTAACGGCCAAAGATTACTAACATATATTTGCATTATGAGTCCGTGCCAAGATAAGCGATATCACAGCATAACGCTAAACCTTCTTTTTTGTCCCGATGGAAAGTTCCAGATTCGGTTCAACAAGATAAAAGATTTTTCTCTCAGCAAGTTATGGGCTCATTATTCAGAGCAGTCATTTTGTGCGTTTAATATCATCTTTAGTGGTCTCCCAAGTGGTATGAATAGCTTAGATACACGATCCTTCTTATTCATTTATTGCATTGGAGCCAGCATTCACTGAAATAAAAAATACATTTCTAATCTTTGTCTAGTTGGATACTACTAGTCGCCACCTCAAATTTGGCACTGTTCATATACTACTCACATACTGCTTCAAATATTTCTCGCGAAGATTATGATGCTGGTGCATTAGGTCAATTAAATTTATTTCGGACTTACGATTAAACGAATTTGCAAGGTTTGAACTCTGAAATATTATATAATACATGAATTGGCTTTTGCATCTGTTGAAAGACCTTGTAATGTGATATCACAAGTTGTGATAGAAGTCGAGTTTTTAAAACTTGAAGGTCCTGAGCCGAAGCAAAAGAAGTCGGGTTGGTTATTGTACATGTTCATTATATCCTTCCGCCCTTCTAAGTTGTCCATATGGAGGACAAGACTGAACACCTGTACACGGTGCTCTCTACGAACCTGGGAGTGAGATATTCTCCCAGAGCCAAGTTCAGTCAAATTTCGCAATACCGAACAAGTTGGCCCATGAGGCAATGATCCAAGACTCTCTACCTAATCAAATTTTCACACCTGACGAGATCAATCACCACCAAAACCTCATCAAGTTTGCAGGTACGACTTAGTACATCCTTCAATGATCACACCTGTCGTCGACTTTCTCTGGCCTCAATTGACCACCACGTACACGCCCACGCCGATATTTAAACCCGACGGAGGAAGCAAAGCGTGGCGCACAAACCTGGGAGACAGTTCTTTGGGATGGGCGTGAGAGGGATCAGGACAAGTTTACAAGATGATACAGAGGATGGAAACGATCTCGATGGGCGTGAATTTAAAAATTTTGACAACGAGTTTTCGAATTGAGCTTTGTGCGTGCGGCAAGACTTCGCTTGCGAGAGTGCAGGCGACACAATAAACACCGCCGTGGCTGGATGGTGCGGTGGTACATCATCTTGGCCGGTTTCTCAAGTAAGGTCTGGATAGCTAGGACACACATCCTACCCGAGACAGGAAACCGCTGGTTCGAATGCGGCAAAACTAAAATACATTTCTCGTGGCGCTAGTGTGCTTAGATGATCAAAGTTAATAATTGTCCTTTGGTGGGTACTTACGAAGGAGAATTGACTATTTGTGTTGGCAAACATACGTCATAGTGGTATTTGCAAATGAAATCCAGAGTATGAGTTTCTGACTTTAAAAGAGTCATCCTACATGTACATATAGTACCGGTCATGTGTCCTAGCTAAATAGCTAAATACACATTAAATGATTTTAAAAAAAATCCTTCTGCAACCTCATATAAGACTTACTGTATTGGTCTAACAGCCGACACTGATTCCGCTCTAACCTGTATCTTCGCCAAAGCTCAAAACTTTAACAGATATGACACAATATCAGAGAAAAAGTACACCATAGATGACTCATTTTAAAACTAGAGCATTCATGCCTCGAATTTCATTTGCAAGTACCACTGCGAAGTTATGAAGGCTTTTTCTTCACCCCAAGTCAACCTTCACCCGTGAATACTCACCCAGGGAAACGTCTTAAAAACCCTGAGTTATCCAGACATGCCTCCATGAACCATTAACTTTTCTCCGCGCGAATTATAATACTAGGCGTCTTCTTCCCAAGTGGAATAGTTAGCCAGGCTACTCAAATTATACCGGGGGCTTTTTTGATATTACTAGTGTGCCATATAGCTTGACTTCACTGTGGCGGGATCCTGACTTAACCTGATACATCGTCACATGTTGTGACCCCATCTGATTTGCACCTTCCGATGTCTATTATTACCGTCTACTAACATATAAAAATTAAGTTATTAAATAGCTACATATCCACGCCTTATTTGTAGAAAATCAAATTAATCCTCTGTATTCTTTTTCCATACAACTCATCACCTTATTCTTGCAATAAGTATAGGAAGAGTGAACTTGAGTCTAATAAAGTCAGAGCAGAATGCCTAAGAATAAGGGTAAGGTAAGCATGCTATGTGCCTTAATAGAATGTGGGCTTGTCAAACTAGGTATCACGGATCTCTAACCTTTGTGGCTACAACAGGGAGGTAAAAATCGTCGCCGCGGGAAAAACGAGAATGATAAAGAAAAGCGAGAGTTGATTTTCAAAGAAGAAGGCCAAGGTTCGCAGTTACTCACCTTAACTTTGAGTTTATCTTGCATTGTTTCTAATTACTGATATACTAGAGTACGCACAAGTCCTCAAAATGCTGGGCAATGGTCGCCTTGAAGCTTTCTGCTTCGATAGTTCAAGACGCTTGGCCCACATTCGCGGCAAATTGAGAAAAAAAATATGGATAAATCAAGGAGATATTATCCTTATATCCCTGCGCGAATATCAAGATGAAAAAGGGGATGTCATCGTCAAGTATTCTGCCGACGAGGCTCGTTCACTTAAGGCCTATGGAGAACTGCCCGAGGGCGCTAAGATCAATGAAACAGATACTTACGGCCAGGAAGGCGATGGTGACTGCAATTTTGAGTTTGATGAAGACAGAAGTGAAAGTGGAGATGATGAGCAAAACAAAATTGTAGACATTGACGATATCTGATGGGTTGATATTTAATAAGGTGTAACGGATTAGCAGCGTTAATCAGTATATTTACATTATCCAAGAAAACTAAATGCTTAAAGTTGAATATTAATCACTCTAACCGGCAATGTCCCATTTTTAATCCTATATCTTACCTTTTAGTCTTCTTAACTACTTTATATATTTTCACTTTTGTGGCAATAATTCATAATTATTCATTTTTGTGCAGGTAAGATAGCTCATGGTATCAGGGACAAATGTACTTTAGATTTTATTGTCAAGTACCGTCATGAGGTATGTTTGTTTACAGGAACAGTCGACTCTTCTCTGTAACTACCCACCACAGGGACGTTTCAAAACTTTTGATTATCCGAACATACCTTTGCAATCCATGCATATGACTGCCACGAGAAATTTAGGCTTTATTTCATTATTTTAATTTGAATTTGAAATCTTTTACGTGCTAGGAAGAACACAACATCTGTTTAGACATGACACGGCTAGATGGGTTCCGAGAGCTCATTGTTACCTACATGACTCGCGATAAAGCCAGAAGCGACAAAAGAAAAGAAAAATAAAAGTTACTGTAAATGTCTGAGTTATGGTGTCCTTCGCTGCATCCCTATCTTCCAAAACATCTCCTCTCGAGCCAGAAACAATCTCAGCATGGTCACCTCCCACCCTATTTATTTTTCGGCAGCCTGTAACATCTGCTTGCAGTTAGGAATTGGATAAACTTCTGTCATCCCTTCTCCCCTATCATTTCCCCGGCCCCAGGCGGGCCAATTTCTCATAGCTTCTCCAACGTTGCAAGGTAGGTCGGCACTCTGAGAAATGCTAGGGCCTTTTCTCTCGGCTGCAGACGCAATTTAGATCTTCATGTTCGGTGTTGGAGCGTCGGTAGTAGTCGGCGTAGTCCCCGTGGCCTGTTCTTGCCGCAATAAGACGATGGTACGCCCATCTTGGTAAAGCTAGTTCCGGTGGTCTTTTGCAACGCATGAATAGGTCCAGGTCTTTGTATCGTTTCGGTCGATACTTCTGCCACCACTCTTCAGCGAGTTCTTGGCTGCGCAGTTTAATCCACCTCCCTAGTGCCGCAAAGGTTAGATCTTGATCTTCTCCACTGGGCGTAGCTGAGGTTAGTGACCGGTTATTGGGAGCTCCCAAGGCTGATTTGGCCAGCTTATCGGCCTCTTCATTGCCTTGGAGTGTTATGGCTCAGTATGACTGCTACTCAGTATAATGACATGTAGTTGTGGCTATACCACTGTGCCATAAACACTGGCCCGAATTGTGGAGGCCTTTTCATATCAGGCGCCGACATTTAGTTGAGTCACGCTAGGCTGTACAGTTGTACTTAGTTAGGTGTAAGATGTAGCTTTAGTTCTGTAGTTTTGCAATCTGTATTATTGGTCCACAAGCTATTCTTGTCCCCGTCCGTTCTGTAATACTCTCGTGCAACATCGGCCAGTTCCCAATCTCGAAGACGGCTATCTCTTCACATACCAGCCGTAACAATGAGACTAACAGGCTTTAAGTAGACGTTCCGTTATCTTTTCAGCGCCTAGTGCCGTATCTTTAACGGAGACAGTAGCGCTAGTCACATCGTCAAGTGATATTTTCGTATCCCGTGGGATGCGCCCCTCCTGTCCACTATCCCAGGTTGAAAAATCACTCTCGCCGCTGGTTCTTGCCAGGAGAATGTCTCGTAGCGCACTAGATCGCTCTCGCGGGTCAGATAGCCATCGGTTTTCCTCAATATGTAAGGAGGGAGGCTCAGCAGCTGGTAGAGGCTTAGCCCATCTCATGAGCTTGAAGACCTGCGCGTCAGTTGTTACTGCTTCTACTTGCCTCTTCCAGTGCTCGCGCTTGGCTTTTCGCACCACGCTTCTGAAGCTTTTCCGTGCATGAGATGAGAGTTCTGGATCGTTTCTTACTGATTTGTAATCCAGCCATTGAGTACGACACTCATCGCTCCACTAGGGACTGCTTTTTCCGCTTTCGATGGCTGGAAAATTACCTGCAATCTTCAGCGCATCTCCAAGTGCTTGGAGGAGGTCAATGGTGAAATTTTCGATGTCCATGATGTTTATTTATTTATAATATTTAACGTCGTGCTCGTGCACGGCACGTTAGTTCCTCACGTACCGGTCAGCTCAGTTTATATAAAACTACCCGACGTGTTGGTGCCTACATAGACCCAACATAGCAAATGAAGACCAGCATCTTATTATCCTGTGCTCGAAGATTTAATTAAATATGAATATCAGCCTCCTGATGGCTCTCATGATTTGCAGATGTTATTCCATGGAGAATATAAAGCAAAGAAATAAAATTAGTAAAGAGAAATATTGGTTGCGTCGCTTTAGAGCTCTCACGCTTTTATTACATGACTTCATTCTCGTCAGACTTGTTGTGCTTTTCGAAAAAAGTTTGTGTCATGCACCCAGCTACTGAATGCTTGAACTCCCTCCGCTGTAGCAAGAGCCCAAGATATAGTGGGATTGCAGATCTGAGCCCTGACAAACTTTTCCTGGTACTGCCCGAGGTTGCAATAAAAAAAGTGGTCGGGGGACTTCTCTTCTCCGCATTAGCAGGTAATGGTGGCATTTTCATGCTGAAAGCGTCGGTGGTAGTCCGCGAAGTTGCCGTGACCGGACCTTGCAGCTAGAAGATATCCTAATGCGCGTCGCCCCAGACGGGCGAGCTCAATGGTGATGTTAGTATTAGGACCAATACCTAATTCTTTGTATCTAAACGGTGCATTTTCTGCCCAATATAGTGCGACTGAAGCCTCGTATTGGGCTTCGACTTCTCTCCTTGCCCTCGCAATGGAGAGTTCTAAGTGTGGAGCTAGAGCCGCACAGACGGCTTTAGCAAGCGCGTCGGCTGCTTCGTTCCCGGGAATACCTACGTGGCCTGGGCACCATCGGATAGCCACTTTACCAGGCGTCGTATTTTGACCGCGTGATCTTCTTTTCCAGTTCATTGCGAGCTTGCGAAAGATTAATATTTTCGCCGAGCTGGACGCTGTGGGCGTATCCAAGAGCAGACGGATGGCAGCCTCCTGGTTGTCCAGGCAGACAGTGACGTTAGAGGCATAATAGGCCAGTAGGTTGCGAAGAGCTGCGGCAAGACCTTCAGTGGCCCCGGCAATTTCTGCATCATACACTTCTGCCGAGTTTCCGAGCGGGAGTGATCCTCGCCCAATCTCCTGCGTAAGACCTCGGTAGATTACATAGCCTGCACCTGCTCGGTCTTCTATGAGAGCGCCGTCTAAGAATACGAACAAGTCTAGGGTAGGTCGTGTAGCCTGCCACAACTTGAAGGAATTTGGTCCCAGGAGTCTACCTACTGCTCCAATTTCAATGAGTTTTTCTTCACGGGATGACGACCACGGTGGAGGGATGATGTCCTCGGAAATTTCTGGCAAGATTCTTTGACAGATCCAGCGCATGCGACAAGTGTTCCATCGTCTTCGGAGAGGATGGTACGGGTCAGCTGCAGCGATTCGAACCGCTAGACGACTGTGAATTCGGGAGAGCCACGTCTGGGCTGGGCCCAAGCCGGCTTCTCGTAGAAGTGCTGCTATTGGTGTTGTACGATAGACCGGGATGGCTGCCCGAGCTGCGTCGTTCATCCTGTGTTGGAGTCGCGATATTGTCTTTTGAGATGTCTCTTTGGAGTGCCAGGTCTCGGCCCCGTAGAAAAGGGTCGCAAAGGCAGCACCTTGTACAGCTTGTCGTAGAAAAATAGGGCTGATTCCTCAAGTAGCGGTTGAGAGTCTTTTTAAATGGCTTGTGATATCTTGAGAGTTTCGGCAAGCCTGTAGGGTTTGAAATTGGAATCGGAATGCACGGTCAAAGAAAATTCCTAGCCAGCGTGTATGATCATTGGGCGTTATGATTGTCCTTCCCATGTTTAGGGCAGGCTCTATTGGTGATCCTCGCTTCCGGTGAAAGTATTGAAGCTCAGTCTTAGGAAGTTCGAAACTAATTCCGTTAGTAAGTCCCCATGTCATGTTGCTGTCTAATTTCTCCTGGAGTTTGCGTGCACATTCGACAAGGGAGGGCGCAGACGCAAAGAGGGCAATGTCATCTGCATAGCCAAAGCGGCCAGTGGAAAGACGTAGTGCCTCTTCCATAGCAAGAAGAAAAAGAATTGGGGATACAGGTGAGCCCTGTGGGAAACCACAGTGAGTTTGGAAGGGCGGAGAGGTAGTATCTTCAATAGAGATTGTGGATTCCCGCTCTTCCATGAAAGATGCCACCCAGCGAACCACGTTCGGTGGCCATCCTTGGATTCGAAGACTATGGCAGAGTCGTCCTTTCTGGATACCGTCAAATGCCCCTTGGAAATCAACAGTCACTATACCAGTTACTTTCTTTTCCGCCCATTTTGCCTGAATATCACAAGCGAGAGCTGTGGTAAGATCAGAAGCAGAGCGAAGAGGGATGGCTGTCCATGATGTTACGGCTTGAGTTTACAAGTGATGGGTTTATGGTATCACGTGATGTGGGGTCTGGTTGAGTAAGCGCCGGTCCCGGAAGCGAGCTGGTGGAGTTTTCAGTCCAGCGAGGCCGCCGACCTCATTCTCACCTTGCCTTTTCTTTTATTTAGCAAGCGTAGCTTTAGGTCCAAATACAAAGCAATGACTCTTTTATCTTCCAAGGGAGTCTTCTAGTGTCAACCAGAGGTCGGTCGTGATAGTCGCAGCATATCAAGAATGGGCTAAATCCCGGCAAGATCAAAGGCGGCTGCAGCTACCTCGACAATCAGCTATCGCCGACCCCAACACCTGGAGAGCAGCCAAATTCTATTAGAACCGAAGGTCGAATCGATAGAAAATAAGTCTGTAGGAATTGCCTTTTCTACTCCACCGAAACCTGACAAGGGCCCAAAGCAGTCTAGCAATGCAAACACGAAGTGAGCACTTGAGGCTCAATTCGTATTTATATAAAAGAAAAGTACCCGGAGTCTGCAATGCGAGCTGTTCATGTGGCTACCAATCGCAGAACCCCAACCATATGATTATGACCTGTCCTCGATGGACAAATGGAAGAGGAGAGATCTGGAGACAAGCCAAAGATCGGTCCTACAAACCTATACTAAACAATCCTGGAGACATCAAAAGGATAATACAGTGGATCCTAAATCATGATTGGATAGAACAATTTCAAACGACAAAGGCGGTCGAAATACTGCTGAGGGAAAGGAAGAGATCATGCCTTTATTGAGGTCGATAAATCTGAGGTTATTGGGCTGCATGGAGGGCACTGTAGTGTAACTGCGCCTCCTAAAGGATACTGTTGGTTCCACTCAGGTTGGATGTTGCGACCTCAGGCCATTAGGCTCGGCAGACAATACCAGTTGACTCATCTGGAGAGGCCTGTACATCTCATCTAATCCACAGAGTTGGTTGGATGGTGCGGTGGTACATCATCTTGGCCGGTTTCTCAAGTAAGGTCTGGATAGCAAGGACACATATCCCACCCGAGACAGGAGACCGCTGGTTCGAATCCGGCAAAACCTAACTACATTTCTCGCGGCGCTGGTATGCATGGATGATGAAGGCATGCTTGGATAATCAAAGGTTTTAAATTCCCTTTGGTGGGTACTTACGGAGGAGGGTTGACTGTTTGTGTAAGCGAACATACCTCATAGTGGTATTTGCGAATGAAATCCAGAGTATGAGTGTCTCTAACGTTAAAAGAGTCATCCTATATGTATACATAGTACCGGTCATGTGTCATAGCTAGATAGCTGAAAACACATTAAATGATTAAAAAAAAAAAAAAATCAAAAAAAAATCCACAGAGTTGGGTCGGATGGTGTAGCGGTACACCATCCGGGCCGGTCTTCTAAGTAGGGTCTGGATAGCCTGAACATCTATCCCACCTGAGACAGAAGATCGCTGGTTCGACTCCAGCAGACCTCACCTTACTGAAGTAAGCTACATTGATGATGGTGGCATGTCTGGATAACCCAAGGTTTTTTGAGAGGTTTACCTTGGGTGAGTTTCACGGAGGGCATAGTTCGACAGCGGTGAAGAAAAAGCCGCCTTATCACAGCCATAGTGAGACTTGCAAATGATATCTGAGGCATGATGTTCATCACAACTATATCATCATTGTATCTGACTGAAGTCAACACCTGCATGGGCCAAAAAGGCGCCAAATCAGGACAATTGAATAATTTATTTATTTAATCCACAGAGTTTCGAAACACCCTAGATAGAAAAAATAATATAATTACAATTCAGTACACTATTTCCATTCCCCAGCACTAGTGATTAAGTCCTATCAACAGATACAGGATGAAGGATGGCTAGAACAGTTTCGACTGACGCTTGAAGTCGAAGCCACGATGAGAGAGAGAGAGAGGGCAGTAGGGGAAATGTGATCTCTCGGCAGTGACGAGGAAGTAGACGGTATCTGCACCGGACATAACAGTGTTAGTGCACTTCTTGAAGGTAATACAATATTGAAGTGTAAACAAATTGAAAAGCTGAGGGGTTTTTTACCACAAAGGTTTCCTCCTATGTAAATACTAGAGTTCATAGACACCTGCATCGGCCCATAGGGCGCCAAATCAGGTCAATGAAATCAAATTCAAAATAATAATGATTTGGTCCTTGTTGGTAGAATAGATGCTATTCAACTGCCTAAGGCATACTTGGCAAACATTACTATAAATTAATAAATCGTTCAATTGTCCTGATTTGGCGCCTTGAGGCCCATGCTGGTTTTATCGGAAGATATGTACTGTGAGTAAGATGCCTCAATCTGACGCTTAGAACACTCACACTCAGATTTCATTTGCAAATACCACTCGAGGCTAACCCTTACAGCTTGTAGCCTCTTCCGTGCATAGCCACCACAGGGAAAAGCATGAAAACCCTGTGGTTATCCAATTGTGCTTTCATCATCCCAAAAATACAATTTCACCGCGAGAGATAGTGGTGTATGGGCTTTTCTGGATTCGAACCAGCTTTCTCCTGTCTCAAATGGGGTAGGTGTTCAAGCTACCCAGAATTTACTTGGGAGAACGGCCCGTATGGTGTATCACTGCATCATCCAGCCTTTGTATATGTAATATTTAAATAGTTGTGCTCGGTTAGTGGTATAGAGTCATCTTCGCTGAATACACTATGAGTAAAAATAAGGATCGTCTTGATGCAAATAATTTATAGATAATCTAGGCACACTGCCATGAAAATGCATCATCTAGTTTTCGTGTCACGTTCCTAAGAGTCTTCCTAACTCAAATCTTCGTTCCAATCATTCTCAGCCCTACAATGGATCTCTGTTACTCATGGTTTATGGATCACTGTGATCAAGGATTTGCAAAGCACACACTTTTCTTTTTTATTATATCTCAAACCAAAAGTAGTGGTTCCAGTTTCGATAGAACGTTAAGTCCATACCAGATTGAAAATCAGTCCTGATACTTAAATGTTGATCTTCAGTGCCAATACTCACTGGCTTGAGTGTCTATAACTATTAATGTCATTAGCTACCAAATATGGATTATGATGGCGGAAGTTAAAGTGGATTTACAATTAAATTTCTAAATATCGCACCAATCTTTTGTGGCAGATTCTTTTGCAGTGTATATTTTCAAGTCCCAGGCTCCTTTTAAAAATGTAGTAAAGCTATAATTCCAGTCTGTTCTTTACCAGTGGAACAATTTAATATTACAAAATATTAATGTAGATAGACCAGAAACGTTGAGACGAGACAAAAATTGCGAAGAAATTTAGTTACGTATGGTTTAAGATAAAGAAATTGATCATTTTTTTCAAAAAATATTTATTCCAGTTAATTAAAAAAATTGATATATATTTCTCAATTAAATCTCTTATGAGCTAAATATCTGTAACTGATAGAGAGCTGTGCAGCTAGTCAATAGCTAGAATATGCCTATCTTTCAGTCGTAGGTGGTAATTCAATTAGAAAAAGTTCTAGAGCGATGTTTAGATACTGAATTCGCCCGAGAATAACTACGAGGGAGGGATCTTTCGTTTCTGATATCATAATTTTCGGAATGTTTGACACCTATCGCTGCGGCTGCAGAGCCCAAAATGTCACGAATACGACTCTGACTTCGCGAGCCGTTATTATTTTTTCTATATGAAGAATGGTCTCTTCGTCGACGAGAGTGACTTCGTGGTCGAAGCTCTGAAAATGTTGTATGAGAGTGACGATTAGCGTAGACTGGGTCTGTTCCATACTGTACCATTCTAGATGCTGACCTAGAATGAAGCTTGGGGTGAGCACTACGTGACCTTTTTCTCGACTCGTTTCTGCCTCTTTCTCGACTACGGCTCCGATTTTGATAAGCCATTTCTCTCTGATCTCGTTCAAGTAGACTTGCAACTGCAGCACCAGCTAAACCGACTCCTGCTACTTCTGCGCCTCTTCTAAGCCGTGACCGAGAGCGATGGCCATCCCGCTTTTGTGCTTCATTTTGTGCGTGCTGAATAAGACCAGTAACAGCGGCTGACGCAGCTCCAGCTTTCGCAACTACCGATGATTGATCTCTACGTTTACTGTGGCTTCTTGATTGAGATCTATGCTGCGAGTGATATGATTTATGATTTTTAGATCTACTAAGAGTACGGCTACGGCCTCTTTCGAAGCCTTCGTGGTTTTCCTTGTGACTCTGAACAAAGTGGGTGGCAGCGGCAGCAGCAATACTAGCAGCAGCTATTCCTAAAGCCGATTTAACATGTCTAGGAGAGTCTCGGCTCGAAGATCTTGATCTATCTTTGGCGTGATAATGACCATGATTATGACTTTGGGCTCTTGTTAGAACTTCTGCGCCGATAGCCCCAAGAGCAGCTCCTCCAAGCATATTAAAGCCGGGATTTTCGGATCTATTATCGTGCTTGTTCCGATTATTAGACGCTAATAAAGCTGATACTCCCGCTCCAGCTAGAGCACCTTCTGCCAAGTGTCTCCTATGGTGTGAATTTGTACTTTGACTTCGTTCAGCTCGACGTGGTGAATCCTCATAATAAGTATACTCAGAATCTCTTGAGGGACTGTGTCGGACTCTACTGCGTGAAACTCTTCCCATAGATCTAGAGCTATTATGGGTCAGGTTGGACCCTTGATCATGTTTTCTGTGTCGATGATAGTCGCTTTCATCCCTGGATCCAATCCTTAGCTCTGAAATTGCATCTCTAATATTTTCTTGATCTCTCTCCCTCAGTACAAGTTGATGCTGTTCTTGACGGCTTGAAGGCCTTTGAACTAAAATCTCTCTAGGCTCAGATGATCTATGTCGAGCGATTGTTGATTGTGAGTACGAAGGATAATCGTAACCATGATTCGTAACAGCTTGGTATCTATCTGGACTGTGAGAATCATCATGGTGATTAGTAATTCTAATAGCTATTTTTCGATCTTCATGATCCGCCTCCCATGGTGTCGGATGATTTTGTTCCCATCGGCCCGACAGGTCCGGCCCGGGTTGGCGTCCACGATCAAGCTCATATAAGTCATTGTATCTTTGGTCTTGCCTTGTCTCTTGAACTAAACCGCGCGTAATTGTATCGAGAACACGAGGATGGTCAAATGATGACGATGATGATGATATGGAAAAGCGGTCGCCACGATGATCAATTTCTATACGGTCGGAGCGTGGCGCATATCGAGGTACAGTGATCTCTTCTACTCGACCAGTTTTAACACGATATTTGCGGACACTACCATAAGCACGACTATGTCTGTCATCCGAGTCATACCCACTTCGCATGCTGCTTGCATATCGAGGAGACTCTGGCATAATTGATTTTTACCTAATTCGACTAGAGTGGTGAATTAAGAGAAACAGAATTGGATGATATTTCGGAGTGAAGAATAAGAAAGTATTATATTTTTATGGTTCGTGGTGAGAAGGATAGATGGAATGAAAAAATGGCGGGGCTTCAGGATGACAGGTTATTATCTTTGTGGTGAAGCTGGCGGTAGCTTGCGCTACCGCCCTCACATGTATGGCGTGCCTTGGCTTCCTTGTTACGAGCATATTCACAACGACCATATGTGCATTGTGACGCTTTAAGCATGAATGAATGTAAATGAGAAAGCCCACTCCAAGACATGCGCGAGGCGAGGGTGCCTTATTATTCTGGCGACTATGACGATTCGAAACAGGTGGCGACCGGGGCTTCAATAGGTCTATTCAGCCTTACTAGTAGCCAATTCAGGCGACATGGAGCACGAGCAAGCAGATTGAAGCCGGACCGTCGTACAGTTTGCGGGAAGTTAAGATAGTTGACGGAATCTAATCGCGTAGAAATTGTAGGGCTTATCGGTATAATTTCCCACAGAAGTTCGGGAAGTAAATTGGTGAGGTATGTTGGGCCATTTCAAATTTGGGGATGATTGGCTAATTGCGGCACGTTAGTCAGCACAGGTTATCAAGAGGGGCTTCCTGCGACTGGGTTGCTAGAAGCCGGCTGAGTGATACATTCAATAATCAGTCAGATCAGGTCTGATCGGCTGATCATTCTGCAGTGGAGATAGCTGCCCCAAGTGACTAGCTGCAGTTAAGTGATTCATGGCTGGCGTGACGGAGGGCACCCAATCAACAAGATCATATGCAATCATCACACACTCACGTTCACAAACAACGAGAAATCATGATAATTCTTGCATGGTCAGTAAAATAGGTTCAGTGTGTTCTGACCTCATATTTGGCAGTGCTATATACAATTCACAACGCAAGACCATCAGCCTATCGTAGTCAAGACTTTCGGAGCCAAATCACACCAGCCTTGCGGATACTTGGAAGCGGTAGACGCGCGGCTATAAATTTCCAGAAGATTTGCTTGTTCTGTGTACAACAAGGGCCAGGTGTCAGCGGGTAGAGGCCTCATTTCTGAGGTTCAACTTCAGACCAGCCCCTGGTAAAGCATAGGATGGATTCCCAGACTAGTTCGGGCTTCGGCCGTCCATGCCGTTATTATCATGCAGCAGGCGAGAAGTCTCTTTTGGATATGAGATCATAAAATAGCAGTAGATTCCAAAATTTCCCGGCTCGCTAAACCGTAGGATCCGGATATTTTACCATTCTAATTGAAATATTAATCAATGCCGGCTTGAAATCTTAAGTTTGTACGTGAAGCTACTGTCTTCGTTGCAAGTCTTGAGTAGCATTGTGCGTCTTTTGAGGCGGAAAATCCAGTCGACATAGACATCTGACCATTTACTGTAATTTGCCAGTCCCAAAGCTATTGTCTTGGATATCAATCGGATATAGGAATCATAATGCACAAATTACCACCAACCTGAATTGAGAAATTAGGTATCGTTTTAAATGTAGTGCTGTTTTTGCAGAAATGAGGCCGCAAAATCGCCAAAGAGATTACTGCCTCATGCACTTGTCTACTATCTGATATGACTTGTAGTTACATGAGCAGCTAGATCTCAGTAAACGTTGGTATTATTCATAAAAGATATCCAATGCCCTTATTGTATGAATGACCTTTGCTTTGGTGGAGACTAAAATGCTGGCCAGCCAGATGAAATTCCAAAACTCGACCGATAATCATCAAACATTAGTAGCTCTGTCTCATACCAATGATGGCGGATCCTAGATATCGCAAAGGAACATCAGGGGCTCGTATATGGAGTATCCAACCATTCACCTAGACCTTTCCAGATCACAGTAACATTACGATGGCTACTCACTCACCTGAACATCGGGATCGAATACAGGCATTAATGGTATCATAAGAGAAATTTAGATAACTCCTTGGCGTTCAAATATTTCATGATTTTTCATTTGGTTATCGCTTGTGGTTTCGGACTGCCGTTGAAGAGACAACCGTCAACTTCTAGCAATTTCCGGCTCCTCAGCCCATCTGTTGCTCCTTGGGTAGGAACAAGTCAGCAATGAAAATTAATTAAAATCTATTCCTTTCACACTAGAGTTGAGGAATTCTCAGCAGTTTGCTGGTGATAATCCTTCAACTCTAGAATCATTACTTCGTGTCTGCCCTTTAAACGTCTTAGTATAAGTTCCTGTCAAATAGCCGAGAAGTAGAATGTGGGGGAGAATGCATGACGCGTCATGACATTTTGAGTCACAGTTACGGTGACCAAAGCGTTTAGTGTATTGGTGCATAAACCTACAGTAGCTGGCAACACCAGAGAAACAACACGACGTCAACATGGTTGATTCTTTTATGACTAAGGAAAGCGGGGAACATACCTGCTAGAGCCTTATGACGTACCCTGCCAGTATAGACTAGTCTAGGGCGAGTGGGTGCAGGTTGGGAGTTTCCAACCAAGTCAACAATTTTGCAGGTCAAAAATCAGCACTCCATCATTACGCATCGTCTATCTGTAGCATGGCTGATGGCATAGCCCATCAAATCTGGGGCAAATCTCAGGCTTGCTTTGCATAAAATATTGCAGACAAGCAGAGTGTCGTGTTGTAATAGTGTTAGCAAGTGCATTTATCTTGCCATATCAATCATTATTTATCTCATCATCAAAGGGAAGAAGACCCAGATATGTTTGTGACCTGTTATTGTCAGGGACTAGTGCTGCACTTATAAGGTTGGGCTTCAACATTTTTTCTGGTTTCCAGCCGACTGATATCTAAGATATTCTGTCACAAAAGAGCCACCCCAATCAATATTTTACCCTTATTTACTATTGAATTGAATGGCGGAAAATAAAACCAATCATTTTATTATTATAATGTGAAAAGCTAAGCAATTTGCAACGACCACCCATATTGGCTAAAACACGTGGGGCTAAGCAAATTTAGGCTGACTATTTCAAATAATTACATGCCATTTCTACGGAAATAACTGGATAGCCTCGAACTTTACTGATATGTACATATGTGACAGGTCCGGTTGTCCAGAGAACAATGTTTGTGTCGTAGGGCTAAATCCCACTCGAGCTCGGTCAACGCATAATTGAGCCCTTAATATCAATGTTACCCACGGACGTCTAGGCCATCCTAGGATACACTCAAAGATACCTTGTACAAACTCATGAAAATCCATGCTAATTCATGCCACGGAATTCCATTTTCACCTCGAAAACCAAGAGACAGCTCCTTCACGGCTCTATCTACCTTCTGTGGAAACCAATCCCAAGCTGATAGCAGAAACCCACAATCTTGCAATTAGCAGTCCAGAGGGACGCGGCGCCAAGCATGTAACAACCAACGGAATTCGAAATTCTACGGTAAGATTTTCTAGTCGAGGTCAACGGTGTCCCATTGCAGACACGAATTGAAGGAGGTAGAGATGTCAACAATTTCGCCATCATCAGGGAGATAGAGGCAGCTACGAAGGCACGGATTCCAGGCTTAGTCATAAGTCGTATAAGGTGGTTACACGACTGAAAGGAACACAGTTTGTGGCAGAAAGCAGCGTGTCGGATCAACTAGGTCTTCAAGGGAGGTGTGGACAAGAACGGCGGAAACATGGAATAAAAAACCAACCATGGCGTCAATTCAAACAGTCGGAACGACTGATGATCAGGGATTCACTTTGGTCACAATCAAGAAGGCTGAAGTACTCAAAAGAGAGCGGAGGGCAAGACTGAACATCTGTACGTGGTGTTCTCTACTAACCTGGGAGTAAAATATTATCCCAGAACCGAGTTTAGTCAAATTTCGCAATACCAAAGAAGTTGGCCCACGAGGCAATGATTTAAAATACTTCACCATGTCAAATTTCCGCTCCCAACGAGTTCGACTCCTACCAAAGTTTCATCAAGTCTACAAGTACGACCTAGTACATCCTCGTTTCAATGACCACACCTCTCATCAACTATTCTCTGGCCTCAGCTAGCCGCCAAATACACGCCCACGCCGTTATTTACACCTGACGGAGGAAGCAAAGCGTGGCGCACAAATCTGAGAGTCATTTCCTTGGGATAGACGTGAGAGGTACTGGGACAAGTTTACAAAATGATGCTGAAGATGGATATAATCTCGACGGGCGTGTGATTTTAAATTTTGGCAGAGTTTTACGAATTGAACTTTGTGTGCGTCAAGAATTTGCATGCGAGAGTGCAGCTGACACTATAAAAACAAGTCAACGATGGAAGGTGCCGTGGACCGCCTCATGGTGGTTTTCTATGTTATAGTTTTAGTAGCCTGGGCACCTACTCCACTTTGGAAAGAGACGCCTCAGACTGCAATTCGCGCGGAGAAAGTTCAGTTGATGATGAAGGCATGTCTGGATAACCCAGGGGTTTCGAGAAGTTCCCCTGGGTGGGTATTCACGAATGAGGGTTGACATGGGATGAAGAAAAAGCTACCATAACTTTGCTGTGGTATTTGCAAATGAAACCCGAGGCATGAATGATCTTCTTGTGTATGAAATCATCTAATATGTACTTTTCTTTGACATTGTGTCATAGCTAGATAGTTGCATACGCAATTCAAATATCATGCAAAAAAAAATCTTAGGCGGCATGAGGTTCAGTGGTATCTGAAATGCAGTGGCTAGGAAATGTTACCTTGCGATAATTGAGTTGCTGGTTGTAACTAGATCACTAGGAGTTCGGGATTACTAAAGCTTCGGGGATTCGTATTTAATAATAGAATTATTTTATGTATGTTGAACTAAGTCAACGGAATATTACATGTTATTAATTCATATTGGGAAGGGAGTTCGATATCCTATAAAGCTATCAACAAAGTCTTGTCCGAAATTGTACACTTGTCCTTTGAGAAATTTCCTCCTGGAAACCCTTGAAAATTTACAAGAATATGTACACTGTACAACATATAGCCAGGGTCAGATAGGAGCCCAATGTCATAGATAGTCATAATTTAAAGAAGGAAAATACCCAAGACTTTACAGGTCCAGCTGTTACCGAGCCTTTAGATTTAGCTTCATCTAGCGGAGTATATTAATGTTCATATTTCTGTATTCACAACGGCTCATTGGTCTAGTGGTATGATTGTTGCTTCGGGAATTCCCCGGCCATAAAATGGCTTCTGAAATGTGACAGGCCTCGGGTTCGAATCCCGAATGAGCCCGACCCTTTTGCCGCACGTTAAAAAAAGTACGTTAAAACCGATGCTCTTAATTATAGTCTTAGCGGATCAAAATGCGATAGTTGAAAATGAAGAAACACAAATCACTGATTTTAGAGACAAGTCGCTGATCGTTGATTGTGGCTCTAGTTGAGTTTCGTAAAACTCCGAGATGGATTCATGTTCATGTCACATGAGTCGCTTTTACATTTTAGCGATTACGAGACTAATGGATTGATTAGTTCTAACATTAGCAGGGCCCAGAGCAGCATCACCACACATGTAAGAAGCGAGAAAATTGGGCTCAATGCTTACTAACACCGAAGGAATGTGCCAGGATTCGGAAAACCATGCTGCCATTGTAGACATCCGTTACAAAACGTCAAACGCATGGTATTACCATGTCCGCAGTGGGCAAATGGAAGAGCCGACTTTCTTCGACAAGCTAAACACAAGTCATTTGAGGCAATGATGAACAGCCTAGAAGATGTGGCTAGAATCATACAGGGGATACCAAGCAAAGGTTGGATAAAAGCGTTTCGACTTACAGGGGCAGTGGAGATAGCAATGTCGGATATAATATCACGGTCTGGAAGGGGAGAGGACGGAATCCACACTGGCTGAATAGTATACACTGCACTTCCTGAAGGTAAACTAAACAAATTGGTCGTGATATAAACAGACAGGATCAGGGGATCTTCACCAAATCGGTTTCCTCCTCTGTAAATAATGAAGGCAGTCACCTGCATGGACCTAAAGGGTGCCTCATCGGGTTGAATGAAATCGAAATTGAAATATAATTAAATGAATCACAAGTCCCGGGCTTGCTGAGGGCCAGCCCACTCACCAAACTCAGCCGTCCATCCACACGACGTCTACATATATCCCGACTGGCTGCAGATGAAGCACTGCTTTGGTTTGATGCGTGGTGACCACACTCGCGCGGTATAAGGCGTAGCGTTGATGGCAGGGCCCTTTCGAACCGCTTCCGATTCTAAAACCTCTGATGGAGGCAGATCACGCTCGATCCTCTATCACGACTATCTTTCTTTGACTGCAGCCACTCCATTCCGTCATGTAGCCATTTTATTCTATCAATCACAAGGCTGAGACCATGAGCTCCAGTGGCTAACTTAATCTCACCTATAGTAGCATGGTTATTGGCATTCCTGCCACCTTCAATTCGTGTTCGCAGAGGGACACCAAGTACTCCTACAAAAAAACATCTCTACACAACACTTAGCTTCCTTAAACAAGAGGTTAAACTATATATCAAAGATGCCTGGTCTAAGGATTGGACATCCCAGCTACTACGTGAGGAGGAAGGTATAAGAGCTATTAGAATAGGCAAACTTTACAGAGCCCAGGCCAAATGCCCTATACCCAACTTCAAATTCAAACCATTCAATATGACCGACTTCAGCCGAAAAACCCAGTCAGCATATATTCAAGCAAGGACAGGCATAGGAAGCCACCTGGCATATATGAAAAAGATTGGGGAAAGCGATACGAACATTTGCAACTACTGCCAAAAATGTGTTCAAACAATTGGACATTTAATACTTTACTGCTCATTCTTCAAGAAAAAGAGAAGAAAAGAATTTAAAAATCTATCACCAATCACACTTCAAATTTTATTCAACACAAACGTGGGGAAAACTTCGCTTCTAAGATATCTTTCAGCCACTAGGTGCCTCTCTGGGGTTAGGGACATGAAAGATAGGAATTTACCAACTATTTAGTTACAAATGACTGATCGAAATCTTTCCTTTACTTTCAGGGTGGAGTTAGTATGGTGGATTTGGGAAGGGCGAATTGTTAAATTATACTTATTGTACATAGTGTCATAGCTAATTAGGCTGCATACACTTAATGAATTAAAAAAAAAAAAAGTACTCCTACGGCAAGAGCTTGCCGTAGAATTCCAAGACGGTTCGGTTATCGCGTGTTCAGTGCGGCGTCGCTGCCTCGCTTCTGGCAAATAGCGTATGCAGCTTGGATTTGTCATTTCGCCTTTGAGAGGAGCTCCTTCGCCTGCAGATTTTGGGCGCCATCGACGCAAATTCCAGCCGTCGTCTGCGTCATTTCCGGAGCTACGGCCTAGGCGCAGGTCTTTGGTGGCGGTATCTCTGATGCCATTCCTGGGCCAGCATTAGGAGCGGGACCAGCAAGCTTCTTCTTGACAACCTCCTCAAGCTCCATCGCCCTCTCATTAATTAGTGACTTAGTCTTCGACATCGCTGTCCAGCACTTCGTATTGTTGAAATTAGTGCTTCCAATCATGGCAAAGATAGGGATGTGTAGAATACACGTCACTAATCTCCAATTAATTGTGAGGTTAGTATTAATGCACTTTGACATAAATACCAACCACTAGATTTTCTTATTGCAGGATATAGTTTATATAGCACTCTGTGTCCCAGTGGGAGAAATTAATATCTCTCCACGGCAGATTTACAGACTCTATTTTCCCGTTCGCTTCTCCAGGTGATATTATCTGTGACAAACAGCCGTAAGCTTTTGCAAACCTATCCGCCCAACACTTGTAACAGTTATAAGCCTTCACAGCCTCGTTTATTATTATTATTATTTGAATTTGATTTCATTGACCTGATTTGGCGCCCTATGGCCCCATGCAGGTGGCTATAAACCTAAACTATATATTTACATGAGGGGGAAACCATTACGATAGAAACCCCCTCCCCCTTCAAATTATTGTCGTAGCTCTTCGTTAACCTACAGGAAGTGCAATGGGCCATTAGTTCGAGACAGAACTAGCTAAAATTATAAGTGACCTCGCCATCTTTTCCCTGCCCTCGCGTGCTGAAAAGAGTTGGCTGTTATGAACTTGACCCTGATGGCGCAAATAGATGTTCTTGTATGGCTGGGACCAGGGGCTGTTAGCGCGGGCGCCCTGGCCTTCTCTTGATGCCCTCAGGCTCTTCATGGGACACGAGTGTGAACCCTTAGTCGGTTGCTGTATTAGCCATAGGTTGATTTATTTCCGTTGGTTGTATTTCTTCCCTTCTTATATCTGCCGTTCGTTCCAAAAGTCCCCACCTTGCCCTTTGAACACTAGCCTTATATATCGCCAAGTTTTGACACGACTTCTTCTGCCACGACATATGCGCCTTGCCATATTGCAGGAAGCTTGGGTATGCCTCCATTTGCTGCAGTTGAAGCACTGCTTGACTTGTGCCCGGGGTGACCAGATCTGGGCCGTGTAGAGCATTGAATCCATCACAATGCCGTTTCTAACCACTTCGCATTGAAGAGCCTCAGTCGGTAGGCTTACAATAACTGACTCTCGAGAATGGCCGTTATCATTCATCCATTGGTGCTCATTACCGTCCTTAAGCCACCTCACCCTATTGATTTGGACTCCGGCAATCCGTGCTTTTGACTTCGTTGTCATCTTTAATATTGCCATGCTATTATTTGCGTTCTTTCCTCCGTGTATAATTGTCAACAATGGGACTCCCAAAATTTCAACAGGGTAATCCTGATTCAGGACGCAGTGTTCCTTTGGTTGTGCCATCTTCAAGGCAGCGTCTCGCTAGGAGACTGACTGCACAAACACCTCTGTGTCATTACTCCTCAGCTGCCTTACGGCATAAGCCGCCTCGATGTGTTTCTTCGCCTTGTTTAGCAGCTCAGCTGGCTGCATATTTCCTTATCCTTCCATTCGTATTCTTACGGCCGCTTTAGTTGCTAGAGGTGCAACGACTGAGGCGTACGTTGGTCGGCCTCCCATTCCAAGTGTCGACTGAGGAGCCGTCTTGCGCACTGGCTCCTCGAGGCTCTTTGTTACTGCCTTTTCTAAGGCTAGCATTCGTTCTTCCATTGGGTTAGCCGTCAGCTTCGATCGTAATATCTTGGCGTGGCTATGAAGGCGTTGAGCGCCTCATCTATCTCGACCATCGTTGTCGCAGATTCATCAGTTCCTGCAATCACCAGTTTGTCTCTAACCTTATTTAGATAAAAAGCTATGGTTTTTAATTTATCCAATTTCATGCCTGTAGAGGTCGCGAGGGACTCTAATGCCATGATAGCGGCGACCCCACAGCCTATTTTTGATTGTGGTGATGCCGTGAAAAACTTTTTAGCCGTGGAATCCACCTTTCCGGCTCTCCAACTCACCATGCCGAAGCGCAACGTGAAAAAATCGGGGAATAAGATAAGACGGACTGATTAAGATGGTAACTATTATAAAACGATTGTACAACAGAAATGCCGATTTGTGCCGCTTTTGACCAATTATTGCAACATTATAAAGCGCATGGCTTACAAAGCAAGTTTGCAACCGCCGTGAATCGAACACGAACCTCCACCTTGGAAGGGTGGAATCCTAACCATTGGACCACGGAAGCTTTATTGTTGTCATCCTCGCTAACTTTATGATTATACATGATTTGCGAATCCTCTCTGCCTACAGGCCAAGGATGCCTATGCCAGTAGTATATCCCCTCCCATGCCTCCCATTAAGCTCCCCTCAAACAGTACCACCCCTTACAAGCCCTCATCTGATGATACACTTAGAGGAGCCCTTCGCCCCTCATTATCTCCCCTCTCCAGCAAACGAAACGATGGCCACTTGCAGGTGTATGGCAACCGGGAGAAATCGCAAAAACCACTGGGTGCGAGGCTCTTCTAAGACTGGTATTAGGACTAAATCAGAAAACATAGTGACACTTCTGAAGCGTTCGAAGAGGCCGGCCAGCTGGGCGCTGCAGACTTGTGTGTACCGCGGGAAATCTACCCTCTGCCTTCGGGGGACTATTCTCAACACCTGTCAGTGGTGTCCCCTACGAACCTCCAGCTCTCACTGTAGAGTCTGCAGAGCCAAGATTGAGTAACAACCTCCTCACTTCGATGAGGATTCCCAGTCGCCTTCGCGATCTGTATCGTCTTCATTTCTCATCACATCCCCCTATCACCATTATCATGAAGCTAACCACGATCAGATCAGACGTTAGGGTCGAAGCCCTTCTCGTCACCAACCCTTGATCATGGAGGAAAAGCCATCCGATGAGTTTCCGGAGCGAACCCAGCACCCGATACGGAGATGGTGGATTGGATCAAGATGGCCTCGAATGCTACAAAGAAGGGAGATATAGATGAATATGCGCACCTCATGTGGTCCCGGTGTCTAGGCCTCGCCTGGCTGGGGCTGCAGGTTTTTTGAGACTTTTTCCCGCGCACGCAGTTTCCATTGCTACCATTTTTATTTTTTTTGGGTAGAAGGTTCCGTGGAAAAGGTGGCTGAATTCCACGGGTAAATACTGAGCTGAATGGCTATTTATCACGGGCAATATATCAATGATCTTACAAGTAACAAGAGAGGACAGGAGCACTGTACAAGGTGTGGCATGGGCCAGAGAGGAGCCCAATGTGCTAGATAGTCGAAGACTCAAGTAGTACAATAAACAAACCACTCTTACCCTCTGCCTTTCTAGCCTCCTTCCAACTCCTTCCCGAAGGCCGTGCTGAAATGTCAGAAAATTCTTGACAGAGCATGATTGCTGTATGGTAGCTTAGCCAAACTTCTTTTGTGCCATCCAAGGCGCCCAGGAGTGCCGTTGACTCATCGACAAAAGAAGCCCTCCTGGCTAATTAGCCGAAATCTCGGTATTGCCGCACGCAAATGTTCCAAAGATGAAAACCCCTCGAAAATATCAAACCCAACTTGGTCTTTAGAAATCTGTTCCCCCTCCCGCTCCACATCTCAGCCGCCATTTCTTCTTTAAGATGAATAACCCCATTAGAGCATCATTCCCCCAAAAACCATCACCCGAGCTTTGTATATTATGACTTAATTTCCTCCTTGCGGGCAAACGTCGCGTCGTAAATTTGTAGTGAGTGATGGCTGGTAATTAATGGGGCAAGCTCCTGTTTGCAATTGGAGCAACTTCTTTATTGGTTGTTGAGGCGAAATGATGCATGGTTAAAAAGAGGTTGAGGACTCAGGTGAGAATGGTAAGAGAGGCATGGTCGAGAAGTCGTCAAATGGAAATATGCTTGAGGTTGCTTTCGACTTCGATTCGGATGCGATTCATCTTGGCTATCCCAGATATGCAGAGCATACTGAGCGATTACACCGGCACCACTGGAAGGTGAAGAATTCGTCTTTGACGGCTTTTTTTAAACTTTGGGTGTAGATGTTTGATTTCATTAAAGCGCAGTCGTGAAATCTCTTAAGGTTGGATTTTCGACCAAAAACTTGAACAAGCCACAGCTCACTATCAACATCTCGAAATAATATCTTAGATGTACCCTTTGTCGTGACTGAGTGCCGGCTCTGCGGGAATATATGACTTCCAGGTTCGCTAAGGATACTACTGACTGGTGCTCAGCCTTAGTCCTCCCACGAAAGCGAGAATAGTAAATAGGAGAGGAAAATTGTGTTATTGACAGGACAATAATCATGTAACAAAGAACTTTAGCCTTCATCTTCAATCTTTAGTACGCGATAGACTGGAAATGAACTACCTCCTACCATAAGTTGCTTTAGTGCCTATATTTAGACCTTCATAACATATTTTAGAGCTGTAAAAATCATATTTGGGATATCCTTTACTCAGATCTATTGCTCTGAAAAGAAGTTTGAGGTCAAGTTAGCCCGTAAAACTTCTTTACTGTAAGATTTTTATGCACCAATATAATCAGTCATTATTGTTACCGGCCAATTTGCGTTACATTATTCGCGCATATGTTTGTTACTTTAATTAGCAATAAATTTTGAATATTTCTACAGGTTATATTATGATCCTAATATAATCTAAGAGCATCATGCTTTTGACGTGGTATTTCTTGGTGAGTGTCTATTACCAGTGTCCCTAACCTTCAAGTCTAGATTATGAGGGTTTTAGGGATTGATTGTTGCCCGAGAATTATCGCAGTCAGGGCTGAACTTGAAGGTAAATATACAAGCAAAATGTTTCGTTCACTATTTCATTTTTCCTTGAATTAGCTATGAGGTTGATAAAAAAGCAGTGGGCAAATCGCTCATTTAGATATATCATAGATCCGTTGGCTCCACTAATCTCGTATCAGGCAAAAGCCCTACACCCAAGAGGCATGATACGGGTATGTGATCCCTAAAGACTCACTACTACCTATCTGTCCAGCTTTCTAGGCCAAGTGATTATATAAAAGATATAAAGAAAATTGCCTAGATTAAAAAAACGTCCCGCGCATTGCCTATCCACTGATCTCATACTTGCGGAGAAAGTGAATATGAACCTAAAATAAAGTGTGCAGATTTGAATAAATATGCCCATGACCATCTCATAAATAGCACATGCGTCAGACGTGAAGCACACTGATTATAACTCGAATGTTACATTGCCGATAAATCTACCTAGATGAATCAGTAAATCTAGAGCACCAATATCAACAAAACCTGTACGAGACAGCACAATTTGGATATTTCAATAGTTCTAACGAGAGCCTGAGACACCACAGTCTAAAGCCAGAAATATTTATCCAGTACTTAATACTTCATTTCTAATGCAAAGTTGAAGGTGGCGCTAGGTGATGTTAGTTGTTGCTATGAACCGCAGCTGACCTTAGATAGAGTATCAAACGATGGGCCTTATTTATCTTGAATTAGTTGAAAGCCCAAGTCTTTTCCATTCCCAATAATTTTTACGAATGGGATCGTATTTCTCACCAAGTAGAGTTAGTGCCTTATCTGCTTTACCAACTTCACCTTTCTCAGACCAGATATCTACTAGAAAATCTAAAGCGTGCGAGCTTGCCACGAATGTGTATGTTGCAGTTTCATCCCTGCTAATATTAATAAACCTTGTTGCCCATTCCTCTTCAGTTGTGATGGCACGATTCCCTTTTCTCAGCACACCTCTCAAATAATTCCAAGGGGATTGATTTTGAGGTGCCTGGTACGTAGCCTCCTTGGCAAATTTTATTTCCCTTTCGATGATAGAGAGAGGTATTTGAGGGTCGTGTTCTGTGGCAGCTGACCGAAGGTTGGCGTACTCAGGATTCGAGAAAACTAGGAAAAAGCGATGAGACCAAGCTGAATTATTTCTGATATCTTTTTCAAGTAAGGATTCAATAGACGACAGCTCAGCATGATTAAAAAGATTGAGCTTTTGGACCAGGTATTGACGATAGCTCCATACATGATAGTTCTTGCCATCCTCGTCAAACATCTTTTCCATGAATTCTGTTTCAGATTGGGATAGTTTCTGTATTGCAGATAGGTCTTTGGCAATGCTAGGGAATAGATGATCAATGAGTAGCTGGCGGTGGTGCCAAATTTGATAATTTTTTTGATTTGTGAGAGCAATGTCGCTGAGCCAGTCCAGCTCGCTGGCAATGGAGGCATTTAGTCTAAATATTGTAGAAGCGCGATAAAGCCAAACGGTGTAATGAGCAGGATTAAGAGATATAACGTGTGCGGTGAGGTTTAAGACACGTATTGAATACTCTTTTGAGGCAATAACCGCTCGGAGATAGCTCATGGCTGTAGGAACATTTAGTACTCTCTGACAGAATCATGTGCGTCTTACCTTCAGAATACTCCTCCGTATATGCAATAGCTGCTAGAGCACCCTCACCGTCGAACTGGGCGATTGGAACCACATCATCCCACTCAGGATTACTCTCATAATATCCCATATTCTTTCCCTTCAACAAGCCAATTAGTTTTCATCGATCTTGTTTCTCATTGATTTCATACCGCTCCTTATTATTCCTTCCTCTAAAACGCTGACTCTTCTCTGTTAAGATATCCAAGTCTCTTTATCCACAGATCTGATTCCTATGACTTACAGAGGAGCTGATAACCATACTCTTTCAAAAAGCTAACACGGTTCTTCAAGACTTAATTGTAGTAATTTATCCCAGGCTCTTCTTAGGCTCTAAATTTTTCACGACGTCGATTTTACTAGATTTAGGTTATGCTAGCCCCATGATATAATTTTCAAGAAAAAATCAGATTTTTCATCCGCGAACGGAGAGTTTGATAAGCTATTAGTAGTCGGTATTAAACTACACCCTGGTCAAAATTTCCGACGGGTTATCGATAAGTTTGGGAGCTTGTTATGAGAACAATACTTATATCTGATAATGGAATAGGTCAGATGGAATATTCGTCTCCGTAAGTGGCCCATCCGATGCCTTGCTAGGAGCTGTTGATGGCATGATAGAAAAACTAATTGACCTGACAGCGGGGCAGGGCCTAATCTGAAAATGCGGTAGTCCGTGCGACAACGCGGCAAAGCAATAAGGTTAGGTTCCCAAAATGATGTCCACCAGGAACCATGGTGCACAAACACTCTCTTGAGTATAAGGCTCAGTCAATACACCGGATCATTTAGAGAGGTTTTGCTGATTTGGGGATAGGAAGTCATGCGGATGGCTTGCTCCTGATCAAAAACCTGACCTGCAAAGGTTCCAGTACTGCAATACCCATCGAAATCAAACACCTAAACCCCACAAATTAAATGCAGACAGGATCAGTCCTATTTGGTGTTTGCATTACAGTACCTGACATACTTCTTAGAACTCATTCTTCAGGAAGACTTCTACCAGATAAACTTATCTCGCAGATCTTCCCATATTCATCCCACTACCTTCAGAAGATATCCAAACAAATCGGAAAGACGTAATTACCACCAAAAATTAAAAGGACATCTACTTCGAAAATATCGCTAGCTGTGAAGTAATGATCGATGGAATGGGTGTAAATGCGTCTAAACCTCGGTCAAGGGTAATAATAACTCGACCTGCAATGAGAAAAGTGCAAAGTTTTATCAGCAAAATCGACTAGTATTTTGGCAATATTGAAACTTCAGTGCTTGGTTCATGAGCTGACATTCACTTGATAGTCCTCCACGGTTAGAGACACAGTGGTGGCTAAACATGATCCCAGAGATCGACAGTCTCTAGAAGCCCTGAAGATGACAAGATTAGCATAAGGATTAAGGAAAATCAACGATGGATAAAGAGAATTGAGGCTTAAAGGAGAAGGCTTACAATGAGAAAACCAACCTTTGGATAAGATGAGGAGATGCTGGAACGGGTACATTTGGAACTGAACAGAAAGAGAAAAGAAGAGATCAGGAAAGTGTCAATGGCATGGGCTGGTGGTGGCCGAGTCGGAAGAGAAACTTAAGCTTCGGCATGTTGAAATCGGCTTCTCTGTACGGACTGGCTTGGTTTAATTGAAACGATGGGTGATGTTTGAGGGGTATAGGTCATTCTTTTTGGGGAGATTAATGTACTTCATGTTAATTAACCTGATCCAGCATAGCCCCATTTGTGTTTAAATATCTGGAAGAGTGCAGGGGCTGCTAAATGTCTTGCATGTTGATATATATAAAATTGTGAGTTGGCCTTAATTTACGTATACACAAGATTAGTTCAATACAATACGAAAGGTACAAAAGTGAGGTACGTATTATGTCTCCTTTCTATCTAAGAATATTGCGAACGTGTAGTTCGTGGTATTGAGTCAGTGATCAAGACAATGACTCAGCAACAGAGATGCAGCACGCTTAGTGCATAGCGAATTGAACTACTTTCCGACAAAAATATTATATATTCCACCAGCTTGGGATTGATCCTAGCGCCTTCCGTGCTAAAAGGGAATCGAAAAAAGCACAGAAGTCCCATTGACGTCTAACAGGCACAACATAGAGTTACGATTGGCCCCAAGCCAATTTCTTTATCAACTAATTGTCATCCTACAAGATTAATCACCTTGACTACAAAAATAATCCAAAAATAATCTTAAAGCTTATTATCTTCTTGGATTGATCTGATCGTGTGGTGTGACGTTACGCTTCTTTCACTTTTCAATAGTACAATTTTTTAAAAAAGCAGTCAACCATCTTACACCTCCTTAATCAGGTCGAGATTTTTTGAGGAATCCTGGTACGCAATTACCATCATTCGCCCTACTTAAGGTGTATCATAACCCCGAAAAGATACGTGGCATATTAATTAGCGAGAATTGTCCAAAGCTTTCCCAGGCACTAGCTCTGACATTATGCCTGAGCCAGATCAGCACAGCTTAATAGTCTGGGATGGTTCATCCGAGTTTTATCCGTACTGTACTGTTATTTGGCGTGAAGCAATGGAGGAACCAAAAATCATGGATGAATTTGGCGGAGAGGAGGCAATGTGTAGAGCGCTAATACGAGCTATTCCGATCGGACGACGCGACAGAATTGGTCCGACATTTATGAAGCAACTCTCGGCCAATAATTTTAATGCAGTAGCCCTTCTGGATGAACTTGACAGAAAGTTTATCATACATGAAGAACAAGATGCATTCTTCAGGCCCTTTGAAGTGCCCGAAGATCAGCTAAGGAGGATAGTCAAACGTAATTAAATAGATCTGAATGACTGTGGAAGGATTTTACATACTCCATCTATGTTAATCAACGTTTTGTGTGGAATCCGTCCGACATACTTGTTTAAGGCCTGAATTAAAGCGAATATAATAGATTGTTTACGGCATGAATGCAAATTTTTCCTGGAGTCGAATGCTTTGAATTCCAAATAATCTTGATTCAAGTCGAAATAAATATGATTAATCTTTTGAAGCGTTAAATTCCATTATTTACAGACGCCTTACCTACAGTTTAGACCGTTGATTTGAAAAGCCTAGAAAATAATTATTCAATACACATGGTTGCATGGTATTTTCTCTAAATCATATTGTATTCAGCTAGCTAGCTATGATAATAGTTGCATGGTAATTAATAGTGGTAATTCTTGTAATTATTTCCAATTTTGACTCATTCTGGAGTAAAGGAAAAAACCTCCCCTCTGATTATACTCTTTTAACTCCTATCCTTGCTCGCACATTAATAAACTATAGAGATGGTATAAAATATCCTAAATATCTTGAACTAATATTTCTACGGTAAAAATGCCAAAGCAACTCCTTTTTCCTTATCGGTTACTCGGATAAAGTGTATAGTAATGATATTATTGAATTTGAATATGATATCATTATCCTGATTTGGCGCTATATGGGCTCATGCAGGTGTCTACAATCTGTAATATTCACACAAAGGAAACCTTTATGGTGAAAAACCCCCAGACCCTTCTGTTTGTTGTCTTTGGTTTTCAGATATATTCTTCAAGAAGCGCAATTACACTATATTGCCATACATGTAAACAAACCACATCTTCTATAACGACCCCAAGAATTGCTTGACTTGTTCCTTTCATCAGCAGCATTTCTACTGCCTTTATCATCTGGAATAGCTCTATCCGACCATGATTAAAGATCCACTGTGTTATCATTTCGATGTCTCCAGGATTTTTTTTTATCATCGCTTCGTAAGACCGATTTTTGGCTTGTTTCCAGATCTCAGCTCTACCATTTGACTATCGGGGGCAGGACATAACCATATGGTTGGAGTTCTGCAATTGGTAGCCACATGGACAACCTGGACTTAATAATCCGGGTACTTTTCTTCTGTGTAAATACGAGGTTGAGCCTCATATGCTCACTTCGTATCTACATTGCTAGACTGCTTTGGGCCCTTGCCAGGTTACGATGTAGAAAGAATGGTGAGTTTTGAAGACATGTTTTTGCCGTCCAGATTCTCTACTTTGGAAAAAATTGGCCGCTCTCCAGGTTTTGGAATCTGCAGTTGCTGGCTGCCGGGCTCCCAAGCTTTTTTTGTATTCCGAGTTAGTTTTTGTTTGGCAGTTATAATATTTGTCTGGATAAGGGGATTTATTTATTAATTTACAGTATTTAAAGTAGTGCCGGCGCACAGCACTTGAGCACCTCACGTACCGGTTAGCCCAGTCTATATACAACTACCCGACGTCTACCACCGACACTTTCAGCATGAGAATGCCACTCTTACCTGCTCATGCGGAGAAGAGGAGTCCTCCGACCACTTTTTCTATTGCAGCCTCGGGCAGTACTAGGCAGAGCTGTACAGGGCTCTGTTCTTCAATCTCCCCATATCTTGGGATCTTGCTTTAGCGGAGGGAGTTCAGGCATTTCATAGCTGGTCATGTAATAAAAGCTAGAGAGCTTTAGAGTGATGTAATCAATTTTCCTCTTTACTAATTTTGTTTCTTTGCCTTGTATTCTCCATTGAATAATATTTGTCAATCATGAGAGACAACGGGAGGCCGATATTCATGTAAATTCAAACTTAGAGCGCAGGATAATAAGATCCTGGGTTTCATTTTATATTTTAGGTCTATGTGTGCGCCGGCACGTCAGGTAGTTTTTTTTAAAACTGAGCTGATCGGTACGTGAGGAACTAACGTGCCGTGCACGAGCACGACGTTAAATAATATAAATTAAATGTTATAAATAAGTAAATAAATTAGTGTAGCAGATAGAGAGAGGATCTTGGTACAATTAATTAATTTATCTGTATTGATGATTCCTAGACAGCTTGTATACATATATTCTTAACAGACCAAATCCAAATTAAATACCATCCATCACTCGTTCCATACCCTAACGATGACAATGAATCGCACAACAGTACACATCATGAGTATATGGTCAGGGTCGGTGGATGAAAGTCTATCTCACGGGTATCAAACCATACAATGCACTAGTCGGATCTCACGCATCAAACATGCGCAATGAAGGAGATATCAATCATCTTGGTCGTGAGTCACGTATGGGAATTTTAGTTGTCCCAATCATAGGGAAACTTCAGAGACGCAGAGTCTGAAATTCCAACACTTTCTCAGTCTATAACTATGTAGGTCATACAAGTCCTTCCTGTCTATAGGCCGAGGATACTTATCGAGTAGTATATCCCCTCTTATGTCTCCAATACAGCTCCCATCGAACAATACCACCCCTCACTATACTAAGAGGAGCCCTTGCCCTTCATTATCTCTCCTATTCAACCATCGAAACGATGGTCATTTGCAGGTGTATGGCAGCCGGGAAAAATCGCAAAAACCACTGGGTGCGAGGCTCTCCTAACATCGACATTAAGACGAAATCCGAAGAGATAGTGACCCCCCTGGAGCGTTTGAAGAGGCCGGCCAGCTGGGCGCTACAGACTTGTGTGTACCTCTGGAAATTCACTCTCTTCCTTTCTAGCCTCCTTGCAACTTCTTCCCAAGGTCGTGCTAAAATGTCAGAAAAGTCTCGACAAAGCGTGATTGCTGTATAGTAGCTTGGCCCAACTTCTTTTGTGCCTTTGACTTGTCGAGAAATGAAGCCCTCCAGGCTAATTAGTCGAAATCTCGGTCTTGGCGTCCATAGATATTTCAGTCAGTAACCCTTTTTTTAATTCATAGTGTATTCAGCTATCTAGCTATGACACATATTTTTTACAATTACAGTCCAAAGGAATTTGATGTTTCAACAAACTCGACAATTAATTTATAAAATTCCCACTTAGATCTCCTAATTTAATTTTATTTATGTGTTGCCATGCACCTGAATGTATTTAAATATTTGAGTAAAGCTTCTTTTCATCGTCTTGTGCAAAACAAGATTAGAAGTGTTCTTGGCTGTATGTCCTGAAAACCTTTGTTTCTCTGTTCTTCAAATTTTGGGCAATGTAACAACAGATGCTGAACATTCTGCCTTCATCTCCCATAAAAGTTACATGTGCTTTCCTTGAACCTTCCCAATCATGTGCAGGTAGAACCTTATATTGCAAACACCGAGTCTTGCCTGAAAGTATACAGATTCTGTCTTTCAACTATATCCTTGGAATTTGAAAAGTTTTGTGTTAAAATTGGAATGGTTGGATTGGGCCTGGAGCCTGTAATACTTGCCGAGCACTTTAGCCTTTCTGCCGTCACCCTCATGCTATAATTCTAGGTTCCAATTTTTTTGTCATGCCTGTATAATCTATTCTATAGCTTTCTGCTTGATAAATAAATGAGAAGTAACTTGTTCCTTTTCAGAGGTGATTTGTTTGCGCCCACTTTAGCTAATCTATCAGCAAGCCCATTTCCTTCTATTCCAACATGTGCAGGACATCATTGAAGATGTACAGTGCTCCCTTGAGATACCACCCTAATCTAGTGAAAAAATTGATTACTGCTGAGCTAGAGCCGAAGGATACTAGCTTGGCTATCAGTAAAAATATGTATGATCTTATAAGCAAAATATTTCATCACACAATGTGTTGCTTTCAATATGCAGTTAGTTTAGGCATCTATAAAACCTGTTGATTCTCCAAGATTTATGAGAAACATCTCATATCTCTGGTAATTGGAAGGTATACCGTAAATCCAATGCTGCTTCTAGTTATCTTTGAAAGTGATACATCTATGTAAACAATAATATCATCAAGGTGGATACTTTTCACATGCTGTAGGTGCTTATATTTTGTCACCTCTTATGACTGGGTAGAGATATTTATATAAATAAATGTAAGATGTCAAGGAGGGATCCATTGGACATTTTGTTGCTCTGGGTTCTCGAAGCTGGCAGGTGAAATCAAGGAGCTCTAAATACTCATAAGTTGCGTTACTGAATTTCCTAAGAATACAAATAAGCCTAAGTTTATTTGGTTTGTGGTTATCAGTTCATCTTCAACAAGGTTGAAAAGGTGTTCCTGGATGGGATGATCCCCCTGAAGTCAGAGCATTCAGAGTCCATAAAAGATAACCAGTTTCTAATGCCTAACTTTTGCAGGTAGTATTGATTCCTCAACTTCAAGAGCCTTAATGGGACTGCGTTGACAAGCTCCAGTGATCATCGTAAGTGTCTCATTCTGAAGTCTTTGAAATCTGTTGGTAAGCATACTTTAGGAAAACCTTCGAAAATGACATCCCAGTATAAACATTTGTGACCTCTTATCGCTTTCATTCCACGTCCCATTCGCCTTTCTTCCCTCAAGTTTTATAATCCCATAAGAGCGACAGAATCTCTTAGGTTAAGTCCCAAGCTTAGCATATTATGACATATTTTCTCCTCGCAGATATACGCTGCGTCATAAATTTGATAATAGGTGTTGGCCGGTAATTAATGAGGCATACTCCCGTTAGCCATTGAAGCAGATCCTTGATTGGCCGTTGAGGCTCTATGTTTTTTGTTAGGATTAAGACGGGGGACTTCTGAGAGAATGAAAGAATCGATATTGATGAGAAGTTGTCCATCCTAGATATACTCGTGTTTAATTTCAACATCAATTAAGGTGCGATCCCTCTTGGTTGTTCGAGATATTCAGAGTATGCTGAGCGATTACACTGATAGCGCTGGAAAGTGGAGAATTCATCTGATCTGGTCATTGCCCCTTGTAATTCTTATGGAAATAATGGTCAATGCTTCTGAAGATAAGATTAGTCATGTGAGTCTCGATGAGATTGGTTCCTTCTTATTACGGATTCCCTGAAACGCATGACACTTGCCATAAACTTTGCGGAGGAAAGCTTCCAGCAATAGATCTGGTTGAAAATCTAACAGTAGATCTTTCTAAAACTAATATTTAGCAATTAGAGAGATTTCATGAGCAAAGGCCTGAAGATTTATGCTGTGACACGCGGGCTCTACGCGACCAGAATCTAACTCAGCCTTGTTACCTCGCTCAGAGCATTAGGCTTTCTCACATCGGCAAGCCATTCTTACATGCTGACATGTCTGGCCGTCGGGATTTCCTCAACCAGCCAGCGCCTGAGAACTACGTTGCAGGTCTAGGCCGTGGAGCAACAGGTTTTACAACTCGCTCTGATCTTGGACCTGCCCGAGAAGGGCCCAGCGAGGACCAAATAAAGGAAGCTCTTGCTAAACGAGCGGCACAACTTGGAGCAGCTACCCCTACAGCGTATGGTGTTCCTGAGAAAAAAGATGATGATGACGACGATGAACGGTTTCAAGATCCTGAGAATGAGGTGGGGCTTTTTGCGGGCGGAGCTTATGACAAAGACGATGATGAAGCAGATCGCATATACCAGGAGGTAGACGAAAAGATGGACAAGCGTCGAAGAGCCAGAAGGTACGTTTTTCTATGAAAATAAAGTCCCCTTTCAACTCTTCAATGTACATGATTTATCATTTTTATCTCTAGATGAGCAATTGCCGACCTATCTACCTACAGGGAAGCACGTCAGAAAGCCGAGTTAGAGGAATACGAGCGAAATAATCCGAAAATACAACAGCAATTTGCTGATTTAAAACGAGCTCTTGGTACCGTTAGTGATGAAGATTGGGCCAATTTACCCGAAGTTGGTGATTTGACTGGCAAGAATAGACGAAGCAAGCAAGCTTTGAGGCAAAGATTCTATGCGGTCCCAGACAGTGTGATTGCAGGTGCACGCGACTCCACTGAACTTGGTACAACTGTAGCAGATGACGGCCCCCAAGGAGGAGATGGTCCTGATGGAACAATGACAAACTTCGCAGATATTGGAGCTGCGAGAGATAAGGTTTTACAAGTCAAACTTGATCAAGCTTCCCAAGGAACTGATTCTGTAGCTGGTAGCGCCACTAGTATTGATCCAAAGGGATATCTTACCAGTCTCGCGAAATCCCAAATTAACGAAGGCGAAGCGCAGGTAGGTGATATCAAGCGAGTTAGAGTTTTATTAGAGTCTGTCATACGAACGAATCCTAAACACGCTCCAGGTTGGATTGCAGCGGCACGTCTTGAAGAACTGGCTGGTAAGTCAGTAGCTGCTCGAAACGTAATTGCGCGAGGCTGCGAATTTTGTCCCAAGAGCGAGGATGTCTGGTTAGAGAATATACGACTAAATGACAATTACAATGCAAAGATAATTGCTGCAAATGCTATAAAAAATAATGATCATTCTGTGCGGCTCTGGATTGAAGCAATGAAACTAGAATCTGAACCAAGGGCCAAAAAAAAGGTTATTCGGCACGCATTAGACCATATTCCACAATCTGTCATGCTATGGAAAGAAGCAGTCAATCTAGAGGAGGACCCGGACGATGCTCGTCTATTACTTGCAAAAGCCACAGAAGTCATTCCCCTATCCGTTGAACTGTGGTTAGCCCTTGCGCATCTAGAAAGTTCCGAAAATGCACAGAAAGTTTTAAATAAAGCTCGAAAGGCGATTCCTACTTCACATGAAATCTGGATTGCAGCTGCAAGGCTCCAGGAACAGATGGGCAATGCCAATAAGGTTAATGTCATGAAGCGTGCTGTACAAGCCCTTGCAAAAGAATCAGCCATGTTAAAAAGAGAAGAATGGATCCTTGAAGCAGAAAAATGTGAGAAAGAAGGTGCCATTCTAACATGTGGAAATATTATTCGCGAGACGCTCGGCTGGGGCTTGGACGAAGATGATGACCGTAAAGACATATGGATGGAAGACGCAAAAGCAAGCATCGGTAGAGGTCAATATGAGACTGCCAGGGCAATCTATGCTTATACTTTACGGATTTTTGTCAACAGTAGAAAGGTATGGCTAATGGCTGCTGACTTGGAGAAAAATCACGGCTCTAAAGAAGCTCTTTGGCAAATACTAGAAAAATCGGTTGAAGCATGTCCCCAGAGTGAAGTTCTATGGATGATGCTTGCGAAAGAAAAGTGGCAAGCAGGAGAAATTGACAATGCACGCCGAGTTTTAGGACGAGCCTTTAATCAAAATCCTAATAACGAAGATATTTGGCTAGCGGCTGTCAAGTTAGAGGCAGAAAATCAACAGCCCGAGCAAGCTAGAGAACTTTTAAAAACAGCTCGTCAAGAAGCGCCAACAGACCGAGTCTGGATGAAAAGTATAGCGTTTGAGAGACAACTTGGAAATGTTGAGGGTGCTCTAGATCTAGCAAACCAAGCTCTTATTTTATTTCCTGGAGCTGCAAAATTATGGATGATGAAAGGTCAGATATATGAAGGTGAGGGAAATCTACCACAAGCCCGAGAAGCATATAGCACAGGAACCAAGGCCTGCCCCAAGTCTATCCCATTGTGGCTTTTATATTCTAGACTTGAAGAGCGCACAGGAAATTTAGTCAAGGCCCGAGGTATTCTTGATCAGGCTCGATTAGCCGTTCCTGAATCTCCAGAATTATGGACTGAATCCGTCAGAATTGAGCGACGCGCAAATAATTTGGGACAGGCTAAGAACCTCATGGCACAAGCCCTACAAAAAATCACAAACAGCGGACTACTTTACTCGGAAGCTATCTGGAATCTTGAAACTCGGACGCATCGTAAACCAAGAGCCTTGGAAGCCATAAAGAAAGTTGATAATGATCCAATTCTATTTGTCACCATTGCTAGAATTTTTTGGGCAGAACGACGGTTGGAAAAAGCACAGAATTGGTTTGAGAAGGCAATCATACTTGATAGTGATCTTGGTGATACATGGGCTTGGTATTACAAATTTTTGTTACAACACGGAACTGAAGTAAGAACTAGAAACCCTTTAATTTATATCCTAACCTTTATACAGGAAAAGCGGAATGATGTTGTCATGAAATTTGTACTCAATGAGCCTAGGCACGGTGAAGCATGGCAAAGTGTAGCAAAAGATCCTAAAAATGCTCGATTATCTCTAGAAGAGATTCTACGAATTGTAGTGGTAAAATTAGAGTAAAGTGTAAATTATAAAACTATTGTAAGATACGGGTCTACGGTCCTTGGATTATTGTTAGAGGCTACGTGATATCTCTGTATTTGTATCCTATGCCTCTCTTAGTATTTCACATTTTGTCTAATTCTAGAGTCTTTGTACGATAATTGTAACAATAAAATCTACAGTAAAACCAAAAATAAGTACATTCCAATCATGAAGAAACTAGTATTGAGAGCAAGTATCTACTCACGGCAAAATGAGTAGCTATTGTGAAGTATAATATTATTCTACTATCGCATAAATCCAATAGCTTATTAGCCTGGTAGCAAAGGCTACTAAACCATCATAACTTTTTACTCAATCTTGTTCACTTATTCGAAAAGGTACAATGTCATTCCCAAATTCGGAAAGTTTAAAGATGTCTCAAGGACTGAGGAGAAGTTTGTGCCAAGAATAATGCCTATTTGGAGCCAACCCAAGGCTTCCTCGAACGCGGCGGGCAATGTCGCTGCACTCCAGCTGCCCCCTTATTTTAAGTCGAAGGAGAGAAACAAAGAGCAATGGAAGAAAAATATTTAGAAAATTACTGCAGCCAACATCGCGACAAACTAAATATGCGATGAAATTTAAAGCACCTGCATTTATCCATCAAAGAAAGATTTGTAGACAGAGATGCATTCGAAGTGAAAAAGCAGTGGCTCGCTGGAGATGCTGGGATGAAAGTAGCCATTATGATCAACTCAGCTCCTAGCATTCGTGGCATGATTGATGGCACTACGCCGGCTATTAAGATGTGGATAAGACAACCAGGATGATCATAGGGAAAATGGTGAAATCTCGAATATCGAGCTATGAATGATTGGTCAAATATAAGATTTGAAGGCTTCACCGACCTCTACCATTACACTTATGAGTTTGCAAAAATGGTTGAAAAGACTTTATCTCTATCTAAACCTATACTACAGAGAACCCTTCATGGTCAAAGATCCAGCAGGGACTTTTATTCTATTCTATGCCAGAGAGATAGATTGAGATAATTTTTATGACCGGGGTAGCCAGAAGGTTTCCAGTCTAGGCCTTGAGTAAACGGAAAAGTCGAGCAGGCCAATGGCGTACAAAAAGTTGTACCAGTCACAGTTTTCCTGGATTTCCCTAAAAGTTTATTAATCAGTGCTCTCTCACTCGCAGTAACGAAATTTGATCGAAGGGTCTCACCTACCTGAGACAGCCCTTACTTTCTAATCTCTGGCACTTAACCTCCGGACGAGGAAAATTCCTATCCTGTGTACACTCGCAAAGCCACCGAATCAGGGGAATACCTCTGGGCCGAGGCACTTAAAATGTCACACTCTGCAACTAATGCAGGCTTTTACTTTAGCAGCATGAAAGAAATCAGGGTCAAAATACGGGCCTTTATTCAGCAAGAAAAGGCACTAATCTACCCTTACGCCGCTGGCTACTGGCTACTACGAGTACGCCAGCGAAGACACAAGATGGAGCCATACAACTACGAACCATAAGAAATAGCAGCTTTTCATGTCAATAATATATACTCCCTTATTTCACCCGTTGCATTCAAGTTGACTAGCAAGTATAGCGGCACAAGCCTATTTATGGGGTATTTAGCGGGAAGACACCTGATTCGAAGTCTATCGTGTGGTAGTCGCCGCATATTAGAGAAGGACAGAAAACTGTGACGGAAACCGAGTTGGTGACGAATAAATCGATTTGTTAGACTACATGAGTATAAAAAAGGACTTTACCTATTACTAGCAGGTGTTTGTAAGAATTGATCCCCCTCGTGAATCTATAGACTGGTGACTTATCCTTAGGCACAATACTTGCTACCCAGCCACGCATTTCCAGGCGTCACTTACTTGTAACAACACTTGAACCTCCTGACTAGTAGTGCCATTTCGTTCAGCTTCATCTATCCCTCCCCATGCAGCCTTATCTTAAGAATTATCAATACTAAGCTTAGGTATCCGACAAAGCTTAAACAACGGTCAAACCGCATCAAAAACCCTGAAATGTACCGCGAGAATTTAATTTGCATACTTCCGCGCCAATGTAAATCTGTACGTTAGTTAAGCTGTGGACAGCTTGTCATGAGAAGAGAGATGTTTTGTGAATCCTAATTGATAGAAACCCGACAGTGGATAATTTATGCTGTTGATTGGCATACGTAGTGCGGGGGGAATATGGAAATAAGTTGGTGATCTTGTATTATAGGAGAATCAATCACCTATGTCTAGTCTCAAGCTCTACTCACATTTCATTGTCGATTAGTCGGAGCCACGAGATACCGACGTTTCTTGTATGTTGAGTCATCTTTGCTGTACATTTTCTCTGACATTGTGTCATAGCCAGATAGCTGCATACGCAATTCAATTCTGACGCAAAAAAAAAGAGAGACACCGATGTGAAATCATTAAAATTTTTAGCTGACCAACAAGCACTCACAATTCTACCCCGAAATCTGAACCCTCATGAACGCTGAGGCTTGATTTTCATCAACTTGTGTTGTATTTGAAGTTTGGGGCACATGACATCACGGCCGTGGTCCAAGTAGTGCATGACGGGACTCTGAGAGCGTCGGAACGTCGGGTAGTTCTTCGGGACTTAGCTAATCGGCAAGTGGGCTTGTGCATTGCTTTGTGTACTTGCACCCGTAGATCAACAAACAAACAATACACTTCCAGCCTGGGAAATGATTTCAACATAATGAGAGATGTACCAGCAACTTTAGTCGATGAGAAAGTAGGCTCCGACTCGATTAAGAAACAGCCGTGAACGACAACCACATAACATGAAGTGGAAGGGCTGTGATAAGCTAGTATATCACAGGGAAATTGGGATACTATTCTCAACACCTCTCAGTGGTGTTCCCTGCGAACCTCCAGCTCTGACTATGGAGTTTGCAGAGCCGAGATTGAGCAACAAAGTCCTCACCCCCATGGGGATTCCCATTCGCTTTCGCGGTCTGTATCGTCTTCATACCTAAGCACAACTCCCTATCACCATTATCATGAAGCCGGCTACGATCAGATCAGATAGTAGGGTCGAAGCCCTACTCATCACCAACCCTTGATCATGGAGGAGAAGCCATCTCATGAGTTTCCGGAGCGCACCCAGCACCCGATACGGAGATGGTACATCGGATCAAGTCGGCCTCGACTGTTACAAAGAAGGGAGATATAGATGAATATGCGCACCTCATGTGGTCCCGGTGTCTAGGCATCGCCTGGCTGGGGCTGCAGGTTAACTGAGACTTTTCCCCGGACACACAGTTTCCATTGCTACCATTTTTGTTTTTTGGGCAGAAAGTACCGTGGATGAGCTGGCTGAATTCCACGGGTAAATACTGAGCGGAATGGCTACTCATCACGGGCAATATGTCAATGATCCTACAAGTAATGAAAGAGGATAGGAGCGCTGCACAAGGTGTGGCCTGGGCCAGAAAGGAGCCCAATGTGCTAAATAGTCTAGGACTCAAGCAGTACAATAAGCATACCTCTCTCTCTCTCATAGGGAAATTGTCCATACAGCATGGATTAACGTCAGATTGTAGTTCCGGGTAGGCAAGATTACGTTAAGCTTAGCCAGCCTGTGAAAAGCAGATACGTGAAATGGAGAATTCCTCTGCAGGTAGATACAGACATGAAAGCCCCATAACTCTCTGGATGAGTTGTCTACCGGATGGTTTTGGAATCAATCCAGTCTCGCATCAAACAACTTCATAAATTACACTCTTGCCTGAAAATGCAAAGACAGTTCCTCCGTAGACAGTCGGAACGACTCATAAATTGATCTATTTTTTGCATCAGATTTACTTGCGTATGCAGCTAGCTAACTTTGACATAATATTAAAGAAGAGTACAGGATATGTGACTCAATGTAAAGCAAGAGCACCCATGCCTCGGGTACATTAGCAAGTACCACTGCGAAGTTATGGCGGCTTTTTCTTCAACCCAAGTCTGCCCTCATACGTGAGAATCCACCCAGGGAAACGTCTCAAAAAAACTCTGGGTTATCCAGACATGCCTTTGTCATCCATTCACTTTCCACCGCGCAAAATGTGGTCTTAGGCGTCTCCTTCCAAGTGGACTAGGTGCTCAGGCTACTCAAACTATATCGACGAACACCATCAGGAGTCGGACTACAGCATCTTCCATCGTTGGCTTGTGTTTGTAGTGCTAGCTGCACTCTCGCATTCGAAGCCTTGGCGCGCACAGAACTCAATTTGTAGAACTCCTCGCTAAAATGCAAAGTTTCACGCCCGTAGAGATTATATCCATACTCTGCATCATCCTGTGAACTTGTTCTGATCCCTCTCACGTCCATCCCAAAGAAATATCCCCTAGATTTGTGCGCCACGTTTTGCTTCCTCTGTCGGGTTTACACATCGGCGCCAGCGTGTATTTGGTTACGAAATGAGGCCAGAAAAACTTGACGAGAGGTGTAGTCATCGAAATGAGAATGTACTTTGTAGTAATTGTAGACTTGATAAGATTTGGGTAGCAGTCGCTGTCGTCCGGAGTGAAAATTTGGCGTGGCGGAGAATTATGAATTATTGCCTCGTGGGCCAACTTGTTCGGTATTGCGAAATTTGACTGAACTTGGCTCTGGGAGAAAATTTCACTCCCTGGTTCGTTGAGGACACGACGTACAGGTATTCAGTTTTTGTCCTATTAATAAATTGATCAAATGCTCCGAAAAACGTAATGAATCATTAAGGTTTCGATTATTTGTTTGTTTTGTCTTGCAGATGAGTGTATTTGCAAAAGAACCTTAAGTTTTTTGCTTTCTAAGCAAGAGTCTCAGATACATCATTTGTTATGGATTGTCCCAGATCTCAGTCGGATTCGACTTTATGTGTCTTCCAGCTACGCAAAAACTTATCAGGTGGGAGGCGATGCCCAACAGAGGCATATTGTACACTCGTGACCTGCACAGGGGTCGAACCTGTAATCTTTTGATTCGAAGTCAAACGCCTTGCCATTGGGCCAGCAGGCCGATGCAACACCGTAGCGTAGTACTCATTATGTAATAGAAACACTGGGTGCGTCAAAGGGTTGGAAAGATTGTGTTGACTGAACATCTTTTTTCTATTGCAAATATGTCATCTATCATCCTGGGATTGAGCTATTCTCCGGGAGAATATTGCAGAAAAAACTCGTAACATCAAATAAGTTGGCCCTCGAGGAAACGCTTCCAGGCATGCTACAAAATTAAATTTTCAACGCACCAGAACATATCAGAAAAATGCCTTCAAATTTTCGAGTATGACTTGGTACATCCCTCATCGACTCAGCCTATAGGTGAAGATGGACATTAAATATACGCCTGCAACTAATTGAATATCCACGATAGGACGCTAGTTGCGATGCCAAAAAAAGAGTACATGTGTTTGGGATGGTGTAACAGTTTCGATATGCGCGTGTCGAATGACCCAATGGCTTAATGATCGTTTATGTGTTGCCTTGCAAATTATGACTAGTTATTTTGATGAGTAATGAGGAGCCTGTCTAAGGGTGGCGCTAGGAGAGAGGGATAACTACTGCTCATACGTGTTTCTCTGTGGAAGGTAGAAGAGTGAACATATATGTGATTCACCAATTATTATTACTGCTATAGCAAGCTTGTGATATAAGTACCACTCATGAGTTCCGAAAATAAAGTTCAAGTGTTTGCATGTCAAAAGGTAATTTGTTTACTAATCGGCAAAAAACTGCTACTACTTCCAATGCCTTATTTACATGCATGATAATCTAATCCGACGACTAGAAGCGGTCTTCTATTTTAACTCAAATTGCCGAGATGTTGGCTACTTTCTAACAGTGCTGTGCACACGCACAGTGCCCCAATTTGAATGACAGCGTAACTTAGTACAGGCGTTATGAACATACCTGTTGTGATGATTTGATTTAAATTCATTTCATATCAGGCTTACGCCCTACACCCAATAGGTGTGATACGGGTCTATGCTCCCTCGGGACACACTACAACCTAAGCACATACTTTGCTTGTCAAATCTATACGCAAAAACTAAATAATGAAATTAATTCCAAGAAGATTAAGCGCCCTGCGCCTTTCCTCCTTCTTCACGACTCTCTGTCCTCAAAAACTTATATTTAGGCAGGACTTAATCCTCCGGGTGTGGTGTTTGCCTCTCGTAACACTTAGTTACTGTTAAGAACTGGAGAAATCTTTCCCAACCATTTTCTGCCAGCATCTCCCGTCCTCTCTGTGGTGGTTCGTGCTTCAAGTTTCTCCATTACTGTAGAGCAATTCGGCATTCGGCAAAATGCCAAGGACGCTTCTATCTTCCGCACACGCATTTGCAGTTTTCAAATACGTGGCCAAATCTTTCATGGTATTTTCTGAAATCACCATGTCCCGTCCTTGCTGCGATAAGGCGGTGATGCGCCCACCTTGGAAGTGCTAGCTCCGGGGGACGTTTTCGTTTCATCTAGAGATCCAATTCATCGTAGCGGCTCGGTATGTGATCTTGCCACCGGGATTCCACTGCTTTATCACATCTTTGCCTGACAAACCGAGTGAGAGCTGCGAAAGTGTATTTAGGTCTGTCCCTCATTTCTGAGAGAGATGTGTCCGTTTTATCCGGTAGGTTCTTGAGGGCTTCCTTAGCCAGTCTGTCTGCATCTTCATTCCCCATTATCCCAGCGTGGGCTGGTATCCATCGGGTCTCAACTGATCTAGCTTGTCGCGCTAGTCTTGTAAATGCTTCCACTGCAGCCTGGAAATATTTTGTTTGACTGGTTCTTAGAGCTCTCACAGCTGTGGTGTTGTCAAGCAGTACCTTTATCGAGCATTTGACTACTTTTCCTATGGCTCCTTCTAGGACTTTTTGGGCACCAAAGATTTCGGCATGGTAAACCTCCGCCCCAAGCAATGGACCAGAGTCACTCCTAGTCACCTGGCCTCCTTTGTATAAGGTATACCTCCATGCCGACCTAGCTGTTCCACATGATGAGTCGTCTGAATAAGCGCAAACCGCCTCGGCCGACCGGCTTGCTATCCATTGCTTAGCGTAAGCTGCTTCGTCCTGAAAGTCACTACCAGTAATATTTATGATGGACTCGGCTTTTGGGAAGTATAATTTGCCGGGTCCTTCGGCCATCGTATTAAGGAAACAATGACCCCTCTGTCATTGAGGTTGTAGAGCGCATTCATTCAAGTAACTACCGAGGTGAAACTAAGTACAGTATTTGTAGTCACTTGTCTATGAACAACGTAGCCTTTTCGATAGCCCCAATTATTCTAAATTCTAACACATCGGTACATTTTTAGCGCTGATCTGAAGTCGCGTGAGGTACCGTTCTGGGAACTTGAATGACCTGTTCTTCTGGCCTATGCGGAGATGGAGGCGGCTTATTGTATTCTTTGGACCGTTTCTAGACCTGAATTCTAACAGATGCCATGCGTCCAACCTTTGAATCCGTGCGGCCGCTAGTATTTTTCTCTGCTGTAAGATAACAGCAGACGGGGGAATGCCCGACTCTCTATGTAGCGCCACATTTGGTGTAGTTCGCCACACCGGTAGCGCCGCTCGAACTGCCTTCAGTATTGTGCTGTCAAGGAGATCGGTGTGCCAGCCTACTCCTGTACCAACCTTTTTGCCCCGCTGAGTTGTGATTCGGGTGAGCCCTGGCCACCACGCTTCTGCTCCATATAGCGCTGTACTAAAGACACAAGCCTGCACTACTTTGATCATAGGTCCCGGGGCTGCGCCGCGCTGTACGGAATTTGTTCGACGTATAAACTGTGTTATACGTTGTGCCTTTCCGCACCATTCCTGGACGTGTTGCTTGAAGTTGAGCTGAGAGTTTAGCCATACTCCCAGCCATTTCACGTACGGGGATATGATTACGCTGTGGTCTTGGATCTGAACGGATAGGCCTGAGGTATCTAGCTTTTTCTTTGGCCCTCCCCCAATTACCAGTAGTTCAGACTTTATCGGGTGGAAGTCTATCCTGTTTTCACTCGCTAATTGAACTGGTTTATCGACTTCTTTCTGGGCTTCGGCCACTGCTTCAGACGCGATATTTCCTATGCTGAGTATGGCAATATTGTCAGCGTACCCGAACTTTGTATTCTTATTCTAGTCTTGCAATGGTATTGCAATATATAATAAGAACAGTATAGGCGATAGCGGCGACCCTTGTGGGACTCCACACTCGGCGACTTTATCCCGCGTCGTCCCATCACGGTAACGAGCCCTTATCCTTCGCTGAGTTAGAAAAGACTCTACCCACAGACAAAGTATCCTTGGTCATCCCTGATTCCGCATCCGATGGATCAGCCGTTTGTGCAGAACTGCATCAAACGCTCCTTGTACATCCAGATTAACCATGGCTGTTACCTTGTTGTTTCGCATTGCAGCCTCTGCATCGTGTATGACACAAGAGACTAGGTCGACTGCTGAGCGTCCAGGAAGTGCGCCAAATACCTGTTGAGGAACGACTCAGTGCCCTATTGCTAGCCAGGCCATTATCTTGGCCACAATTAGTTCCAAACCTTTTCCGAGGCAAGATAGAAGAGAGTGTTGGAAATATCGCGCCATGAAATGGGCGCAATATTCATGGAACAATAGTAGAAGTTGACTAAAAGAGTGTCATGTTCGGATTACGGCTAAAAGTGTGGAAAGTGTTGGTACAACGGGGTTCACTTGGTTTAATGCCTTAAAAGTGCTAAAAAACAAGTGGTATATTCTGTCTATCTCTCTACTGTCTCCCTCCTCAAGCATTAATATCTAAAGTACAAAATGAAGCTTAGCGCCCTGATTATATCACGTGATGCGCTGACCAATACTTTTGGAAGTAAACGTTTAATACAAGCCCTTTATCCCTACGCCATTCACCTGTGAACCGACAGAAAGTGTGTGCTACAAGTACAAGTGTAAGTGTTATAATAACGAGGTCATGAGGGGACAGATGAATACCTGAAATGGATGCAGATGATTATGGATACGCGGATATAATTGATGTGGCTGTAGTGAGAAGATGTGTTGGAATGGACAGTAGTGAGATGGTTAATTCTCTATCTAACTGCAGAAGTATTGCTTCCTTATATATACATTTAGTACCCCAGTCCTGATCACGCACTCACCACAGGTGCTTCCTACTTCTGTCACAGTAACCACTTCCATAGCCCCTGACAATATCTCCTGTCATAACATACTATTGACACTGGTTGCTAGTGTGGAACTTCCGGGATTGCAGAGCTACACACCGTCGTCACATTGTATGCTGTTGCCACTCGGTAGCCATCAGAGTGATGAGCACCTCAGTCTAAATGCATTGGTCAACCAGGCAACGCTCGGACGTAAGGATGTTGCCAGAGTGATTAGGTACTTAGCTGTGCTATCAGTGCCCTAATCTCACCTAGCTTACTGCGGCCGAGTGTCCGAGTGCCACGATGGTGGAAGCCCGATGAGGCTCGATTGGAGCTAACCCGAGGTATTCACAACAGTAAGCAACACGTAGCCTAAGCGGAGGACGAAGGCTGAACACCTGTCAGTGGTGTCTTCTACAAACCTAGGAGTGAAATATTCTCCCAGAGCCGAGATTCAGTCACGAACAAGGGTGGGATGAATTTTATTTGATGGATTTTCGGCTTGAAGGAGTTGTACTTGGTATTTTGGTCGAAATATCAGTCAACAGAGATTTCACAACCGCAAGAAAGTCGAACAAAAACTCATCACTACCAACATACAATTCACGGATGGACCAAGGTCTGTCTGGGGGCCGTATTCAAACAACCGACATTTCTCTAGCTCCCCATATATTTGCAACAAAGCATTTCTCAATCGGTCCTATACCTGCGACCCACCTCCACACTCGTCAGATCACCTACCTAAACACGCCCTAATGAGGAAAGTCATGATTTAAACGGGACGTGTACAAAGGAGGAAGAAAAGGGAAGATACACCGAGGGGGTTACACAATTCTCCAATGACGACAACAACCCAACGGTACGATATGAAAGTGCAAGGCTAGAGCAACGATGAGATATTGGACAGCAATTATATTTCGGAGTTAATGAGGATGTCGAGGGCTCGGGCGCGTGGTGGCCGAGGCTGAGGAGAATTTGCGCTTCGGCGCGTCAAAAGAGGGTTCTCTGGACGATTGGGCTTGACATGATTCAACACATGGGTGAAGTCTGAGGTGGTCCGGTCATTTATGTGGGACGAGGTAGATATACTTTATGGTAGTTAACCTGATCCAGCCCGGCCCCACTCGTGCTTAAGCTCCAGTAGGAGTGCGACGGGAACCAATGTACCTAGCACGTAAATGAACAAGACAAGACAAGACGTAGCCTAAGCCACACCATAAACGAGTGTGGCGCCATCTAGGCATAGAAAACCCCCAATAACCTCCTTGTGCCCACGCCATACAGCCGCTCATATATCTAATAGGTAGCCTGAAGTGCTACAATATTACCCATTCCAACCTCTTAAACACACGCAAGATCGTGTCGGGAACTATGACGGGCTTTGCCCGGATTGGGACTGGTCACTAGGACCACTCCGTCTACAAGGTAGGGTAGTGGCAGAGCAACGCTCCTGGATAGACGAAAGGGGACTCTAAGGGGGTATTAAAGGGAGTACGATACAAGGAAGAGAGCCAGGGAGAAAGTATGATTCTCGGGGGCCAAGGAAGAGAGCAGGGAGAAAGGATTAATTCTCATATGGCTAAAGGGGGGAATTAATACTAGCGTACGCGGAAGACATAAAGGACAGGATACGATACGGTAGTTTAGCTTTCCCCAAGGAAAAATTATTCATTTCCATTGTGTTAACAACTTCAAGTAATTCTGAATTCCTTCAATCTTTTACAGGAACCTAGACAAAATGGAGGGCCCATACGTCCACTACACTCCGTGTCTCCATTTCCAACAGAGAGATTAGTCGCCACCCCTTAGCTGTTGCAAGATCCCGTCCAGGCTTAGGGAGAAGGATGACCTCCGCAATTCGAAACATGGTGGGGAAATGTATGAGCTGTAAGCAGGCTTGGGAGAGGTTCTCCACATGATCTCCAATTTGCTCCCAGCACGCCGAAAGTAGCCTGACCGTGATTTTGTCCGTCCCTAAAGGCTTATTGCCTGCCCCAATGGTGCTCAATTTTACATTCTCTGTCGATAATTTTGTGTTCCATGGGATAGTCTCTGATTGTCCCGTCTCCCATGAGGGGAGATCGTGGGCTGCAATGAATCTGGTCATCAGGATATCACGCAGAGTTTCTACCCGCTCGAGTAGGTTCAATATTCATTTTTCCTCCGAAACCTTTTAGGGAGGAGGTCCTTGACATGACTTGGGTTTGTCCTATTGCATTATCCTAAATACATGGGTATCCGTGGTGGCGTTTTCGACCTGCTTCCTCCAGTGATCGCTTCCTGTTGTGATGATGACAAAGAAGCATGAAGTTTTATTATTATTACTAACTAGTTTAAAATAGTGTTGTGCTGGTGATGGCTAGGATTACGATGCACAAGTGTAATGATCACTGAGGGTAAAGGAAGAACTTTCCAGGTGGCTCCATGATGAATAGAAGAGTAATGGAGCACCTTATGGAAAGTGTTTCTAGACAATACTGCCAGATGGAGGAGACTAGAATATTCCGTGATACTGTTTTGGGTAAATAAGGCGAGAGTTTAGCCACCTCAGATATGTATATAAGTAGCGTTTTCTACTTCCTGAATCCTCATAATTCTGAATACCTGTCAGGGCTCTCTTGGGACTTGGTTACTTATCTTGGAAATGGTTGGTGGGAAATCTTGGATACTTGATAATAAAGACAATATATTAACAGAAGACTAGGTTCTTGATTCTTGGGTATCTAGGTAATAGTACAAGACTGAAAGCTGGAGAGCTTTCGACATGAAGATACCTCAGCTACTTATACTTCGACACTATCTACTACAGACTACAGTAATCTAGTTCCAGCCCAATTCCTGTCGAACTCCTGAGAGTGACCTAGAATCTGATCGAAGCCCAGTGAACTGGTAAGAGTACAAAATACTATCCGGAAACATCTAGAAACTAATTGCTAGAATAGCTTAGAATGCCATCGAAGTAACTCAACACCATGAATCATCTCCACATCAGTCAGTCCGTGACAATACCAAATATATCAGCAGTTCACATTGATTCATTGATAATCATACGTAAACCTTCTGCCAATTAACCTCCGTAAGTTCTTACCTTTACAACAAATAGTTACAATTTATCATGTGACCATGGTCACGTGATATATCATCTCCGTTACACCCCCCCTGAAAGTGAATGCTTCAAGTCTGGTTTAATTTGAGCGCAAAACTCAGCATGTTTTAAGCGTTGCAAAGCTTTGGCAAGCCCATCAGCACTACACCGTTCAGATGGGGTAAAATTTAGCGAGATATGGCCACTTTTTGATTCCATAACTCTTGATTGTCTCATTAGGAAGTGTCAATTACGGGCATTGACTTTATCAGTATGGGCGATTTTCATGGCAGAGGTATTGTCAATATCGGTTTATACAGGTTTAGAAGAGACTTGATGAAGCTCTTCATGGAGAGGTCGAAGCCACTGAGCTGCAATAGCCGGTGTGGTAAGAGCAGCATACTCGGCTTCGCAAGTGCTTTGAGGTGTTACGGTTTGTTTCTTCGACCACCATGCAATGGGAGAGCCATTGACAAAGAAGAAAATTCCTGATGTGAATTGAGAAGATGTGAGATTACCCTAGCCACTACCCGATGATGCTGTGAGCCCGGATATTCTTTGTTTGGGATAGAAGAGAGATGCCGATTTAGTTGGCGAGACATGACAAATGAGATGTTTCAGAGATAGTAATGCATTCTGAGAAGGGTTACGCGCGCATCGACAAAGGCGATTTACCGCATATTGGATGTCAGGTCGTATCATATTAGCAATATGCAGCAAGGTTCCCACAGCAAAGCGATAGAAAGCGGCATCCTGTTTTGAATATATCTTATCTTTGTCAAGATCTATGAGATTATCATCCGCTATAGGAATGTTTGAGCTCTTGCAATGTATCATACCCATATCATCACACAAAGCTTCGATCTTGTCTTTGTGATCTATTCTAATGCTGTCAGGCTTCCTTTCAATATTAATACCAAGAAATTTTCTCATTCCACCTAAGTCTTTGACTTGAAAAGCGTTACCTAGAGCAGTTGCAGTCTGATGAGTTTTCATTGCTGACGTAGATATGATCATGAAATCACCAACATAAGTGGAGATGATAGTTTCTTTATGGCGGAATACGTTTGTGTCAAATTTTAGTGGTTGAAAGCCCATTTGAAGTAAAACATTTCGAAGTTTGACTTGCCATTGTTGTGGTGCAGTTTGTAAACCATAAATTGCTGTCGATATATCACGGGTAATAAATGTGCTAGCACAATAGGTTCTGAATTTCTGAGGGGTTAGTTTTTCTTAATTCTCTTCTCTATCTCTAAGCTGTCTAGTGAGAGTTACCCTATGTATTTGCCAAGGCACTAATGCAATCAACACCTATGCATGATGGCCTACGCTTCAGAACAATCAGAGGTATCTAAACACTACTGCTACTTAGTAGGTGATATAATTGTCTCTAAATAACCATATTTTCCAACATTCGCAACTCTCTAAAAGAGACAATCATTCCTATTTATGAAACTGAATTAAAAAATAGTAAAAGTCTTTCAAAGTTAGAGAGTAATTGTTTCTGAAGTTTAGTCCGGTAGCTTTCTCACGTTCTCCTATCCACCCATCCTTGTAATCTACATTCTAGTTTGTTTGTATCGAAAAGTCGTTGTAAAGCTGTTGTCGGCTTGTGTTTAGTCATAGCATCAGCTGGATTGTCTTTCCCATGGATCCAGCGGATCTCAGCCAATTTTCTACGCTCATAGGACTCGCGGACGGCCATAATGTCAATCATGAGGCGTTTTTCTTTGGTGGTGCCGAGTTTCACGAGGCATTTGTACAGACTAAGACTATCGGTGCAGATGATGAGGGGTACTGTGGGTAGACCGAGCTGGGCAACTATCTGATTGAGGGTTGTGCAAAGTGGGATAGCAATATCTATGCCTTGTGTCATAGCATAGAGTTCGGAGGAAAGCACAGAACGTGTGACTCGCTTGCACTTCGTAGAGCTCCAATGAATTAAATTGCCCTGAAACGTGAAGGCGTTCTTACAACGCGTTTCATTTCCAAGAGCCATTACAAAACCAATTTGTGATGTTAGATCTTTGTTATTAGCAAGGGATCCGTCCACCTAAGCATATAAAGCCAGACCATCGTCTAGATTTAAAATCCACATATTTCAATCCGGCACTGGGATTATTCTTTTGAGTTTGAAGGGCAGTGTTTAGATCCTTGATTTATTCGTTCCTTGGTTCCTGGAATTGTGCCGCTTGAGAGAGCCTAAATGAAACGAGCGGTTGACAAAAAGAGGCAAGCCATGCTCCAAGTGCTCGTATTCTCTTGTAGGTCAAGAATCGGCCGGAATCTTCGGGGTCAATGAGGTTGATTTTGTTACCTTGACCGTTTGGTTGAATAAGTAGAGTGTCGTCCTTCAGGGAAACAATAAGGCCATGTTACAGGCTTAGCGCTTTGTATGGTTAGAATCGGAGTTATCTGATTCCATTTGTAATGATTTTTGACATGACATTATTTGGTAGCCAAGTTTGGGTTGGTTATGTAATGCTCAGAATATCCTTAATCGCGTTGTTCATACAGCTCTTATGTTATACAGAATATAAACTCCATTTTGGATTCACTCGTGCAAACAGCTAGCGTGACCAGTCCTTTTACAGGCCATTGAAATGTAGGGATTTGTTCTTCGTAAGACAACTAATATTCTTAGCTTTAAGTTTGCCATCTTCAAGCTTGACAAAATCTTCTGTTCCAATAAAAAGTGTGTCATCTACTTGTGTTCCAGTGATACCAAATTCGTTTCCATTGGATGTAATTAGCAAGCAAGGATCAAAGCATGAGGATTTTATGTTGAGCATTTCCCTCAGATGCTTGAAGTAGGTACCAAACCAGTGGTTATCAGCCTCTGGTATACCATATAGCGGCTTGAGAATTCGCATGATAATCCCTGGATCTAGATTTAAAGCTCTGACGACTTCTGGAGCAGGCCGACAGAGAATATCTCCTGTTAAAGAAGCCTTGGACTGCGTGTAAGCTTGCGAGATATCTCGAAGAAATACGACGTGATTAAACTTTCTTGTGAGAGGAATAGCAAGTGCTAGGATTAGTCGCACACTTGCTCGCTGCACAGTTGGAGATTGTGTTAATATCATGGATTTATCTTTGTCATTGTAGGCTTGAACAACTAGCCTTGATTTTTCGAATGGGGCAATAGTTGTTTTACCCTTGATAGTATTAACCATTCTCGAGTTAAAGATTTGCTTGTCAACCATACTTTCATCAAACTGCTTAAATTCAAATACACCAGATTTCATCAGGCCTTCAATTTCCTGTTTTGTTGACGCCTCAAATGGTTCACCAGGAGTGCGGATTAAACCTGCTGCCCTGAGATTCATCGAAAGTTGTAAGGCTTCCTGCTCTTGTGGCGACATAAAAACTTGAGATGAATCATTCTCTGTTCCTGTCCATTTACAGCACTGGTATTTAAATTGATGGCGTCCATTAAACCGTCCTTCTCTCTGACTTCGACGAAGTAACAGTGTATGGAGTTGCGCATTAGGAAGAGATCGGGGCTGATTTGATAGTTGAATACCAAGACTTTGATTGGATAAATCGCACTGTGACATTTGATCGTCCTGTTTTGTATCTCGCTGTTGGCAGAGATTATTTGGATCATCATCCTTATCAAACCATTTACCAACAGACGTGTAACGGAAATTACAGTGCTTGCCATTGATATTAACTGTAATTGTTTCTTTATTTTTGTCAATCAAATTCCACGGTCCAGTCCACACCCCCTTTTTGTTATTGCCTTCACGCCATACTTGCACTTGACCTCCGATTGGGACATTTTCAAGGTGAGAATGGCTTGGCCCGTTACGCATGTTGGCAGCTTGTTAGAACATCTGATTGGCGCGGTATCTTCTAAGCTCAGCCATAGCTTTCCTGATACTATCTGCTCTCTGGATGGTAGTCGGTGAGGGTGCATCATCCCATGTGAGACGCGGATAGGCCCCAAAGACACAAAGGGTGGGAATAAGGCCATCAGGGCCGACAGCATCATTACATGCCTTTACAGCCATGGATAAAAGAGTGTCACGGTCGATTGCTTGTCCTGTGGATTGCTCTTTAAATATCTTGTAAGCTCGCCGTAATGGTTTGTGGGCTCTCTCAACTTTTCCCACAGAATTGTGAGCCTCTACGGGGATTTCCTTAACCTCAATTCTGCTTTGAGAGCATTTCTTTCGAAAATTTGAGGAGGAGAAATTCTTGCCCGCATTGTGTACGAGATATTCCGGCAGTCCAACGTAGATATTTATCTAGCATCTCTGGATGGCATTCCACACTTCTTCTGCACTCTCTCTTTCATCATCTTTGAGCCATTCAGCTGCAGAAAATGAGGTGGCGTCATCTACAACGTGCACAGCTGGTCCGTCTTCGAGCCAGAGTATATCCACGTATATGGTATGATTGAACTCTTTATCCTGTCTGAGAGAAAATTTGAAGTGAAGAGGCTTGTTGCCGCTTAATTGAAAATCCCGGCAAAACTTTGTAAGATGTTCAATTAAATTAAATTCAGTTTCATGACCAGAACGTCGAAGAATTTTCCATAGTCTGGTTGCCAATGGGTGCCCAAACCTATGGTGGATTGTGCGAAGTTTCTGCTCTGTAAAGCAGCAAGTTGGCGACTAATCTTCAGTGTAGATGAATAATGATTGTACATGGCCTAAGTGTTGGAAATTCTGACTCTCGAATTTAGGACTCAATCATTGTCTATTTTGTCTCAGGTTACCGACAAGATAGGCTCTCTCTACACGTCTTGAGTACGCTAATTGCGCCCACTGTCGCATATACAATTGGATATTTACGTACTACAGTGTACCTTGGCTCATCATGATATATGAGAGGTGGCTGGTCATCACTAGGTTTGACAGGGACATGAGACTAGTGGGGATTTCTCCCTTAGATGTATATATAAGTCCAATATTCTCACAGTTGTAAAATATTTAGTCTTCTTTACTTCATCACATATATCCATATCATATTGTACAGAGTATATTTTTCAACACTAAGGTCATCCAAATGTGACCATATTTCCGAATAAGTGTCAACAACTGTGCCATTTTTCACCATTGTATTTTGCAGAGTATTGACAGTGCAATTTAACCGGTCCATATCTTTGAGATGAAGTAAAAACGGAATATTACAAGGTACCACATGAAATTCGACAATAACAATTGGCGTATCAAGAGAAACCGTGCCGATTGATGCAAACTTCCCTTTTCCATTTCCTGTAATTTTAGCTACACCAGCCTTTGAATTATCAACCTGTAAACACTTTCGTAAGCGTTAGAGTGCTTTAACTTGACCGATTCTAGCTGTTGAATGACCAGGGCCCGTATTAACTAACAGACTGTGGAAGTATCTATTGTCATATCTCTCTTCTTTTCTGCCAAGTGTTTGGACATCATCAAATGCTAGAATATTCCCAGAATTAATAGTTTTTGAATGAGAAACATCTGTGTTTGACAAATCTAGCGAGTCAAGAGGCTCTACTCTTGAAATATATCCCCGTACTCCTGTTCTTATGTCGTAATCTATACCTATAGGTGAAAATATAGGGGCCGTAAAAAAATGCTCCGCCATTTGTTCATTGAGATAGGTAATAGACGCTTTGCCACCAATTTCTTCAATGAGACCAGTAAATGCTGGATCATTATTGTCGGGCCACTCGTTGTCTGAAATTTGGACTTCCTCAAATTCGGCATCACATTCTGCCATCATGGCATCGAACTCATCTTCATTTGCTGTACCTTCAAAATTAATTATAAACTGCCATACTCCAGTTTCATTCTTTGCTGGGAACTTTTGCTTGATACGGTCATATGACCTTTGCCGTTCGTCGGAAGTATGATTGGTTGACCAACAGTTTGGCTTATGACACACAAGACAGCGTTTGGTCAACTTTGTCGGCAACTTAGATCCATTCCTTGCAAAAAAAGGTGCGTTTGAAGACACCCTATCATTGAATTTTCTGCCTTTGTGGTCGCTCTCAACAGTGTTATAAAGTCGATCAGTCATAAGCACCGAATTTTGGGCTGGTACTGTTTGCATAAAACTTCCTGTCGGACTTGTGAATTCAAGGTGGGCTATTTGGGCTCTAATCTTATTGCAAACGCCTTCGGCATCAGGTGGGGGTTCCAAGAGCATTGGTTGAAGTTCATTGCATCCGTAGCAGGCGCTGATAATCCTCTGTCGCAGGGAGAAAGCTCCTTGATGGTTTGCTAGTCCCATTTGGACACGTCGAGTCTCAGTGTTGAGCCATTCAAATGTCTCTGAAAGCGTCTGCCCAGGGTTCTGCCGCAGGAGAAGGGTAAGATCCATCCCATTCCAGATATTTTCTCGTCTTATGCACCAAGGTTCTGTTTCATAATGATTTTTCATAAGATTGCACTGCTCTTTGAATATCATCTCAAATTTGTTAAGGGTTCCGTCTAAATAGACATCTCTTGCAGGTAAGATAAACATATTTGTTAGTACACTTGCGTAGTGTTTTGGCTCGACGCAGGCGTTATTACAATTATCTAGGAATATCATCAGCTTGTAGTCAAAGCTATCAGTTCTATCCTTATATTTGTCAGTTTCCTTATAAAGCCTAATAAGGGATTCTAGTAGCCTATTCTTGGGTTGAGGGTGATATTCCTCAGCACGATCATCAATCGGAAGTGAAGTAGCTGATGGTTGCTTTTCAATGGCACCATCTTGTTTTTCCAATTCCTCATGTATTCTAGCCTCATTATCTTCATATCTGATCTTTCCATTTTCTCTCTTTAAATCCCCTCATGCCACATAGCATCTCTTTACTCTTTCGCTTTGGGCCGTTTTAACTGGGGTCGTGCGGATTGCAAATGCTGTCAATATTAAAGCGGGCACCAGACATAGGATTTACCCAAGAGTCGTATTCTTCCATCGGCAAATTGTGATACTTTTCCATTTCGAGTGGTTCCATAAGTTGTTTGGCAATGCTACCTTTTCCTTTATCATGAACTCTAACCATAAAAACACCGTGTTCGATCAGATACTTTCGCAGGGTTGGTTTAGTTACACTATAAATTCGTGTGAAATCTTGTTCTGTCCATCCTTCGAAGCAATTAGTATAAAGCTCCCAGTCACGGAAGTTGTGTATGTTCCAGGCATCTATTATATCGTAAATGTACTCAGCAAGTTCTATAGGCGTAGCCTTGGATGGTTCCTCAATCACTGAGGGGCGGAGGTTTGGGAGTCATATTGTCGTCTTTATCGAGAAGGTGACTGGTTGATGTATTCCCAAAAAGATTTGGTGGTTGCGTGATTGACGCGTGATGGACGCGTGAAATGTTCCTTGGATTAGGACGTTTCTGATCCAATTCTGATTTGAAGGCTTGACACGTAGTCAGGGTTGACTTGCGTTCCTTCGCTGTATACCTTGCGAATCTGTGAACCGTGTATGCGGATTCACTGATCAGTGTCGGTATATCACGGGTAATAAATGTGCTGGTACAATAGGTTCTGAATTTCTGAGGGGTTAGTTTTTCTTAATTCTCTTCTCTATCTCTAAGCTGTCAAGTCAGAGTTACCCTAAATATTTGCCAAGGCACTAATGCGATCAACACCTATGCATGATGGCCTACGCTTCAGAGAAATCAGAGGGATCTAAACACTACTACTACTTAGTAGGTGATATGATTGTCTCTAAATAACCATATTTGCTAACAATTGCCTTGTGCAATTTACAGACTAGAACACCAGGCTGCTCACGGCCGCGAGGCTGTTCAATATAGATAGGATCATCAATTCCTGCATGGAGAAATGCAGCAGTTATGTATACATGCCGAATATGGGCGTCATGTGGCGCGGTAAAAGCCAACGACATGCGTATTGTTGTTAGAGGAAGGACATCAGCATATGTGTTATCAGCTAATGGTTCAGAAAATCCTCGAGCACACCATCGTGCTAAAAGTACTCCATCTTATTTTTCCCTCGGTGCCCATTTACCATTCATTACTTTACCTATTGCTTGAGAACATGGGACCAGGGTCCCGACTTTATTTCGTTTCATATTTTCAATCTTGTTGTCAAGAGCATCATTATAATCTTTCGATCTAGGCCCTGATAAGGCCGTCAGAATAATACTTCGATATTTATTTTGAAGGGAAAGAATGCTAGTTTGAAGAGGAAAAGAATTTTTGGTAACTCTGATATCACGTCGAACAACTGTTCTATTAGTCTTAGGGTTAAGATGAGATGACCACCAGTGAATTCTGTGCCAACATATATACCATCTTTAGCTTTTGATTCCAATTTATTTATGTCGGGATCAAGCCAAAAAGCTCGACAGCCAAAGGGATGAAAATTAAGAATGTTTGGTAATTTTCCCAAGACGGCTTGATATGAAGAGTTTGGTGCTACCTTATTTGGTGTCACGTTAAGAAGGTTAACTGCAGCATTTAAAATGACTGGCCACAGTCGCAATGGAAGACCAGATTGTGAATGGAGGGCTCGCATCTTTTCTGTAACAGTGCAAACGTCTCATTCGACAATTCCATTCTGTTCCGGTGCGTGAGAAGATGATTTCTTCCATTCAATGCCACGAAACAGTAGTTCACCTTGGAGACTAGAGTTGGAGAACTCAGTACCGCTGTCTGTATAAATGAACTTGGGGGTTTTTCCAAATTTTGTCTTTTAGTTTTCAAGAAAATTACGGATTATGATAGGCACAGTTTTCTTTGAGTAGACAGGTCAAGCCAATTTCCAGGCAGTGAATTCATCAACTGCCAGAAGAAACCAGGTCGCTCCAGGAATTGATTTATTGGTAGTAGTAGGCAACAGTGATTTTTGACCACCGACTAAATCCATGTGGATCATTTCCCCAAAAGACGTAGCACTGCGAAGAGAATTATGACCTTTCAATTTTGTAACTTTGGATTTAGTACAGATTGCACACTCAGAAGAAGACTTGTACGCTGTAATGTTAGTCGACTTTTAAACTGCAGACTGAGCTTTCTGACCAGCATGACCGGGTATACTGTACCAGTCTTGTTTTACAGAAAGGACATTGAATTGTTTAGTGGTCGGTCTCGAAGGCATACAAATTAATCTTCCAGAGATACGATGAAATATGGCAAAGACAGTACCATTTGAGCGTACTAGTTCAATGTTTCCATAATTGGAGGGCCAATGTATGGAAAATCCTTGTTTTTCTAGTTGTGCGGTAGAAATTATACGATCAAGTTGACCTGGAATATGAACGGCACTTTTGAGTATTTCTAATTTTCCATTTGATGATGGAAAAATTAGGTCACCTCTTCCAATGGCTGTCACATTATTACCACCAGCTACTCGGACTGTTTGGGAAATGCTAGAATAGGAGGAGGAATCAGATTTATTTCCAGATACATGAAAGTCTGCTGCAGTATCTAATTGATAACCAGAATCATCTTGAGAATCTTTAAGAGAAAGAACATTCCTGTAACTAAGGTTATCGGTTTTAGGTGAATTTTGGTTCTTCACCATCTTTTTTTTCTACATTCATCCTCTTTATAACCAACATTCTTGCAGTAATTACAGGTGACAGAACTTTTCTGAGGGGCTCGAGCTTTTGTCAGATTTGTAGAATTCCATTGAAGACATTCAGAAATTGATTCCTCAAATAAATATTCCCGACACCGATTTGCAAGCTCTGGCTGTAATTGATTAACGTGATAGAGAAGGAGAAGCTTGATTTGATCATCTAATCCGGGTAATAGAAACGAATGTTGAATGAAATCTTGGAGTTGTTTGTCAAACTCTTTGATATACTGATGAATCAACATGCCTTTTGAAGGTCAAAAATTCCAGAATCAATAGACAACATTCGTTTTGTTAGCATGGACGTTTCTGTTGGCTACATTTGCAATTTTTGAAAGGATGATCCTAGATGGATCACGAGACGCTGTTCGTATTTCGGGAGCAGTCTCTCGGAGTTTAGAGGCCCACCAAATTGACCACATAGTCAAAGCTTTATTTCTGGGTGGATCAGGAAGAAAAGCAGCTGACGTGTCACTCGACTGGATTAGCTTTTGCACTGATTCGTGCCAATGGTACCAGTTTGATGGTACAAGTATGGGAATAGATGTCGTTGTTTCCATTTTGCTTAGGCGTTCTGATAGAGTATACACCTCAGTTTTCCTGCTAGATTCTTTGATCGAGGCTTTGACTTCATCCTTGATAGCGAGAGTGATGCCTCCAATTACAATATCCATGTCTTGAATATCAAGTTTATTATTGATATCCTCAGTATCAGATTTAGAGTCTGAGGGCTTGTGAAAAGACATCGTAATGACGTGCGAGAATTGCTACAGTGACTCAAGGGAGTGAAAAGATGAGAGTACAGAGAGTCGATGTCAATATAACAGTCACAGGAACTGTTTTGACAGTGGAAGCGCAGGGCTCATAAACTGTGATGATGATGATGATGATGAAGCTTGAAGTTTTTTTATTAGTTTAGTTTAGTTTAGTTTAGTTTGAATTTAACGTCTTGCCTGTCTACAGCTCGTGACCTTAGTCACGTGCTGGACGGCCCAGTCCCTACAGAACTACCCGACGCTCTAACGCGCCCTACAGCACCTAGAAACTACAAAAGAGTCCGACCAGCTGTCCGCCACTCTGCTTTCCAATTTAAATGTAGCAAATTTCCCTCTACCAGGAGCTTCACTTTTTTTTTTTTTTTAGAAGTAGTTTTAAATTATACCCGCAAAACAAGAAAATAGGAGTACACAGTTACATCTAACAATAACCCCACAACCAATCGTAGAATTTCACTTGGAAATATCTAATGGGCTCTTTGGATTTCGTCGAAGAATTTAGTCACCTTGACCCATTTTCCGAAGGCAAGGGCGCCTTTAGGCGTGCCAAGTACCCATTTGATGCCGGGGCAAGGGTGACGAGATCCACCGCGAAGACGAGCACGGTTTCTTCCTATAGTGCAGAAGAAGAAGTGATCGGGGCTTTTTTCTTCGCCACAGGAGCAAGTCATAAGGGCACCTTCGTGTGCGAAACGTCGATGATAAAGGGCGAAATCTCCGTGTCCGGAACGAGCTGCAATGAGCGCTCCAAATGTCCGCCGATTTAAGCTTTTCAGTTCTTGGGCTATTCCTGAGCTGGGACCAATTCCGAGTTCTTTATATCTAGCCGGAGCCTCTCGTTCCCAGAAGGCGTCGCTGGAGGCCTTATATAGTTGAGCCACCTTCCTTTTTGCCCTTGCTATGGACAGAGGGAGAGAAGATGTGGGAATTAGACATGCTGACTTGGCTAGAGAGTCTGCTGCTTCGTTTCCGGGGATTCCAGAATGTCCGGGGCACCATCGGACACTAACTGTTCCAACCATAGTGCAGGATGCGCGTTTCCTTTCAGACCAGCTGGCTGCGAGTTTCCGAAATTTCATAATTTGACAGGAACTTGTTGCGGTGGGTGGTAACAGGAGAAGCCGTAGAGCCGCTTCTTGGTTGTCTAGGCAGACAGTTACATTAGTCGCATAAAATGCCATGGGATTGCGGATGGCGGCCGCTAGCCCCTCAGTCGCTCCGGCAATTTCCGCATCATAAACTTCTGCTGAGGTACCTAGAGGTATAGTTCCACAGGCTATCTCGTGTGACGCGCCACGTCGTATCGAATATCCTGCTCCTGCTCGGTTCTCGATTAAAGCACCATCGGAGAAAACAGTGAGGTCCAACAATGATTGCAGAACGAACCAACCGGAGAAGGCATCGACTCCAGCATTACGACCGACTGCCCCGATCTTTTCCAAAGATGTATCCCGATTAACTTTCCAGGGTGGGGGAATAGTATCTTCTGAGAGTTCTGGAGAAATTCTTTGTCGGATCCACAGCATTCTTGTGGAATTCCATCTTCTACGAAGGGGGTGCCTAGGATCTGCCGAGGCTATGCGTACAGCTAGGCGATCTTGGATACGTTCCAGCCAGGCTCGTGCCGGACCCCAACCTGTCTCCCGAAGAAGTACAGCAACTGGCGTCGTTCGGAATACTGGAAGAGCTGCTCGGGCCGCGTCGTTCATCCTTTGTTGTATTCTAAGAACTAGTCCTTTAGGGGTTCCTTTGGAATACCAAGTCTCGGCCCCGTAGAGCAAGGTTGTAAAAGCTGCTCCTTGGAGTGCCTGTCTCAAGAGAAGAGGGCTTATTCCTCGAGTGGTTCTTGAGAGGCTTTTTATGTGGCTCGTGATGGCCAGGGATCTACCGCATGTTTGTCTTACATGTTCTCTAAATCGAAGGCCACGGTCAAAGATGACCCCGAGCCAGCGTGTGTGGTCGTTTGGAGTGACCTCTACTTCATTAGCGTATACGCTGGGCTCTGTTGGGGATCCATGCTTTCGGTGGAAGTATTGCAGCTCAGTTTTGGACACTTCAAAAGTGATGCCGTTCTCGCGCCCCATGCGAGGGTTGAGTCTAACTGCTTCTGGAGTAGTTCTGAGCATCGAGTGAGAGATGGCGCAGACGCCATGAGTGCCACATCATCTGCATAACCAAAGCGTTTTGGGGAGAGATTGAGGAGGCCCTCAATTGCCAGTAGAAACAGGATTGGAGAGGCGGGAGACCCTTGCGGAAGACCACAGTGGATTTCAAATGTTGGAGATGTAGTTCCATCAACTATAATTGAGGCTTCTCGCTCAGACATAAAAGAAGACACCCACTGTACCACATTATTGGGCCAGCCTTGACCCGCAAGCAGTGACAAAGGCGGCCTTTTTGGATACCATCAAATGCTCCTTTCACATCTACTGTGACCATGCCAGCCACTTCTTTTTTGGACCACGCATCCTGAATATCGCACGACAATGCTGTGGTGAGGTCTGTGGCAGATCTTCGCGGAACTGCACTACATTGATCCCTAGAGAGAATCTGTAGTTTCAGCGCTAGGAATGAGAGGCGGCGGGCCATTAGTCTCTCGAGTCCCTTACCAAGGCATGACAGAAGAGCAATTGGTCGGTATGACTTTGGTAGAGCCCGATTGCGGTTTCCAGACTTTGGAATTATAATAACATTAGCCTTCTTGAAAACACTCGGGTGTAGTCCTTGCTGATCACACCAGCGGAATAAAGCTATTATCCGAGCCCCAATGAGTGGCCAGGCGCGTCTAAGTACCGTCGTGGTGATACTGTCCGGTCCAGGAGCAGATATTGAGACGACACAGCATGAGTTATAAACCTCTTCGTCCGTTATCGGAGGCCAGGAAATTGATCTTTTTGCCACTACAGGGGCTGTATTATCGATATCTACTTGATTTAGATGTCGGCTGAGAAGGGTCTCTTTAAATAGCTGTGCCTTATCTTCTGGACGGAATACTAGGCCAGTCGGGCTCTCTAAAGGTGGGGTGTGGTAGTGAGGCACTTTCTTGTGCCAGCGTACTACCTGGTAGGCCTCTTTGAGACTAGAGACTTGTTCTATCTTGTGGTGCCAATATGCCTGCTTAGATTTTCTGACCACTTTACCGAAGGCTCGACGTTCGGAAACCGCCGGAAGACCTGTGCGGCGAGCTCGGCAGAAGCTTAAATGAGCTTCAGTGCACTCCTTGGTCCACCAGCCAGCTTTCGCTACCTGTTTACGGGATCTTGGGCAGGCAGCACGAAGGGCCCCTGAGATGGCACTCACAATTCCTGACGCCTCCTTTTCAATTGTTTGGGAGGGAGCAATGGCTAGGTGGTTCTCAAGAAGGCCTTCGAATATAGACCAGTTACAGGAGGCTAATTGCAGCTTACCTGGTGCAGGAATTTCGACCTCCCAATTATTTACTTGGCAGAGAAGAGTTCTGTGGTCTGAGCCGGCTTCCAGATCTTGTCGAATTTCGCAAAATGCGTTAACATCATTTCGGACAAAGCAGAGATCGATGGCTGCTCCGGCGTCATGAGTGGGAGCTCCCTCATGGTTGAGAAGTCGCAGTCCCCGGGAGGCTGTCCATGATAGCAGGGAGTCGCCATCCACGCTATCGGTTCGAGATTTCGGGTCCCAGGATGAGTGGTGAATGTTGAAGTCCCCTGCCAGTATATCTGGTGACCCTGTGCTGTTAATTAGATACTTTAGACCTTCCCCGGAGTCAGTTGCTCCGATTGGGGCGTTGTAGACGTTCCAGCATGCGAGCGCACGCTTATTCCTGCGCGGAATAACGACTTGTAATAGGTCTCGCGAGTGTAAAGCTGGCTGGAAGGGGGATAACCCTTGCTCTTTGCAGACGTAAGTCATCACCCGTGGCCGAATATTCCAGTTGGAAAGTGGAGAGAAACATTGGAATCTTGGGTGAGTCTTTGTTAGTCTACGGGAAAGGTCAGTAGAAACCCAAGGTTCTTGGATTAGTACCACATTAGCCCCACATTTGAGGCCAGTTCTAGGGCGGCGTCGTGCGCAGAGGCACGTCTACCAACGTTGATCTGGAAGAAGCAGAGGCCTGGGGTTTTCTGCTTTCTTCGGTTCCTGTTACGGTCCCTCATAGTGACTCCTCAAGGGAAATCAGGGGAGCAAACCTAGATGCTGAGCCTATTGTTAGAATAGGAGTTGGAATTGTGGTGCACGAGGGTTGTGTGGAAGGCGACCCAGCGGGGGGTTCCGGAGCGGGCGGGGGAGGGTTAAGAGCCAGCCAGGACTTGTGTCCTTCCTGGCGCATTACCCGCATTCTCTCTTTGTCTGGGCGAACAAATACTCCGTTAGCTCGGAAGGGTCTCGCGGGGCATCCAGTGGAAGAGGCCACGTGCGGGCCAGCACAATTAAGACACTTTATGGGTGTCGTACAAGGGCCTTTGTGTGAGTCTGACGCACAAAGTCCGCATCGAGCTCTCCGGGTGCAGGCATTGATGTTGTGATATCCATGGCAGCGTTGACAGACCTGGAGGCGTGGGCAATTGTCAGCGGGACGAATCTTGGCGGACCGAGCAAATAGGCGGACGCTGGAGGGGAGTTTATCTGCGGCTGACTTTGCCACTACTAGTCGTAGAGTACCTTCCCATTCTGGGAATGCCAGATAGTTACGTGTCCAGCTGATGGAAAAAATCGATCTTGTGTCGATTTTTGCTGCTGCGAGCTCTTCTCGAATTTCAGTATCAGAAAGGGCTTCGGGAGATCCAGAAGCATTGTAACCATATTTGGGGACTGGGCTGAGGAGGAAATTCTTTCGTTTTTCCTGTCTTTCGATCGGCACAACTCCTGTGGCAGGCTGTAGAGCTAGGGCTGCTTGCATGAGTTCTGGGGCTTAATCGGAAGAGGGGGCCACAAGGGCTAGCCCAGAAGGGACCGACCTGATGTCCTTGATTAGTTCCGGTTTTTCGAGAAAGCTTCTCAGCTTTGTACGGACCAGAAGAGAATCCTGGAATCTCAGAGGGTGGTCGGGCGCTAGACGTATCATAACTCTAGAGTCCGGCCTGTTTTTCTTCTTTGGACTTGTAACCCTGGGCGTAGCCTTTGCAAGGTCTGCAGGTACAGACAAGTTTTTCTTCGCAGCATTTGCGTAAGTAGAACTTGCGGGCGGTTCTGGTTGTGGGGCTGGTTGTGCGCCAACTTTAACATTTGGAGCAGTTTGAGACTGCTCGAAGACGGGGAGGCCTGCAATGACTCGAGCTGCGCTTCGCGTCACGATAGCCTTGAGGTCCGCCGCGATTGTTGGCGGTAGACCACGTAGATGTTGGGCTCCAGCGTTTTGCCAGGCCAACAATGAAGCAGCTATGTTATTTGTCATAGCTGCCGAGGGGTGTTCGATAGTCCGCGCTGTTGTACGCGCGCTAGATTGCGGGAGAGTTGAGGAAGGTTGCTTCTCAGTTGCAACGTTGTCCTTGGTGGACGCGTGGATAGAGCTGGAGAGACCCTGGGTGGAATCTCTTCTCAGGGGTTTTATTTGAGAATGTGATAGGGCCGCTGTTACCGATACGGGAGCTGGCGTTGGAGAGAGGGGAAGGTTTTCCGAGGAAGAGTTGGAAGGAAATTCGGTTTCCAATCCGAGGTCCATGAACTCGTCTTCTGAGTCCATGTAGATGGGTTCAGCTGGAGATTGTTGCTTCTCAGCTGCGGCTGCTAGGATAACTTCCTCCTGAACAGTTGGAAGTGGAGGGCGAGGCCTCGCACGTTTGACTGCGCGCGAGACAACTCGAGCAGGGGACACGAGTGTCGTGGGGATTTTACGCCTCCCGGGGGGCATCTTAACGTCTCGGGACGATGAAAAGTCGAATAATAGAGTCACAAGATGTATCTTAGCTTGGGAAAACAAAGCGTGGATGCGGATGTGAAGTTTTTTTTATTATTACCAACTAGTTTTGTTGAAATATCGTATATCCTAGAATGCCAAGGATAACTCATTTGTAAGTCCGGCTAATTAGGTTATCAAATTCACCTTCCTATATCATTGTCATCAGCACATTCCTCACGGAAAGTTTAATGCATATTGGCATTTATTTCACACTAGCATTCCATCAGATGATTATGTATCAAATGCAGGTTAAAGGTTTCTCGGATCTATTACCGACACACATGTATTTAGCTTTATATTTCTGTCACATATATCTGTACGTATATAGATTTACATCTACAGGGAACATAACTTATGATCCATGGAGATTGATAAATACTGGTCAAAAACCTCAGTTGATAAGATATGCGCACACGCAATCTCACTCTTATCAGCTCAGTTTACTCAGAACCATACATCTCAATACACTTGTTTCCAGTCAATTCTTCCTTCTACAACTTCATACGAGACTTACTGTATCGGTCTAACCGCCGACACTGATTCCGCTATAACCTCCATATTCGCTCAAGCTCATAACTTTAACAAGTTTAACATAGTTACGATTTATCATGTGACCATAGTCACGTGCTACACGATCTCCATTACATTTATCCATATTTCCCTTCCTTGAGACATTTGGGAATGACTTGATCCAATCCACCATCTCCGTATCGGGTGCTGGCTTCGACCCTACCATCTGATCTGATTGTAGTCGGCTTGACTACAACGGTGATAGTGGGTTGTGTTGAGACATGGAGATGATACAGACGGCGAAAGCGATTGGGAATCCTCATAAAAGTGAGGACTTTGTTATTCAATCTCGGCTCTGCAAACTCTACAGTGAGAGCTGGAGGTTTGTAGGGGCCACCACTGACAGGTGTTGAGAATAGCCCTCCTAAAGGTTAGTAAGTCCAAGGCCAGATCTAAATATGACTCTACACAAATTCCTAGACTGGGGACGATGATTCAACCCCTGTCAGCGGAGTCCCGCACGAACGCGGGGCTCTCCCTGTAGAGTGCAGAGGTTAGAATGAGTCCAAGAATAGACTTGGGAACTGCTAATATCAACGAGTCAATGGTATTCATCACTGTTCGTGTGAGCACGAGGAAGTTGGGCCAAGCTAGTTTTCCGCCTAATCTATGTGTCGGGATGTCTCTCGCATCTGTGTAGACGAGCTCCAGTTTTTTCCTCGCGGTGCGGACGATGGAAGGAGCTGGATCAATCCTGGCGAGTTGCGGAGTGCCCGTCGCGTCCAAATCAGTGTAGTGGGCGCGGCGGGCTCACATGCCAAATGCTCTAGACGAGTGGCTGTGTCTTTGGAATTCACCCTGATGTCGGTGTTAGAGGGTCTATGAAGTCATTTGCGAAGGACTTGTTAGCATTAAATGGGTAGCAGTCAAAACTGTCTCATTGTATTCTCCATGTTGTCCATCTCACGTTTGTCCCTCATACTAGAATATCTACATGCCAAGACACTAACGCCGCACCTTCCAAGTCTCTAGAGAAACGCGTACGAAAAGGAAGTGTAATTGGGTCCTACATCTAGAGGTTTCTACGAGTTTCTCTCGCTGCAACACTCCTGCTAATGCCTTCCTCCTGCCGACTTTAAATCGGGAATAATGAAGGGTAAGACGCTCATCGAAGGGTGCGATCGAATGAGGACTCGTCGAGGTGACTCTGGTATAAAGGAGGTGTAATAGGGGATATACTACTAGCATATAGACAGAGAGTTCCTACATTAATACCATTATGTACTGAGAAGTTTCAATAGTAATGACAAATAATGAGAGTCCTTGAATGCGGGACTGCGAAAATACTAGCTATTTAATCCTTTAACAAAATAATACATGTATTATGGATAGATTTTTTTCCCAGGTGGCCCTAGAGTAAGCTCTAGTTCACAGCTTCAGACAGCAAGGAGATAGAATCCTCACCATAGACACGCGTACCCCTATGGATACCCGTAGGAAGCCTGAATTGGAGATTGATTGATTTATTTTACGGTCCCAGGCACCAGCCCAGCGCCTAATGGCACGGGACTGGTGGGCTCGGTAAAGATCATCCTAAATAGCTATGCCCTACTCGTTCCCACCACACTGTCACCATGTGACTCTGATTACAAGCAACCAAAACCAAAAAGAAATAACGAAACCAACTGAAACAAAGCAAATTAACATGTAGGAGCGGTGCTAGTATTTCTCATCCTATGCCCACCTCAGTCATTTCTCTCGTCCTGACTAAATAATCACTCCGGCCCTCGCATCCAGCTGAGGGCGGGTCTGCATCCATGCTCCCAAAGCAGCGGGTTATCCTCGCAAATTCTATGAACTTCTCGAGACCTTCCGGTCCAAGAAGTTTGTTGGTATAATCCTCCACGGTCATGGATCTTCTCAACCTGCGCATTATAGCAGCATTCTTCCGGCACCGGACAAGATGGGTTGGCGATGTCCTTTGTCCACAGACGCATTCCAGTTTCGCGTTTTTGTGGTTCAGGCGGCGATGATAGTCCGCAAAGTCCCCATGGCCTGATCTTGCTGCCAGGAGCCTATGGAGTAATCTTCGAGGGAGCCCTAGCTCTGGTGGTTTCCGACCTCGCATCTGTAAGTCCAGGTCTTGATATCTGTCCGGACCCGACTAATTCCACCAGTCATCCACCAGTTTCTGTCGGTGGTTGTGCATCAAACGACGTATGTATGCCTGCGTTGTCTGCACTGGCTGCGTCTGTCTATCCGGCAGCAGCTGAAGACTGGCTCGGGCTTCTGCGTCCGCTTCTTCGTTGCCACTAATCTTGGAGTGTCCAGGCACCCACCTTACTGTCGCGTTCGCTTCTGAAGCGAACTTGTGAAAGACGCGGGTTATCTGCAGTGACGATGATGACTTCCCCGTCCGAAGCGCAAGTACAGCTGCCTGATTGTCAAGTAGAACGAAGATTCTCTCACCGTCCTTTCGAGCGCGAATAGCTTCCCGAAGTGCTACTGCTGCTCCTGCGATTTCTGCATCATAAACTTCACCTCCGTGTATACGACCGTGACCTTGTGCGAATGTTTGTCCTCCGCGTTGGAGGACATATCCCCACGAGAATCGTCCATGGCCTTCAGATGACCCATCAGAGTAGGCGCATATGTCGGAGGGAGAGATCGTGCTAGCCTAGTTGTAGTGTGCTTTGACCCCCTCTTTTTTCGTTCCAAGACTTGATGTGTACACTGGGCCTGCCAGCCTTTCTGCCTGTTCGGATGACTCCGGGAGCTGTCGGAAAGCACGCTGTAGGCGCGACATCTGGGTTTCTGGTTGGCGCCTGACTCTCTTCCTTAGCTTGTACTTCTGCGAGCCAACATTAGGGCACTCGCTTGCGCGGTTCCGGAGAGGGTGTCGGTCATCGAGCGACTGGATCCTGGCTGCTAGACGGAGTCGAATTCCTTCGAGGAGAATCTTCGCCGGTGGAATGCCCCCTTCCCTGTGAAGAAGGACATTAGGCGAAGTCTTCCAGACCGGTAACGCCGCACGAAGAGCTAGTTGAATGGTTTTGTCGATCAGACTACATAGGTGTGTAGTCTGTGGCGTTGAGGTACCTTTCTTCGTTGGCCGTGTTGGCCTGAATTGGAGAGTTGTGTTTATTATACTACTTGGGTCTTGGCCCATCTAGCAGGATGGACGTGGTAGAAATCGGGACAATGATACAGCTCGATGAGAATGGCGAAAATCTCTCTTGATACTGAGTTGTGTTATTCGCAAAGAGTTTCCGCGCTGAAGAGACTCAGCCCTCAGCGGCATTGTTAAAGGTATCATGGCTGGATAGCGCGGTGGTTCATTATTGCTGCTTCGAGCCCAGCAAGCTTCCGTATTTCCTGCCGCTCCAGCCTGAATGGAGGCTCAAGGCATGCGGGCAAAAGCCAATGTCTACAAATTCTCTCTGGTCCACACTGACCGCCGATAATCGACAGTTCCATCTCAGCAGATATACTGCTTAGTAGTCTCTACGGTTGAATGTGTAGATGCAAAAGACTTGGGCAGTAGGTTTAAAAGTCACTGGTCGTGAGTCATGGCTAGATGGCTGTAGATATACTGAATGATTAAAATGAGTCAAGAGTTGATCCTTTTTCGCTATAATGAGGAGGTAGCTGCGCCGTCAGCACAAGTGCCATGCAACAGCAAGGTGGCGCCGGCAATGGCTCAGTATGCTCTGCACGTCTGGGCTAGCGAGGGTAAATGGCGTCCGGGCCAAAGACGACAGTGAACACGCGTATTTCTGAGATGCCTGACTTTTCATGAATATGGGCCGCGTCGTTCCCACTCGAGTGCTGCAACATCGTCGTACCATACACCACGTCGGCCCAGCGACCAGACAAATAGTTGGTCCGATTGCAGACGGCAGCTAGCCTTACCCACTTCCCGTCGTCACCCATTGTCAAATTTACGACGCTGCGTATAGCCGCACGAGGGAAGTGAGTCATAATATCTACAGCTTGGGGACTGTTGCTCTAGTGGGACCATACGGCCCGAGGAAAGAGAGGCGGTCGGGCGCTGCAGGCTTTGTCTGCCTGAGCAAGGCCCTCTTAGCCTCTTCTCAACTCCTTTCCCTAGTCGCTTCCAAAAGAGTTTCAATGTCGTGTCAGAGTTGAGGCCTCTCGTGCACGCTGGCAAAAATTAAATGATAAATCTCGCCCGTGAAGTTCACGGGCGTCTCGTGGCTCCGACAATGCACGCGTGTGTAGAGCCTGCGACTCGGCGTGAACTTGAATTTCTATCATCGCTCTAGCTCTCCCACTCCCCAGAAAATGTAACGATCAATATTACACGGCGAAGTGATGAATCAGATTACAGCTGGGAATGATTGGGCGCTAAGCCGCCTGGATAGTGGCCGAAGAATACGAGGGATGTAGTCTCGAGGTTGTCAATGTTTTCGATTCATTTTATTGTCCTCTAGGGGTCAGGGGCTGTGAAGGACACGCAACTGTAGTATCGATATGGCCATGAAACCCGGCGTTGCGCTCGGACTCGGAGGGCGAGAAGAGTTGGGAGATTGTGTGCTGCAGAGAAAGCTGGGCTGACATCTTGGCCTCAGAGGCCCAATGGTGAATGCTGAGGGTTCGTAGGAAACATCGCTGATAAATGTTGAGCCTTTTTTTAAAAAAAAATCATTTTATTGTCATATCTGAGTCTATGATATTATAGGACACGCTGGATGTTGAGCCTTCCCCCTAGGCGCCGGCGGCTACGAGAAACATCCGAATCAACAGCAGCCAGCCCGATTCGCTGGACAAGGGCGGGATGCCAAGGATTGCCGAGGACCAAAGGTATTCTCTAGGCTTGATGATTCCGCTGCAGACGCGGGTAATACATGCGCCGACTAGCAGAGACACGGCTGAGCCATGCTCGGACTGCGGAATTATCATTCTTGTCGAGCGTCTAGAATGAGCTTGCGCGGTAGCCGTGCCGTACAGGGACAGGCGCGTCGGAGACCTTGATGGACAAGCCGCGAGCGAGAGGACGGAGGGCTAGTCAACGTCAACGAGAGATTTGGGGGTAGGATCGACGGCATCATTCCTCATGAGAGGATTTGTTCTCAGTGGGTGAAGGAATATCACTGGTCGATTGATGGCCGCTCTAGCCCTGCACCGTATTTGTATAGTTCATTGTCCCAGCTGCCTCGCCGACTCAGGCCACACCTTGTCCAAGGCTGCTAACGCCCTTTGCTACTTCACGAACCATTGAGATTCTGCACAGAGTGCGGGCGACACTTTAAATACCGCCATGGTTGAATGGTGCGGTGGTACATCATCTTGGCTGGTTTCTCAATTAAGGTCTGGATAGCTAGGACACACATCCCACCCGAGACAGGAGACCGCTAGTTCGAATCCGGCAAAGCTTAACTACATTTCTCGCGGCGCTGGTATGCATGGATGATGAAGGCATGCTTGGATAATCAAAGGTTTTAAATTTCCCTTTGGTGAGTACTTACGGAGGAGGGTTGACTGTTTGTGTAAGCGAACATACCTCATAGTGGTATTTGCAAATGAAATACAGAGTATGAGTTTCGATAACGTCAAAAGAGTCATCCTACATGTATACATAGTACCGGTCATGTGTCATAGCTAAATAGCTGAATACACATTAAATGACTTCAAAAATAAAAAGAGATTCTGCACGTGACGGATAGCCATTCCGCTCAGTTCTTCCGCCTGGAATTCGGCTGCCTCTTCCACCGAACCTTCTGCCCGAAAAAAAGGGGGAAAAAATAGGTGCACATATCCCTCTACACCTCCCTCCTTTGTAGCATTCGAGGCCGACTTGGTTCGATGCGCCATCTCCGTATCGGGTACTGGGTACGCTCCAGAAACTCATCAGATGGCTCCTCGTCGAGGACCAAGCGTGGGTGATGAGTAGGGCTGCGACCCTACCAACAAGTCTAATCGTGATCGGCTTCATGATAAAGGTGCTAGGGGGATGTACCGAGAGATGAAGAGGATACCGGCCGCGAGAACAAAGGTCTTGCTCAATCTCGACTCTGTAGTGAGGTTTGGAGGCTCGCCACCCTGTTACCGGGGCGAGGGCGGCGGTAGATGGCCAGCCATCACGGCTCTATTTTCGTGAGAAAAGAAGAAAGCAGCACTTTCAAAAGCGTGGCCCTGGGCAGAGAGTAGCGCAAGGCGCTGAATAGCCAACGCCCCGACTGTCTACTTGTGTGCAGATTCACGACGTGCCAGCGCACAATGGATCCTACCAAAAGTCTAAGCCACGTGATGTGTAGCTTCACCGCTTTGAGCAGACATGGGAAGACAGATCAGCGACCTATTTCGAGATGGCAGGTGGCTGCTCACTGCTGCTGCTTGCTCCACCGGTCTTCACCACTACGAGGGCTGTGCAAAACCAAGCTACTGTCATCACGCCGATTTCCACTCCAACAAGTTTTGGTCGAGCCGCCAGAAATCTCTACGAACGTGGGCTTATCATGCAATTCATGTGACTAGCGCGATCTCTTGGATGGTTGGATCAGAGGCCAGAGTTTGAGGAGACATCGTTGTCGCCGAGCCAAAGTCTGCTCTTCCCTCCATGCCTGATGTGGTTCGCCTTAGTTTTGAGGCTTCCACTCGCTTGCCGGTGGGTCGTGTGTATTAGGACATGACGAGGGCTGCTCCAGCCACCCTTCTAGAATCTTCTCCCGTCTACAGCGCCGATATTTTCGCCTGGATCGTCGCAAGAGTTGTCTGAAGCGTATCGCTGGGGGGGGAGGGGAAGACGCCTCGGCTCCAACTCGATAATGTATGACTCAATCTCGGCCCTGCAGACTCTACGGTGAGGCTCAAGGCTGGTAGGGGATACCGCGGAGAGGTGTCTCGTAGTTGTCCCCCGCTCGCCCACCCACTTGCTTTCTCGGACCTTCGGACAATCTATTGATAGTTGCGTGAAGGATGTCGGGACCCTCGTCTCGTTGGGCCTGGTCTATGCAGTCAGCCGCAGGGATGATGATTGATCCATTTCTTCCGTCGATGAGTCTTCTGCCGCCGTCTCGGACTACCCACAGGAGTGCAGCTGACACTGTCAGAGCAAGCCAACGCCGGAAGGCGCCGTGGTCCGCCTCCTGCTGGTGATCTCCAGTATGGCGTGAGTCGCCTGTCTACCTGCTCCCATAGACCTGTGAAGGGGAAAGAACCTTTCACCTCCTGAACAAACAGACTGGCCAGTAAACCAATCCTACCACGTCGCTCTGGCGCTCGGGATTCATGTGATGTTTTTAATATACCACTTGACCCATAGACCAGACCACTCCTTGCCTCTTTTGATGCTTGAAATATCTTTGATATATTGTTCGTAGTGGATAGCCATTCAGCTCAGTATTTGCCCGTGGAATTTGGCTGCCTTTCCACGGAACCTTCTGGCCCAAAAAAATGGAAAAAAAGAATAAAGCTCAAAACCCTGTAGCCGAAGCTACGGGAGGTGCGCATGTTCCTCTACATCTCCCTTCTTTGTAGCATTCGAGGCCGACCTGATCCGATGCACTATCGGCGTATCGGGTGCTGGGTGCGCTCCGGAAACTCCTCGAAGTCAAGGCAGCAGTCGCTCCATTGTTCGATCCAACCAGAAGCAGATCTAATTGTTGCCCGCACGCGATAAGCTCATCACGGAATGTCCTGCCCGTCGGCACACAAATGCGCCGCAGCCAGTCACCATCTCGCTCCGGCACGGAGCTGCGGTCGTGACTCGTGCGCCGTAGACATAAAAGTGAGTAAATACATACAGCCACGCCGCTCCCTCGTATGCCCCAGCTGTGTGGTCTAGACATGGCGAGATGACGAGATACTACCGGCACCCGAACTGCTCTCACGGGGGGATGCGAAGTCTCTCAACCCATCTATCTCCTGCCATCGCGAGCAGAGCCGGGCTCGGCGCCATACCACACGGACTCCATCCCTAATCTACTCTAGGGCCTTGCTCGGGCCGAAAGAAATCTTGCCTTGCGCCGCTAGGCGCATGCCGCAGATCTCTCTCGCAAAAGCACGTCGGTGATTCTGGCTGGAGCGGAATTCTGCGATGATAGGGCATGCATCCTCGGCTTGCCAGTGCGCATTCTTCTCATCCCGTATTTCCGCCTGCGCTCACGCATCCTGCTGTCCAGCGAGGGCTCAGCAAAAGGCGCAATCCAAGCCTTGGGGGGCGCAGGTCGATGGCATTCCGCTCTTGAATGACTGTGTGGGGTCTCTCTGCGCGCCAACGCGTCGATTACTTTTGGTGACAACTGCGGCGTGGAAACCGCCATGAGCTGTGTGCAGACACGACGTTTTTTTTTCCAGTCATTTTGTTGTCCTGTCGGACTCTATGACTGTGTGGCGCATGCAGCTCCTCTCGGCCTACAGGCCAAGGATACTTATACCAGTAGTATATCCCCTCCTATGCCTCTCACACAGCTCCCCCAGAAACGACGTTAATTACTTTGAAATACCCATCCGCGCCAATTCTAAGCACATGTCTAATTTACTGAGGCCGTAGTATACTTCTTTCGACCAACCCTTCATTAAGGGAGGAGCCCAGTTTAAACATCACTTCACTCTAAGTCCACCCTCAACGCGGAACAAACTCTGGAGTTTCCCCACGAATCAAATTACTTTTGTTACCGGTTGACCGTCTTATGCCTTAGGCAGGCACCTAAGCAAGATCCAAGGTGCTTACATTATTTCTAAATCATGGCAGTGACGTGTGAGTTGGAATGAGGTTATGTATGCGTTAGTATGAAATGACGTCAGGTTAAAGGACTATCTAATAGTGAAGGAAGGGACGAGTAAGAAAGGATTATAAGTAACCTTCCTTGGTAGCGGTAATTTCCTTTCTTTAATTACTTCAATACATCGAATTTCGCCACAGCCAGCTTGGTTCCATCACAACTTCCAACAGAATTTGACTGGCCGTTTGGATATCTTTTATTTGATAACATAGGTAAGAGGATGCAGTCTATCGACTAGAGATGATTTGAAATAAGGAGAGATAGCTACATTACTAAACTAACAACAGAAAAAGCATGGCTTAGGATATTTAAGACTCGAACAGGTACGCTTCAGCCCAAAATACCAAAACAACCTTGCATGGGGCTCCTGCCCAAACGTATATCATCAACCGGGAGACGCAAGCTTCATCAAAATTCGACCGCTGCATACAACGGATTACAACAGAAAAATTCCAACATTGACTTTTTGAGATGACGATAGAAGTTCGCTACAACATAAGAACAAATGACCATAAATTTTTGCGATCCATCAGTAAATGTGACCAGCCTGGGGTGGGTATACAATAATACTCGAATAAAGCTAAAGTAATAAGATGAGCCAAGGTGGGCATCTTTATTTATATTTATAATTAATTTTTTTTAGCCCTGCCTACAAAATTAGTGTTTGAGTATAAAAAGGATGGTAAAACTGTTTGTACCTTTTGGCGGAGGTTTCATAGGCAAACCTGCGACCCATCCAAAGAGAGTACTTGCCTTCACAGGCTCTACGGGTCGTCTGCGCGGCTTGGGCGCCATAACTACGGGATTCACTGGTGGCGGTGGAGCAGGCGCTGGAGGCGGGGGAGGTGGTGGTGGCGGTGCCTCAGCTTTTGGAGGTTCAGGCTCGGGTTCAGGCTCGGATTCACGAAGTGGCCATAGGCGCATTGTGACGGACCAATCTGGTTCAATCATTGATTCCCATAATTGGGGGAGAATAATTTCACCGTTCGGCCCAAGCAGGTCATAATGCCCTTCAGCAACATGGCTTCCCACAACATCAATGTGTGGGAAGGCCTGACGGATTAACTGTTCTATACCCTGTGATAATTTAGCTTTTAGTCAAAATTAGAGGTTATTAATCCTTACGGCCCAAGTTGAACATAAATGAAATGGAAAACTAAACTTCCTTCCACAGGCATCTTTAAACTTGATCGATTTCTTTTTATCATCTGGAGGAGGAGCCGTGGCCTGAGCCAGAGCTTCAGCATTTTCTTTTTTAAGTTTTTCAGCAGCCTCCTCTGCTTCCTTCTTGAGCCTTGCAGCTTCCTCTTCCCCTTCTTTCTTCAGTCTCTCGGCCTCTTCTTTTAACTTCTGGGCGGCTTCCTCACCCTCCTTCTTGAGATTTGCAGCTTCCTCTCTAAGTCTTATAGCCTCGTTAGCGGCATCTTGTCTTATCTTCTCGAGTTCAGCTTTAGCTTCAGCTCTTTTCCTCTCATCTGCAGCCTTTTTGGCTTCTCTTTTTGCCTGTGCTTCTGCTGCCGCTTTTGCTTCGGCCAGTGCTCGGATGGCTGCCTGTGATTTTTCCTCTTCAATTCTACGTTCAAGTGCAGCCTTTTTTTCCTCCTCCTCAGCTCGTGCCTTTTCTGCCGCTTCGGCCTTTTCTCTTTGCTCTTTCTCGTAATCTAGCATGGCTTGTGCTCTTTCCGCTTTAATCTTGGTCTCCCATTTTTCTCTTTCAGCTTCAGCTTGCTCTTGTGCTTTCTGCTCAGCCTCTGCGGCAGCTTTCTGAGCATCAATATATTCTTGAAGTGCTAATGCTTTTTCTTCAGCAATCTTCTTCTCTAGCTTCTCCTGAGCTTCAGCAGCTTCCTGAGCTTTTCTAGCTTCTTCCTCTTTTGCTTGCTTTTGGGCTTCTTCATAGGCGAGTCGTACGGCAACTCTCTCATTCTCCAACTTTTCTTCCCATTCTAACTTGTTTCTTAGGGCCTCCTCTGCTTTCGCCTTTTCTTCTTCTTTAAGCTTTTCTTGTGCTTCTTTGACAGCGTTTAAGATCGCATTTCTTTCATTTTCAATTGATTCCTGCCATAGTCTCTTCTCTTCCTCTTTTAATCTCGCTGCTTCCTCCATTTCTTCCTTAGCCCTTTTCTTTGCTTCTTCAAAATCTTGATCCCTCTGAATTTTCTCCATTTGTTCTTTTCTTAGATTATCCAACTGAGCTTTGACTTCGGCCTCCTGCTTTTCCTTCTCTGAGAGTAATTTTAATGCCTTTTCAGATTCGGCTTGCAAAGATATTAGTTGTTTTTGTAGCGCAGGGTCTGGAGAAGGCGGAGCTACAGGTTCATTGGCATTCCAGTTAGGGTAGTAATTTAAGTTCTGCATTGGAGCAGTTGAAGGTAATCCGTATCCAGGATATCCTCCATACCCATGATTTGATGGCTGTGGATGCTGCTGCGAATAGTGTACCATATCGTAACCACCTGTATAGTTGTTATTGGGATAGGATGTATTCAAATACTGGGAGGGTGCTGTAGCGGGTGCAGGTGCAGGTGGATTTGGATATTGATTATTTGGGGTAGAGGGATACTGATATGCAGCTGCCTGAGCGCTATACGGAGTCATTGCAGCTGTCTGAAATGGAGGTGCGTATCCGCCTCCGGAATGACTTGGATAGGCATTTTGAGCATAGCTAGCTCCAGCAGCTCTTGTATATGCTCCACCGAACGGTTGATACGCGCGACTGTTCCCAGCATATTGGTCTTCAAAATGCTCGCCGTTAGTCGGGGAGGCAGGCATTTGCTGTCGAGCCGTTCGTGATGCAGAAGAGGCACGATTTCTCTGAAGGGGAACTCTGGATGTTGAGGGAGGTCGGCTTCTACTGTCGCTGTGCTGTCTATACCTATAAGGAGATAAAGTTCGATTGCGGGGTGGGCGCGATGTAGATCGAGATGGCGGTCCAAATGCTAGGCCAATATGTTAGCGATTTGCATAACGTCTATACACGCTGGATCAGTGTTTTGATGGGTAGCTATACATCTATCTTCTTCGGAAGAGTTACCCTCTGAATATTGTTAATTTAATTAGCCTGCTGGTTTTGAAGAGTATAGACATTGGTGGTAATCACCTGTGTATTCCTCAGGTGCCGATGAATTCTCCCTCGAATTGCTTCTCGAATTGCCTTTCGAGCCGGAGCGAGACGAGTTTGTCGTTTGAATATGGATCGCTGTCAAATATCTTAGTGGTTGGCGTGATAATGCAGGAAGGGAAGTCTACAGCTGCGCATTGAGAGCAATGAATGACCGGGCGGTATGCCCCTACTGCCTGGAACGATTGAGATAAATCCTTACGCTTTTGGGTTAGGGTGATGAATGGCGAAATCGGAATAGTCAGTGATGCAGCGCTTGTGTTCCAATTGGAAGATAACGTTTATCTGGATGGATAGAGTGTGTGAAACGGTGTAGATTCTACAGGAAGGGAAAGGGGATTGATATTCGAGTATGGGTTAATAGGAGGCTGAGATATTCTTGGCAATTGAAATTGCAAAGTGGCCGCTGATCTGAGAGATTGTTGACTTGGTGCCCAATCGCCTAACCTAGAAAAAGCTGAAGGGAAGACGATAGGAAGTGGCGCATCTGGCTATGAAGTGTGGCGGGGGTTACGAACGGAAGGAATAAGTGGAAAGGTAATGCTATTGGATACAAGTGACAAGAATTACCCCGATAAAGAGGACGCAAGACTCACCAAACCAATGTGGTAGGTTTGTGAATCACGAGGTCAAATTTCTACGAAGAAACAAAGTAGGAATTGATGAAAGCTGGATGGATATACATCAGCGAGGGGCATTGGCGGCTTCGTCAAGAGATCCCGTGGGATTCCGTGTAAAAGCCATCCATGAAGCAAGATGGTTCCAATCCCCACCCATACCCTCTACTTTACTTGTCTACCCCTCCCTTATCCCCTGCACAGTTCCTTCCCGCATTCTTTGCGTTGCTGTTGACCTAGCGCTCAGTGCGTTAGCGACGGTAAACAGGGATTTCAAGACTGGGCGGATTGCAAGTGAAGGAGACGTGGAGTATTTGAGACAGACATTGATCAATAGTCTAGAACCGCCAAATTCACCCTTATCAATATTTTGATTGCGTCAGTCAGGGTTAGACAGTTGTGAAACTGTGGTGCAGAAGGCCTGGGAGGTTCTTTGTGATGACTCAAGTTTCGGTAACAGGCAGGGCCGTCGTTGTAACGCCGATCGAGTCCAGATTCAGTGTCATCATTGCTTAAGGCAGCAGCGGTTAATGGTAGCTGGCCGCATGATGCAGGGAGGTGTTGGCGCTCTTCGTTTGCTCGCCGAATAAAGGCAATGCCGACATTGCTGCCGGTGGCAATTATGGATCGTAGTAATAGTTCGATCAAATTTCATGACGCGAAATGTGTTGCTAGAGCAGCACGATGCTACAGGTTAACGCTACAAACTAGCCTTGGCTTACATCCCGACTTCCTGTGTAGAAATATCGGGTAATTGCTAGCAACTTCCACCTTTCAGAGGTTTGTAACATGTAAAGTTAAAGAAAAACTCCCGCTAGTTGGGCAAAACTCTATCCATCTAGATCGTGAATGCCGGGAGACCCAACTGTAATTATCCTAGTAGGGTTAATCCACGCTGACTCGAGTGAGGCCGTGCTTAGAGCTTCGAACCATTTGTTTTATAACCTGCCTGAGATCATTTACTTATCGAAAGCCCAACTTTTTTCTCAAGCCAATAGGATCATTACCGTGTTTTTGGCTCAGCCATGATTATCTGCATCGATTTATTTAGGCACTTACAGTTGTAAACATTATAGTCTTTCATTTCCTTGGTCCCTGATTGTTAGGGATCTCACGGTAAATTATAATGCTGATACCATACGAAAAATACTTGGGCATCACAAATCATAGATATTTGACTCCCAAAGTTCTCGACATCAAGTTATAGCCCACTTCATCACCCGTTGGAATATCGGTCAGGATTTCCAACTAGGCAAGAGTCCCCGCAACTCTAAAGTTAGGCTGGAAACAAGTGAGAAGAGTAACCCTAGAAAACATGCTTGTAACCTCTCCCGATAATAAAAATCAACTTAGGTTTTGTTCAACATCTGAACATAATATAACTTTCAAAACCAGAGCTATGATTATCTGGTACTGCTATAGCGTGGCCTAACAGACAGAAGCTTGCGCAGCACTAGTGTAGTGATCATCGAATAATCGATGAGTCAGAGTCCTGAGACAGAAGGTTCTTGGCCGCGCTGAGCTCTGTCGGGTCATATCCTATCTTTCCAGTTTCGTCACTCGAGCCTATACGAATAATATCTGAGAGTTTTGACGTGGCCATTACGTTCAATTGCTCAATTCTTTTCCGGTCAGACTGCTGGAGTGCCCCGACTCTGGATCTTGTTGTAGTTTCCGGTAAAATATTCAGCAACTTATTGGTGACCTATAAAATATTAGAGAGAAGTCCGTCGATTTGGTTTCAGCCAATATTGTTACTAGTTTTAGTCCATAGTAGCCTCTGAGATAGTCATCACACAGCTCGATACTTCTACAAAATCTTGCAATCGAGTCTTGGAGCAGTTTCACGTCCTCGGAATCAACAAGTGCTACCATGTACAATATTTCACCGAGACGAGCATGAATCTTCAGGATTAGTAGTTGGATATTTTGGCAGACAGGGGCACTAACATTCCAAGCAAATGGGGTCACAAGTAATACCTCTTCAAGAGCAAACAATGCCTTTTTGTACACTCCCAGTGATACATATAGGTCTGATAATTCAGCCCAGGCTTCAGCGTCGGTAGGAGAGGTTTCTAAGAGCTTAGTTAAGGCGTTGATGGCTTCGACTGGTTTTCCAAGTGACCTGAGGAGCGCGATTCGTCTTTTCGTTACTGGCTACGATTGTTAGCGCGATCGGTAGAAGGAATAGACACTGTAAACCATGTTGACAGGATTTTGATTTAAGATATTGTCATATTCATCCAGTATTATCATGAGTTCTTCGTCATTTTTTGCAACAGCTTCCTTAAAGATCCCAGTCAGTGCCATCAGTCGCTCATTATCTTGACCAAATCTCTTGCTTAGCCTTTGGAGACAAATGTTCGCTGAATCTTCGTCTCCTGCCTGTAAGCATGAAACTATTATATTTTCGTACGTTTCCCATAGTTGCAGTGATTCGGTAGAGGACCAAATATTCGATGTAGGTGAGTCTAAATCGCGTAGAAGTTTTGGTGCTTGTTGTGAGAAGTGCAATGCAACGGGGAATGACGATAGTGATAAAATATACATAATAACAGAAAGAATTTACAAGATTGATACAAATTTACTTTGATTAAATTGTGGTTAAGCTGGTTGGGAGCTTCGTTCTTTGCGAAAGACGATAAGCCTGATGCTCTACCCTCCCGCTATGACCAACCGCGGATTGAAGCTGCAAACATTGTAGGCAACATCAACACTGTTCAACAAATAAGCCGACAACCAACTCTGTGCGGGCGACTTATGCAAAAAGCAGCCGATATCTTTCGACTCCAACCGCCTCTTCGCTAGCTAGGAATGAATTTCCAATCTATATCATGTCAGACATCGCATAGCATTTCACTCATCCTTAAATGACACTGACAGTATCAAAGGTTCGAGAAATCCCTCTATGATCTAATTCGTGGCTTGCGAAATTACAGGGGAAATGAGAAAGAGTACATTCAAAATAGCTTGAAAGAATGTAGGGCAGAAATTCGAGGTCAAGATATGGGTTAGTCTGCCATCAATCACATAGAATATTAACCACAACTAATACTCCATCAGACCTCAAAGCAACCGCCTTACTCAAGCTTATATATCTCGAAATGTTTGGATATGATATGTCGTGGGCTGCATTTCACGTTCTAGAAGTAATGTCTTCGGCAAAATACCTTCAAAAGCGAGCTGGCTACCTTGGAGCAGTACAGACCTTTAGGCCTGATACTGAGGTCCTAATGTTGGCAACCAACTTGCTCAAGAAAGTATAATGCCCAGAAGGCCTATCAATGTTTTACTGAAAATCAATTAGGATTTAACTTCTACTTCTATACTAACTATGTCACTTCCCATTGCGACCCTACCTCATGTTATAACACCTTCTCTAGCGCTTTCAACTCTTGGAGATTTACTGCCACGCATGAATCACTCTAATCCGACTGTAAGAAAAAAGACAATTATAACATTATACAGACTTGCCTTAGTCCATCCGGAAACACTCAGACCGGCATGGCCAAAAATTAAAGAAAGACTCGCAGACGAGTCTGAAGATCCAAGTGTAGTAGCTGCTATCGTCAATGTGGTGTGCGAGCTAGGTTGGAGACGACCGCAGGACTTCTTATCACTTGCTCCACGACTATTTGGCTTGTTAGTTGACGGCCGTAATAATTGGATGGCAATTAAATTGATTAAACTTGTCTGTTTCTTATCGATTTTTTTTCAAAAACCTCTAACAACAGATAGTTTGCTATCTTGACACCTTTAGAGCCACGATTAGTCAAAAAACTTCTACCTCCTCTAGCCTCTATAATACGAACAACTCCCGCCATGTCTCTCCTTTACGAATGCATAAACGGAATAATTCAAGGAGGAATTTTAAGTTCTACTGACGAGAGTGCCGGTGGCGAGGAAATCGCTACTCTTTGTGTCAGTAAATTACGAGGGATGGTTATGGTAGAGGGAGACGCAAATTGTGAGCTAAAGTATAATTCCTCTACCTTTACTAAACTGCTGACAATATAGTGAAATACGTCGCATTGATTGCGTTCAATAAAATAGTCACAACACATCCACATCTTGTGGCTCAACAGCAAGATGTCATAATGGAGTGTATAGATAGTCCTGATATTTCCATTCGCATGCGGGCTCTTGATTTAGTTGTCGAAATGGTAAATAGCGAAAACCTTACATCGATTGTATGTCGTCTTATGAGACAGTTGAAACACTCTCGCTCACCGATCATCCAAGAGACTATCGTACAACATGTTCCGGTCCAAATTTTGGCTTCTACTGAAGATGAACCTCCTGAAGGTGCCGCACATTATAATCCTCATACAGACGAGGCCCCTACAATATCAGACGAGTACAAGATCGATGTTATGAATAAAATAATTAATATGTGCTCCAGTAGGAACTATGGCAACTTGCTAGACTTCGAATGGTACTTGGACATATTGATCCAACTCTTTCGAACTGCACCTGATTCAATGGGCTTGTCAACGAATAATGACGATATGAGTTGGGAAAATAATTCAACTAATATCTCTTGGCGTATTGCAAATGAACTGCGAAACATAGCCGTAAAAGTGGAAGCAGTCCGTGATCAGGCTACTAGGGCCTCTGAATTGATACTCTTATCCATAAGCAACAACCTTTCCTTACCTCTGTGCGCAGGAAACGGGGCACTGGACCCAGCTTCATGGGTAGTCGGCGAGTTTGCATCAAGTCTATCAAATCCAGAAAGTACAATGACTTCTCTTCTTCAAATAATTAAGAGTACAGAAAGACAAGTACCGCCAATAACATCCCTGCAAGCAATTCCCAAAATATTCTACTTGATTTCAGGTGATGACAAAATGCCATGGACAGCGGAACGAAAAACTATGGTGTCACTTATAATTGCTCGAATTATATTTACTTATGAGCCTCTTGCTTTGCATCCCAGTTTAGAAGTACAAGAAAGAGCTGTTGAGTTCCTTGAATTCCTTAAACTCTTGGTCGAGGCGTTAGCAACTCAGGAGACTTACACAGATGATGCACAACACCCCCCACTTCTGTTAACAGAAGCTCTACCATCTCTTTTTTCTGGATTTCAGCTCAATTCTGTGGCACCATCCGCAATTAAAAATGTACCCTTACCTGATGGGCTAGACTTAGATCAAATAATTAACCCTAATCTGGTCAATTTGCTAAATGCTGTTGAACTAGAAACTTTTGAAGAGCCAAACTATAACAACTTCGGCAACTTCTATCATCATCCGGAGATTCCTTTCTTGAGCAATTCAGAAGTTATTACAAGTCGTATAGCTACTGATGAGATAGAATCTCATACCTACCAGCATCAAAATGAAGAAAGCTACTTTGATTCTGATATATTAACAAGACGGCGAATTGAAAGGATGGAAAAGAACAAAGATGATCCTTTCTACATAACTCCCTATGATGAAAAATCAGTCATATCGACTCAATTGCAAAATATCCTCCAGCAAGATAATGACACCGATCTAGACCTCGATAAAATACCAATCATCAAGCTAGACCTTGGAAGACCAATTAGTGGTTCAAGAGAAACCTTGTCAAAGAAACGATCAGTTTCAAAAATTCGATCTCAGATAGCTGTTGCGGCAGATGAAACCCTCATAACAAATGGAAAAACAAAACTTCAGCTAGATAGCCATGAAGTAACTACTGGAGCTCATCAATTAATTAGATCAAAATCAAAGTTACCACTACTCCAGGTCGATTCGAGCCACATCAGCTCAATTTCTCTTGAGGGTGATATTATTGACGTACCAACTGACATTTGCCAGCAACAGAAAGAACAAGCTGATATTGAAAAAGCAATGAAAGATATAGAGAGATTAAGATTACAGATGCAGCGATCTAACGAGAGAATAGAAGCGGCTCAAGGTATCGGAGAAACCGTTATAGTGAAGAAAAAAAAGAAAGCAAAGTTAGCCGAGGTCGAGGATGTAGCCCCGACCCTGACGACAAAGAAAAAAAAGACACATCTTAACTCGGCTAAAGAAAAACATATAGACAAAAATCCGATAGCAGAAGGAATAAAAAAGAAAAGTAAAAAAAAGCTCAGGGTCAAAAAAGATGAAGACGCCGCAAAAAATGCGTGAAATATTCGGTTTCTGAATTCATTCAAAATAGACAAGGCTTGACACGCTTGGCTTTCAAACCTTAATTAATCACCTTAAGTTAAGATAATAAAGCTAACTTTGACCTTGGAATGTGCTGCTCTTCATTAGCTAAAAAACCATGAGTGATCAGATTCTATTTCAGTAGGAGTTTTTTTAAAAAACTAACTAGCTTTCTAGACCTAATATTGCAATTGTATTTGTTGTAAGCCTTTTTAATAGAGACATCACAACATTCACAACAAAACTTGGACGGAAAAGCCAACTAACTTTAGACACCCTCTTAAAAATGAAAGAAGAGCAGTCGTTACGACCTTTTATTATTGAATAGTATCCAACGAAGATCGATGAAAAGCTGTATTACTGACCGAGCCGAGTTACCAAGGTTAGATCATACACTTTAGGAGGTACAGTTATAAATCTATATATACCTAAATAGAAAAGTAGATCGACTCGTATCTATTCGTATAGAGTCTTAACTGCAATTGTGGATTAAATGCAGATAAACCAAACAGTTCTCATCTTTACACATACATCATTGACCTGTTGAGTTTTTAAGCAACTACTTGAGTAACAAATAATATTCAGTTACCTTCATTGTCAGGAGCAATCAATTCTCAAAATATATTATAAAAATATCGGAATAAGATACGTTATGATTATCTTTTACAATGATATTAAGGCATGCGCAGGGCTAATTCGTCCTTCAAATGACCCATAAATCATTTTCTGCGAGAAAATCTACCGGAGTCAGTTAAAATTGCTAGAAGTTAATCTCACGGCGCTGAGGCTAATCAGGTACATTAAATAGCCAGAAATGCCTGGATAGCTGTGGGTTTGACAAAGTTGGAGACGCCTGTAAATAATATTGTTAGGCTAAATAAGTTGAGTACAGGGATATAGATGAAAATTCACAATTACAAGACGGAAAAATTTTCACTCCGACACAGCTTCAAAGCATTCTGAATGTAGTAGCTATCCGCGTTATTTCCCTAACATCTGTCAAATTTTAATTAATTTTTCTTGGGCTTTCAAAAGCTTTTTTTTTCAGAAAAATATAGCTATATAGATAAGGGATAAAATTATTGAATTCATATTTATCTGTAAAGATTAAAAATTTCCGGAATCAATAATCCACTTTACTAGAGTGGATTCCGTTTCGACAAGCCAAAAACGTTTAATGGCCTTCCCCAGGTGGGCTAATCTTACAGTAGGAATATCTAGAGATACAGGAGATCAGTTGGGTGAATTCATTATGGAAAGAACATTGTCAAGCTAATAATCTTTATCTGAAGTGGAGGATAGCTAGAACAACTTCGACTGAAGGTCGCCTCCAAGTCGTGACGATGGAAAGTGGAGAATATGGTAGAAATTTAGTCTCTTGAAATTTTTTTTTTTGATTCATTTTATTATCCTGCCTGAGTCTATTACTGTGTAGGACATGCAGGTCCACTCTGCCTACAAGCCAAGGATACATATGCTAGTAGTATATCCCCTCCTATGCCTCTCATACATCTCCCCTCAAATAGTACCGCCCCTCACAAGCCCTCATTTGATCATAAACTTAGAGCCCTTTGCCCTTCATTATCTCCCCTCTCCAGCCAAAGAAACAATGGCCATTCGCGGGTATATGGCAGCCGGGAAAAATCGCAAAAACCACTGGGTACGGAGCTCTCTTAATAACGACATTAGGACTAAATCAGAAATAATAGTGCCCCTTCTGAAGCTTTCGAAGAGGCCGGCCAGCTGGGCGCTGCAGACGTGGGGTACCTCGGGGAATTCACCCTCTGCCTTTCTAGCCACCTTCTCGAAGGTCGGGCGGAAATGTCAGAAAAGTCTTGGCAGAGCGTGATTGCTGAATGTTAGCTTAGCCCAACTTCTTTTGTGCCGTCCCGGACGCTGGGGAGTGCCGTTGACTCATCGACAAAAGAAGCCCTCCTGGCTAATTAGCCGAAATCTCGGTATTGCCGCCCGCAAACGTTCCAAAGTTGAAAACCCCTCGAAAATGTCTGTCCTAGCATGGTCTTTAGAGACCCGTTCCCCCTCTCACACCACACCTCAGCCGCCTATCCCTCCTCAAGATGTAGAGCACCATTAGAGCATCAGTCCCTCAAAAACCATGACCCGAGCTTTGTAAATTATGACTTGATTTCCTCCCTGCGGGTATACATAGCGTCGTAAATTTGTAGTGAGTAATGGCCGGTAATTAATAGGGCAAGCTCCTGTTTGCAATTGGAGCAACTTCTTTATTGGTCGTTGGGGCGAGGTGAGGCGTGGTTAAAAAGGGGTTGAGGGCTCAGATGAGAATGGTAAGAGAGGCATGATCGAGAAGTCGTCAAATGGAAATATGCTTGAGGTTGCTTTCGACTTCGATTCAGATGCGATTCTTCTTAGCTATCCCAGATATGTAGAGCATACTGAGCGATTACACCGGCACCACTGGAAGGTGAAGAATTCGTCTTTGCCGGCTGTTTCTTGCAAGTGACTGGGAATAAAAAGCTAAGTCAAATTAATATAATTGCTCTTGTGCACTTCCTTAAGCCTAAACATGTCACAGCCTAGATCCTGCTAAAATTTAATTTCAAACCTAAGGCATCGAAGTGACAAGGGCTTGGAGTGAGGACAGATATCTTATAAAATCAGATCTGTGATGTATGGAACATGTAGAATTAATATCTAGTGCGCAAGCTAGCTAAGCTTATATACATAAGACACGTGATACGATAGGCTACTCATTACACCCCCTTTTGAATTTGCATGTTTTATACATTTTCTGACTTGAGAGCAGAAAATATTGTGTTTAACTTGCGGAAGTGCTTTGGTTAAGCCATCAGCTATTCATTCATTTGTTGGCGTGTATATTAATTTTACTAGATTACTTTTAATAGCTTCTCGAACAGTTGATTCTCTCATGAGGAAGTGCCGATTAAGGGTTGAACTTTTGTAGAATTTGCAGTAAGGAGAGCTGCGGCATTATCAATTTCTGTAAGAATTGGGTTTGTTGAAGTCTGAAAAAGTTCCTCGAATAATGGACAGAGCCATTGTGCAGCGACCGAGAGTTTGGTAAAGGCAGCGTACCCAGCTTCACACGTACTTTGCGCTGTCACTATTTGCTTCTTTGACCACCAGGCTATTGAAGTTTTATTAACTAAAAATAAATTACCTGAAGTGCCTTTAGAAGATGTAATGTTTCCCCAGCTGCTATCTGATGAGGCAGTGAGTTCAGTCTTGCCCTGACTGGGAAAAAAGAGTGAGTGAGTGGGTGGGTTTTTATTGTACTACTTGAGTCTTCGACTATCTAGCACATTGGGCTCCTCTCTGGCCCAGGCCACACCTTGTACAGTGCTCCTGTCCTCTCTTGTTACTTGTAAGATCATTGATATATTACCCGTGATGAATAGCCATTCAGCTCAGTATTTACCCGTGGAATTCAGCCACCTTTTCCACGGAACCTTCTACCCAAAAAAAAAAAGGTAGCAATGGAAACTGCGTGCGCGGGAAAAAGTCTCAAAAAACCTGCAGCCCCAGCCAGGCGATGCCTAGACACCGGGACCACATGAGGTGCGCATATTCATCTATATCTCCCTTCTTTGTAGCATTCGAGGCCATCTTGATCCAATCCACCATCTCCGTATCGGGCGCTGGGTTCGCTCCGGAAACTCATGAGATGGCTTCTCCTCCATGATCAAGGGTTGGTGACGAGAAGGGCTTCGACCCTAACGTCTGATCTGATCGTGGTTAGCTTCATGATAATGGTGATAGGGGAATGTGATGAGAAATGAAGACGATACAGACCGCGAAGGCGACTGGGAATCCTCATCGAAGTGAGGAGGTTGTTACTCAATCTTGGCTCTGCAGACTCTACAGTGAGAGCTGGAGGTTCGTAGGGGACACCACTGACAGGTGTTGAGAATGGTCCCCCTGGGAAAAAAGAGAATAGCTGATTTAGTGTGCAAAATATAACGAATGAGATGTTTGAGAGCTAAGAAAGAGTTATGTGAAGGATTACGGACGTGACGAGAAAGTCGATTTACGGTGTATTGAATTTCAGGCCGTGTCATGTTGGCGATGTGAAGTAGAGATAAGACAACTGAGCGATACTTAATTGCATCATCCTCAGAACATGTTTGCGATATTTCAGAATCAATAAGATTGTCGTCTGCGATTGGTATGTATGCATTTTTACAGTAATTCATTCCCATATCTCCACAAAATGCATCAATTTTATCTTCCTGGTTGGTATGAATGCCGTCTGAGCTTCTTTGTATATTTATTCCAAGAAACTTAGTCATATTGCCGAGGTCTTTAGCTTGAAAAGCTTTTGCCAGTGGGTTAATAGTTTGATTAATATGTGATTCTGAGGGAGATATTATCATAAAATCGTCGACATATGCCGAGATAATGATGTTTGTATGCCGAAAAACATTTGAGTCGTAACGGAGAGGTAGAAAACTATTTTGTCGCAGCACTTTTTAGAGCTTTTCTTGCCATCTTCTTGGTGCAGTCCTGAGTCCATAGATGGCTTATTTAATCTACAGACTAGATTTCCGGGCTTTCTTTTCCATGAGGCTGCTCAATAGAAATAGGGCAGTCAATATCTGCGTGAAGAAAAGCTGCTGTGATATCAACATGGCGTATGTGAAAGTTATTAAGTGACGCAAATGTGAGAAGCATCTGCATAGTCGTCGGTGGTAGGACTTCAGCATAATTATTATCAGCATATGGTTCTGTAAATCCTCTGGCACACCATCCTGCTTTCAGTTGTCAATCAGATTTTTCTTTGAGAGCCCATTTTCCTGTCATTGATTTACCTTTGGCTTCGCTACGAGGTACAAGTGTCCAAAAATTATCACGTCTCATATTTTCCATCTACTTATCCATAGCTTGATTCCAATCTTTAGCCCTAGGTCCAAATGATGCATCTTGGACTACCCGTTGGTTACCTGCTTGAAGGGTGAGAATTCTAGTATTTAGAGGGAATGACTTTTCATTAACTTTGGTATTTCGTCGGACAATAGTTTTATTTGATTGAGGATTCAATATAATATAATCTTTCGAAAATTCTGTCCCCACATAAATTCCTTCATCAGCTTTAGATTTTAGATTGTTCTGATCTGGGTTAAGCCAGAAAGCCCGACAACCAAAAGGGTGGAGTTGTTTTACGTCTGGTATTTTATGAAAGATGGCGTAAAATGGAGATTCAAGAACTATTTTATTAGAGATAATATTAAGTATATAAATAGGTGAATTAAGGATAATCGGCCATAAACGCACTGGTACACCTGATTGTATGTGGAGTGCTCGCATTTTTTCTGTTACAGTCCGGACATTTCTTTCAGCAATACCATTTTGTTCTGAGGCACGAGATGAAGATCTATGCCATTCAATACCACGCATTTGGAGCTCATCTTGAAGCTGGCGATTAGAGAATTCTGTGCCGCTATCGGTATGGAGAGATTTAGGGGTTTTATTGAATTTAGTTTTTAAGTATTCGAGGAACAAGCGAATCTTAGTGGGAACCGTTTTCTTTGAGTAGATTGGCTATGCCAATTTAAATGAAGCAAATTCGTCAATGACGGGAAGAAACCATATGGCATTTGGAATGGAGGAATCCGTTGCTACCGGAGAGAGAAACTTTTGACCACCAACTAGGTCCATATGAATTACTTCTGCAAATGATGATGCAGGACGAATAGAACCATGACCCTTTGATATTGTAATTTTAGCTTTAGTACAAATGTAGCAATCATTGGGGAATTCATGTTTAGTAATCCCTGCTTGTTTTAGCAGTGCCTGTTGAGTTTCATGGCCAGGGTGCCCAAGTATGTTGTGCCAATTTCGATTTATTATGTTAACTACGGGCTTGACGTTTTGTTTAGGTCGTTTAAGCCTCCATATTAATCGTCCAGATTCACGTCAAAACACAGCACAAAGTGAACTGTCAGGTCTAATTAGAGTTACATCTTGATAGTTGTCTGGCTAGTTTATTGAAAACCCTTGTTTTTCTAGTTGTGATGTGGATAGAATACGAGTTTTCTCTCCCGGTAAGTGAATGGCACTGTTGAAATTTTCTAATTTTCCATCTGAGGTAGGCAGAATCATGTCACCTTGGCCAGCAGATATTACTTGGCCTCCTCCGGCTACGCCTACGGTTTGTGAGGTCTTAAGTTAAGAGGAGAAGTCAGTTTCCATTCCCGAGACATGGAAGTCTGCGGCAGTATCTAGCTGATATGATAGATTATCAAAAATTTTATTTACAGATATAACTTTTCGCTGATTCTCATAGTTATTACTATGAACTGACTTATCTTTTACCGCCTTTTTATTTTTCCTGCATTCATCTATTGAATGCCCCAAATTATGACAACAGGCATATTTCATTTTGTTATCACTTTTAGCACGAGAGGTTGATTTAGAGGTTGGAATCCACGCCAAGCATTCAGAGAAAGTGTCATCAAATGATAGATAACGGCAGTGATTAGCTAGGTCTGGCTGGACATTAGTGACGTGAAAAAGCAGGAGATTTCTTATTTGAATCTCTATTTTTGGGGTTATAAAATTATATTCTCTGAGTTCGAGAAGTTGTTTGTGGTATTCTGTAATATAATCCTGCAGAGACATTTGTTTGGGTATAAAGTTCCAGAATCGAGCAGTGATGCTTAGAACATTGTTGTGAGCCTTGGTTTGAGTTGATAGCACTATTTGAGAAGAATTTTCCATGCAGAATCACGTGGTGCGGTTGGTATTTTATTTTTTTTTAAATCATTTAATGTGTTTTCAGCTATCTAGCTATGACACATGACCGGTACTTTGTATACATATAGGATGACTCTTTTGACGTTAGAGACACTCATACTATGGATTTCATTCGCAAATACCACTATGAGGTATGTTTGCTTACACAAACAGTCAACCCTCCTCCGTAAGTACTCACCAAAGGGAAATTTAAAACCTATGATTATCAAAGCCTGCCTTCATTATCCATGCATACAAGCGCCGCGGGAGATGTAGTTTAGTTTTGCCGGATTTGAACCAGCGGTCTCCTTTCTCGGGTGGGATATGTGTCCTTGCTATCCAGAACTTACTTGAGAAACCGGCCAAGATGATGTACCACCGCACCATCCAACCACGGCGGTGTTTATAGTGCCGCCCGCACTCTCGCAAGCGAAGTCTTGTCGCACGCACAAAGCTCAATTCGAAAACTCGTTGTCAAAATTCTAAAATTCACGTCCGTCGAGATCGTTTCCACCATCTGCAGCACCTTGTGAGCTTGTCCTAATCTCTCTCACGCCCATCCCAAAGAACTGTCTCCCAGGTTTGTGCGCCACGCTTTGCTTCCTCCGTCGGGTATAAATATCGGCGTGGGCGTGTACGTGGTGGTGAATTGAGGCCAGAGAAAGTCGACGAGGTGTAATCATTGAAAAAAGGATGTACTGAGTCGTACTTGCAAACTTGATGAGGTTTTGGTGGTGATTGATCTCGTCAGGTGTGAAAATTTGATTAGGTGGAGAGTCTTGAATCATTGCCTCATGGGCCAACTTGTTCGGTATGCGAAATTTGACTGAACTTGGCTCTGGGAGAATATTTCACTCCCAGATTCGTAGAGGGCACCGCGTACAGGTGTCAGTCTTGCCCTCCGCGGTTAGTATATGTGGTGCAGATTCTCTGAGCTTGGTTGCCCACCAGGTTGACCACATTATTATTGCCTTGTTGTGAGGAGAAATATTTAAGAATACCGCCGAGATTTGTGATAAAAATAAGAGCTTCTGCACTGATTCGTTCCAGTGAAGCCAGTTAGAATTCCTTAATTTCGGAATTTAAGACATTTCGACAATACTTTTGAGTCGATCTGTAAGTGTCCATATCTCAGTCTTTTTGTTTGAGTCTTTCAGAGAGTCTTTGATTTCGTCAGCGCTCGCAGAGAAAATTCCGTGGATTATGAGTTCGTCATCGGAATATTTTCCAGCAATTGTTTTGATATTTGCCTCTTCAGAGGGCTTGGTCATACTTGAATCAGGCATCTTCTAGATGCCCAGAAGCTGCAGTATGATGCAAACAGGTTAATGATAAAGCAATAGCATAATTGAAGATAATACATTATTTATTATGTTGAGCTATAAGCGGAAGCAACATAAGGGCCATAACCTGTGATGTATGGTACATGTAGAATTAATATTTAGTGCGCTAGCTAGCTAAGTGTTGGGATATTAAGAAGGGATTATCACGAGAGTAAGATAATATAGACGGTAATATGGGATATGCAGAGGAATGTATATCGTGAGTACTATATGTATAGAGTGATCAAGATGTGTTATGTACCAAGGATGTAGACACCTTGCACTTGACCAACTAGATGACTAAGTAGTATTTCCTGACACTAAGTTTATATAAATAAGATCACGTGATATACTAGGCTTTTCATTACAACATCCCTAAAGAAGAGCACCACTCACTATTTCGCAGTCTGTGGTGTAATTTCAAACTACTTATACATAAGAAGTAAAGTCCCGGGTAGAGGGAAATTTGCTACATTTAAATTGGAAAGCAGAGTGGCGGACAGCTGTTTTTTTTTTTTTTTTTTTTTTTTTGCTAATTTCTGGTCCTAAGCTAACGCTTTCTTATCCACAATGGGTCAAGGACCGGTGGAGCCGGCAAGGATCACTGCGTACAGGCCCAACTCATTCCAACCGCATGAACTTCTACTGAAATTGTAGAAGTTAACAGCAAAACTAAAATCAAAAACATAAATCAAAAACTGAAATCAAATTTGGAAGAAATACTGTTTGGTCCGGATCCCGCGCTTCTCGCCCGTTCCCTTTCCTGCCACATCCTCCAAGTGACTTTTTCCTATCTCCGCTGAGAGCGAAAGATTAGTTCGCAGATACCTGAATTCAGCTGGTATCCTGCATATATTTGAAGCTTTTTGTAGACTTCACCGAGGGTTGCTGTACCCTCAAACTTCTTCTTCGGATTCCAGGATTCCGAAACCCGATCCCTCGGCCATTGAGACGTCCTTCGTTGAGGCCATCGTTGCCTCTTCGGCCCTTTTGGCTGCAGCCCTAAATCGAGCCACTTTCGCGTACTCCCCTTGCTGGATCTGGCGGATCCGCGCGAGCTGCTCTTTTGGCACCGGTCCGGACTTGCTGGGTCTGGCTAAGCAGGCCCGGGAATCCGATCGGTGAGGTCCCCCACAGTTTCGACACCGGGTGAGAGCCTTGCACTCTGATTCTGAGTGCATGTTAGATCCGCAATTCCAGCAAGCTGGAGCGCGGGAACAACCACGGGTGGCGTGAAATTCAAGACACCGTTTGCATTGTTCGATTTTGCGACGAGGTCGGAAGAGCTTTGCAGCTCCAGAGTCGTCGAAAAGGCGGAATCCGGGTCGAGGAGCGGATTCTCGGGGAAAGAGCGCTTGCCAATTTGAGTAGGGCGCCCCTGGTTTGCTAGTCCCATGAGGACGAACCAGAAAGGGAACCAGCTTGGTCACTCGCGTGACTTCGTCGGCAACCATCTTTGCTGTCACGTCGATGGGGCCAGCAAGTGTTCGAATTGTCTCCGGAACGGTGGCAATTTGCATGGCAACCAGATTTGACGCTGGTTCCAGGTGTATTTCTAGATCTCTCCGCAGTGCAGAGGAATCCAAGAGCTCCTTTCGAGAAGCTTCGTTCTTTGCTGTAATCGCAAAGCCGGTCTTTACCCGCTGAACCAACGTAATATCGTTAGCAGCGGTTCCCAGCGCCAGAGACACAGCTGACCTAATGCCAGCTGGGGAGAGGAGACGGTGGGGATGGAAGTAGTCGAGGCGCAGAAAAAGTCGTGAATCGATTTTTGTCCTCGGGTTGGCACTCTTTGCTTTGGGGGCGGGCGGTGCTGCCTTTTTTGTCGACTGCCCAGCGCTGCGGGCTAGGCCTCCCGAGCTACGGTAGCCCAAGTTGTCTTTGGGCCGGAGCATGGGTTGTCGTAGGGTTCTGAACCCTAATTCTTGAGCCCTCGTCGGAAGAGGGTTGCTTGGGCGAGCAGGGAGAACCGGTGGTGTGGTCCCTGGGCCTGATTGAACAAATTGGCCGATGGCCGCTCGAAGGTAGACTTTGATGCCGTCTACGAATTCTTTGTCGTCGCCAATCGAGAGAGGCGAGAGTGCTGCTTCCACACTGCTAATTGCAGTGGAGCAAATTTCGATTCGGGCCTTAATTTGCGCCGTTCGACGCTTTTCGGCCTCCATCACAGATTGCAGCTCAGGAGGAAATTCCATCGCTGTTGTCGAAGCTGTGCCTTTGGAGGCTGGCACAGCGATTTTTCTTGCAGAGTTTTCTGCAGGTTCTGTCGTCTTTTCTCTCACGACCTCCTTTCCTTTCCTAGAGCTGCTTGCCACTGGGGCCAGCTCGATGGGGTTGGTGGTCTCGGGACCAATTGTAACTGTCCTGATGGGCTCAGAATCAGTCATCTCTTTGTCGGGAAGATTTGTAGACTTCCCTGGGACGAAGGCCTCACTCGCAAATAGGCTTGATAGTTTTTGCGCGAGGCCAGTAGGTTTTGGACACAATGGTGTCCGTTCAAAGCCGACTGAAGTTGTCGGCTTTGGGCGATTTTTTCTCACCGGAGGCATTTTAAATACCTCGCGACGGTTAACAATTCGAGAAGTCAAGCACAGAAGTGATCATAGGAAAGGAAAGAGGGAAAAAAATCAATTTTCGAATTTTCGAATTTCTCGATTTGTGCGTCTGTTTTTTTTTTTTTTTTTTTTAAATTTTTAAGGTCCTAAGCTATGCTCTATATCTCCTAGGAGTCAAGGACCGGTGTACACGGCCAAGATCATGCTTCCCACATGCCCGACTCGGTCTCACTGCGTGACCCACTACACAACCAGTAGCTAGTTATAAGAAAGAAAATATATGCTCCCACAGACTCCCATAACCAAAATTCCAAATCCAATACTCCAATTTGAGGTGGGAAAGCGACACTCCTCGTCTCGTTTTCCTTCCTGTCATGCTTCGTGCTATGACCTAGTTAATGTTGTCTCCGCTGAGAGCTGGTGACGAACTTGCAGGTGGGTCGCCGAAGCAGCCGGTTTCCTGCGCAAAATTTGTAAAATTCTCAAGGCACTTAGGCCCGAGAAGCTTTTGGACAAAGTCGTGATGCGACATTGTCCCTCGAAGTCGACGCGTCTGACGTTCGTGCAGTCGACAGTGAATGAAGTGGAGAGGTGATGTTTCCTCTCCACACGCACACTCCATGGAAGCGGTGAAGTTGTTGAAACGACGGTGACATGCAGCGAAGTTTCCGTGTCCCGTTCGGGCTGAGATCAGTTCACGGAGTAACCGCCGAGAAAGTGTCTGCTCCTGTGGCTTGCGTCTTCGCATGAGTAGACCCAGATTTCGATATCTAGGTGGACATGCTTCTTCCCACCAGTCCTCGAGAAGCGCTTGTCGTTTCTGGTTCATCAGACGACGAACGTACGCCAAAGTGACGGAGCCAGGCTGGCTCTCTTTACTTGGAAGTTGTCGGAGGCCGGAGCGTGCGGCTCTATCAGCCTCTTCGTTTCCCTGTATCCCGGAGTGGGCTGGTATCCACTGAACCGAGACTCGAGCCTTTTCTGATAGCGCCCTAAATTGGCGTACATCGTCGAGACTTGTAGTGGCGGTTCCCGTCAGCAGTGCCTTCACTACAGACTGACTATCCGTCAACACGTTGATCCGCTGCCTGCCGTTACTTCTCCCGTTCTCTCTCTCCAGCAATCCTAGCGCAGCTTCCAGGGCCTTTCTCGCCCCTATAATTTCCGCATCAAGCACTTCACCACCATGCTTGATGCCATATCCCTTCAAAAGAGTCTTTCCATCCCTCTTCAAGACGAACCCCCATGCTGAGCGACCATGCCCCTCCGACGATCCATCCGGGTAGGCACATATATCCGATGGTAATACACCTCTAAGGAACCGAATTAACTTGTCCTCCTCCTCTATCCTTGGGCCGAAGTTTGACAGATAGCATGGCGGCGGCAGAGGCTTGGCGTCTTCCGCGTCCGGGAGTTGTCGGTAGGCCCGCTGCACTCTTGACATCTGGATCTCCGGATTCTTGGGTGCCCGAGCATTTTTCTTGTACTTCCGTGTTCCATCGTTTGGACACACGGCGGCACGAGTCCGGAGCGGGTGACGGTTGTCCAGTGAGTGGAGCCGAGACGAAAGCCGTAATCGGTTCCCTTCCAGAATGATCTTTCCTGTTGGGGTACCTCCTTCGCGATGGAGAACAAGATTCGGTGTCGTTCTCATTACCGGAAGGGCAGCGCGCAGTCCCGTCAAGATTGCCTTGTCGATCATCTCGCAGAAAATGCTAGTCCGAGGTGTGATGATTCCCCTTCTGGTCGGACGTTTGAGGCCGGGCCACCAAACATCTGCTCCAAAGGTTGCTACGGGGACAATACACGTGTCTACTGCCCGAACCAGTGCTGCAGGAGCTGCTCCTCGATATGCTGAGTTGAAGCGGCGCATTTGCTGGGCTACCTTCAGAGCTTTTCCACACCACGTTGTGACGTGGTGTTTGAAGTCCAGTTGCGGGTCTAAGTGTACTCCTAGCCAGCGTATTTGGTCTGCTGGCTCGATAACCATGCCGTTCACATAAATGCCCACTGGCTCCTCGCGTTTGCGTCCGGGAAACTGGACTACCTCCGACTTGTTGGTATCGAAGGAGACTGCGTTGTTTCTCGCCCACTCCAGAAGATGATCAACTTCCTTCTGTACAGAAGCGGCTGACTCGGCTATGCTGCGCCCGAATCCTAGTATCCCGACGTCGTCAGCGTAGCTAAACCTCATTTCTGCATTGCCGCTTCGCATTGGCTCTGCCATGTACAAGAGGAAGAGAAGTGGCGATATCGGCGACCCCTGCGGGACCCCACACACCAACTCTTTCTGCCCTGTTACCCCTCCAGGATATCGGACTTGCACCTTTCGTTGTGCAAGGAATGATGTCGTCCATCGGAGAATTGAGTCCGGCCACCCCTGTTCTTGCATTCTCCTCACCAAACGATTGTGAAGTACTGCATCGAACGCGCCTTGGACATCCAGAGTCGTAAATGTGGCCGCCCATCCCTGGGTACTTGCCTCTTCGATGTCGTGGACTACGCAGTTGACAAGGTCGTTTGCGGATCTTTTGGGGAGCGCGCCGAATTGTTGGTCTCCAACAACGTCGAGCGTAACCGCGAGATGGGCCATCCGCTTCGCCAAGAGTCGTTCCAGTCCCTTACCCAAACATGACAGAAGTGCAATCGGTCTCCAGCCCTTAACAGTCGCTGGATCTCGGTTCGTCTTGCGGAGGAGCACCACTTCAGCCAGCTTGAAGCAGGATGGGTGGGTGCCGAGTCTGATGCAGGCGCGGAAGAGAGTGCCAACAAATGGTCCAATCGTCTTCCAACAGCTTCGCAGAAGCTCCACAGAGATCCCGTCTGCTCCGGGCGCTGTATTGGCACAGCCTATGGTGCACATACGAATCTCCTCGTCCGAGACATGGTCGTTCCAGGGGATTCGGTTGGTACTCGGCGCATCGAGTGGCGGTAGGTCGTCCGTTGCTTGGTGCCGTGCCAAAAGAGCATCTCGGAGTATCTCTGCCCGCTCAGCCGGATCGGAGTACACCTTCCCTTCGTGGTTGAGTGGAGGGGGCGTGCTTGCCTGCCTTGGTTCGGCCGAGCGCATCAGCTTGAACACGTCAGTCGGTGTTGTGATCGCTTCGACCTGACGCGTCTGGTGCTCTTTTCTTGCCGCTCTGAGGGTTGAACGCAGATTCTTCGAATGCACCCATCGTTGTTCCGGAGTTACTGCTGCACGATATTTCGTGTGAGCCAGCTTGCATTCCGGAGTCCACCAAGGTGCACATTTGCCACGTCTTTTGTTCCTTCGTGTTCCTGCTGCTTTGATAGCGTTAGTAAGGCCGGAACAGAGATCGTTGGCGTATTCATCCACCTGGCAAATCGTGTCCAAGACTAGTGGCGGGTGAGTGAACTGCGTGACGGCAAGGGCGAACCTCGGCAGGTTGCCGCGCGTTACCCTGATCGGCGATGGCTCCTGGTCCCTTTTTTCGAATCCAGTGGGAACTTGTCCTCGAATCGGAAGATGGTCGCTGGTTACGCACTCATTGCGATCCACCCATGCTTGGGCCCCGTTGACGTTGGTCCAAGCAAGATCCAGCGTGTTTCCGGCCCGATGCGTTGGCTCGCCCACAATCAGACAAGTGAGATTATGGCGTTCCGCCCATCTCTCGATTTCGATTCCTTGTCCGCGTGGGCGGGTGACCTCTGGTTGCCACGCGCAGTGCACCGCGTTGAAGTCGCCAGCCGCGACGGATCGGGGTGGTGGGTCCCAGCTGAGGAGAGGTCGAATTGCTGTCGGATCGTTTGGGTCTTTGTACACGTTGAGAAACGTGACTCCGTTTACCACAACCCAGCAGTAGTCCGCCGTCGGGGGATTGCAGGGAAAGATTTGAGTTGCCGAAAGGATTCTCCTGTTAATTAGTGTGTAAGTCACTGCCCTGGGTCGAATATTTACGCCGCCATGTGGTGTATGGCAGTCGTATCCAGGGTGTGACTTCGTTTCCTTTGTGGCTTTGTTCCACAAAGGCTCTTGTATTAGCACCACATCTACGCCTAGCTCGTAAGCTCGGGAAAGCGCGATGTCGTGTGATTGGCCTCCCCTACCTACGTTGATCGACATAAAACTTATCGTAGGTGAGAGGCTAGAAGGGACCCGTGAGGGGCCCTTCAGGAAGACTCAACAGGATTCGTCGTTTCTGTGGCCGTGGCGTCGGGGGCGACGTCGGTCATTAGAACTTCGAAACTGTTGTTTGATTTCACCGCTGTTGGTGAGTCTTGCGTTTGCCTAGCAGCCGCTTGAACTGTTGCCTCAGCGCGACGGACAGCAGCTTTAGCCCTCACAACAGCTGCTAGCTCGCGTTGGCTCGCGATGCGAATATTGGCCAGTTGCTCTCTGCTTACCGGCCCGGACTTGGTGGGGCGCGCCAGACAGACTCGACTGTCGGACCTGTGCGGTCCTCCGCAGTTGCGGCACTTGGTGTGTGCACGGCACTCGTCTGTCGAGTGCATCGTGGAGGTGCAGTTCCAGCAAGCTTGGGCGCGAGAGCAACCACGCGTCCCGTGGAACTGCAGGCAGCGTTTGCATTGCTGCACAGTCTGTCGCGGTTTGTGTGGGACCGCGACGCCCGAGTCGTCGAATAGGCGGAACCCTTGTCTTGGTGCCGCTCCCTTCTTGAAATGGGCCAGCCATGACTTGTATGGCGCGTCTAGCCGGGTCTTCCCGTGGGGCCGTACCTTGACTGGAATGGCCTTGGTAACTCTCGAGATCTCCTCGATCACCATCTCTTCTGTCACTTGTACCCTTCCAAGAAGAGTGTGGATGGCAACGGGGACCGTCGAGATCTGGAGCGCCACAAGTTCGGAGGCCTCTTCTAGTCTTCCCCCGATGGGAAGGAAAGATTCTGCCGCGTTCAATAGAGCCTGGCGGGATTCCTGGTCCTTCGCTCGGAGCGCGAAACCTGTTGGGACACGGTATACGTGTTCAATTGCTGATTGGGTCGCGTTAGTGAGCTGTGCCACGGCTTCTCTGATGCCAGCTGGCGAAAGATTTCGCCACTGGTGTTTAGAATTTAGTCGGAGGAACAGTCGGTTATCCGGCGTGGACGAAGGGGACGTCTTGGCCGATTTCTTGGTCGGCGGAGTCGGCATTTTCGGGGTTCGACTTATCATCACTGGTGTCGGCTGTTTGGGTAGCCCTTTCCGGGCTACAGTTGCCCAGGTTGAAGTGACCTGGGGCACCGCGACGGCAGGATTTGCTGTCCTGGCGGTCGATGGTGGTGAGGGCCCGCTGTTGCTGGCCTGCTGGCCGATGGGGCGGGGGGAAGACTTGTCGGCACTGATGTGGTTCCAGTGCGCAGGAAATGGGCGAGGGCGCCCCTCAGACACACGTTCATCGCGTCCAAGTATTCTTTGTTATCTGTCGTTTTCATGGACAGGATAACACTTTCCAATGTTTTTAACACCGTTGACCCTATCTCGAGCCTGGCTGAGGTGTTTGCAGCCCGCTTTCTTTCGGCTTCGAGTAAAGCCTCTATTTCCGGCGGGTGAATTGGCGTGGTGCCGGTGGGAGCACCACCAGAAGAGTGGTTGTGGCACTCAGCCGTCCCTGGAATCGAGGCCGGGGTGGCTGAGGTCTTGAGACATTTGTTGCCTCTGCGCAGTCCGGGACTTCCGTTTCCCTCGCTGTATTTTTCTTTGGTGTCCGCTTTGCTAACGGAACCGCAATTTTTCGAGCCGCAACGTGTGCGGGCTCGGTCGTTGTCGACGGGACTGCTTTCTCGGCGACACTTTCTGGGGCAGTTGATGCCTTGCTGGTTATTATCTCGGCCCCTTTTGAGGGTCTGACTTCTACCAGTCGCGGTAGTGCTGGAAAGACTTGTTCTGCGTCTTCTGGACTGGATGATGCCCAAATTGAATCGGCGAGGGTTTTCAACCTGTCGACTTCTGCGTCCACCATTTCGACTTCGGGGACATCGTTCTCCTTCGCTTGGAGCGCAGCCGCGATGGCGTTCATGTTCTGGAGATTGGACTCGAGTCCTCGTCTTGCTAGCATATTCCTCGCGTGGTTTTGAATAGCCGTATTCCATTGGTAGGTTTTGCTGACGCGATCTTTGGCAGTGCCACTGACCGCGTTTTTGTGCGGTTTACGCGTCGGAGGCATTTTAAAAGCCGCCGATGGCAAACAATTAATTCGATATTGATAAATAGTGAACGGGTGGAAGGGTGGAAATGGGCAAATTGAGGGTTCTCGAATTTTTTTTTTTTTTTTTTTTTATTTACTTTTGGTCCTAAGCTAACGCTATCTTTTCCACATTGGGTCAAGGACCGGCGGATCCGGCAGGGTTCCCTGTAACTTTTCCTACAGCCTAACTCGTTCCAACCTCGTGAATCGCTACCAAAAGTGCAGCTGATTGAACAAGAACGAAAAATCACGAAAATCAAAAACAACTCCGAATCCCAGAAGATTCCTCCATAATGGACCCCAGCAATGCGCTCCTCCCCATTCCCTCGTCCGTCACACCTTCCAAATGACAAATTTGCCCATTCTCCGCTGAGAGCAAAAGATGGGTTAGCAGGCACCTTTGATCCAGCCGGTATCCTGCTATTGGTTAGTAGATGCCCCAAAAGGGGACATCGTCGAGGTTGCTGTGTCCTCAAACTTCTTCTTCAGATCCCAGAGCTCCGAAACCTGTTGCCTCGGCCATCGAGACATCCTTCGCCGCGGCGATGATCGCCTCTTCGGCCTTTTTTGCTGCAGCTCGCGCTCGAGCCACCTTCGCGAACTCCCCTTGCTGGATCTGGCGGATCCGCGCGAGCTGCTCTTTTGGCACCGGTCCGGACTTGCTGGGTCTGGCTAAGCAGGCCCGGGAATCCGATCGGTGAGGACCCCCACAGTTACGACACTTGGTGAGGGCCTTGCACTCGGCTTCCGAGTGCATGTTAGATCCGCAGTTCCAGCAGGCTGGAGCGCGGGAGCAACCACGGGTGGCGTGGAAGCCCAAACAGCGTTTGCACTGTTCAATTTGAGGTCGTGGCTTGTGGATAGTAGCCATACCAGCCTCGTCGAGAATACGGAAGCCCGGGCGAGGGGCGTCGTTCCGGTCGAAAAGGGCTTTCCAATTTCTGTACGGCGCTCCAGGACGGCATGTCCCGTGCGGTAGCACCTTGTATGGAAACGTTTTTGTTTTTCGGTAGATCTCCAATGAGACCCAATCCGCATTGACCGTATGAGTACAGTCGAGTGTTTTTATGGTCGCCGGAACATTCGCGATCCGAAAGGCGACAAGGTTGGAGGCTTCCTCGAGCTTGGCGCCGAAGTCCGAAAACTTTGGTGCGGCATCTAGGAGCTCTTCCTTTTCTTTTCATTCCCTGTCAGAATCGCAAAGCCGGTTCTAACACGGTGTATAGAGCAGGCGTCACTCAAGAAGCAATCTAGCTCACTCTGTAGTTGTTTGCCATAGGCCAGCAGGCGAAAGCTGGCGCCACGGGTGCTCCTTTTCTAGGCGAAGGAACAGTCGTTTGTCGACTTTCGCCTTGGGAGCTTCTTTCTTTGAGGCTTTAGCCGCAGGTCGCGGCACAGCCTTTTTAGTTGGGACTGCTTTTTGTTGCAGTCCATTTCTGGCCACCGTGGCCCAGGTGCTTTTGACAGGCAGAACTGGGACGGCGGGAATTTGTATGCTCCTGGCTTCGGGAGCCCTTGGGGGAGGGTTTGCCGGGCGAGGAGGGAGGACGGGAGGCGTAGAGGCCTGGCCCGTGGCCATGTATTGCGCAATGGCGGCGCGTAGGTAGACTCGCATTGAGTCTACGAATTGTCTATTTGACCCGTTGGTCAAGGGTAGAAGGGTTGCTTCGACGCCAGAGATGGCGGCGGAGCAGAGGGCCAGATTTGCCGCCGTTTCGGCGGCGCGTCGTCGTTCGGCTTCGACAATAGGTCGAAGTTCCGGAGGGCAGTCTGCTTTCGTGGCAGCTTTGGGCTGCGACGTTAATTTTGACGCTGCTTTGGGTGCAGCGTTCTCCGAAGGAATTGACGAGGTCGGAGGAGGTTTGGACGATTCTCCAATCCCGTGGGGGATGGAGACTCGTTGAGGGATTTCCTCAACAATTTCAACTGACCCGATCATGTCAGTATCGGGCACAGTAACGGTGGGAAGGGCTTTTTCCTTCCCTTTCGAAACGGCCTGACCCATCTCCGCGCATTTCGAAGACTGGGCAAGGCCAGGTAATTTTTCGAGAGCCCTCGGGCGGACTCTCGTGTTGTCCAACTTGGCGTTGGGACGCTTTTTTCGAACTGAAGGCATCGTAAAAAAAAAATGCCAGGAGGTCGTTCACAAATCAAGATAGATGCGACGAAGTCGAGAGAGGGGGAAAAAGGGAAAAGGGAATTTTCGAATTTCGAATTTCTCGAATTTTTTTTTTTTTTTTTTTTTTTATTTACTTTTGGTCCTAAGCTAACGCTATCTTTTCCACATTGGGTCAAGGACCGGCGGATCCGGCAGGGTTCCCTGTAACTTTTCCTACAGCCTAACTCGTTCAACCTCGTGAATCGCTACCAAAAGTGCAGCTGATTGAACAGAACGAAAAATCACGAAAATCAAAAACAACTCCGAATCCCAGAAGATTCCTCCATAATGGACCCCAGCAATGCGCTCCTCCCACATTCCCTCGTCCGTCACACCTTCCAAATGACAAATTTGCCCATTCTCCGCTGAGAGCAAAAGATGGGTTAGCAGGCACCTTTGATCCAGCCGGTATCCTGCTATTGGTTAGTAGATGCCCCAAAAGGGGACATCGTCGAGGTTGCTGTGTCCTCAAACTTCTTCTTCAGATCCCAGAGCTCCGAAACCTGTTGCCTCGGCCATCGAGACATCCTTCGCCGCGGCGATGATCGCCTCTTCGGCCTTTTTTGCTGCAGCTCGCGCTCGAGCCACCTTCGCGAACTCCCCTTGCTGGATCTGGCGGATCCGCGCGAGCTGCTCTTTTGGCACCGGTCCGGACTTGCTGGGTCTGGCTAAGCAGGCCCGGGAATCCGATCGGTGAGGACCCCACAGTTACGACACTTGGTGAGGGCCTTGCACTCGCTTCCGAGTGCATGTTAGATCCGCAGTTCCAGCAGGCTGGAGCGCGGGAGCAACCACGGGTGGCGTGGAAGCCCAAACAGCGTTTGCACTGTTCAATTTGAGGTCGTGGCTTGTGGATAGTAGCCATACCAGCCTC